>JAYKKT010000060.1:12120000-12745000 GCA_036023115.1 Brasenia schreberi | reverse complement strand
ACTAGCCTAACCAATTGTTTTTTAATTATGAAAATTTTAATAATATTTGCTACTTGTTCAATGATGAAAGTTGTGCTTGTAATTTGAATTAATGTTTACGAAAATTTTGATTTATAAGAATTGTTTAGAATTATTCTTGATTATTCTGATTTTAAAATAAAAATTTAAAAAATTTACGATACAATATTGGACACCTGTCTCATGGAGAAAAATGATACACGTAATGATAATGTACACAGAACACATGATGTACAACTACAACAACTAAGTCTTTTATCGTACTAGATGGATCAACTACATAGATTCTTTGTTTCCACATAGCCCTATTATGTGCCATGCTAACAGTTAACTCAATATAAACTAGATCATTCTTTATTGTTTCTTTCCAACACTTTTGTGGTCATCCTCTTTCTCTTTTAATATTTTCACAATCTAGGTTTTCAATCTTCTTACTGGAGTGTCTTTGGTCTCTTTCAATATGTCCAAACCATCCTAAATGATTTTCTCTCATTTTCTCCTCTATTGGTACTACTCCCAACTTGTTTCTAATAACCTCATTATGTATACAATCTTTCAATACGTATATGATCTTTCTTTCCTTGTGTGACCACTCATCCATCTCAACATCTTCATTTCTGACATTACTTTAAGAACGTAGCCCCATGCAAATGTAGTTGCCATTGTCCTACTTTCATCGCTTGTGAGCTTATTCAATGGTCTGATTCTCTTTCTTCAGCCTTGATGTAGTGAAAACGGACATGACCTTCACTGTGGTGAGAAGGAAATGCATCTTTTCCCACCAAAAGAAGTTGCCCATATCGAACCTATTCAACTTAATAAAGTCTATTTCGTTATGTATACAGTCTTTCTTTTCGTGTGACTACTCATCCATCTCAACATCTTCATTTCTATCATTACTTTAAGAACATAGCCCCATGCAAATGTAGTTGCTATTGTCCTACTTTTATCGTTTGTGAGCTTATTCATTGTTCTGATTCTCCTTCTCCGGTTCTCCTTCTCCGGCCTTGATGTAGTGAAAACGTAATGATCTTGACTTTGGTGAGAAGGAAATGCATCTTTTGCCACCAAAAGTTGTCCATATCAAACCTATTCAACTTAATAAAGTTTGTTGTCATCTATGATAAAAAAGCATCCATCTTGACAAAATAAACCTAAAAATACCTGGTGAAACAATTCTCAAAATGAATGCACTTGGTTATGGTTGGGAGCATGAACGGATGTCTTGAATGAAATTTATAGCAATGTCCTAATTCATAGTCAATAACATTCAGTTGTTATGCCCCTACGCTGTCTTAATAACTTTATCAATCATGAGTTTTGACGATTGCTCTTGTATGACCATAATGGCTTTTAGCATGCCCAAGTTGTCATAAAATTTAACATTAGAAAGAGCTGCTAGGTGACAATTGATTGTCATGTATAATAGCCATTGAAGAAAAAAATGGTCATGATGGCTTAACATAAAGGAGTTGATTAATTTCGATGTAAATGGCTGAATTATAGATCTTTATGTTGATCAATTATGCTAATTGAATGATCAAGTAGAGGCTTATAAATAGGTGTGCTTACAAGCAATTAAGATGGATGTTATGCTTTCTTAAAAGCAAGTCCTCTTCTACCTAGTTTGTTTTCTTAGTTTTTGAAAACCTTCAACAAGTCCTATCCTAGCGCTAATAGGACTTATTAACCTTATCATCTTGAGTTTTTCATTTTTGTTTATTATTAGGTTGTGTCTCTTCAAGACAAATTGGGGGTCTTCTATCCTTAAGATATTTGTCACAGACCATTGCAATTCAATATCGGTGGTGGCGTATAAACTTAACAGTTATTGTTTATCACGGTTCGAAGAATAACATGTTTATAAGTAACTGCATAACACTTAGAACCATAAAACATAGTTGGTCTAATTGCTGCTCTATAATATTTACTTTTTATCTTTAATGATATCTTCTTATCACATAGAATACCTGATGCCCCTCTCCATTTTAATCAAATGACATTAATTCTATACATAATATCTACATTAATTTTTTCATCACTCTAAAAAATTGACCCTATGTATTTAAAACTTTCCTTGTGAAGGATGCAGTGTGTGCCAATCTTAATTTCTGTATCCTGTGAAGTACCTAAATAATCAAATTTACATTCCATATATTTTGTCTTTGTTCTACTAAGTAAGAAGCTTTTACTTTCTAATATTTCTCTTCATAGTTCCAATTTCATATTAACTTTTTTCTTAGACTCATCCACTAACACAATGTCATTTGTATACCTACATAATTCCAAGCATCTTCTTTAAGAACTTTTTGTTTAAATATATCTTCTTTCTCACATTTGAGGTTCTACCATTTTGTCCAAATAACTCTATGCAATGTATTCTTCTTTGCCCACTTTTTTACCTGCAAATCCATTATTAAAAGTCGATGTTGAGTAGTTAAGCTTTCTCCTGGAATTACCTTGCAATCTTTACAACAAGATCTATTTTTTTATAAACAAAATAATCAATTTGTATTTGTGACAAGCCACTCTTATAAGTAATTAAATATTCATCTCATTTTTTAAAAATTGTATTGGCTATAAAGATATCAAAAGCCATAGCAAAATTTAAAATCTCCCTACCCTCCTCATTTATATCCTCAAAACCATAGTTTTCATGAATACCTTGATATCCTAATGCCTCTTTAACGACATGTTCATTTAAATCTCTTCCTAAACAAATCATCTCCGAGTGTGAAATTCTTTGAATTACCTTATCCAACTCCTCCCAAATTTTTTTTACACTATTTTCTAATCCTACTTCGGGTGCATAAGCACAAACTATATTCAAAGCCTCTACTCCTAATACTAATTTCACCCTCATAATTCAGTCACTTCAAATACACTATTCTTTAAATCTTTATTTATATTAATACTTACTCCATTTCGAGCTTTTCCTTTTTTGAATATCATAATTTAAGACTTGTATTCTCAATCTCCTTTGCTCTTTCTCCCAGTGTTGTCTGACGCGTATCGTATCGCGTATCGCTTGGCTTCACGATACAGGCGTATCGTATGATAGCGTATTGTACTTTAATATTAAAAAAATAGAAAAATATTTAAAAAATAAGGAAAATTAGTAAAAATCCGATTTTTTTAGAAAAAATCAAGAAAAATCTGGTAATTGCTTTGAATTCATATAATACAAAGTTTAGTACAGATTGAGCATTCAACATTGAACAATTACATCCAAATTTACATATTTTGAAGCAAAAAATGAAATACATTTATATTTTACAAATTATAATCAGGATCATCAACTAAATAATGTTCATCTTCTCCTTGCTGAAGATCCTCATCATCATCATCAGCAACATTTTCTACTTAAAAATCAAATTCTTCATCTCCTTGATACTGTTGTTGCGCTCCTTCCAAATTAATCCATGCAATGTCTTCTTCAGTTAGGAGGGCATTTTCTTCACTATCTTCTATAATCCAGTCTTCTAATATATCAAAATTATCCAAACTTATTGGATCAAATTGACTTTCTTGTCTATTTACTTTTTTTAATTACCTACAACAAAGAAATATAAGCAATTAGTAAATAATATTAACAATTGAAGTCTAACAATTTATTGAATTGAACATTTAAGTACTAACTAATACAACATTATCTTTAGCGAAGCCGCATGTTACAATGAATAAAAACTAAATCATTCAGTCTTTTATGTTCCAACGTGTTGCAATTTTTTGTATGGATGTCTTCAAAGACACTCCAATTCCTTTCACAACCAGTTGCACTATAGGTTTGACTCAAAACTTTGACTTCAAAATCCTTAAGGTTCGGGCAATCACTTCCAAACCTATTCCACCAAACATCTGTAGAAAAAGACAAACATTAGACACATAATCCATAATAATATAAGATGTATTGATTTAAGAAACTTAAATACGAAGATAAACAATTTACCTGGACGCATAGTAGTGTGGTTGCGAATTGCTATAGGCAAACCATCAAGTGAAGAGCATTATCATATATCTCCATCTCTCGATGTATAACATCTGTTGTACTCTCATTAGGGACTAATCTGTCTATACAATCAATGATGCCTCGATTAACCTCACCGTCCCTTTTGAAGCTTGCTAAGTACCTGAATGATGAGTTTAGATAATATGTTGTTACATAAATAGGCTGATGCAATTGTTTATTCCATCTATTATCAATAATTTTCCACACAGGCACATAATCTCTTTTTTTTTCCATTAAAATTATTTCTAATTCTTTCTTTTACCCTATCCATAGTTTCATAAAGGTAGCCCATAGATGGTTTATTCTCGCTATCAGCCAATCTCAAAACCTTCACTAATGGACATGTAATCCTCAATAATCTAATACATGCATTCCAAAATATACTCTTGAAAACTATCTCGGAAATCTCATTCAACTTTCTGTTTCTTCTATTCTGAGGCAACTCTGCAAATTGTTGCCACTCATCTGAGGAGAACATTATCCTTAATGCTTGTTTCTATCTCACAATAC
Organism: Brasenia schreberi; assembly: GCA_036023115.1. Classification (NCBI taxonomy): domain Eukaryota; kingdom Viridiplantae; phylum Streptophyta; class Magnoliopsida; order Nymphaeales; family Cabombaceae; genus Brasenia; species Brasenia schreberi. The sequence continues at coordinate 12,740,463 of JAYKKT010000060.1, read as the reverse complement.
TCTGTAATGATAAGAAATTTGTTGCAAACCGATTTGCAGCAGTTCGAAGAAGCTTTGCACCTTCTGTATATCTCCTCATCATACACAAAACAAATGCATGGTTGCAGATGAATTTGGTGATATCTTGGCAACACTCAGTTGCTGCCTTTATCTGATCCATCTCACCAATATCCTTAAGGATGAGATCTAAACAATGGGTTGTACATGGTGTCCAATATAATTAGTCCCATAAGTATCAGCTAACTCATTCTCAGCTGTTTTGTAGTTAGCTGCATTATCTGTAATCAACTGGACTACATTCTCTAGCCCAACCTCGCATATCACCTTATCAAATTCTTGCTGTAGGTAGAACATACCTGCTGCTTCTTGTTGTAAGCTGCCAGACTCTTCTCATAGTTCGTCTTTTTCTTAGCTGCCTTTGAAACAAAAGGTGCCTTCTCCTGAAATTTTAGAAAGAAAAGCAAAACTATTAGCATAATTACCATCGACCACGATCATAGCAAAAGAGAGAGATAAATAGGTACACAAACTCACGGCGTCGGTCATCGATTTCCATTTATCATCGGTAGCTTTTTCGACCTAAACAAAACATAACAGATATTAGAAGAAAGCACAAAATGCACGAGCAAACTTTCAAAAGTATCAAGATCAACAACTACAAATCTTGCCTAACCAGGAAAATTCTGAAACTTATAGGCGCAACAGATTTATTATTGGGATGTTTCTCCTTAAACTACTGCCTGAAATCCTCCCTGAATTGGTCAATCGCAAACACGAATTTTACTGAATCCGTTCCGCAGCATAGACATACTTAAGAAAAAAATAGCAGAAACTAAAAGCAAGAACGGAAAACCAATGCTCACATGAAGACGAAGAAGGCGCTAGGTGGCCTCTTCGGCTTGTTCGGATCCTTCCCTTTCTTCGCCGGTTTCTTACTAATCCGATCGCTTCCAGATCCCTTCTTCTTCGTTTCAAGCCTGAAAAATCGATCTATCCCCACAACTCAAACCCTATCTCTCCGAAGCGCTAGAAACACACTCCACCGATCTGACAGTTGAAAAGAACACAAAACCGTACGAAAAAACAAAGAAGAAAATGAAGCTCACTTATTATCGGCCCTTTTGGCCGTTTCAGCCTTGGATTTCCCCATTAATAGAAATCCTGCCAAGAAAACATGCTCAGAAGGGGGAAAAAACTAGAAATCATGTCGGAAATGATGAAAACATGGCAAAATCAGATGATCCAGAGAAAATTACCACGTGAAATGAACCAAAAAGCAAGATAGAGAGAGCATGTTAGAAGCTAGAAGCTAGAAATGGATCTAGTGAAAAACCAAATGGGATAGGAAGCTTGCACATGTTGCTGGACATGCGCACAGTGTGTGTGCATGCACCTGTACACATGTGAAGTGCATGCATGCACATACGTGCATATACATCAACGAAAAGCATGTTTATACTTGGAAAACCCTAAAAACCACTAAAAGAGGGGGAAATGTAAACGATATACAGATGAATCCATCTACAAAATAGTCAAGCATGTATGAAAATGACCTCCTGATCAACAGTTGGCGGTCAGCCTGAGACGAAGGAGAACTGAGAATGACGCAGGAGGTGAGTGAGACGAAGGAGAGAGCCAGAAAGGAGAAGAATCGATGGGACTTAGGGTTTATAATTGATTTGGATCGGATTGGGTAAGTTGTCGGGTACACGTATCGGTATACGTACTCACGTACTGGCATGCCACATGATGTATGGGTACGTACTTGACATACCCATACGCGTACTTGTACCCGTACCCATACCCGATACGTACTGGATACGGGTACGACACCATTTTAGGCGTACTCATGCAACATAGGTTGCATTAAATGGAATGCATGCATCATAAAACCATCTCTCCACTACAAGGTCTGCATGATCATGCAGTTGTTCTGAAGTCATAGCAACATGAATTTCAGGTTGAGCACCAGGCGTAGTGGTAGGAGAAAAAAATGAATGTATGCTAGAAGCAACTCTTCCTCTACTCCTTCCTAAACTTCTTCTACCACTTTTAAAGTCTTCAGCAACCCTCTTTCTCCTGCTAGGTGGTCGTGAACTGCTACTACCAATCTCCGTTCTGGCATCTAAAGGTAAACTATTAGTGAATCCAATATCATCATCATCTTCTTGAAACATCTCCAAATCATCCTTTTGTTGTCTCCTATTTTGTATAATCTCAATCATTTGAAGATATTACCATTTAATACTTTCTGACAAACTTATAACTCTGTCAGTGCAAGGAGCAACTTCTTTCCTAGTCCCTGTTAGGTGGTGTTTCAACCATGAAATTCCATTACTAACCACCATCTCACAAAATAAACATCTTATCTTCAATCTGGAACCCTCAACTGGTGTAGTCCACTAGCATGCCGGATCATCAGACCGAGAATGAGAGTCTCTAACACCCCTTCCTGCCATCTCAATTGAGCACTTTAATTCAATAAAAAACCTTAAAATAAAAGCACTTCGTAAATCTCCAATCTTCAAATAACACTCAAATAGAGTGTCTCCCACTTCATGAATGCAATAAAAATCATATTCACATACTTAATAACTTCATATTTTGTCATTCAAAAAAAGAAAATTACAAATAAATAACATAAAAAAACAACAAATACAAAGGAAAAAATAAAGAAAAATACTAAAAATATACCAAAATCCGAGTTAGGAGGTTTGCACGGACACCGTAGAGCACGTTTTTGGAGCCTTACACCAAAGAGGGGAAGAACCACGCTACAGAAGCTTGGGGAGCTTTGAACAAACCAAGGAAACCCACAAAAACGCGGGTTTCCGTTTGGTCTCTAAGCGTACGGTACGGACGATATGCTCCGTATCGCACGATACAGAGTGATAACTTTTGAATTGCGATACTCTTGAGTATATACGTATCACACCGTATCGTACGATACAGTGCGATATGGATAACACTGCTTTCTCCAACCCACTTTGTCTCTTGTAAAGCATGATATATAATTTATATATGTCTGTGTGTTTGTGTGTGTGCCTGTTTTGTAGATCACTGGTGTTCAATAACTCATTTTCTGCTCTGAGCCTCTGAAACATATCTTGCATGCATTTGATTTTTTAGGTCTATGAAGGTGTTAATTCAGATGCCGACATCCACAATCATGAAAATGTGAGTAGTATCAGCCAGAAATTGGAGCAAAATGATTCTATCTTGCAGCATTCTGGTGCTGTATGTGAGCATCCTGATGTTGTACCTGGGCATCCAGATGCTGTATCAGAGTATCCTCGTGTTGAGCAGCAGGAAAGGCTGCCTGAAAATGAAAGGGTTTCATCTATGCCTGCTAGTGCATCCCATGATATACGGGAGGATATTCCTGCTGTGGGAAGTCCGAAACTTGATTCACCCTGCTTAACTTCATCATTATGCCTTACAAAAACTAGCAGCAAATCAAATGGATCTGCAACAACTGTAAGGCGACCGACAAGTTGGGGCCGAACTCCTGTAAGTAGGCAATGATGCATACATGTGCTTGAATTTGTATGTGCATTAGATGGGATAGGTGGGAGAGGGTTTTGCAGAGAGTAAACTTTATTGTGTCCAGGGGTATATTGGTGTGGTGGAGTGGCAAACAGTTATTGCTGGGTTTTGTTTACTTGAGCTTTTATGTTACACGGACCTGATAGACAAACTTGATGGTTTCAGATCTTGTTTTAAATTCTCATGGTTGTTATGTTTTAGCATATTTAATGACAAAAAGAACTGCTTTTTATGAGCTTATCGTCTCTGCCTCTGACATTTTCAGGGTAAAAAGAACTTGTCTATGGAATCCATCGATTTGTCTAGTGATGATGAGTATGTATTCACTTTGAATACCTTGATTTGTATGTGATAAACTTGTTCACATATTGTTGCATTTTGTGAAATACTCTTTTGCTTGGTGGGAGTTCTACTCGTGGGTTAGAGCACTTCATGAGAGGCTTGTTTCAACTTGTTTGTATAAACTTGTTCATCTCACATGTCACTCCATGTATCTTCTGGCTTTCATGTTTTTTATGATCCTGCTTTTTCCTTCTCACTCTTTTTGAACTATTCTACTTGTTATCATATGGTGAATTTGTAGAGTCTGCCAATCATGTCCTAAGTATCTTAATATGCAAGTAGACAGGAGTATATCAAAATTATGAAACAGCAATTGCTTAACCAGGTGCTAAATGTTAGGATAGAGGTATGACACTTTCAGATGCAACTCTGAGTAAGGCTGATAGATGGTCTGGGTATTAAGCAACCTGTTGAAACTGTCCAGAAATAAAACAGTTTATTAAATCCTGGTTTCAGTTAGTAATCAACAAAAGTGAAATTCACATGGGCTATTGTTTGTCTATTCCATTCCCTCAAGATGTAAGTTTTAATGCTCATGCTCCTTTACCATGTGTTGTCATACTGCTGTAATTGGCATGTTGAGCATGACGGACATCATTTACCTTGATGAGGAGTACTGAGTTGCATATCTTGCATAAATGCATATTTAGGCAAGGGCATTTTGTTTACAGCCATAAAGTAGTTAACAACTTCTTTGATACTTTGGATTTCATTGAACATGGTTTCCACTGAGATTGAAAGGTCAATATAATAAAGCAGTGGTAGAAGCAGCAATGCTTTTCGGTGTTGAGTGGTGGGCAATCAAAGGGTGTTGATCACAGAAATGATATTGAGGTAGATGCCTGATAACATAAGGAAAGACCAGATCCGTAACAAGGTTACTAGGAAAGAGTTGGTTTTTACACCAAGATAAAATGTGAAGCCACAATTAAGGTTTGGACATTTGGAGAGGTGGCCAGATCCAATCATCATGAGAAGGTAGTGAAAAGTTAGATGATAAACACTTTAAAAGAGATAGAACTTTAAAAGAGAGAGAAAGCCCTCAAAAGTGTTGGATGGAGACAATCAAACAAGACGTTGCTTTCTTGGAGTTAAATGCGGTATGATACAGGGTTGAGCATAATGGCAGCTTAGAATTCATGTACCCGCTCCACTTAGTATGTGATAAGCCTTGCTTTTGGTTCTGGATGTTATATGCTGCTCTTCTCATTATTTACGTATATGCCACTTTTATCATGAAGTTTCTTAACTATAGTTTACTTCCTTCAATGCTTTTTCTGAATATGTTCTTTTAAGATGCCTTTTTCTCCCTTTCGTTCTCTAGCTTGGTTTGATACTTCCAAAAATATTTAAGCAGATCCTGATGAATTTTATGCCATTTTTAGCTTTGTTTCTAGAAGTTATATGCATTTCTCAACTTATGTTCAGGATTCTAATTCAAAGGCTTGAGATCACCAAACATGATCTTCAGAACAGAATTGTAAAAGAGGTAAAGTGCCGAGGCTGCTCTTCTGTATGGTAGCATGAGTTTGCAGATTTATCCTTATCTTTTTAAATGCAGGCGAAGGGGAACACAATACTGCAAGCAAGTTTGGAGAGAAGAAAGCAAGCTTTGCATGAGCGTCGATTAGCACTTGAACAAGATGTATGCTTGTTTTATGCAATGTTTGCTTGTGTCATGTGCATGTGAATCTGCATTAGCTATGTTTTGTGAAGGCGCCTAAGTTTCTCTATTTTTAGAGAAAAGACCCTTTATGGTTGTCTTGTTTTGTCAAATCATCATGCCGGAAAAGGAGTGGGCTTGTTTTGTCAAATCGATCACTAGTTACTGTCTTCTTTCTCAATGGCTTGTCTTAATGTTTGACCCATAAATATCTTACATGTGGTATGAATCTATTTGACCTTGCTGTGACAATGGGCCTAACAGTATCGTCAGGGCTCTTCTATTAAAATTAACGATTTACTGTTGAAGATCCTACTGATATGGACAAGTCTTGTTTTTTATACAAGTTGGCACACATCAATAAGCATATTCATAATGGTTTTTTCATAAGAAAGGGAAGTTCTTGTGAATACACAAGTACATTCCTTGTTTTTATTTTATTTAATATCAAATCTATATATAGAGCAACCACACAGGGCTTACAATTATTGAATACATGAGGAGTTTATATATAGAGAAGAATGAAAGCCAACAACTGTGTTGCTGGTTGCTGAAGGCCCAACTGCTATTTTACTAGCCGTTGAATCCCTGGTGGCCCTGTGTCAGGCCACCCTAGTCCGGGTGGCCCTAGCCTGGATGGCCTATGTCCGTTGGGACATGATTAAAAATACATACTTATAGGTCCTATTGGCCCCATCCTATTACATTTTAATACCCCTCAAACTTACGATGCGTATGTCAAAAGTTTATCTAACACTTTCTTCGAAACATATTTTCACAATCAAAGAATCAATTTGTTTTTCGTCCTGCATGAAGACCAATGAAGTATAAATACATACGTTCACTCAATTTCTAAAACCAACAAGATAAATAATGATATCTAAACCAAAAAGGCAAACCAAAAACGAGTCAAATAAGTTATGAAGTTGATTTGCTCTAATTCAAGGTCATTTGATAGAAAACATTGATATCATTCAAATAGGATTGTCTATTATAACAAATAGATTCATAAATCACTACAAACTTATGATATTATAAGGGGACCTTGTATATCAAACAAATTTTTTAAGGTTAAACTCAAAACCCGAGTTTTAAGGACAAACTCGAATCTAAACAAGTTTTTTTAATGCAAAGCTCAAAACCTTCAAATCAAATAAGCTTTTTAAGGTTAAGCTCAAAACCTGTTAAGTCAAATAAGCTTTAAGGTTAAGCTCAAACCCTAGTTTTAAGGACAAACTCGAACCCAAACAAGCTTTTTAAGGCAAAACAAAACTCTTAAATATCCTTTGAACTCAAAAGTGTTTCTATGGTTACAAAAATAAGATATCCATTAAGATGATTAAAACAAGTCAAAGGAATCTTCATGTTTTTCAAAAAGTCTCACAAGGTTTGTCTTACAATTCTCTTAAAACAATTTTATCAAATACAAGCTAATCAAGATAACTATAAGTGCTTTTCAATATTGATTACTCTCCAACCAAAATGCCAACAACATTAAACATCTTAATCAAAAAGATCTCAAACAAAACAAAAGGCCAGCAAAGAGAGATCATAATCTCATGAAAAAGCAACCTAAGATCATAAATCCTCAAATAACAATAAGTGCATCTTCAAATATCAATTAATTTCCAACAAAAGGCTACCAACATGAAGCACCTTAATCATAAAGGTTTTCAATATCAATAAAAGGCCAACAACATGGATCTTAGTTATATAAGTAGATGCAACTTATTGTCAACAAACATTTTTCCACTCCATTTAACAACTAAGTTTCAATTCTCAAGTAACAATAAGTGCATCTTCAAACATTAATTAATTTCCAACAAAAGGCCAACAACATAAAACACCTTAATCACAAAGGTCTTTAACAAAAGGCTAACAATATGGATCTCAATTATACAAGAAGATACAATTTATTGTTTTTCAACAAATACATTTTTGATCTAATCAATAGTCAAGCTTTAAATCATTCAAATGTTGCAATACATTTTTCTTATAAATATGTCAACAAACAATTGATACAATCAATATTGCATATAACCAAGTTGGATGAAACACACCTGGATTGACTTCAATATGAATACCAAGCAAGGTAAAATCAGATCAAATGGTGGGTCTGGATATGGGTCCAATAAAAATCAAGCAATCAACAAGCATATGGGTAAGTGGAACAAATTGAGTCTGCCATAGGCGAATATCATACACGGTCCAGGACCCGACCCACCCTCTTCCTCTACTTCACACCGACCGAAACCCTCTCCCTTTCTTTGTGAATGGAGAACCAACTTCTCTCTATTGCTGAGCCTCATCCAAGCTCACCGCCACATGCCTATTGCCGACCATGGAGCAACCTCAGTGACCTCCTTCTCCTCTTGTTGCCCAAATCTACCATAGGCGATTCCCACTCACTTGACCACATCGACGATCATTCGGGCAACGCTCTCCCATTAAGTGAGATCCTCGGCCTTGCTAGTGCCAAGCCCGCGCATCTTGGTTGGGGTGTTAATGTAGACAAAGACGATCTCAACATCAACAACGTGGGTCTCGACGTCGGAGCTGAAGAAGAGGTTGTGGTTGCGGCAATTCTTGACCACCTCGTCCAGCCCAGGCTTAAAGATGGGCAACCGATCGCTATTCCAAGCATTGATGCGAGACATAAAGATGTCGACGACCACCACCTTGATATCGAGGCATTTGGAGGCAATCATGGCCATGGTCGTGCTACCCACGTACCAGGCGTTGATGGAACATATCTTGACTATCTCGATCCTCTAATACTTTCTTTCCTTCCTAAGAGTGAGTTTGCTCCCCTTGAATCTGTCGATTTTTGTGGAAAATGAATGATTAACAAGAAAATAAAATATACCAACCATGGGCAAATGATTTGGAGAAGCAGGTTGGTGCCCTCCTGGCTACCGATTCCTGTCTTTCTTTTCATTGACTTAAACCTAATCCAGATTACAGCTATTTATATAAAACATGTTCTAACTTGAATGACTTAAATACCCCTACTTAAAACTAATCCTACCTAATATCCAATGGATCAGATCCTGATCCATTGGGACCCAAACGACTTACAAACAAACGCATATAACTCAACAAATACATAAACCAAAATCCTATGACTTTTAAATTTGTTCTCCAACACGCCCCCTCAAGTTGGGTCATGAAGACTTGAAACTCCCAACTTCACAAGAGCTCTCTTAAAACCATTAACTGGAACTGCCTTGGTTCTTTCATGAAAAACTGGATTCAAAGCTATCTAAAGGGTAGCTTTACTGTCTATGAAGAAGTCAATTGAAATATTTCCTTTCAAGCCTATCTCTTCAAGAAGTGATATAATCCATAAACCTTCACATATGCCTAAAACAATAGCACGATACTTAGCTTCTGCACTTGATCTGGCCACTACAGTTTGCTTCTTGCTTTTCTATGATACAATATTACCTCCTAAACACACCACATACCCAGAGGTTGACTTTCTGTCAATTTTTGAACTTGTCCAATCTGTATTAGAATAGATTTTCATATCGTGTCTGATAGGGAGTATAGAGTAAACCGTAAGTCATTGATGATTTCAAATATCTCATGATATGGAATACAACTATGTCACACGGGTGCGGGTGCGGGTGCGAAATAAGGCAAATTTTAAAAAATTTGGGTGCGACGACACGGCTAGGGTATATAATATTATATATATTATATATTCAACTAATTCAAGTTAAAAGCCTAGAACAAGTGAGACATCAATTAACATAAGAATATGATGACAACAATAAGTACACAACTTTATATTAAAGCAAAACAAGTAAAGAACTACCTATGTTATATCAACAATATTATCATAATATCATTTATCAACTATGAACAATATTAATGTTTGATAAATGAAATGAAGTAATGAACATGTACCTGATAAATTATAGATCGTCACCATCAACAATATCATCAACTGAAGGGACTATTGGATTAGTGAGTTCCATATTAAGAGTATGCAAATCTTGGCTGTCATCTAAGTGATATTCCTCTGGGTTTGCATCCCAATATTTTGATGCTCCTTCACAACAATATATTCAAATAAATAACAAGAAAAGATCAACAATAATCATCATGATGCAAGCAAAGAAAACAATTTTAAAACATTAGTAATTTTTACCTGTACTCAACATTAGATCGTGAAACCAATCTCAGATTTGAATGGACATAAACCAAGTCTTCAGCACGACTACTTGATAGATTGCTCCTTTTGATATTGTGAATTTGAGAATATGTACTCCAATTTCTTTCACAACAAGAAGTAGCAGGTTGAGATAATAATTTTGATGCAAGCTTTTGAAGAAGAGGCATCTCAAATACATAACATGCCCACCAATCTAGTGGATCTTGATAATCCCTTGCTTCCAGTGCTTCTAATGAATCAAGTCTAGCACACAAAAACTTTCCATATTCAGAATTTACTTGCCTAAGTAAGTATGAGTCACGATAAATTCTTCCCAAACACATTTGTCTATTCTTTGCTATTTCAGGATCTTGATTAGGAGGACAACGCCCAATGCTCTCATGCAACCATTTCTTCCCATAATATCTTGGATTTAAAGAATGTGCTAAACAATGCAAGGGAGTGTTACTTTTGTCCCATCTTGAAACTTATATAGAATGGATATGATCATAAAATGCTGATGTCTCATGAAGTTCTTTTCCCTCATGCTTCAAAATTATTGACTCAACTTTTTCAATCATGGTATCCCACATTTCATAAACTTTATGAAGCATTGGTTCATCTTTATCAAATTCTTTCAACATCTCCCACATAGGCTCTGTGAATTTAAGAAAATAAGATACCTTGTCCCACCATAAATCATTAAGAATAATAGTCTTCACTGCGTGGGCCCTTGTTTGATCTTCAACCTTGTTACCACAGTATGCATCCCAGCTTAGATCAGTAACCATCTGAATCAATGATGTCTTTATTGTGTTGAATCTTTTTACCATCACAATCAAAGAAGCAAAACGTGTTTTTGCAACCTTCAACAACTTTAAATGAGAATGTCTATTGAATATCGCTGAAATTAAATGGTGATTTATTACAAAATTCCTTATCTTCATACAATCTGCTGCCATATCTTCAATCCATGAACACAATTCATATGCACGAAGATTATATTTATCTTCTGATGGCTTACATATACGAGAAAGAGCCAAATTTAAACTGTGAGCTACACAAGGTGTCCAAAAAATGTGTGGATACTCACCTTCCAAACTTAACCCTGCACTTTTGCAATTAGCTGCATTATCAGTGATTATTTGTACAACATTATTTGGTCCAACACTCTTAATAACTTCTACAAATAAATCTTTCAAGTATCCTGCAGTTTTAATTTCTCCGGATGCATCAACCGACTTCAAAAATATTGGCCCACTAATTGAATAAGCAATGAAATTATTGAGTGGACGCCTTTGAATATCACTCCATCCATCAGAAACAATAGAAACACCATTAGTTTCCCATGAAAACTTCTTATGTTCTAAAAGTCTTCCAATATTGGCTTTTTCTTCTTGAAGAATAATGGTTCTTAATTTTTTAGAACTTGGAGGAACATAACCATGTAAATTACAATTAGCCAACGAAGTGACAAGATCTTTCCAATATGGATTTCTTGCTACATTAAAAGGAAGTGAACTTGAAAAGAAAAATCTTCCAACCTTTCTATCCATCTCCTCTCTTCCAACTACATTAAACAATTTTTCAATTGCTCCTCCTCTAAAACCCAGTGTTGTCCGTATCGCACCGTACGGTGCGATACGTATCGTATCGTGGGCCACCACGATACGATACGGGCCCCCGTATCGCAGGTGCGGGCGTATCGCACCGTATCGTGCGATACGGCCCGTATCGCATGATACGGTGCGTATCGCCCGTATCGTACGATACGGGCGATACGCCCTGGGACCCTTATAAAGGGTCCCGGGCCGAGGGAAACCCGCGATTTTTCGCAGGTTTCCTCTCTCTTTTTGAGTTCTTCAAGCTCCCTAAGAGTCAGTTTTCGCCTCCTTGGTGTTCAAAGCTCTAAAATCGTGCCCTACGGTGTCCGTCCAAGCCTCCAAACTCGGATTTAGGTATATTTTTAATGTTTTTTTCCTTTTTTTCCTTTATATTTATTGTTTTTTGTGTTATTTCGGGTTTTTTTTTTGAATGACAAAATATGAAGTTATTAAGTGTGTGTATACGATTTTTATTGCATTCATGAAGTGGGAGACACTCGATTTGAGTGTTATTTGAAGATTGGGGGATTTACGAAGTGCTTTTATTTTCAGGTTTTTTTTTGAATTAAAGTACTCCATTGAGATGGCAGGAAGGGGTGGTAGAGACTCTCATTCAAAGTCTGATGATCCGGCATAGCAGTGGGGTATACCAGTTGAGGGTTCAAGGTTAAAAATCAGATGTTTATTTTGTGAAAAGGTGGTTAGTGGTGGAATTTCAAGGTTGAAACACCACCTAGCAGGAACCAGGAAAGAAGTTGCTCCATGCACAGGTAGAGTTAGAAGTGTGCCAGAAGGTATTAAATGGCAATGCTTGCAGATGATTGAGAGCATACAGGAAAGGAGACAACAAAAGGATGATTTCCAGATGTGTGAAGAAGCTGATGATGCTACTGCCACTGGAGTTGGATTCACTGATAGTTTGCCTTCAGATGCTAGAACAGATATTGGTAGTAGCAGTTCGCGAGCACCTAGCAGAGGAAAGAGGGTTGCATCTGAAGACTTTGGAGGTGGCAGAAGAGGAAGTTCAGGAAGGAGTAGAGGAAGAGCTTCTTCTTCTAGCATACATTCGTTCTTTCCTCCTTCCACTACACCTGGTGCTCAGCCAGGAATTCGTGCTGCTATGGCTTCAGAACAACTGCACGATTAAGCAGACCTTGCAGTGGGCAGATGGTTTTATGATACATGCATTCCATTTAATGCAGCAAACAGTTTTCATTTTCAAGCAATGGCAGATGCAATTGCTAACATTGGTCCAGGATACAGGATGCCCTCTTATCAGAAGTTGAGAGGGAAGATATTAGATCAGACCGTGATTGAAGTGCAGCAATACTGTTCGACTTTGAGACAATCGTGGAAGGAAACAGGATGCACTATCATGGCAGATGGATGGACCGATAGGCGAGGAAGGACATTGCTAAACTTTCTTGTATATTGTCCTAAAGGACTCATGTTTTTGAGATCTCTAGATATGTCAGAGGAGAGGCACACTGCAGAGATCCTACGAGAGGAATTTGATAAGGTTATACAAGAGGTTGGGCTAGAAAATGTAGTTCAATTGATTACAGATAATGCAGCTAACTACAAAGCAGCCGGAAAGGAGTTAGCTGATATTTATGGGACTTTTTACTGGACACCATGTGCAGCCCATTGTTTAGATCTCATCCTCGAGGACATCGGTGAGATGGATGAAATAAAGGCAGCAACTGAGTGTTGCCAAGATATTACAAAATTTATTTACAACCATGCATTTGTTTTATGTATGATGAGGAGATACACAGAAGGTGCAGAGCTTCTTCGCACAGCTGCAACTCGGTTTGCAACAAACTTCTTATCTGTACAGAGTATTGTGAGACAGAAGCAAGCTTTAAGGAGAATGTTCTCCTCAGATGAGTGGCAATAATTTGCAGAGTTGCCACAAAACAGAAGGAACAGAAAGTTAAATGAGATTGCAGAAACGGTTTTTAGAAGTTCATTTTGGAATGCATGTATCAGATTATTGAAAATTACTTGTCCTTTAGTGAAAGTTTTGAGATTGGCTGACAGCGAGGAGAAACCATCTATGGGCTACCTTTATGAATCCATGGACAGGGCAAAAGAAGCAATCAGAAATAACTTTAATGGAAAAAAAAAGAGATTATGTGCCCGTGTGGAAAATAATTGATAGTAGATGGAATAAACAATTGCATCAGCCTATTCATGCAGCAACCTACTATCTAAACCCATCATTGAGGTACTCAGCAACCTTCAAAAGGGACGGTGAGGTTAATCGAGGAATCATTGAATGCATCGACAGATTAGTCCCTGATGAGAGCATAGTAGATGCGATACATCGAGAAATGGAGATATATGATAATGCTCTTCACTTGATGGGTTTGCCTGTTGCAATTCGCAATCGCTCTACGATGCGTCCAGGTACATTGTTTATTTTCATATTTAAGTTGCATCTTACATTACTGTGGATTATTATGTCTCTAATGTTTATATTTTTTTTACAGATGTTTGGTGGAATAGGTTTGGAAGTGATTGTCCAAACCTTAGAGATTTTGCAGTTAGAGTCTTAAGCCAAACCTGTAGTGCAACAGGTTGTGAAAGAAATTGGAGTGTTTTTGAACACATCCATACAAAAAAGCGCAACAGGTTGGAACACAAAAGGCTTAATGATTTGGTTTATATTCGTTGTAACATGCGCCTTCGTGAAAGGTAATGTTGTATTACTTTCAAATTTTCAATTCGATATTATTTAACTTCAGTTTTCAATTGTTAATATTACTTACTAATTGTTTATCTTTGTTTGTGTCGTAGGCAATTAAAAAAAGTAAATAGAGAAGAAAGTCAGTTCGATCCAATAAGTTTGGATAATTTTGATATATTAGAAGATTGGGTTATGGAAGACACTGAAGAAAATGCCCTCCTAACAGAAGAAGACGTTGCCTGGATTAATTTGGAAGGAGCGCAACAACATTATGGAGATGAAGAATTTGATTTTGAAGAAGAAGGTGTGGGCGTGGCTGATGATGATGAGGATCTGCAACAAGGAGAAGATGAAGATTATTTAGTTGATGATCCTGATTACAATTTGTAAAATGTAACATTATATGTAACTGTAGTGTACTGTAAAGTGTAAACTATGTGTGTATTTTATTTTTTGGATTCAAAATATATAAATTTGGATGCAATTGTTCAATGTTGAATGCTCAATCTGTACTAAACTTACATTATATGAATTTAAAGCAATTATCAGATTTTTCCTGATTTTTTCTTGATTTTTTTCGATTTTTTTCGATTTTTTATTAATTTTTAATTATTTTTATATTATTTTAATATTAAAGTACGATACGATACGATACGATACGATACGATACGATACGCCCGTATCGTGGAGCCCAGCGATACACGATACGATACGCGTCAGACAACACTGCTAAAACCTTTAAATTCACTTTGGATTAACTTTCTTTTCTTTTATGCATCTTCTTTGTATCCACTAAATAATGGAATATTTGTTCCTTTTTCACTCCTTTCGTTTTTCTTTTTATACTCATATTGCTTTTTTATTAATTGTCTTCGTAAATCCTCATCTACATTCGGACATGCTCTTATACCATGTTTTGATAATTTTAAAAGATGTGCCTTCACTTTGGTATATGATCCTGTAAATTTCATGTTGCAAAATTTACACATAAAATGTGTATTACCTCCACCACCTTCGTATAATTCTCTCTTTTATACGTGCATCCACAATGGTGCATCATCACGAGGTATTGAAGGTTTTGAAACTTTTGTTGTTGATCCTGAACTTGAAGAAAGAACACTTCCACCGGAACTCCCAGTATGGCCAATACCAATTGATACTCCTTTTCCTTTTCTATTGTCGGCCATTTTTAAGATCAACTCAATTCACAATTTCACAATCTGATTCGAAAAACAAAATATCAAAAACAACAAATAAGAGATAGAGTTAGTCATAAATAAAATTACCAACAACTTGTAATATAAAACAAATCTAGTCTATCTAGATATTTAGTATGCAGATTGTAAAAATGGGTAAAAGTGAATGTAGCTGGTGATCAGGTTTACAAGTATTCATGAATCATATTTGTTTCAACCAATTCCTGGCCCGATTTGAAAGAGAACCAGTCATGTCTAACTCAAGACATCTAGCCTTTATTTTAGACATTCACATGAAAAGGCCTCATATCAAAACATTTAAGGACAATCCATGATAGGACCTAGAGGCAAGCTCCTCCTAATCTTAGGAACTCTTTTGTTCTGTTCATGTCTTCTTTGTTGTCCATGCCATAACATATTAATTATGTACATATATACATGCCAATACATACGTACATACGTACATTACAGACAATTTATGCATGTAAAGTATAAGCACTATACCAATATAAAAGTATGCACTAATTGCTAAATTAGATTCCACAACTCTCATCGAGTCGAGAGTCCTGTAGGCTGCAGGTGGACTATGACGAGTTTGATATGCAAGAATGAACATAATTGCTAAACATACATCCTTTTTTCATGCCAAAACAAAACTACATGTTGTCTTTGCAGACCACTCTCACTCTCTTCACTATAACAGTATCAGTGGCGTCTTCTTTCCACCATTGGCTACACTCTTTGTATCCAACCTTCGATTAGCGATCCACGGCTTTCCATCCTACCAGCATTCAATCGAACTAGCGGAAAAACACAATAAAAATCATAAAAAAATCAGGTTCTAAAATAATTTATGACTGAACTATTCAGGCGAGGTGGATGCCATCAGTAGGAAAAGAGTCACACAAAATGCACGTTCTGTTCTTGTTAGAGAGAGAGAGAGAGAGACCGGTTGGAGATGGTTGAGAGCGTGCAAGGCGGTCGAGCTGCTTCTGCGTGTGAGGCGGTCAAGCTGCTTATGCGTGCGGCCAGGAGGAACACAAGAGGAACGGGAGGAACGCGAGAGGCTTTATACGGATGACCTAAAAAAATGGACAAAAATGAGCCCCGACACATTGACCGCACCCATTTCTATGCCTCGACACGTTGACCGTGTCGAAGTTACACGACACCGTGTCGGTGCCGCACTGACACAGTGTCGGTGTCGGTGTCACACCCGTGTCGAGCCAGACACTTCACCTCCTAGAGGTGTCTGTGTGACATAGGAATACAGTATTCATATGATGTTTTGATGGAAAACTGATGTCCGATCTTGTAATAGTAACATATATCAGTTTTCCCACTAATCTCTGATATTTACCAATGTCTTCATATGGTTATGTCGAATCATTATCACTCTCCTTTTGGCTTTCAATGGGAGTTGAACATACCCGACAATCCTCCATTTTAGTTTCCTTTAGTAAATCTAGAATATATTTTCTTTGACTTAAAAATAAGCAATCCTTTTTGTGAATGACTTCTATTCCTAAGAAGTAATGTAATCTTCCCAAATCCTCCAAGTCAAATAATGAACATAATTGTCTCTTCAAATTGATTATCCCTTCTGTATCGTCATCAGTAATTATGATGTCATCAACATATACTAACAATACAATAGTCTTAAGACCTTATGAACGAATAGAGTGTGATCACAGACACACTGTTTGAAACCCAACTTGATAACACTGTCACTGAATTTTTTAAACCACGCTCGAGGAGATTGTTTTAGACCATATATAGATTTCTTTAGCTTGCATACCTTGATTTATGTTTTGGAATATACCCTGGTGGTAAGTCTATATAAATATCTTCCATGAGATCCCCCTAAAGAAAAGCATTCTTAACATCCAATTGCCATAGTTCCCATCTTTTATTGACAGCTACACTTAAAATAATCTTGATAGTATTCATTTTCGCTACAGGAGCAAAGGTTTCTGTGTAATCGATGCCATAAGACTGATTGTAACCCTTGGCTACTAATTTTGCTTTGCACCTCTCTATATTCTCATCAGCTTTATATTTTACTGAGAATACCCATTTGCATCCCACAATCTTTCTCTAAGGAGATAGATCTACAAGGTCCCATGTTTTATTTTGTACAAGTGCTTTAATTTCTTCTTCCATTACTACTTTCCACTCTGGATATAACTTAGCCTCTTCAACTGATTTGAGAATATAAACATTATCTGCATTCATTAGAAACACCTGATATTCTTTGGAATAATTAGAATATGAGACCATCTTTTGTAAAGAATATTTTGACACTTCTCGTTTTCCTTTTCGAAGTGCAATAGGTAATTTACTATCAGAATTTGGAGAAGTTAGCTGCGAAGGAGTACTTACTGGTTCAGGAAGAGACATTTGATTTGAGATAGTAGGTTGATATAGAAAGATGACCTCTCTTTCTCCTCTAGTATATACCTGTCATTCCTTATCTTGAGGACATAGCATCTCCTCCTCTTTACTTTCAACCACTGGTGGAGTTTCAACTGGTGGTAGTGGTATCACATTGAGAAATTGTATGTCAGAAGTAAGTGTTTCTTGCGTGGTATAGAATGGTGTATCTTCTTGAAAGGTAGCATTCATAGTAACATAAGATTTTCTTCTGATAGGATCATAGCACTAGTAACCCTTCTGAGTAGAGGAATATCATAGGAAGATACATTTAACTGATCTTGCATGTAGTTTGTCTCTCAACCCAAGATGAATATGGATAAAGCATGTACACCCAAACACTCTTGGAAGAAGATGAAATTGTTTCTAAGAAGGACATAACAAATGAAGTGGAGTATTACCATTAAGAATCCTGATTGGCATCCGATTTATAAGAAAAATGGTTGTTAGAACAGCTTCACTCCAATAATATTTTGGAACATTATATCCTATTAAAAGTGTTCTAGCAACTTTTAAAATATGTTTATTTTTCCTTTCAGAAACACCATTTTGTTGTGGAGAGTACGCATATGAAGTCTGGTGTAAAATTCCATGATTCATGAAGTATGACTGGAGTGATTGAGAGATATATTCACCACCATTATCGCTGCGAAATATTATAATGGTACTCTGAAACTGAGTCTGCAGAAATTGACAATATATAGGAATAATGTCCTTCACTTCATCCTTCGTTTTCATGAGATATATCATTGTAAACCTAGTATAATCATCAATGAATGAAACAAAATACTTAAATCCATGCAATGAAGTAATAGAGCAAGGACCCCAGATGTCAGAATGAACAATCTCAAATGGAATGGAGGATTTCTCTTCACTTAAGGAAAAGATATTCTATGATGTTTTGCCTTCTGGTAGGTTTCACAGCTTAAATTTAAATTATTACAATGAGCAAATTTCGGTAATAATTTCCTAATTTTCGATAAAGGTAAATGTCCCAGTCTATGGTGCCATAAAGGTAGTTGTTCCTTTTGTTTTTCTCTAATTACTGTAGATTGCATCACAGCTTCATAATTTTCTTCGCAGAAGTAAAGGCCTCTTCTCACACTACCCCGACCAAAGGTCCTCTCCATCCTCAGTTCCTGAAATAAACATTCAGTAGTATCAAACATTATACGACATTTCAAATCTCGAGTCATGGCAAAGACTGATAGTAAATTGACTAAGATATTGGGAACATGTAAAACATTTTTCAATATGCCAAACGATGTAATAATACTTCTTCTTCCAGCTATGGGAGTATGAGAACTATTTGCCAGTCGAATATTGATATGTTCTTGAGTCAACTCATAGGTGTCAAAATATTCTCTCCTACTGACCATGTGATATGTGACACCTCAATCAATAACCCAAATTCTGGAGTGAAAGGTAAAAATATTACCCTGGGCCATGAATAAAAATGGATATGCCATAGTTGCTTAAGAATCAGGATTAGAAGTAGGAGTATGTTGATCCGTCAAGCGGGCTTTGAGTGATTCAATTTCCTTCTTCATATCTGCCAATGCTGTATTATTGTTTTCAGTGTTCTGTTTGACACTCTGGTCATTGCTGAAATAGGCTTTATTGGATCTATTCTGAAAATATGATGGTTTGCCAACTAATTTCCAACATGTCTCTTTGGTATGTCGTGATTTTCCACAGTGCGAACAAATTAGTTTTTCCTTTTCTTCAGGAGTAATTGAGGATCTACCTCTTCCACTTCGATAACCACCTCTTCCACGAGAGTAAGAACTTGGAGAACTATTTTTGTCAATAAATGTTAGTCTCGGGACTAATCTTTGTTTCTTTCTCTAATTGCTTCATGTCTTCTTCTCGGAGTAAAAGAGAATACACTGTACTCAGGGAGGAAAGCTCTTCTCTACTGAGGATATTGTTTTTCACAGCCTCATATTCTGAAGATATGCCTCATCGAAGGTCAAATACTTTCCGTTCTTCGACCTCCTCATTACGCTCTTGTGTGCACTGTTGACATTTAGTATTAGAATAAAGTTGCAGTTCTTTCCGTAATCCTCGGAGTTCTTCATAGTACTCACTTACTGATCGTCTACCCAGTATGCATTTTATGATTTTCTTAATGAAGTCATATTTTTTTGCTATGTTATTCCTATGAGCATAGACATCCTGCCCTGCTAACCATATATCTTTCGCAGTTTCTAAAAATATGAATGTACTGCCAATTGAAGGTACCATTGATTGAAGCAACCATGCACTAACCAATGCATTTTCTCTATGCCATTTGAAATACATAAGATCTGAAGTAGGTGGTTGAGATATTTCACCATTTACATAGTCCTGTCGCCCCCTGGCCATAACGGCCAGTTTAATAGATCTGGCTCACTGAATATAGTTCTTTCCATCTAATTTCAAATTTGTAATTTGAAATCCCTCTCCCTTGTCTGAGAAGCTGTGATCATTACCTTCTCCAATTTTGTTCTTTTCCATTATGTATAACCCAATCTACTTCTTAGAGAGATTAGTATTTGGAGATATTCTAAGATAGGGGTTACTTAACCCTTTCACAATTTTGATACTTACTTTGAGCCTTTTATTCTATCTTCGAAAGAAACAACAATCTGCGGTTTTTTGTTGCCAAGAAATATTCACAATCGGATATAGATTCAAGAACTTAAATGACTTGATTGACAAGAAGAAACTTGATAGTAGAACAGGTTTTGCCTTTTTCTGCAAATAATATGAAAGTGATCAGCCTTTTATCTAGCTCCTTGATTTGAGGTTAACTAATGACCTAATACGGGACCAAAAGGAATCGGCACTTGTTGTGCAGTCAACAACCAATAAACAACTAACTGCCCACTTGCTGTGCAGTGAATAGAAATAGGCAGAACTCTTGCTGCGCAGTCAAAAAAGACTTTGGCCGAAAAAAAAATTGAATGGGACTTACTGAATCTTCTTCCACAATCCTGAAAACCTTGCTTCTAAATCTAGATTCCCACCAAAAAAGGCTCTGATACCATGTCGATTTCTGTGGAAAATGAATGATTAAAAAGAAAATAAAATATACCAACCATGGGCAGATGATTTGGAGAAGCATGTCGGCACCCTCCTGGCTGTCGATTCCTGTCTTTCTTTTCATTGACTTAAACCTAATCCAGATTACAGCTATTTATATAAAACGTGTTCTAACTTGAATGACTTAAATACCCCTACTTAAAACTAATCCTACCTAATATCCAATGGATAAGATCCTGATCCATTGGGACCCAAACGACTTACAAACAAACGCATATAACTCAACAAATACATAAACCAAAATCCTATGACTTTTAAATTTGTTCTCCAATAGAATCAACCATCATACTCATCCCACCACCATTCGGCTCCTCGCGACCCCACCATCTACCACCACCAAGAATCCTTTTTCAACCGCCATCTGAACCACCATAACCACCACCTCTCCTTCCCCTCCACCGAACTCCCTTCTATTCACTGCAAACACCACCCTTCCTTCCACAATTTAACCGTCATCTACAAGTAGGAGTCCAAGTAGGAGTCCTGCTCCTCTATCGACAACATCCCCAGGCTACTCCATCCTTGCACTTTTCTCATCTCCAGCCAAAATGAAACAAAAAAAGGGGGGAACGACTTACAAAACTACCACTACGAGCACCACCATCATCTTCATCATTTGCTGGTCATCTGAGTTTGAGATACCGCCATCAACGATAATCTTTTGCACAGCCCGTATCAGTCACCTCCCCTGCTCAGGCGAACGTCACTAACCAGTTCTAACAAAGCAAAGCTCTGATACCATGTGAATAAACAAGAACATTCCCTGTTTTTATTTTTATTTAATATGAAATCTATATACAAAGCAGCCACACAAGACTTACAATTATTCAATACATGAGAAGTTTATATAGAGAGAAGAATGAAAGCTAGCAGTTGTGCTGCTGGTTATTGAAGGTCCAACGACTATTTTACTAGCCGTTGGACCCCTGGTGGCCCTTGCCCGAGTAACTCTAGTTCGGGTGGTCCTAGCCTGGATGGTCTGGGTCCATTAGGACCTAATTACAAATACATACTTATGGGCCATATTGGCCCAATCCTATTTTATTTTAACAGTTCTATTTGACGAAAGAACTCGGAGGTTGACAAGATATTACACACCAACAAGATCTATACAAGAATGCATTCAGTTTATTGTCATGTGCAAATGTTTTCCTTTCTTTTGAACCTCAGGAAAAACTGTCGCATGCATAAGATATGCTGTTCTTTCATGTATGACTCTTGTTTTCTAATCCCCTTTGCTTTAAGGGATCTTGTTTGATTAGTTGGTTGTCCGTGGCAACGTTGAATGCATGTACGCAATTCTCATGGTTTACCTATTTAAAACCCTAGGTCTCATCTCTTTACCTTATGGTTCTTGTGACTGATGGATGGCGATAACAGGTGGCAAGATTACAAGAACAATTGCAAAAGGAGAGAGATCTTAGGGCAACTTTGGAAGCTGGACTGAATATGCCTCCAGGAAAATTTCCGCTGTCATATAATATGGATACAAAGGTTTGTTTTTCTTGCTATTTCTGTTCCGTTGTTTATTGAATAGGTTGATATACTAATGTTCTTTTAGCAGACTAAAGCAGAGCTAGAGGAAATTGCTATTGCTGAGGCAGATGCGATGAGCTTGAAACAAAGGGTTGCAGGTCTCCATTTGCAGCTCAACCAACAGCGGCAGCAAGGCTATGTCTCTGTCTGTGAATCCTGTAGCCAACATCAGAAAACCCAAAATCATGAAGTGACACGGTAGGAAAGTGTTTTCTCTATACTCTACATTGAGCTTAACTTGCCATCTTTTGCTAGATACGGACTTGGTTCTGACAGACAATTTTGTTGGAATGGAACTTCGTCTCCTGTAATCATATAATATGTGCAAATGAAAATTAAAATGCTAAATAATCTCCATTGTAAACATGCCAAACTTATTCATACCAGCAAATGGAATTAATAGAAAATTGTCATATACAACACTTAGCAGGGAAGATGACACTTATTATTTGGTGCATATGCAGGCAAGTTCACCAAGGAGATACTGGAACTGGTAGTGGAAGATTTCATCATGAAGGCGCCCAAAAGAGTGAGGTAAATAAAAATGCATCCATCTACTGCCTGGTCATAATTGTTATCTGAGAACCTGTTGCTTCTTTTTATCGCTGAATCATGCTAATAATTCACACTTATTTGTTTTTAATGCTGTTGAACTGAAGCACCCATGAATATGATTATATCACTTTTTGTGCCTGACGCGTTTGCCAACATTTTTGGCTCTGGAAAAACTTTGGGAGGCAGGAACTGGTAGTGGAATATTTCATCATGAAGGCGCTCAAAAGAGTGAGGCACTTGTTTGATTGGCTAATTTTGTCAATCATTGCCAAGTATTTGGATGCCTGAGGCGTTTGCCAACATTGTGCCAGATAAAGGAGGAGGGTTGTGTTAGGCTTCCGACAGCCAGCGTAAAACTTTGTCAGATTTTTATACCATGGATTACACAAATTATGAGCATTGTTGTTGTTGTGATGCAATATGCAATTCTTAGCAGATCAGCATTCGGTTTGATTATGATTAGATTTGCAACTCATGTGAAAGCACTTCTTTTGTTGCCTTTGCTTGATGTTCTTATACCTTGATAAGCCGCATAATATTTTTGTCAGATGGTAAGGATGGAGTAATTCTTCTTGGCTACTTGTGCCTCATAGAATATGTTGACATGGTTAGCCTCATAGGTTGCACAAGTAATTGCTTCAAACTTATAGAGGTTTGTATCTGGGATTAGTAAGCCGTCTGCTGTACAAGTAATTGCTTCAAACTTATACAGAGGTTTGTATCTGGGATTAGTAAGCCGTCTGCTGTTAGAACTTAAATAAGTTGTCTGTGATCTTCACATTTGTTCATACTTCTATACGACCAGAGATTCATACACTGAACTGGTGAAGTGCTCATGACTCTGTCCTTGCCTATTGACGTTAACACGAGGGCTCCAGATTCTCTGCTCTTCCCAACTATTATTGCTTGTCACCAGTGCTTCTGTGTGCATCATTACTTGGCATCTTTTCATATCATCAATGAATACAATAAAGAGCTCGAGCATGTTTGGTGTCTGGACACCGAGTGCATGCATATGTCCAGTAAATTGAATTCATCATTTTTTTTGTAACGCCAAAAGTATCATTATGTTTTATGACTTGTATGATTAGGATGAGTCCCATATTCACCAATATTTAATGTTTATTCCGTTTTCCTGTAGTTGTCAGATACTCTAAGTTTGCCTGGCTTCCGAAGATGACCCCCTTTTTTAGTATAAAATGTTTAATCGTTTACTCCATAATAAGCCAGTCATAGGTAAGTATGTAGGGCTGAAGTTATGCTCTTTCCCCGTCAGTTGGTTATCCTATATTTGTTTCATCTGTTGATGGTTTGCTGTTAAGTTTTATCAATTATTATGCAGAAGCCTGACATGTGCTTTACACCGCAAACAATAATAGTGCTTCATTTACCTATCTAAAGTAGGACTCATCTTTGTATGCCGGTAATTTTAACAGGAGAGGGAAATTATAGTTACTGTGGTGGCTGGTTCTTCCTTATTGTTACAGGAGAGGGAAAGTTGTTTTTGCATTGCCTTAATGGTTAAAATCTTCTTTTGCCGCTAATGCATGACATATTAATGATCGATAATATATGGTTGTTCACTGTTTTCTGTTGAAGGCAGGATGTGTTGATGGAAGCTGATTGTGGGTCTGTGAGGCCACAAGGCACACCTTCTCTACCGAGCAGGAAAGCTTCTCGCAGAAGAGCAGACTTCACAAGCATACCCACAAATGATTCTGGTTCTGTGAAGGACCTTCCGGCTCAGGATGAGGTGAGTGGCTTCTGATATTTCAGTGGACCTTCACTTGGAATTTTAGACTTATGGAAGACCTACAGTATATTCAATATCTTGATCTGTCTCTTGGATTGTTTTGAAATCACTACAGCAGAAAGATTCCGACTTTGATTAGTCATAGTTTTCTGTTCGGAGGGTGCTTCTTCAAAGATGTTTGCTCACTCCCAGATGAGCTTATTCTCGCAAATAAGTTTTGCACTTTTTGTTCATTTATTGTCTCAATCATCACCTTAGCATTAGTGAGAAGTAGTAAATTACATATGTAAAGCTTTTATAAATTTGGAAGGGTAAAAGTTTTTGTTTTACCATTTGAAAACTATACACTATAGAGTATCAGCAGATGTGATTGGAAAGGTCCTTTTCTGATATGTCAATAGCTTCCCTTTCTTTACACCAGTTTGTGATCTAAGTCACTCAGTCGTCCTGAATATGAGACAAATGTTGAAACCACTGCTGCTATCCTTTATCACATAACAATTCATGCAGCTTCTGCTGGACTTTGTTCTTTTAATCAGAGACCGTGAGTTTTAACAATGTGCCTCCGGCTACATCAGGGACTGGCTTCAACATCTTCAACACTGGTTGATTTGACAAGTAGGCTTAATTTCTTGAAGGAACGACGGTCTCAGCTGTTAAATGAGCTTCACCACCTTGATGGGAATCAGGGGAAAGCTTCAGAAGATCAGAAATAGCCCTTGGAGATCACATCTCAATCAGAAGGCAGACGAGATAACTAAAAGCCAATATCCCTTCCTCTGTATACTGAGTCCGTTCTCTTTTGCATTCTTTTCTCCTTTTCTTTGTCTCTGTAAGTGACTTTCTTGAACTGACCTTGTTGGCCGGCGCATCTCTGTTTCCAAGTATCTGTCATTGCATTGAGTTTATTCAGTGGAATACAACCAATAAAGGTTCATGGCTGGGATCGTGCTGTCCCGCTGATTATATTTAGGATTGTTTGACAGGAAAAGGAAAATGTGTACATAAGTTTCATCTGGCGATGTAATATTGAGTTATGTACTTGTTTGGTTGATGTAAAGTAAAGAAATGCAAGATTTGCTGTGTTTCCTTTGCTCAGCTCTTCTTTTCTGGCATCATCTACGTAACCCTTTTTCTCTTTTCCGAGGATCAGTTGCACCATGAGGGGTATCGAACTCGTGATGTTCAAGTTGTGGATCGACCCCCGAGCCGGGCGAGACATTTCTCTCTGCAATTTGAACTTTATATGCGCTTGTAAGAAGAGATGATTTATAATATATGCTGGTTTTGGTATCATAAGTAAATCCTCCTCACCGCAACGAGGTAGATGTTCAATCTCATGTGGGCCTTGCGTAATATGTTCATAAATATAAGCAGTGAGCAACTTTCTCTGATAATGCGAGCTTCAGTCAAGGAGAAATGCTTTTCCAGATGGTTATAGAACTTTTTCAAGTAAAAGTAACTTCTTTTTTTCCTCCGCAGTTGGAGCACTCAATACACGGGCCTCACTGCCACTTAAACTACAATATGCTTGTTTCAGGGCCCAGGTAGAGACCAGTTTCCTCTGGAAAATAATCAACTTTCCCTTGAAATGCGTGCCTTCCAGGATCCTAGTTCCACTTTTCTCCAATATGTTTCCAAAACCAAGTAAGAAACAAGCCTGTTTGATATGAAATTGATTAAAAATATCCAGAGAAAACCAAAAATAAGGAATTAAAGGTCTGAATTTTTATCCAGCTTTTGGATCTGAATTGACCGATTCAATATTCTGATAACGAGGAAACAACTGATTCATTTGTCATTAACTTAACACCAATAATTCTGTTTACGTAGAAGATTCACATGATCAACACAACCGAGAACATGTATAGCGCATCCCGGCATGCCTAATTTATTGGATCCAATAATTGTACTGGGATTGTGCGGAACCATGCATGTGAAATTGGTCTTATAATTCAGTGTCAAAACTCAAAACCGATAATGGTGATTGGAGAGCTTCTCTGCAGAAAGCGGAGATTACACCAGACCTGTCTGGTTCCAGGTAGACGGGAACTGTTGTTTCAAACTGGCGGTTTCAGTTCCACCAAAACCTGGAACTGAAATTGAACTGTTCAGTTTCCTGGTTCCAAGTTCAGTTGTGGGTCTGAGTCCAGGTCAATTCTGGTTTCAATATGGTTTTGGTTTTATTTGAAAATTTCATGAAACAAAGGGTGGGATTTTAGACCAGAACCTAAGTGAAGTTGATACTCTCTATTAGTTCCGTTTTCTAATTGGCGGAACCAGAACCGAACTGTGGGAGTCCCTGGTTCCAGTTCACCGGCTGGGCTGGGTTCAAACCAGACACCTCTAGGTTAATCAGTAACCTTAACAGATACAGAAAATTGTATGATTACAATGCATGGTTCTTGTCATCCAAGCCCAATCTTGATGAAAGAGATGCTATAGATCTTTTAGTTGATCCCTGTACAGCCAAGAGAAACGAAGCAATTAGTCATCCTTCGACACAAAGCAGAAGTTGCAAGATTTTTCCTTTTCCTTTTTATTTTGTTACAACGGGAGGCCCACCCCTAGATTAGACTCCTCCTGCAGCAAGGGCATCAGAGCTCCCTGTGCCATTCAGCTAACGCTTTGGTGCATTACTCGGGTATCAAACTCTTGATCTTCAACTCCAAAGTTCTTTTTAGCTGATTCCTGACCAGGAGAGCCATGATTCCTTACTCGGTATCCTTTAAAGTCATGCCATAAGAGGATTTAGATGCCAGTTTTGGAATTCACCGTGTGGAACAGCTAGACGGTCATGGATCACTTTCATTATGAGCAAAAACGCATCCCGTGTTCGAATCCTAAGGGGCCAATTTCCCAAACTAACAAAAGCAAAAGTTTACTTTCTGTTCTTAAAGACCTGCATGACTTCTGCTACCACAGAAGATCAGAGACATTTTTCTTTCGTTTTCCAAGCTGTACCAACTATCCCCACCTGCAAAGATCTTGTTCGGTAAAAGATTGAAAGAGAGGCATGTGGTGGCCATTGTTATTGAATTTCAAGCCAATGTCATCGTTTGATGCAACATCAAACGGCCTGCAAAGTCGAAATGCCTTTGAATAATTTCAAATTTCTATCATCAGAGAAATGGGTTTCGCTTACCCGAATGATGTCACAGCAATTTCCTCATCCACAGAGACAAACACTTCATATTTTCTCCATGATATCAGGGAAATTAGCCTCTGTTTAGAGAAGGCATTCTCGCTTTCTTTGCAAGGCGAGCTGGGGTGAGGGCCAAACTCCTCCCAGTGACGATCATAAAGAATTCATCCACGATCGAATCTGAGACCTACTTTCAAAGAGTATACAATATCCCCTTCCTTCCCGTGAAACAGTCTGTCTTGTGCACATCAAGCAACAGCTCACCTGACTAGGGGAGTCCGTCATGACTTCATTACATTATACCAAAAAAACAAAAAAACTTATTTCTTCATTCTTATTTTCTTTATTTTGAAGAGAAAAAATATTCTCATTTTCATAAAGTGCCTTGAACGGCCGAACAAGATGCGTACATAAGGTTCGAAATGCCCGAATAAACTCCCAACCTTCTCTTGGAAGGCTCTGCAAAAGCTCTACTTCGCTACTGAATAGATGCTTTGTTATCTTCGGTCTCCCAGTAATCCAAAGTACCAATCATGCATGAGTGCATGCATTCCCCCATTGCCACCCAATCGCAGAAAAAAGAAAAAAGCTGAAATAAAAAAAGATCTGTCATCAAGCAACCTACTTTACCAGGAGCGGTGACCACCATCCATTAGAAAACGAAATGCAAAAATTTCCCATCGTCAAACTCATTTCGAATCCAAAAGAGGACCCAACATCACAAAAATATATAATGTAAAATGTTTCTTTGCCTCCCATATTTGTACTCCACTGGGAACTCTCAATATCGAACAGACTCAAAGAAGAAGAAAATCAGCACTTTGCCGGCTTGTAGGCCTCTAATAACGCAATAAAGTTTAGTTTACACCCTTGATCAGCCTCTATGATTACTTGATTCCCTCCCACAACAAAAATATATGACAAAGATGATAGAACAACTCAAACATCTAGCGATCGTCACCATCATCGATCTCCACATAGTTCTTAGTTAATTCATTAAGAAGTAGAGGAACAAGAAGACTTGATTCTTAAGGCCGCTTTGAAGGGAATGGAGATCCACATCAATCGATCTCTATAATCCTTTAATTCATTCCCTTCCAAGCAAAAAATAACAAATAACAAAGATAGGACAAAAAAACTACAATTGTTATCGTCACCATCATCGTCTTCTACTTTCCTCTCCATCACTACCATCTCCCTTTCTTTTTGAATTCTTATTTCATTAGTATTACTAACATCACATCTCTCCGTTGAATCAGAAATCCTTGAGCAATTTCCTGACCTGCTCCAGAGTAACGAAGAGCACCACCGTAAACGGTCCCTGCCTGGTAATTGTGGGTATGAATCCTTTGTAAAGAGCCATAATTCCCTCGCCACGCACCATCTTCATCGCGCAATCGAGCGGCCCAGCGTACGGTGGAGCCTCGCCGGGAACCACCTTCATGTTCATCACTCTCGTCTTGATCACGTCGACCGGGTTCGTCACCACCGACGCGACGATTCCCGCGGCAAAGCTCGACGTGACGTGCGTGCCGAGCCCGTCCCTCATCACGCCGCTCCCGACGATCGCCTCCTTCGCCGTATCGTACGTCGCCAATTGCGACGCTGTCACCAGCATAGCCCTATTGATCGTCATCGACGACCCTCGCCACAGACTTGTGACACCCTCGCTCTTCACCATCCGTCCGATCGCATTACCGACTCCCGTATAGTTCCTCCGCTGCTCCACCGGAAGCCGGCCGTCAGCTTGCATCCTCACCATCGCGACGTCAGCTGGGTTACCAATGGCAGCCCCGATTCCACCGGCCGCGAGCCCGGCTGTGATCTTGCGGCCTATGGAGAAATGTCCACTCTCCGGATCGGAGTACTTGGCCTTGAAGATGTCATAGAGGCCCATCCTGGTAGTGGAGTAGAGGGCTTGCCGGAGCATAGTGGCGGATACTCCATTGAAAAGAGCGGCGGGACCTTCCATTCGAATGATCTTGACGCCGACGGAGATCGGGCCGACACGAGCGGGGGCTAGTGGTGGAGGAGGAGGCAATTGGCCATTAATAGCGGGGGAAGTAGTCGGGAAGGCGACGGCAGGACGGAGAACCGGAAGTGGGACTTCGCCTTGGAGCTGCATCCGGACTTTGATAAGGTCCAGAGGGTGGGTGGAGACGCCGGCGACGATGGCGGCGACACCGCCCTCGACGAAAGGTTTGACGTTACCCATTTGATTCCTCTTAGAATTGGGGTCCCGAAGATGGGAATTGGGTGTGATGGGCGTAAGAGGGAGTGGGATCCCAAGATCAGAGGATGATGGCTGATGAGGAAGATCAAAGGATCATTGTAATGGAAATTCTATGTTCTGGAAGAGAGGAAAGCAAAGGAGCTTCTGGGTGTATATAGTGTGTTGGCGTCGGTAATTTATAGTCTCCATCTTCCCCTCTCGATTCTTCGCAGCAGGAGAGAGAGAGAGAGAGAGGACCCAGAAGGAAGGATCGTGAGTGACGTAAAACGGGAATCGTTGTTCAACGCGGCTTTCTTCTGTTTTTTTACGCCACGGAAAAGGTTTACCTTGACGCGGATGCCGTAGACGCAAACTCCATTGGATTCAGCAGGTTCCCGTCCCACTAATGAGACGACCCGTCTCAGGCTCTTCTTTATATATATACGATCCATTCTCGAATAAATCCACTCAAACGTTTTTAATCGGTGCAAGAAAGATTGAACATTTGGATTTAAAAGTAAATTATATTGTTGTGTTAGTATACTTTTCATAATTTTAATATACAACAATATAATTCACTTTTAAATTTAAATCTTCACTCTTTATTAAATTTAAGTGTAAATGAATTTAAGTATATATTATATCTTTATATGTACTAAACTCATTCATACTCAAATCTATTTCTTAATCGTTCAAACATAGAATTTGAATTTAAAATTTATATTTTTATATAATATATTTTACTTTTTTAAATTTAAATCTACACTAATAATCATGTCAATAAAGATTTTTGAATAAATTTAAACATGAATAAATTTGAGCATGAATCACTCACTCTCTCTCTCTCCATATATAGAGAGAGACGTGTGCACTCGCTATGAGCTAACACCCTTCCGTCACTTTGGATTGCCCTCCACCACTATCCTCCTCCCTTAGCTCCACAAAGGCAGTGACAAGGGCTTTTACACTGCTATCATTATCTTAGTCAGATGGTTGCAAAGAACTTCGCTAAACCTTCAAGCCTTTTGATGTGTAGAGTGAGAGTGGAGAACCAGAAAAGGGTGGTGGTTATGGCAACGACAGCCGCTAATGTTTAGAAAGGATTGACTGAGGGAAGCGGAAGGTGGCGGAGGATGCTGGTGGTAGGATCGGTAAACGAACCAAGTCAATATTCTTATATCCTTTCTCTGCCAAAACTTGACCATAAAAGATTCTGGTCAAACCAAATTCATCGGGTTAAAATCATTCTGCCTTTTGGTTCTCACCTACACCCGGCGAAGCTACAAATTGGTCTAAACAGGAACCTGCCAGACTCTGTGTAGGCCCAGTCGAGTCAGAACTCAGTTTGACTCGGCCGGTCTGTGGTTCACAAAATTTAGGAGCCGACAGTCGTGAATGTGAGTCGCGTTCCTGATTCAATGAAGTGGGTCAGCCCCTTGACCGGTCCTTGGTTCACACCCAAGAGCCAAAACATCGACGTTGTTCATTTGATGGTGCCATTCTTAACTCTTTGACGGATGGGAAGAGTCTTCAAGTTGAAACTGCCCCACCTTTTGATTCTTCGAGAGAACAAAGTTCAGGGGTGTGGCGCAGTCGCAGCCCGTTGGGCACTTCGACAAAAGGGTACAACATGAGGACTAACTAAGCTCTGAAACCACCATTGTAGCTTGTCAAAAAGGTGAAGAACCAGGGTGAGTCTAGACCAAGATTGAACTCAAATTAAACCTTGGAGTGAGCTCAAACTCAGACATGAGATCAACTTAAACAAGGAAAAAAGAAGCAAAGCAAATAATGTGGTGCTCTCTACCCACTTAGTGCAATTTTTTTTCTTTAGAATGCAAGCAATTCAAGCTACATGAGGTATATTGCATATACGACTGGGTTTATGCGGGCTTGAGCGATCCAAGCCCATACTAGCTGAGCTCCTCTGTTTAAATCGAGCCTAGGCTCAGTGAATCCATTGAGGGGGTGAGGTCAAGCAGAACCAAGCTGGGTTCAGGGTGGCCCGTTTGGGAAATACAGAAAATAACGGAGGAGAAAAGGAAAACCAGTGTTGTGAGAGGCCAAGTTGGAAAATAAGAAGCCATTGTTGAAATGTGGCTCTCCCATTTAAAAGGAGCCATAGTTTTTTGCGTACGGTGTCATGCCATCCATCCATGAGCGATTTAAAGGGCCCCTCCCTCATTCCCTATTTCCAAATACATCATAAATTATCGGAATCGTCAAAACAAACCCTCCTTTTGGTTATCTTGGGAAAAAAAGAACGGCTCATGACTTTCGACTTGCATGTTGTAAACCGCAAGTTCGACTCTGGGGGCGTTCCTACTACTTCGGCCTCTAGTTCCAAAAGGAAAAACTTAAGAAAACGCAAATAAAACCATGTTAACAAGGGTGTGACAGAGTCAACCTCGAATGAAAACAAGTTCGACTTGACTCATTAATAAAAATTGTTCGGCCTGAGCTCGCGAGTTGTGTTCGAACAAAACGAGCTCGTCTCCATTGGCTTGTTTGGGCTTGGTGCAACCGAGTTTAACTCAATTACACTCGACTCAAGCTCAGTAAGCTCGAATCCTCTCAAGTAGACATGTCTGGTTTCGGTTGGCGGTTCTAAACCACCGGTTTCCGTTTGCTCAAAACCTATAACAAAATCAGTCTCTGGTTACAGTTCTGAAACCGTCGGTTTCAAGCAGTTTTACTTTCAATTTTGGAACCACCATCAAACCGGTTCAATTTTTTTTTTTTTGAAAATGATAGACCGCATCTTCCTTGGGAGTCAAACTCTCAATTTATTTCAATGGTATTCTACCGTTGAGACACCAAGTCACGTATGATTATGAACATACAAAAAAAACTTTAATGAGATGCGGTTTGAAACCGCGGGTTTCAGTTTTAGACCAGTTTTCAAAAATGATGAATGGCAACCAAATTGGGAGGGGAGGGTCTCCTGATTACGGTTTCGGGGCTGGTTCATCTGCTTTCGATTATTGGTGATTCCAAGGTTAACTTGGTTCCGATTCCAACTATCAAACTAATTCTAAATTGGTCATGTCTACTCTCAAGTGCAATTGAGCTTATATATATATATATATATATATATATATATATATATATATAGAGAGAGAGAGAGAGAGAGAGAGAGAGAGAGAGAGAGAGAGAGAGAGCTGTTAGACTGAGTTTCATCTTAAACTTTGTTGAAAGATTTAGACACCTACTTCGTATATATTGATGCATAGATTGATAGCATTTAATATACCTACTGTGTGACATGGACAGATAACTCGTTCAAATCTTTTAGTAAAGTTTGAGACAAAACCCAATCGAGCAACTCTTATTCTCTTTCTCTCTCTCTCTCTCTCTCTCTCTCTCTCTCTCTCTCTCTATATATATATATATATATATATATATATATATGTGTGTGTGTGTGTATGTCTGTGGTGTGATATAGCCGACCCCGTCTAGTATGGGAAAAGGCTTAGTTGTTGTTGTCTGTGGTGTGATATATATTCAAACCCCATTGATGTTGAAATCTACTTTATCATTTCAACCTTAATAAAAAGATAGAAAGAGACGCATAAAATACTCAATTGGGTTATGTCTTTACAAAGCTCAGGAACTCGAGCAATTCGAAATTGATGAAGTCGACGGAGAGTTTTTGTGAGTGGAGGAGCTCAAGCTCAGTTCACTTGCACCACTAGTTAAAGGCACAGAAATGTTTGTTTTCTGACAATTCTGTCCTTCATGAAAATAAATTTGATATTATGACATGTAAATCATTATTTTAGAAATAACTAAGAATTGTTTGCATGCTGATCGACTTTTCTTTAGAAAACGGGAGCAGGTTTTGTTGTAAGAATGTATGCATCTGCGAATATTAAAAGGAGAGGAGTAAATTTGAGAAATCGTCACTTGTTTTTCAACTCTTACGTCATATACATACATACATATATATATATATATATATATATATATATATATATAGAGAGAGAGAGAGAGAGAGAGAGAGAGAGAGGCTTTTTTAAGTCGTCAATCAAAAACCCACATAAAGATTAAAAGTGAAGGTCATTTTTATCGATGTTTTGTTTTTTAAATCCAAAACTGAACTTTTCGTCTCTAAATCGAAGCTTGAGATTCGGTTGTATGTATTAACATGCAATATTTTATATATATAAGACATTTTGATCATACGAAGGTGTTCACCTCATTGCTTTTTGTTGATATTAGTGGAATTTAAAAAGTTTTAAAAGTTTTTGAAAAAGAATGTAGGATAATATTATATATATAAAGAGAGAAACTAATAGATTTCATCTCAAACTTTGTTAGAAGATTTGGACTCCTTGTGCAATTACATGAATGGTGCATATCAAGCCACTCATTTAGGATCCAAAATTTAAAATACATGCTTAAAATTGTTTAAATATTTGAATATGAATATGCTAATATGGAGAACCCTACGAGGTGTTTATTACGAGGCTTGGGACTATGGAATTAGAACCATAGTTCCAGTTTCTCTTGTAAACAACGTAGGCCTTGGCGTGCAGTTTACCTGATTACAAGGCCCACAAATGAAATCGAAGTTGACATAGAAGGCAAAACTGAATTAATATATTGGTTATGGAATACCTCTCTTTGATTGGACCGACTATTGCAATAACTTTTAGAATTGTTGATTAATGATTAGTTTAACCATATTAATATTTTTGTGCTAGTTGCTCATCGGCATTTTAAGAAAGCCTTGTGATCAATCACGAAACACCTGGCGAATTAAAGCTCCAAAATGACCGATTATCTTAGCAATAATTATGATTTGTTGCTTCGGGAGAGTTCTCGATCAAAGACGTTTAAATAACTAAAGCCCGTATCCCACACAAAGCTGGTCAACTAACATAAATTAGATGTAATTCGCCTGTTATGGTGATAAAAAAACCGAACCCAAATTCGACTACAAAAAGGAATTGAGTTACATGATACAGTAAACTTAACAGGATCCAAACCTGCTGTCCACTCTTCTATTTGAATCTGGATTTGTTGCTTCCGGAGAGTTCTCGATTTCTCTCTCTCTCTTTCAATAGAAATCGAGCGCTGCAACTGTCCACATTCACATACACAGAGAGAGATGATAATATAAAGCAACTCTCTTGATCCTCACTTGATGAAGCAGACAGAGTTGAACCATACGCATTAAGAGTGTTAATTCTTCTTCTGTTTGCTTAAATGATGAGAGACACTTTCCAGTGAGCACAAGACTAGCTTGCCTTACATAACCAACCACCTAAAGCTATGTTACACCTGCACCTAGTGGAGGTCGAACCTGGGCTGCCTTCTGCCAATGTTTCTACTTGCAACCTTTCGCACTCTGTGCCTGCTGGTAACCCTTTAGAGCTTATCGGTGATGTTTGAGTAAAGAATGCCTAGCGACCGTGGCAGATTTAGAAATTCTTGTAGGGTGGGCGAATAGACCACGGAACCATTCAGGGTGGGGCAAAGTATGGTTGAAGCTCTCAGTGTCGGATGTAAGCTATAACTTTTCTTTGAGTTTTAGAATTTCCGGTGGGTGGACGCCCCACCTCGGCTCAGTGTAGATCAGCCACTGCCTAGCAAACTGGTAGGCATATACTTTGATTGGAATATGCGTTGTGGAGTTGTCACAGAACGATTTAGAATATGGCAACTTGGTGCTTGTGGTTGCAGTCAAGAGAATTATATTTCACTCTCCCATTTCGAGGGACTGAGTAGGAAGTAAAAGAGAGGCACTCTTTTTTGGAGTACTTCGTCAGCCATGGCGTATCGTCGTGCGAGTGAGTGCTTGGAGCCAAACATGGGAACACACAACTTGCACATCTTGCCTAATGTAAACCAACAAATAAAAGAGGTCATTATCTCCATACAGATGCCACAAATCTGTCTGTCTGTCTCTCTCTCTCTCTCTCTCTGTGTTTTTTCTGAAAAAATCCTAGCATTTTGCAGGGCATGAGCATGCCTAGTTCAGAATGAAACAAAAGATGTATGCAATCAAAGTACCTAGGGTGAGAAAGCTTGTTTTATGCAACCCAATTCCATCCTTGTTTTCTGCTCAACATAAAAGATGGGCCTCGATCTGTACAACACTTCCATCATTTTGCTGAACTTGAGGCTGAGCAAAGGGAGTAAATGCATCAAGATACCATGTTTGGAAGTATGTAAATCGTGCATAAAATCTCTTCCTATGTCAATATTGAATGTTGTCAACAACAACAACAAACAACAACTAAGCATTTCCCCATACTAGGCGGGGTCCGCTACATGAATTTTTTGTTTCCACATAGCCCTGTCATGTGCCGTACTGGCAGTTAACTCAACATGAGAGATCTTTCTTTATTTTTTCTTTCCAACACTTTTGTGATTTTCATCTTCCTCCCTTAATATTTTCACAATATAGTTTTTCATTTCTTACTGGAGCTTTTCTTGTCATCTTTCAACATGTCCAAGTCATCTTAAATGATTTTCCCTCATTTTATTCTCTATTGGTACTATTCCCAATTTGTTTTTAATAATTCTAAGTCTCATTATGAATGCGGTCTTTCCTTGTGCGACCACTCATCCATCTCAACATCTTTGTTTCTACCATAGATATTTTTTTGTATATGTTAATGATTAACTGCCCAACACTAAGAACCATAAAACATAGTAGGTCTATTTGTTGCTCTATAGTATTTACCTTTTAACTTTAATGATATCTTCTTATCATACAAAATACCTTGTGCCCCTCTCCATTTTAACCAACTGACATTAATTCTATATATAAATCTTCATCAATTTTTTCATCACTTTGAAAAATTGACCTAGGTATTTAAAACTTTCCTTGCGAGGGATGCAATGTGTGCCAATCTTAATTTTCATGTCCCTTGAAGTACCCAAATGATCAAACTTACATTCCATTTATTCTGTTTTTGTTCTACTAAGTCGAAAGTCGTTACTTTCTAACATTTTTCTCCATAGTTCCAATTTCCTATTAACTTTTTCGTTAGACTCATCTACTAACACAATGTCATATGCAAATACCATACACCAAGGTACTTCATTTTGAATATGTTTTATTAATTCATCAAAAACTAATATAAATAAATACAAACTTAAAGATGATCCTTGATGTAACTAACTTCAAAAAAGTTTGTTATTCCTTCATGAGTCCTCACATATGATGTGAAACATCATGATAAATGTCTCTTATAAAATTTATATGTCAATGGGATACCTTTTTATCAAGGTTCTCCAAAGAATATCTCTTGACACTCTATCGTAAGCTTTTTCTATATCAATAAATATAATATGAAAAAGTTTTTTTTTTCTCTAAAATGTTTCATAAAACGTTTCAATAGGTGAATCACTGCTTGACATGAATCCAAATTGAATGTTGTCATCATGGCTTCTTTTTCAAAGGATTAGGCAAAAGATAAAGATGTAAACAAATTAAAAGAAAGCGGT
Organism: Brasenia schreberi; assembly: GCA_036023115.1. Taxonomy (NCBI): domain Eukaryota; kingdom Viridiplantae; phylum Streptophyta; class Magnoliopsida; order Nymphaeales; family Cabombaceae; genus Brasenia; species Brasenia schreberi. Next base: position 12,703,079 of record JAYKKT010000060.1, on the reverse strand, counting down.
TGCATAACTTAAAGAAGGATGCTGTTAGAAGATACTCAATTTAATTTAATCTAAGACAAGAGGTGCTGTGCCGCCGAAGCTGGTCGGCTCACGTGAGTATGCTTAGATTAGTGATCAACCCAGACAGAGGTGTTGTTTCACCACTCCACCAGGAAATCCCTGTGCCCCTTCGCATACAAGATATTTTCATCTAATCATTTCGAAAGTTGTTTGGGTCAAATCTGATCAGCACATAGGAGCATGCGCAGATTAACAAAGATTTTAAACAGTCAAAATCCAATCTGCAACTATGCAAAAGGGAAACAGACAGAAATTAGAATTCAAATTCATATCTGAGATGGCGCATAACAACAAATAAAGCTTGAGAGTCACTCAAGGGGAAGCTTATTTAAGCAGGCACATGCGATAAGAGAATGTTAAATACTAAGTCGTGCAACATAAATTCATAACCTTGCAAATCTTCAAACAAAGTTAATCAGCTGCATAATTAATGATAAACAGTATCTTGTTTTCAGTCTCATACCACAATGGGTCTATCCTTTACGACGCTGGACCACCAAACGACATAACCAATTACTTTACGCTTAGAACTTCAATCTCGAAAACTAAGACTGAGTTAGGCTGTATTCTCCATGCTGGAAATCCATTTGCACCATAGGCATAATCAGGAGAGCACTGCAAAACAGGAAAGCATGAATCAGTAGGCTGGTTATAGCTTTAGCAGTTCAAAGAGTTTTTCTTCACTTCTCAAGTTTCCGACAGCAACTAGGAACGAATAAATGCTAATACGGCACAGCACAACCGTAACTTAAGGACCCAAGTAATTTTGTGGAAAGAAGATTTGGTTTTGGTTCACATTTTGAAAGTAGGAACTGCGATAACAGTCTACTAGCTAGGAAAGATGTAGTTGAGATTAATGATGCATTTCACAAGGCATGGAAAAATAAAATGCAATCCATATAAATATTTGGTATAAACAACCAGCACCACAAATATAAAACAATAATAAATGCACCTTTATTTAGAATGTTGTGCACTGCAGCCAAAGCTTGGGCGGTTCATGGTTTGTCTTGTGAATGATATGCCAGCTGACCGCTTGTCTCATTTAATTGAAAAGCTGGACCAACCAAGTTTACCTCTTCACTATCGTCTTGCTTTTAACTCATAACTCCTCAACTCTTGCAAATACATATTCAAGATGATGATTATATAGAAAACGAAAAAAGTTTTTATATATAAATAATATATTTATATGACATGACACTGTCTATATAAATATGCAAATATAGTATATGTCTAAGAGTTGAGAAATTATCATCAGTTTCATAATATATTACTATGTCACATGGGTGCGGGTGCGGGTGCGGGATACGGCAAATTTCAAAAATTTTGAATGCGGCGACACGGCTAGGGTATATAATATTATATATTATATATAATATTCAACCTAAATAAATCAATCATAATACAACTAGTATTTGCTAATTTTGGGTGCACATAGGTATCAATTAGCAAGTTCTCACATAATGATCTGAAACTTACAATGATTTTATGAGCTACAAAATATCGAAGTTATGGATTCAAAGAGTTTCGAGATCTTTAGTAGGATATAACATATACTAGTATTTGTGCTAGGATCCACTAGTGATGTCATACTCTTCTGTTCTATTGATCAGGTAATGTTCCTGGTCTTTAAATGTGTTTGGTGACAAAGATTATTCTGTGCAAAGGCATACAGTATGGAGTCAAGAATCCAATCAGATTGAGTAATAAGAAACCAATTGTTCGCACCCAAAATCATTAAAGCTAATATGATATACAACTACAATAGCAAGTACACAACTTTATAAGTTTATATTAAAGCAAAACATATAAATGGTAAACAACTACTAATTTCATCATAATACACAAATCAATCTTCATTATCAGGACCCATTTAACCGTGAGTTACAAAAAAAATTTGCAAAAAAAAAAAAAAAAAATTTTGCAATTTTTTTTTTTTTGCCATGCCGCACCCGACACGGTGTCGGTGTCAGTGTCGGTGTCGCACAAGTGTCGAGGTCGACACTCCACCCCTTAGAAGTGTCTGTGTGACTTAGATATATTATATAGTATATAGAGAAAACAGGTATACCCGAGCCTAGGTTGAGATGAGCTCAACTCAGATATAGACCAGCCTAGCTGCAATCCAGCAAACTTGGTGAGCTTACCTTAGTTCAAGTGACCGAGTTCCTTACGAGCCAGGATGAGCAAAACAACAAGAAGCTAGACTCTAAATCATGGGATGATCCACAGACTCTACGTTATGAGATGAAACATCTGCTGGGCTACTCTCTGAAGACCATCTTGCTTCTCTAAAAGTGATCGTTGAACATTACCATAGTAAAATAACAGTCTTGAAGCCCAAGCACGTGCATATGGGATAAAGAATGATAGCAATGATGTTTCAAATATTAAGACATCTGTAATTCCCTCCCTCTGTGAGTGTGTGTGTGTGTGTGTGTCACATTAATGCATGCCTGAGTAAACATGTTCCACAATGCAATTAATGATGAAAATTAAGTTCCATTGTATAGTTAAGTGAGACGAGCCATCGTACACCTAAAGTTTTGTTAGTGAGCTTTTCTATTCTTTAGAAGCTGATCAATCAGCCTTTTTTTTATCAGAGTGGGCAAAGAGCTGGGTAAGGGTTAACAACTTTTATTTTTTGTTGTGAGAGAAACTTTACCTGTGAATTGCAACAAATTTTCCCGGAAATTGGTTAAAGACAAAGATGCCATTCAATTATGATCGCTTTCTCTAATTTGATTCGTCAAAAAGGTTTTCAACTTGTCACTATGTGACAAGCTTGATTCTCCATTTCATGTACAAAAATTCCTCCATAGTCATTTTTAAAAAGTCAATGTACCGTACGATATTACAAAGAATGGAAAGAAAAGGAGATCAAGATATGTTTTCACTTAATTTGGTTCCGATCTTGTTAGGTAAAGAACTGAAAATCGTGATTTGGTTATGGCCATTGTCTAACCTTAACGCATACTATCCTGGATACAATAAGGTAGGTGTTGGGTTTTCCATTGGCAGTTGACAATTTAGATCTTCAACTTGTGGTAATAATTTCTAAGCATGCAGGTACAGCATCCAGTTGATGCAAAATACCCAAGTAAATTATGCGGTGAAAAGATAGACCACCAACTTTCCTAGATGATAAATTTCTGGACTAGGGCGTGGCACACTCAGAATAAAATCCTACTTGGAATGGATTCTAATTCAAACATTTCTCCAGCACTCCAGCAACACCGTAAGAGATGTTGTCATGGACATGCATCTTCTTATCCAATCAATAACATTTCAAGAGGATATACATATCAAAACCCCGTATTCCCTGACTAATTGGAGAGCCTTGCCCATATTGCAATCATGATCCATAACCAATCCTGAAGGCATAGTTACTTGGGTCGCACCATGGTCAATCTTTATAGCAGATCCTAACTGAGTTTGCTGCTTATATTCATGGGCAGTTCTCTGAGATGGTCTGGCATCTAGTTTCCAGTGGTTCCCAGTGCAAACTGGTAAAGCTTGGTACAGGCAGATCCAAGAGGGATAACTAGAATTTGGAAAAAAGGAGAGTTACTTCTGAAAAAAGAATTTTCTCAATCCACAAAGAAAATGGAACCAAATTCAACATTTATCCTACAGGCTTTGACTGGTTTAGAAAATAAACCCACTTGAATATTGGACAATTCGCATGACAGAATTCAGTGAGAAAATGAAGGCTTTAGAGCTGAAACAAAAGGAGGCCCTTTAACGGGTATAAACTGAGAGAATATTGAACAAATCAACCAGCCTCATGAGCCATTGGCCAAGCCCGCACCTAGTTCCCTAGCATCGGGCTAAACTGACAGCACGTACGAGGAAAAATCTTGCTGAGCACTGCCATTTAGAAGCACCAGGCTTATTAAAATTGGTGTATACCAAGTACAAATTACCTTATTTAAACATTGATCCAGAGTAATTTTATTATATTTATCAATAGATAATTGCAAGAATTATGCACTTTCTAGACATACGGTTCATGATTGACACAATAATGATAGCATTCTTGTTATTTGTTACCAATACCAGGAGTCTCACTGCAGAAAAATGCTGCAATGCATATATCAAAACATCAACATAAGGGCTTATGAGTAGGAGATGTACTACCTGAAGACGAGCTACTTCTCCCACCTGCATCCCCAATACACCCTCATCCCAACCTTGACATAAACAACACTAAGTGTTAGGCTTGCAGGAAACAAGTAGATAAGTAAAATGGGATAACAAGAACCATTGATATCCAATTTCTTGAATCAATTTAGACATGCACGATATTTCTAGAAGATGGTTATGCTATGGAAGCATTCAATTTAGGAAAAAACATTACAAATGTGCAAACAACTTCCAGACAGAAAACCCAAAATAAATCCAAAGAAAACAATCTATTTTCCTGTGGAAGACAAAGGCTAACGGCTGTTAATGAAGGAAAAGATGAGCAATTGAAAGAGTTACCCTTTATTACTGAGCCTTGGCCGACCTTAAATGTGAAAGGACTCTGACCAGGATCCTTTGTGCTGAAGGTTCCAATTAACCAGGTTTGAATGAACCAAAATATAAGCAGGAAGCAAGATTGAATGATACATCAAAGAGTCTAACCCTTTCAGTTTCTGTCATAAAGAAGAAATTAACAAGAAAAGAGAAGCACAAGGATTACCTCCAGAACTTCTGAGATAGATCACCATTTTTACCTGCAACAGACAAACCAGTTAGGCGTCTTGTGACTTGTCCATCCCATATGCATCAGATTCCTTCGGATGCATTAGGATTGGCATGAATTAGAGGAAAAGAGAATACAAGATAACGACTTTCACTTTAGCAATGAGAGTTTAGAATTTAAATAATCAAATTTTCAAGTTCCCCGCCTCCCCATTCAGGAATTCAAATTTCTACTCAAGTGGAAGGCGTAGCAACTAGCAACTATGTACATTCAACAATTGGAGAGATGAAATCATGGACATCTTAAAAAGCATGAGGTGGAATCGAATCGTTGATAAATCCTATTATCAAGAGTTCCATTCTGAAGTGAGCTCAAGCCAAAACCAATCCTTTTTCCACACTAAGTGGGACTCGCTAAATGGATTTTTATTCGAATTATCATCTATCTTGGGCCATACTCACATTTAATTCCTGTGTTTTCCGAGCAGCAAAGTCAGAAAAAATCAGGGAGGGTTGTTGTTGAGATTGGCAGCTGCACCATGTTCAGACATTTTAATACAACGGCAATACGATTGTAAAGAGAAAAGTGTCCAAAGCACAAGATACATCCAAACAATTAGGCAAAGAGAAACTAAAAGACCAAAATAGCAGAATAGAACAACAGTTTTCATGGTATGGGAAAGTTTCTCTTCTCAAAGATAAATGAATGAAGCAATTACATAGGAACACCAAAGGAAGGCAATAAAGAGAGAATGGAAGAGAAGAGAAGAGGGGTTAGAGTTAGACCATATCCGGTGCAATGGACGGTGACGCTTTGACCAGGAAAGGGCTTCGGGCCATTGCCCGGACGCAGCACTTGCTTCTCGACGCCCATCGCCACCACAGACACCCAAACAACAAGCAGAGCAACAGCACACGCCCACAACGATGCCGCGTCCCTGCTGCCCAGCACAGCCCCCTCCTTTACTCTCTCTCTCTCTCTCTCAGTGGTTCGGATTTTGGGCCACCACCAAACGATCTAAATCTAGATCTCTTATTCCCTTTTACATCATAATTTCTAAAACTAGATCTCTTATACCTTTTACATCATAATTGAAATTATTTTACATCATTGTTGAAATTATGATAGACGCACACACTTTTTACAGGTGATTTCGATTTTTATTCTGTAAAAATGTGAAAATTACCCTCTACCTTAGTCCATATAGAACTCTCTCCCTCTTTCTCTATTAGTTTTTATCTTATTATCGATCATCCTACACCATCTCTTGGATAACTTATGACTCGAAGCTTGATTCAATGCACAATATTGAATTATCCACTGTCTCATAAGCCTTTGAAAAAAATAGAGAGTAAGAAGCCCATTCGAAAAGGGTTGCAGTGGAAAACCACTTCGATGAGCCTTTTAAAATGACAGCGTGCTCCCATACCCTTTCTTTATGAAATACACAATCATAGTTGAGGTTCCAAGCATGGATTCAGTCTTGACATTATTGGACAATAGTTCACATACCATCCGTTGTTCAAATAATTAATACATTTCTCTAACATTAACAAGGAAATCATCATTAACTCCAAAATTTAAGGATATACTAAAATCATCAAAGTATGTTGAGCAAGCTGAGTTCGACGAAATTTTCTTCCATTCCCATCTAATAAAAACAATTCAAGTGATTAGGATCAGTATTTAAGAAAGTTAAAAGAATGGACAGAAATGCAACACATAGAATTGCCATAGATTGGCTAAAAGAGATAGGTGCATTAAGTACTTTTTGTGATGAAAAAATATCATTAAAGTTGAAAATAAATATCATATGGTACTTATAAGAGATCAGCAATCTCTATACTGCTAATTGTTACAATCAACCATTTTTATGTGCAAAAGATGTTTATGATAGAAGATATTAAGTCATAACATCAGTAGAAGATAAATGGGAAACACCAATGGTGGATCAAACATTTGGTGAAACAATCATGTGGAGCTCTAGTAAAAAAGGTATGAGAAATTGGATGGTAAGCAACTTAAGATGAGAAAGGTCTCTAAAGTCTTACAAGAAAAAAATGATAGAGCTTTTTTGAGTTAAATGCTAATATTGGTATTGAGCTCAATGATTAAGATGAACCCCATTTAAGACTGGAAAATTCTTGGTATACTTCAAAGGGACGCACAACACGAAGAGAAGAAAGAACCATGAAAAGGCTCCTCATGAGCATCAATTTAAGCTGATCATTTCAAGATCTAATTCAAGCTTTTCTTATCTAATGGAAATGGGTTTCATTTTCGGTTTTGGAGTCGAGTCCAAGCACACTCAACTTTGGAGCTTTGATGTGATCCGGTTCACTAGTGCTCAAAGGATCATACCTTGCTGATAAAATTCTTACAAAGTTCAGACCTAGTCGTATGCAACTTAATATAATCCTTGTCCATTATCTAGGCTTGGGTCTCCCTTCTAAAATTATAGATGCAGCAAGAATTGTGGCCTGCTGGAATTTGCATGAAGGGAAGGGGGCTTGGCTGTCATGCGAGATATTGGAGTTCGATCCCCATTAGCATCACATCCACAAGCAAGCACAACCATTGATCATTTCTTGGCGAGTTTTCTACAGGGACTAGCCGAGTTAATCACTAGCCAAACGGCGTCTCTTTCAACATGCTCATGGCCGGTTGATTGTCCTTTTATAAGTCCAGCTGAACCAAGTTGAGAGAGAGATTCCCGTAAGTACCCTAATTAAACTGCCCCTTGTTTATTTAAAATATTCCTTTGCGAATTTTTCATAACAAAATCGACCCTTCATTTATATGAAAAAGTACCCTAATATAATTACCTTGAGAGAATAGTCTAGGTAAGAATTAAAGTTGAACATACCATGTTCATGTTCAACTCATATGGTTTAGTGAACCAAACATAAACATGATGCGAACGAACTACAAGTGGCTTGGTTCATTTACCAGCTATAAGGCCCTTTGGAGTGTGTTTGATTCATGGTGCCAAGCTTATGGTACTAGAACTCTAGGCCTAGATCCACATTGGTTGTGCTTGTAGTATATTTGCATGTTTGATTCACAAGTGGTGGTTTTTGGCTGAGAGTAGTAATACAAAAAAAAGGGAGGTTCTTAGGTTTTTGTATCAAGCCCTTGGGTCCAGTTCCTGTGTCTCACTTCATTCTTGATACCAAAGTTTTTGACTCAAATTGGGTCTACGAAACCACAACTCATGACTAATGATACATTTTATGTTTAATGCATAACAAAACTTTGAATTACAGGCATCAAAATTCCCAGCCATTCCCCTCCTTTACTGTCTCTCTCTCTCTCAATGGTTCGGATTTTGGGCGACCACCAAACGATCCAAACCTAGATCTCCGAACTACAATATTCATTTTGGAACCAAAATAAAAAAAACCTTCCCTTGGTGCCACTAACTTTTCAAACTCTTCTACATTTGCACTCAGAGCGTCAGCTCACCTGGCACCAGGAGCAGCTGATCAGGGTTCGGCAAGGAAGGAGGAAACAGTCAAGCTGAGTTGCTAACATATTGAGGGTCTTATTGCTACACTTACTACCGAAAATTTTCTCACAGAAAACATCTTTGCGGGTTCTAATTTGGCCTTATCAAGTACCCGGAAGGCCTCTTCATGAGAAGATTGAAAGACATTTAAGAAGGCCTCTTCATTTGTAATACTTATTGGGTCTCTCATGGCCTCATTATTATTGTTAATACGACCAGAAATTTCGATGTTGTAACCAAACTACAAATTAGAAATAGTCATTTAAAGTTAGAAATGTTATCCTAAGTGAAAAAAAACCCCTGGATGTGATGGAATTAACGAGCATTTGTCATTTTCCTATTAGATCATGGCAATAAAGTCCCATCTGATCTAAACAAAGGTTACTTGCAAGAAAGTTATTGGTTCAAGTGCTTTCTACTCGTCTCTTAACAATTGTCTAAGATCCACTTACTGTGCACGAGATCTAACATGAATTAGAGTTTAGTAACTCCTATATTCACATTATATATATATATATATATATATATATATATATATATATATATATATATATATATATATATATATATATATATATATATATATATATATATATATATATATATATATATATATATATGTGTGTGTGTGTGTGTGTGTGTGTGTGTGTGTGTGTGTGTGTAAACATTTTGACAAAGTACTTCAAACCATATCATAAAATACCAAGCTGCAATGATGTCGGGCACATCTTCAAGAGGCAGTATAAGCGACTGGAAAACGCCCTATAAGACCCACGCAGAGAATACACTGCTACTCTACTGTTTATTTTGCTAATTAACCAAACCCTAATGAGACACGACCTGACCCAACACGACACGAGCCAACATGACAACATAGACGCATTATGAACCACATAAACGACGAGACTCGACCCGACTTGACTTAACATGAGACATTTAGCGAGTGCGTAAAGCACGATAGATGGAGATTCCTTATGCCCATCCCCCACCTTTGTTGGATATGGTGGGATCCTATCCCCACCACTGATGGACGGCCACGCTACCTTTCCTCAGCATGCCGTAGAGCGCGAGGCATTCCCAGTAGGCCTTTCTCTCGGCCCTGTTCCTGTCCTTCCCCTCCTGGTCGGCGTGGTCGCAAACGAGAAACAACTCGTCCACGAGACAAACAGCCTTGCTCCTCACCATCTCCCTCAGCACCTTGAGCAACTCAGCGCTTCCTCCGACGTCCATCTTCATCACCACGAATTCATCTTCTGCCACGTGGCGCTTCAACCAGTCAGAAAGCCCCACGGGCCCGGCGTCAAACCCTGCCTTTCTCGTCCACGCCACAGGCGAGTAAGTTCCTGCCACGTCAGCATCCAGCGCGTACACGTCGAAGTCCCGGCCACTGGTAGGGTAGCTTCGCCGGAACCACTCGCCGATGCCGGAAAACCTGTAACTCCGGCCGACGTCTACGTATACATGGCCTGACTGAGATTCAAGACTGTCTCCGGTTAGCTTCGGTAGATATTTGATGCGTTTCAGGTACTCACCAGATTCGAGAAACGTATCATCGGGCGGTTCCAGAAGTACGTCTTCGAGATCTCGGACGGCCTTCCGTTTCGCGTCCGAAGCGGCGCAGAAGCTCGGCTTCTTCTCCGTGGCTTCGGCGTCCTCCCGGCTGCCGGCACTCATCTTCCGTATCGCGACAACGGTATGGAGATCGGGAAGTTCGAACCGGCGGAGATAGACGATCTTGTAGTTCGGCTGGATCCGGTGTGTGTCGGCTGCAGTTCCGAACCGGAGTGCCGCCACGCCCCCGACTCGGAGGATGCGGTCGATGAGTGCCAAAGAGTAGAAGCCATTAGCAGCGAAGGCGAAGTCGACGGTCCCGTTCGTGATGGATCTGCCGTTATCATTTTTCTCGTCGACAATGTCAACGGGCGGTAGGATGCCGTCGTCGATCAGCGCCCGGATTTCGGCGACCTCCGGCGATTCGCCAATGAAAACGGCGTACTCGCCCACTGTAAGCAGATGCTCTTTTAGCAGATCGCGGAACGCTGTCTGGATAAGATCTTCCGAAGGAGGTTCCAATCCGGCGCCGGATGTTACGCCGGAGTCGAAGAGTTCCTGGACTCCTTGGAGCCAGGGTAGAATGAGCAGAGCGGCAGCAAGGAAAAGAGATCTGGCTAACAGACTCAGCACTCTGCGATCGGGAAGGATAATAATGACTTCGTCGACGTAGTTCCCTCGATCTAGGTTTCTCCCAACCCTAGCATTCGCGTCCATCTCGGAATCAGAATCCTTCGAACTCCTCTCTCGGAATTGATAGCAATAGCGAGAGAAAAAGAGGGAAAACAGAAGTACAGTAAATGTGATCGAAGAAACAGCCGGAAAACGGAGAGAAGGACGGATTAACGAGTGCAAAAACGGGCGGCGGTGTGATTCCCACCCACGAGTGCCACACGCGTCGACATCGATCGAACGTAAAGGAGCAACAATTGCTTCATCCTTTCCCCCTCCATTGCGAACCCTATGCTCCCTTTGACTCTCATTCAGAACCCATGATCCATCAAATCCTCATCGTCTTCCTGAAGCTAGCGAACCAGAGAAACGAGAGAAGAGGAAGAAGATGACGCAGTCTCTTGCCGTTCTCTCACTGAAAGTGGGGGGGAGGTGAACTAACAAAAGATGGGCATATTATTCAAAGAAAGGGCACAGAATAAGGGGTAAATGTAAAGCAAAAGTTACCCGGCGGCCAAAGTGAAAAGTTAAAAAATAGCAAGAACGACAGGTAAGCATCTGGGTAGGACGAAATAAATACGAGCTAATATGATAACTAAAGTTGGTTGGGGCAACAAACAACAATCGTTCACTTGGCTAGATGTTCTACTCACAGATCCAAGATCTTGAGTTCAATACCGGGGTGCATCTAGTTTTAGCTTCCCCAGTGTACCAAAAAGAAAGTGTGTAGGCAGGACTGAGAGTCACTGACTTGGGGCGCTCGGCTCACAATATGCAGGTCGTGAGTTCGATTCACGAGGTGTGCATACCTGGCCATAGCCTCTATTGTAGAAAAGGAAAGAAGTTGGTTCAGGCACACGGGTCCATGTTTAATGGGTCATAATCGTATAGAAGGCGGTTCGGTGGTTAACCTAACTTCGAAATCAAACACGATGTGATCTGGTTTTAAACATGTGACCATTGAAATTTTGATCGATTTTGGTTTAAAATCCATATTCAAAGAAGACAATAAAACATCATCTTGCCTTCACGACGGAGCTCAATGAAGACTAAAAGTTGAAGCTAACTTCATTTGGTGCAGAAAAAGGCTTGGTGTTAGTGCTAAATTTTGAAGCACCGACACAATTTGTGTCATGACCCATTATTTGGAGGTAGAGATGTCAATATGGGCTGGGCAGGCTGGCTTGGTCCTTGCCCTTGTGGGCTGGGGAAAATGTGGGCCGGGCTGGACTGACCCACATAGAGTTGTTGCCGTCTGCAGGGTACAAGACGTTGAGATGGTCCTGTTCTGACTCCTTTACTTCTTGGAGATCATATCTTATAGAATAAGTAGTTTTGCATAATAATAATAATAATAATAATACAATGAGACATAAAGAGGTTTATTTGTTTGATTAAAAATCAATAAAAAAACATATTGAGTCCATCATCATCCATGCCCAACAGAGGAAAAACAAAAACAATTACACTTCACAGGAAAATCCAAGATCAAGAGGCTTTGAGTTTCAACATGTCAATTGAAATTTGAGTACTCGGTCTATCGTCCGCTTTTCATTTTATCTATCGAGCAAATTGACTGCAGTTCTGAAATTCAATAAATTCATTTGAATTCCTTTTTCTTTCTAGTTCAATGCCGTTGTAGCGCTACAACTCCTTGTTGTATACATTGATGAGTTCGTGATGAAATCTTCATTTTCTTTAGATATTGATTTTTGGTTTCTTCTTCCTTTCTTTCCAATCAATCTTTGCCTTCAATAATTGATAAGAAATATATAATTAGTATTTTAAAATTTTGCCTTTAATAATTGCCTGTAAGTCACTATCAAAGAGGTGCAACAAAGTAGTAAACTTGGAAACAAAAATGATTCATCAAATACACTTAAAATAAAGCATAATCATGATTAATCTAAAGTAATAAAAGCATATTCATGAAATACCAATCTTAAAAGAGGGTCTCAACGTTTCGTTCGATGGTTAAATCACAGCTCGCTGGCAAGTCAGGGGGTGGGTCCGACGAGAGGGACAACCGGCTAGGTATTAGTCCGACAGGAGGGGGGCAACTTACTGGCTCAAGTAGGCGGTTCGAGGGGGAGAAAGGGGCTTGGGTCCATTACGGCACTGTAGGCTGCAAAAAAAAGACAGGAGAAGAGAAGAATATCGTGAGTTGGGTAGGGGTATTCGGTTTCTCTAGTATTTATTATTCATTTAAGAATATAAATCAAATTGGATCAAATTGTATAAACCCGATCCAATAACCAATGGGTCCATGACCCTACGGGCCAGGCTCCTAGCCCACGTCGGCCCCTAGGGCTAGATGGGCCGAGCCATTAGGTCTGGCTTCAAATATGAGCCAGGTTTTTCTCGCCCGACCTGCAGGGCCAAGCCCATTTTGACATCTTTATTTGGAAGCATTTTCTTCTTCTACAATGAGGCGGCCAAAACCAGATGCATGTCCTCATTATCGAACTCATGACCTCCGACTTGTGAATCGACCCTTTAGCCAGGTGAGATATTGCTCTCAGGGCTCTAACACCACACAACCTTCACTCGGTGCACTCAGCGGCTTCCCTCGCTCCTCTCTCTAGGAAGAAGGCAATGCTATAGAGAAAGACGCAGTTCATTTCAGGCTGAATATCACACGCTAAGTGGAAGGCTTTAGTGAGTGGGATCTGGATCTTAGATCCAACTCAAAGACCCAAGCTACCTTAGCACTACATGGTCCGGTTCTTGATTATACAAAGACTAACAAGAACCTCCTAGTTTCGGTTCACCTAAAAGGCGTTTACCCATCCAAATTAGACCTACACTAGTATGACATGGGATTTGGATCTTAGATCCAACTCAAAGACCCAAACTACCTTAGCACTACATGGTTCGGTTCTTGATTATACAAAGACTAACAAGAACCTCATAGTTTCGGTTCACCTAAAAGGCACTGTCGGATAGCTATGCTAGATGAACTGATACAGATGTGACAGGGCGACCAAGATGAGCACAACGCGGATTAAGAATTTATATAGCCTACCCCACCTAGTATGGTATATAAGGCTTGGTTTGGTTCTCCTCACCTGGTTAATCAATTCACCAAGCAAGGAAATGAGAGAACTCTTGACCTGATCAGTGCAATGTAACACAAAATGGCCATTAAAACGTTACATAAAGAAAATGTATACATGATTAAATGTATAACGTCACAGAAATAAAAAATAGCTTGTAACGGAAAGCCCAGACATGAAAACTTTAAACATGAAGCTATGATCACTCTTTATAAATATTGTACACAGAAGAATCGATTAATGAGAAATAGAGAAATCTTTCCTAAAAAAGTTGTATGTGAGAAACCTTGTAAACCAATCCAACTTCTTCCTTCTCAGGATCTCCCAAAGGCAAGCACCCTATTTTTGCACATATCCGAGTTCCATTGCATCGCACAACCATCAACCTCGACATTGGTATCACAGTTTGATTTGTCTAGAACATACAAAACAAGTAACAATATAAAAAAAAGATGCATAAAAACTCAAAGGCGATAGGCCAGAAGAGCAAAGAGGCAAAAACACTCAAAGGCGATAGGCTAGAAGAGCAAAGAGGTAGAGACGCCCAAATGCGATCATACAGAAGAGTAGAGAGGTAGAAACACCCAAAGACAAGAGACCAAGAGATTAGAGAGATAGAAATGCCCAAAGACGAAGGAGACTCGAAGAAGGAGAAGCGAGGTCAATGCAGACCGGTAGAGGGATGCCCTCTTTCTTCCCCCTCCCTCTCTCGCTCCTCGATGTATCTCCTATTATCTCACTTTCCTCCTCTCTCTCTTTTCCTCCCTCTTTACTCTCTTTCTCCTTCTTCCTCTTCTTAAACGTTCTTAAAACCAGCCAGCGGTTTTTCAAAACTCAAGGGTGGTGAAACAATGGGCATCGAAAACCGCTAGTGATTTACAATAAATTGTTTTGGGCAATGGGCTAAAAAGTTTGTTGTACCTCTAGTATTTTTTAATTTTTTCAAATCTGTCACTAGACAAAATTATAAAAGAGTCCAGATATTTTTAACTAAAAAGATACTTTTGCCCTTAATAGATGAAAAAACAAAATTGTCCTCCAATAGTTTTGAAATTTATGAAATATCGGTATGTGAAACTACATGATTGTCCCTAAACCAACAAAATTTCACAATTTTGTCACTATATAAAAGACAATACTACCCTTGTCCTTTTAGAAAAAATTCAAAAACATGCTAAGGGCACAATTACGATCCTACCCTTGATCAATCATGAATTTTATAGAAAACTAAGTGCTATTTTACTATTCTATCCTAGGTGTTTTTGAAATATTACAAAACCGAACACAAGGGTAAAATTCTTGCTTTGCCCCTAAAGTTTTTGGGAAATTACAATGACACGAAATAAAATAAATATTACTATTTTGTCCCTAGCTTGGTTCTGAAATGATAAAATCAAGTTAAGAGTACTTTCAAATTGGTACCTAAGTATTAATTGAAATTACTCTTTGATACTTGGAGATATTTCCAATTCAATACCTAGATATTTTATAAATTGCATTTCAACAGTCTGTTATTTGTTATCTAATATACTTGTGTGGTTGTTTTCTCTTTTCTTTATACTATCTTATTGTTAATTTTTGCCAAACAAAATAAAATGAACTCAAGGATTTGTGTATTAGAGTTGGCGAAAATAGAAAAATTGAATGGTCTAAATTTCTAAGTATAGAAAAGACGTATCCCGTTAACACTTATACTTAAAGGTGTAAATTATGTCATAAAAGATACAATTTCACCACCTACTCTAACTGCAACTGGAGAGGATAATGAAGCATACAAAATGTTCCTTAAAGATGATACCATAGCCAAAATTGTAATGCTAAGTTATATGAAGGATGATCTCATTAGGGTATTTGAAGAATACGAGATTGCAAAAGGGTTGTTTGATTCTATAACAATTAAATATAATACTACATCTAAGCTACATGTTCAGGTATTACTATAAAAGTAAAACTCCTATAAAATGACAGAAGATAATGTAATAAAACATGTAAACCAAATGTTGGTAATGACAATAGACTTAGTTGTAACAAAGTCAATCATCTCCGAGGTTATGCAAATATCAACTATCCTAAACTACCTTCTCCTTTCATGGAATATGATTCTCACAACCTTGAAATTATGAGTTGAAACAAACATTTTTGAGTTATCCCTCAAACTAGCAATTGAATAAGAATACATGAATAGAAATAACAAGGATAAATTAATAGTAGCTCAAGAAGAGATTCAGACAAGCTCTAGACCAAACTAGAAAAAGAATAAAGCAAACAATAGGTTTGACAAGAATAACAAAAAAGACAATTAATTTTAAAAAAAATTAAAAGAAATTGCTTCTCGAGTAAGTGCTTCAATAGTAGAAAGATGATGCACTACAAGAGGGATTGTCGCAATAAAAAGACTGGCATAGGAACATCGAACAATGTGGCTAACCAAAGAAGTTTAACATAATCTACATAGTTTCTTAATGCCTCTATATGGACAACCCAATTTCTCGTTGGTGAATTTACTCTATAGCAACAAGACATATCTCGAAGAGCAAAAAAGGGGCTATGAACTTAAATGAATATAAATCAGGACAATGTAGGATTTGTATGGGAAATAATATCTTTTCACATGTCCTTCAAGTGGGTCCTTTATGATTCATGTACAAGGCACACCGGTTGTTCTAACTGGTGTATTAATTATGCCAACTATAAGGTATAATTTGGTCTCATTCCCTGTCTTAGTTAAAAAGGATCTTGAAAGTCAGGTTTATCCCTTGCAAGGTAACCATAGGAAAACATGTAAAGATAGCCTTTTTAAGATTGTTTGATAATGAATAAGGATTGTTCAAATTAAAAATAAATTAAATTGGAGACTCTTCTGCTTATATCAATTGTGCCTTTAATGTTGATGTGAATGTGTAACATAAACTCCTAAAGCATATAAGTTTGAAAAAGTTGAGTAAGTTATCTGACTTTAACTTATTGCTAGGATTTTAAGAAAACACTTTTGATAAATATGAAGTTTGTATAAAAGGTAAAATGACAAGAAAAATATTTCACAAGGAAATAACAAGAGCAACAACCCTGTTGAAAATCATTCACACTAATTTATGTGAACCTTTTAAGACAAGATCTCATTATAAGAAGGTATATTTATAACACTTATCGATGATTACTTGAGATATACATATATATATATATATACATATACATACATATACATATACATATATATACATATACATATATATACATATATATATATATATCTTAACATATAAATTTGAGGTACTTCAAGCATTTAAAGAATATAAGTAGGAAGTTGAAAACCAAATGGGGCATACAATCAAAGTTTTGAGATTATATCAAGATAAAGAATACACCTCTACATAATTTTTAGAGTTTTGCAAAAACTTTGGTATTGCAAAGCAAAATACAATGCTTAGGATACCTCAATAAAATGGTGTAGCAGAAAGATATAACAGGATGTTACTGAATGGGATAAGGTATATGTTAATAAATATTTCTCTACCAAGATTATTATGGGTACAAGCAATAAGTACAACTATATATATATACTCAAAAGAATACCATGTAAAGATGTATTTTCTAAACCATATGAGATGTGATTTGGGAGAAAACTAAACCTACGTCACCTCAAGAGGTAGGGATCTATCGATCATGTAAAGATAATTGATTAGTCTAGAGATAAGTTAGACAATAGGTCATTAAAATGTATATACATTGGATATCCTAAAACATTTAATGGATATTAGTTTTATCATAAGAACTATGAACTCATAGAGAGCAGTGATGTTGAATTCCTAGAGAATACTAATAATGACATCTTTGAAAATGAAGATATTTATGTTGACAATCTAGTAGATCTAGGGGTCACACCGTGCTACTTAAGGATTATCATAGTTATCTTGCTGAGGAAGCATGTAATTCGGTAGATTTAGATGAGTTAACTGACAACTTAACACAACGGCAATAGATTGAAAAAAAGCTATAGATGAAAAAATTGAATCCATTGAGAAAACCAAGTATGAGAATTTGTTGATTTGCTTAGAGAAAGGAAAGTCATAGGTTATAAATAGGTTTTAAAAAAAAATAAAGTCGATGGGACAATCAATAAGTTTAAAGTGATGTTGGTTATAAAGGAATTTTCGCAAAAAAAAAGAATAAATTTTGTTGAGAGATATTTTTCTATTACGAAATTTGCATCGATAAGAATAATCCTTACAATTTGAGCATATTATGATTTGGATTTACATCATATAGATGTAAAGACAACTTATTTTAATGAAGATTTAGATGAAATCATATATATATATAATAATTTGAGTGATACAAAGTTGAAGGCCAAGAAGATAAATTAGATAGGTTGAAAAAATCCCTATATGACCACAAACATTTACCTTGTCAATGGTATTTGACCTTTCAAAATGCCATTCTGAAACTTGGGTTTCTGGATAATGAACTTGACCATTGTGTATATGTCTAGAATAGTAAGTCACTTTGTCATCTTATCGTTACACGTAGATGACATATTGTTGACTAAAAATGATAGTGAGATGATTGTGAAAACGAAGTCATGGTTAAACTTAGGTTTGAAGCGAAGGATATGGGGAAACATCCTATATCCTAGGTATAAAGATTTCTCTAGACGGAGAATCTAGACTCCTGTGCCTAAGTCAGGAGTGATATATTGATTATATCCTTAAGAAATCTAAAATGAATAAATGCAAGTTTGCATCTACATCCGTTGTGAAAGGAATCAAATTGAGTAAGGCTAATTATCCTGGTGAAGGAGGCGATAAGCTTAATGTTTCTTATGCACAAGTTGTGAGTAACTTGATATATGTTATGATATGTAGAAGACTTTATATGAGTTTTACTGTTGGTCTTCTAAGTAGATATCAAAGTCATCTTTGTTGACAACACTAAATAGTTGTGAAAAAGATGTTAAGATATCTTAAAGGAACAAAAGACTTGAAATTGTATTTTCAAGCCGATAGACTTAAAAAGATAGTATATTCGGATACTAACTTTGCTAGGAGCAAAGATAACAACAAATCAACCTCTGGACAAATATTCTTATTTAAAGGTGGAATTGTTTCTTGGGCTTGTAAGAAAGAGAGTTGTTTAGCATTATATACACAAGAAGCTGAGTATGTGGTTTGCTATATGACTGCAGTTAGTATTGTTTGGATAAACCGCTTCATACGTGATTTGAAGTTGGATATAGCCAATGAGCCGATTGTCATTTATTATGACAACAATGGAGTAGGCACTCTTATTTAGAATGAGACTTATAACTCTAAAAGCAAGTATATAATGGTTAAATGCCACTATGTTTATGATATGTTTATGAGAAAGGAAATATTCATTTCATATATGCCAACAGATGATATGTTGGCTAACCCCTTGACTAAATGCAAAACATAGGATCTTTTCTCAAAGCATATTACCAATATAAGTTTGAGATATGTTTGATTGTTGTGTAAGTAAGAAACCATACAATGAAAAATGGTTGCAATAGCAATCATACATGACATAACTTGGAAACACCTACAAAAGTGGAAGGCAAAACCAATATGTCAAATTACTTGGCTCTAAGAGATGTAACGCAGAATGACCATTCTCGGCTGTAAAATGTTATATAAAGAAAACATATACATGATTTAATGTATAACATTACAGAAATAAAATTAAAAAATAACTTTTAACTTAAAGCCTAAACATGAAAACCAAGAAAATGAAGTCGTGATTACTCTCTATAAATATTGTATAGAGAATGTTAGATTAATGAGAAATAGATAAATCTTACATGAAAAAGTCGTCTATGGAAAATCGTGTAAATCAATCCAATTTCTTCATTCTCCCAATCTCCCAAAGGCGAGAACCATGTTTCTGAATAGATTCGAGTTCCACTTCATCACCGGTGTTCCAGGCAACAAACCGGAGCGCAACCATCAACCCCGACATGCAATCTTGACCCACCTCAACTGAAATGGAGTGGGAACACCCGACTTGTTCAGGTTCAGGCTGGTCCCTATAAACTGGGTAAACTCTGCTCGTGCCCCATACTTGCTCTATTACCTATTGGGATAAGAGAACTTGAACCCATAAGCGCCTGATTAAAGGTCAAGGTCAAGGCCAGGTACAGGTCTACCTGTCTCCAACCCACCTCATTGCCATCCCGACTGGTTCTGAACTAATGGTTTCAGTTCCACCAAAACCAATTCCAGTTTCTTTCGAAATTTCCATGAAAGAAATACTTTAAATCATCGATTCGATTTTCTATTCAGTTCTCTGATAGGTGGAACTGGAACCAGCCATGAGGGTCCTCTCTTCCTGTTCCGTTGTGGTTTTGGTTCCACAAGTTTTGGTTCTATCCAGTTACAGGGGCGGCTTGGGTCCTGTTTAACCTGTCAGGCTGGGTCCAAACCAACCATCTATACAGCCATGGCTATAGTTGTAATATTTTGGATCGTATTGGGATCTGAACCTGAACCCAGACCCAGACCCAAAGTGGGTTCATGGAGAAGTAACGCATGATGTGCATTACTGTGAAAGCAAGGAGGGTCGTGAAACTAAGGCCCGCTATGGATTTCTCCATGTTATAGCTGAGATTCGTGAAAAGGGAGACTCACGAACGGCTCCTCATGCCTCCACCATCCGCTATACCAAGTTCTCAGAGAGCGCAACTCATAGTTGGAGGAGGTTGGCTTCCTTGAACACATAATATCTAAGGATGATATCTCTTTATGACGATAATTGTTGTTGAACCCGTTCTGGTTCGCTAGTTTGAGCTGAAGGCGAACATTATACAAGTAGCTAATTAAATAAATGAACATGAGATGTTTTTAGTTTAACACTAAAATGTCATGACATCAACGTAACTAATACTGCATTTTCTGTCCTCTACGAAGAAAATTGCAAACAGGATATGTTCCTTCACGTAAACATTGCCAAAAACACTTTGTCTTGGATCATTAAACACCAAACGACTCTATCTATGCATATTAGGGTTTTGATGGTCGATGTATCAGCCATCTGGTTTTGTAGAGGTTTTTGAATAAGCGGCAACTTAACAAATGCTGGACAATGATCAGGGAGTTAAGGAAGCACAGATAGGAAGATAGAGTCGTTTGGATAATTTAAGTCCCCTTCTTTCGGTTTCATGGTCTAACGCAGGCCAGATATACTTGAAATCGCCGGAATCTGCCTCCTCCCCGTGAAGGCGGCGACCATTCGGAAGAGCCCTCAAATTCAAGGTCATGAATTGGGTATCCCGTGCATATCTCTTAGGCAATCTCATCTTGCCCACTAAAAGAAAAACTTGATCTTAGAAGCTTACTCAAGGGACCAAGTTTATTTTCATGCCTGCCTTTTTGGAAAGAGCTGCTAAATCAAACTTTGGTGTTAGAGAAAAGGTGAGTCACTAGAGCTTCGCAAGAAAACTCAAGCACTTCTTTCTCTCTCATATTGTTAACAATCTTGCATGAAAACTCAATCGTAAGTACCACCTGTAAATAAAACTCAAGCTCAAGTACCACTAGCAAATAAAACAGAGAATCATGGTTTCTAGGATCCATACCGACAAACCCATATACCCATATGCGTCTAAATCTACAGTTCTACCACCAAGGACCTAGCACCATGAATCAAACACATCCTAAAGAATCATGTCTTCATCAAGGGAGATCGGTGAGCCATATCAAAATTTGAAATTTGCAGGCACCCTCTGTAATTAGCTCCCTCACTGCAGCTTGGGGACCGACCAAGCTGGGCCAGTACGTAACTTCTCAGTCTCATTCGATTGTTAACTGTTCTATCTATGTCTACCTTTTCCATATTGCTTCAATCAATATGCAGAACATTTGCTTGCTTATTAAATTTAAAATCTTAAATTGTCAGATATATTACGAATTAATGAATTCTTGTTCATAATTAAAGTTAACATTAGAACTATGAGCAGTAGTCTACCTGGCTCTGGAACTCGATTCACAAGTGAAGGTCATGGGTTTGATACTGAGGTGTATACCTGGGCTATGCCTCCACATTGTAACCAAAAAGAAAAGTTACCCTTTTTAGTGCAATTCTTATTTTTTAACATGATTAATTTCTAATATATATATATATATATATATATATATATATATATATATATATGTGTGTGTGTGTGTGTGTGTGTGTGTGTGCACGCGCGCATTCAGGACAAGCACAGCACGAGCTGAACACTGTACAACTCACCTGATTGAATAAATCAGCGCCTCTAATGACATACACCTTCAAGTGAATTGGAAACCGTGCATCAACTTGGGATTTGTGAGAGTTCGTCCCCTCTGGCCTTCGTATATATCTGCACTCTAACCTATACTTCAGTTGCTCTCTGTATTTTTCACGTCGTTCGCCATCAAAGTGCATCTCTCTCTCTCTCTCTCACACACACACACACACACACATATACACAAGTTTGTTTCGTGAATTTAACGCGCTAATTATCTTGTCCTCCTAATAAATGCATATAACATAAGGATCAACAGTTAAATGAGCAGAACCACAAAACAAGAAGGAAGAGCTGCAACCGAGAGATTGAACGGAACCAACTTGCTTGATAAACCAAAAAAAAATCAAAGTAGAGAAGTTAAGACCATAACCCACACTCACTGAAGCAAGGGAGGGCGTTTAGAACATGAGCTAGTATTGCACGCACGCACACACAATCTCAATCCGATCCATAACGTTGCATCAATATCCAGGTCCGAACACCAAGTTGCCGTAATACTCCGTAGTTGTATGTATACATACAACGCATAAGCAGAAGAGACCAATTAAAGACGAGGTAGTAACTAGCTACAGAACTCGGGAGTGAAGCCGAGTCGGGAATTGGCGAGGTCGATGACGACTCGCTGGTTCTGCTGCTGCAAGTTCGCGATCACATTCACCACCGAATTGACGTTCTCCGGCGCGGACGCCATAGCCAAGCAAGCCAAATTCCCCGACGTACTGTGTATCATCACGTTCTCTGTCGTCAGCTTCACGTCCAACCCCTGAAAGTGCAAGGTCACGGCCGGGGGCGCCCCCGGTGATGTGAAGCACGTGTCGAACGCACCAAGACTCGACACGGGTCCCTTGAACAGCCTCCGGAACTCGTCTCGGATCGCCTTGTAGATCGGTGGCACGAACCGTGTTATTACCGTTCCGGAATCAACAATCGTCCCGGCTCCGGTGATCGGATCGAAAGCCGGCAGCATGAACGACGGCACGACGAGCTTGTTACCGACGCTGATTCCGGTGAGGTTGACGTAGTAGAGGGAAGGCCGGTGTGGGTTGGTCAGGATTGGGGTGGTTCCAGTCAGCTTTGGCTGGCCAACCGATCCGAGTCTAAGCGAACCAGAAAAGTTAACGGATCGGAAACTGGGAAGGCAGTAAGAGAATGTCCCGTGATAGATCGGCCATGTCTGTGATAGAAGAGACAACGGCCCGCGGCCGAGGCCGAGAAGACCCTGCGGCGGAAGCGAATTACCGGCAGCCGATCTCACACCGCCGAAAGAGAATCCTGGGATGACGTCGAGGGCGAGACGGAGAGTGTCCTTGTAAAGCGCAGCAGAGAAATTGGTGTTTCCGCCGTAGGTCTGGTTGAAGAAGCAGCTGCTGGAGTCGGCAGTACAGTAGCCGGTGGTCAAGTACCCGGTAGTCAGCCGGGTGCATTCCGGCGAACGGCAGGCCGAAGAGCTAAAGGTGGAGGAGCGATTGGGGAAGAAGGCGGAGGACGTCGGAGGACAGCCGGAGCACCTCACCGCCGGCACCCAGGTGGCGTCATTGCTGGTGTCCAGCACCATGAAGAGGAGCTGCCCCGGCGTGCCGATCTTCACCCTCACGACGTAGTTGCCGGAGTTGGTGACGTGGAGTCCGGACGCTACTGGCACAGGAAATCTCCTGCCGGTGATGGTGACAAGCCGAGAGGCGTCGTTGGTTGCCATTTGGAGAACGGAGTCGAGGACGGAAGTGGAGGGAGGGTTGGTGGTGGTGGAGGAGAAAGGAGAGCATTTGGAGTTTATGTGAAGAAGAGTGAGGGTGGTGGTACCGTCTCCGTCAGCAGGCGCGGCAGCGCAGGGGTCGGAGGCGGTAGCGGTGGTGGAGAAGAGGCGGAGCAAGAGAAGAATGAACAGTGTTAAGAAGGAGGCCGCCATTGTTGTCAAGAAGGGGAACGTCGTCACCTGGTGTTAAGAAGGTCGTAGGCCGTATATATAAAGTTCCGTGTGTGCAGGTGGTGGCTTCTTTCTTGTGAACCCCTGTTTGTGCTTGGGATATAATTACGAATCATTAAAACTATGACACGAGGAAAGTTTAACTTATCGTGTCGTGTCCCTTACGGGTTGCAAGTTTGAACCCCATGGTCCATGAATCAATATAATTAAGCTTGTATATGAACTTGTAAGAAAATTCATAAAACATTTCTCTTATGAAATATAGTTGGTAAAACTTTAGTGCATGCGCAATGTGTTCCTTTCTCTATCTTGGTACAGTGGGGAGGCCAAGTACTCATCTAGTGTGGAGCATAGCATGTTTTTTTTTCTTTTTATGTAGGAGTTTTCTAGTGTCTGATGTATTCGTGCACACCTGCACACACAAACATATATATATATATATATATATATATATATATATATATATATATATATATATATATATATATATATATATATGTGTGTGTGTGTGTGTGTGTGTGTGTGTGTACACAGCTTTTTTACCAAAAAATAGAAACTTCATTATTAAAGAAAAAGTATAAGAGGGCTCTGTAGAGCAGCATACAACCAAGAACAATACAAACCAGAGAAATGAAAATCTCTCAAAGGCAAGAATTATAAGATTGTTCACATTCAAGAAGCATATTTGAACCTAACAGTAAAACTTGCTCGAGTAACTTATCTCTATAAAATTCGAGTAGAGGATGAGAAGGTGTGCCAAAAGACTTAAACCTCGATCATGAGAGGAGTATTTGTAAGGTTCACACAATTCTGTGAGACCTTGGGAATCTTTAGAGAAGGAACCGAGTCCTTACTTCAGGATCCTAAAAAAAAGTCATCATAGAAGCCATTTTAGAGGATGCCATTTAAATTCTATCAATTTTTCCTAAAAACTTTAACAAAAGACTGCTCCCACATTCACAAGAGAGTAGAAAAAGAGAGATAGCAAGAGGCTAAGCAACACCGTTCTTCTCAAGACCTTGAAAAACTATTTTCCTCTCAATCCTTAAGGAAGAAAGAGAGAAAGAAAGAAAAAAAGGAGAATGAATTACAGAAAACCAACCAGTGGAAAGCCAATATCTACTCTGCTATCCTTTCTCTCTCGCTCGCAACACAACCAACCAATTTCATTTGATGTATCACACACATTTGTACATAGTACTTTTTGAAAGGACTATGGAGTTCTAAGATTCTGAGTAAATGCAACCATATTTTTGAGTCCCTCCACTATTTCCTCGGGCTTTGCATCGAGAAAGGGTGTGTGTTTTTGTTAAATAGGTAATGAAGGGTTGAGCCCTACAGGCGCTACCTATTTAACTGCAACGATCATAAGCCCGGGCCTGAGGTTAGTTGTTTCAACCTCTATAATACATTATATATATAGGAAAATCACTGATGTTTACTCATATTCGACTAATGTTTTTGAGAAGTATAATATAATTTTAAAAATTATAAGAATATTTAAAAATAATAAAAAACAACCTTATTCTACTCGTTCCACTCAAAGGATTAAGCATAATGGGTGGTGGACATGACCAAGTTTCTCTCTGTATATATATAGTTTATTTGAAGTTATTAGTTTTGAAACTTCTCTTTTTCTCAATACAAAAAGTGACGGCACCAGTGATTAGGTTTAGAGTATAGAGCAGATGGGGCATTCTTTCATTTTAAGAGACATGATGAGGTTATGGAGACGCGTTATAAGTTATAAATGCAAAGTATCTATACAGAATCGAACCGCAGACTTGCTATCATATCAGATGCCCTACTACCATGCCTTGAAATTGGCAAAAACAAAAGCATGGAAAGAAAGCCATCGAACACCACATGCCCCCTTGTCCCATCTCTTTTTAATTGCAGGAATTTTCTTGGAGTAAGAAATATCCTGTTTTTGGCAGGCATTTCCTAACAGTAAGAAACAACTTGTAACGGGAATTGGTTTACATCAGAGGGAATTGCATGAAGTTGAGCGACGAATAAAGATCCGATGCCATCGAAATATTTCACTTACTAAGAACAAGGATTCAGCGTGACCCCTTGGAATGCAGTGCGCATCATGACGACATCTCTCTCTCTCTCTCTCTCTCTCTCTCTCTCTCTCTCTCTCTCTCTCTCTCTCTCTCTCTCTCTCTCTCTCTCTCTCTCCTTATTCGCAATGCTTTCTCAATCCGAGTCTTTTTATTAATCTTAACCTTCTTCTTTTTAACAAAAAAACAGCATTATTGATCAACCAAAAGTTTGAAATATATAAATAATGAGTTTACGGGAATTTAGTAAGATGGTGAGAGACATCATTCGTCGTTGGTGTTGGGAATGGTCGCTTGATGAAGATTGCGAACTCAATAATACGCATGGTTAACGATGTCAAAAATCTTCTTGATTTTCTTTTCTGCTTGTTGCCGTCCCATTGCCCGGGACACGGCTTGAGTTCATCTTTTTTAAGGACCAACCAAAGAAAATCAAACTGCGAGCTCGTTGTGTGTGTGTATGTGCGCTCGCTCTGTCTGTTTTCTTGTTCACGAGGTGACGCAGGACACGGCGAGAGAGAGAGAGAGAGAGAGAGATCACATGCGTACGCAGCTCGAAGTTGGTGAATCACGGTACGCTTTTGGCACCGATCGGTGTCGGTTGGTGCATATTCGGACAACTCATGGGATCCCAAAAGCGACCACCTCTCTCTCTCTCTCAAATCCCTTGCAATTGGCCACTGCCACTTAAAATTCTCAGTTAACAGTGGTGCTTGCAAAAAGATATCTTACATTTTAGGGAAGGAAAAAGCCAAATGAACCCATTGCAGGCTGCTCCACCCTTAAATCTTTTCTGCCGAAAATTATTAGAAAAAATAAATAATAGTATATTCGATGGTTGAATCCGCGTGTATATAACACAGAACTGTGGAATACTTGCCCCACTCTAAAAAAGAAAAGATTAGATCCGGTATTTCCTAAATAAAATATCAATATCAAAGGGGAAGGTATCGGATGCTGCCTCTGCAAAATGATGTCTTTATAGGTAGTTCGTGAAGAAACAAAAGCTGTTTGAACATCAAAGAGTTCGTTTGCAATGTCTAAATTGAAGGGAGATTCATTTCGCAATGTCTAATAAAGGAAGAATTCGTCTGCAAAAGCTTTCAGATAGTCTCTCTCTCTCTCTAAGTTGGCCATTGTGACTCCACATGGGGTGCCTTGTCTTTTGTGTCTACCATCGCTGGGAAACCACTCAAACGTTATTATTAATATTTGGTATCATTATACAGTGGCATGTTGCCAACTAGTGAGAGCAGTGGCTCCATAGTGTGTGTGTGTGTGGGGGGGGGGGGGGGGGGGGAGGGAAGAATGAGCAGGATTCGACAATCAAGTCGATAACTGAGTGCCTTTTAAGCTGCCACAAATCCAATAATATTTACAAAGTTGATTGATTAATGAATTTGAAGGACTTGACCTAGGCTAGGGGTGTCATTCTCATGTCTTTACCCGTGTTTCTGTTGTGTCATTTAGTTGGTACACAGCATTATGTGATTACACAGTTGGATCCGTGGGTCGATTTACATCATGACTCGATTGTTTCATTTGTTCAATAATATCATCATTAGAGGCTGCTTTGCTCGCTTAGTAGTGGGCTTTGCTAATCTTATTAATTTGTCTGCTTATTTATACAATTAAGCGAATATTATGTAACTCAGGCATTAACCATTTTTTTTATTTTTTCAAATATTGGGTTGAGGCAGATGATTGATTTAATTTAGATTGGTTAATCCTACCTACCGTACCTAAGCCTTGGTTGGCTAGAGGGTGCACAACTAGGATTTCCTAAGAGGTCGCTCGTCGTATTGCTTTTCTCGTTCAAGCATGCTTAACTTCAGAGTTCATATATGATTCAGTGAACTCATGCTCAAAAAGTCTCAACTTTTAAGACCCAACAAAGTTCACCACTGACGGTCAACCTAACCAACCCACGTTCTTTATTTGAGCTTCGGATTGGTCATACAAGAGTGATTTCTTACATGGACGGAGTTGTAGAACCCTTAAGTCGGGTAATATAAATAACTAAGCTTTTTTCTCATACTAGATGGGGTCTGCTACATGAATTTTTTGATTCCACATAACTTTATTTTGTGTCGTGCTAGTAGTTAACTCAATATAAACTAGATCATTCTTTATAGTTTCTTAGAACCCTTAAGTGAGGTAATGAGTATGAAAAATAATGGCACTTGAGAAGGCTACTTTTGAATGACCAAAATGGCACAAACTTATTCTTTATCTATGGGTATGGTAAGTGCGTTATCTTTTCTAAAACTTTTCAAAAGATTGTTACATGATTAATGGAACCAATGTTTGCCATGCTTCCTAGCTTTTAGCTTTGAAATTCTGCAAATATGGCCCTCCATGTCCGGATCGATGATGACATATCTACGTACCTTCTAGTTTTATTAGGCGCCTCACATGTGGTTCTGTGTTATTTTTAATCAATATCTAACACAACCATGTGGTTTTCAAACCAATCGGATGCTTTCAGTGAAACAGAAACCATTCAAGTTGGCTCTATGGAAAACTTTTTAGGGTAGGGTGGAACTATGTATTCCAGCCTATATGGATTCTTTGTTTTCCATAGAGCCTAATCATGTATCATGCTTGCACCGGTGAGAATCCTAATCTTGGGGTTTTCATGTTTTATGTTTTGGTACAATGAAACTCCACCCATGTAAAGGATCATCCTTACCTGGTTGGTCCCAAGCCCAAATAAAGGAGGGTTGCATTAGGCTTTCGATAACTATCGATTTATTTATCATAGATTCTAGAGATTATGTGAAAAATTTTATAAGAGAAAAAGATCACAAAAATATTGGAAGAAAACAATAAAAAATTATCTAAGATTATATCGAGTTAACTGTTAGTATGGCACATGATCGAGTTCTATGGAAACAAAGGATCCATATAGCTGACCTTATCTAGTACTAAAAAAGACTTAGTTGTTGTGGTTATTGTATGTTTTGGTACAATGGGAGGCTAAACCCACATGCACGCACCAAGTATCAAACTCATGACCCCAATCCAGGTGAAGTACTATTGCTCTTTGTTCAGTTGTGGAGTTTTAATATGGGGTTTTCCAACTTCCCCACTTGAAAGTGTTTCTCCGCATTATAATTAAAGAAAAAGCTAGTTAACATGCTTTGAGTTTATAACATATGCATGTTTATTTACTTATTTATTATCATATTATAATTTTTGTGCACTTTTTTTTTTTGTAATAATATGGCATTGTTGAGATCTGTGACACCAACATAACGTTTGCTACATCAGTAGATCATGTTCTTGTAGCTTTCATCTTTTGCTTGGTTGTAATTTTCTCTTTTTGCTTTGTATGCACCGAGCAATCACAATGGGTGCAAGTAACATAATTTGGAATCTTCATGCGTGCAATGGATGATGAGAAACCAATCTAGGACACATACCTTGGGCCCCCAATATGTATCCTTCTTTTCTGGGTACTGATGAAGGGCTATCATCTTTTCTTCCAAGTTCCTACCGGAGCCATTAGGCATTCTTTCACTGTTTCACATGGGTTTGCTTAGACATGGTCAATTTGAAACCAGTCCATTGGTCCCAATCAGAACCAAACCGCTCGCAGAACCGGTCAAGCAGACTCCGGAACCATAACTGGAAGTGGGGATCCCTCGGTTTGGTTATGGTTTATGATCTTTGGAAACTATCGCAGAATTGGTCGGTTCAAACTGCCTTTAACTATGTTTTAACATATTTGCTGAAACTCGTGTAGTTGGTAGGGACATTGACTCTCCATGTGCCCGTTCTTGTATTCCAAAAGCATTTTTGAAAGCCCTTTTGAAACTATCAGTTCCAAAACCGGAACCGGTCCAAGGGCGGTTCGGTTATGATTCTAGGCAAACCGGAACCAGCAGTCTCGACATGTCTAGTTTTGCTCAATAATGTATTATATTGTCATTTAACTCTATGCAAATAAAGACTATATTTTATTATTTTCTTTCAACACTTTTGAGACTTTTCAATGTCTCTTTCAAGTACCCATCATCTAATTTCTCATACTTTCTCATCTTAACGTGTTTATCTTGTTCTAGTTTTATCAATACCACATCATCTTTATCCCCACCACTTGTTGATTTGGGTTTTCAATTTATTGTCACACGTCCACTTCAACATATTCATTTCTATCACTAACATCTTCAATACATTTTGATGGTTGACTGCTTAATACTCGATGCCGAAAAGCATCGTTAGGTTTTATAAAGCAAAATATAAGGACTAAGGTTTTGCATCATTAATGAGAGATATTCCTTGTAGGTATGAGGGAATGGCCATTTCGATTCCAAATAACAGCTAGCTCTTCGTATAGAATTGTATAATGTGTTCCTGTCGTTCATAGACAGAAGAACAATTTAACTATTTACTCCAATGGCCAAATTACATCCTTAGTGAATATAATCTCTGGCGGAGATCATATATTACCGTTTCACACACACACACACACACACACAGAAGTTATATGCACACAAAGTTTTGTGTTTTCCTACAGATTCCACACTCCTGTTGCTCTGAGGCAGAAATATCTAACTTCATGTGCACATGACAGAAAATGATCACCTGACCTCAGAGTGCAGATCTTCACTAGATCCAAAGTCACCATGTAGTCCAATGTCGATATTTCTTTCTTAAAGTACAGAATGGCAAGTATCAGAACTCTCATGGCTTCATCCTTCAGTGGAAAGAAAACTTTGAACTGTAAAAGATTATGGGATATCCATCATGGGGACGATCTTTAGGGACGATCTCTCAAACTCTTCATGTTTGAGGCCTCAAATATGGGAAAGCTGCTTCAATCATCATTGAAGAAAACTGCCAACAAAATTAAGACTCATCTTACTCCAAATGGGATGAGTCTTCATGTTAAGACTCTTCATGTTAAAGGCTTCCTCTACCTCTTTGGAAGTATTTGTCATCTCAAAAACATTATACAATGGTTCTTTTTAGCTTTCTTGTTTGTGATATATGGTTATACAGGTCTTATTCAATAAAAAATTGCTTTTAGTGGTTTCGAAATAGAAAAAATCTAGCTTAAGTGACTGGATAGGATCTTATATTTCTCCTTAATTAATTCATTAATAATTCAAGTATATTACCACATTTAAGTTAGAACATGATATTTTTCAAATGGAGGTTCCGGCTTCCGGTTTGGAATCAATTGCTGCCTCTCCACTCTCTTCCTCTTCCACCTTTTCTTTTTCTTTGAGAGGAGAAATTAATAAGAAGCTCCTACCCCTAAGGCAAATTTAGAATTTTCATTTTTATGAAAATTCATCAAAGTTCATCTAAAATCAAAGCACGTGATTCAAAACGAAGAATCAAGAATCCAACCAACTCGGCCACCCACCTCATCAGTGCGTGGTAGGTACATCGGGTCCACAAGTATCCTCCTAGATCCAATTCACAACGATATAGAATGAATAGGGCAAGGGTCCTAGCTTTGGACTTTTACATTAGTTTGCTCCAATCCAGTGGCGGATCTACATTGAACAGAGGTGGGGCACTCGCCCCACACAAAATTTCGAAAAATCAACTTAAAGTCTATAGCCCATGGTGGGTTTCATGGGCTATATAACACATAATTCGTTCCACCCAAAATCATTCAAGGGGCTATTGTTATACAACCGATGGATTCAACTATGTACTGTATTTTCTTCGGTAATTTTTTTAATTTTGTGTGAGCAGATGCCCCACCTTACTCAATGTAGATCCTCCGCCACTGAAGAAGGATCGTCTTCTCCATGCACATCAATTATCAGTCCCTTCCCCACCAGATTTCGAAGCACACAATAATATAATTAAGCAAATCATATCCTATCATGTCTAGCATTGATAATTAAGATTGCTCTTGGAGTTTTACAAGCAATAATTGCTCGTATATATAATGTTCTTTCCTGTTTCCTTCTCCCCACAATCGGTACTTGACAGGCACAACGAGCGGCTCACCTGGCTAGGTGTCGACTCACAAGTTGAAGGTCATGAGTTCGTTACCTTGGAGGTGCATCTAGCTTCGGCTTCCCCATTGCACCATAAAAGAAATTGGTATTAATTTGGCGGCGAACTTTTGAAAACTTCGAACGAAATGTCTCTCGAAAAGGTCCAAAGAGTCTGCTCAATACCATTGTAGAGGATCAGCTGAACGTGCACCAGGGCTTGGTTGGTCCGACCATGAAAGGCATGGGAGTTCCATGAAGGCTCGAGAGTAGAAAACAAGTGTAGTTTGACTCCGCTTCGTCTATACGAGCCATAACGAGTATACGAAACTAGCTGCTCTTCGAAAGCTTGCTTCCTAAGCCACTCATAAGTTGATTGCAACACTCATCTAATCTCTCTCTCTCTCTCTCTCTCTCTCTCTCTCTCTCTCTCTATATATATATATATATATATATATATATATATATATATATATATATATATAAAACAAGGAGCCACATCTCTCCTGACTGATAAGGAGTAGGCTAAGAAGAGTCCTTTAGTTGGAGGTCACGAGTTCGATACCCAAGGTAGTGATGCTAGATGAATGGTATTCATGGATTCAAAAGTAATGGGGGTCAAAACATCGATCTTTCAGTAGTAGTTCACCATATTTGGAGTTCAATTCTGAATCATGGATACGAAATTTAGATCCAAATAGCTAACCATTCTGTTGGCACAACTGGGTACAATACAGCACAGAGTAACCCCAGATATCGATCTAAACTCCGATTTGGAACCCATATTTGGGTTATTGTTGTTCAGTTTGTCGATCGTGAGTAGCTAATTTGTACATGAATTAATGTTTTTCGAGTTTAAAAGTTTAATATGTCAAATTTTGGGGAAAAAAAGAGAAGGAAATGGAAACGAAATTCTAGATTTGCATTGAAACATGTCCTAAGTTGACATATTTAAAGCCGAAATGCAAAGCCAGATTGTATTCTTCAAGTGCAAACTCGAGGCTAAGCTGATTCATGTGCATCGAACAACCGAAGTAAGGTCCTGTTTGGAAGACGGATTGTGGACCAAGGCTGCCTTCACGGCCACCACTAGGGGTGTTCAAAGTACTGTTCCAAAACATTAAGTTTGAATTTGTTAGGTTTGCTGTCCTAATAATCTTTCCTGGCTGGAACCGAGCTATATGCTCGACATTTAAACCTATTCACTCATTGCTTTTTAATGACATGTGTATAATAAAAATATCTTTGGCGCTTTTTCGAAGCCTCTTAAAAATTATATTTATATCACCCAAAAAACAATAAATGGATATGAGTGAGCATATCACAAGTGTGAGGGATCCAGTTTTTCATATATATATATATATATATATATATATATATATATATATATATATATATATATATCTTATGTATTTAACTATTTATGTCTATATATAAGTGTATAACCTGGTGTGTGTGTTTGTGCGTGTGTGTGTGAATATCTCATTTTTAGTGGGTAAGAGCCAAGAGGAGAAGATGGTATTCTTTGTTCTTGAATATGTAGCTACAGGTTCCTTCGTTTTGCCTTATGTGGCTAGTTGTATTGATGGTGTTTGTTTTTTTTAGTTTATTTTTCTCTTGCATCATGCAATATGTGAGAAGGATGATCGGCTCGCACCGTTTGGGCTTCGAATTGCATTGGTGGTGTTTGGTTTTCGTACTATTAATAAAACCATGGTTCGAAATTGAACCAAATCAGAACCGATGGTTCAGTTTAGTTTGGCTCTGTGCACTTCATGGTTTGATTGAGTTCAGATAACGGATCATCGTGGTTCAAGATTGAGGCTAGAACGGAATATGGCATGCATATGAGTCATCTTTGGTTCCGAACAACTAATTATTTTACAAATATCAGATTTACATAATTCTGTGGTAGGATTTTAGGAAAATGCTTGGTTTCAGTTTTGGTTTTGGTTTGGATTCAAATCGGTCCCTACCTATCGGTCCTGCCCAGATTTTCCCTTTCCATTCACCCTTCTAAGTTCTAAGAGAATCCACAATTTTAATTGAATATTTATTACAATTAAAAAAACACTGATCTCCATGTTGTGTACCTCCATTGAATTTAATGATAAATGATCTGTTTTATGAAATCTAGTTGTAATGATTTCTTATATTGCAACAGTACAGATGCAACTTGTGTCCTTATAAGAAAAAAATTCTAGTTAATCCACCACATCATGACTTTAGTGAGTTTTGAAAAATGAATCGTTATAAAGAAAAGAAAATATGCACATTTCAAACTTAATTAGATCACCATTGCACATTGAATGGAATTGATCCAAAGAAGGTTTTCCATTGAGTAGGCAATGTCAAACAATGTGATGTGGTTTGTTTGTCGAAAAAGTTCAATAGAATATGATTTTTTTTCATTCGCTTGGACCTTTCCTTCACTCGAAAGGATAAATTAAGTTTGCCATGATCTGTTCTTAATTAAATATCAAAATATGTCACCATGCCGGACCATGTAGGCATGTTTCTCGCTGGTGCCGCAAAGCTGTGGTGGTAGGATCATCCACATTAAGAGGATGAAGCTTGAATTTCCTTATCAGCCTAGTGGTGGACCCACTTTATAGCGAGGTGAGGCATGCGTCTCAGTTGAAATTTGAAAAATTCTTTTGGTTCATCATTTACACCCAAAGAACCTTTACAATAACATTTTCCTCGAGCTGACTTTTATATAGAAAAATACAAGTATTTTGTAGAAGTAAAATATAAGTGCATCTCACTCAAAATACCAATACGTCTCACTCCAAAAACATTTTTTATATATAAAAATACAAGTGTTTTGTGAAAGTAAAATATAAGTACACCTCACCCGAAGTACTAGTGCGTCTCGCTCCAAAAACGTAGCTAAGATAGACTAGATTGATAGGTCAGTGCGGGTTGGAATTGATTTTGTTGGTCTTCGGCTTGATAAAACCATGTATTGAGTGAGGCATAAGTATAAGTATAGATTTACTAACAAGGAAAAAAATGAATTTGAGTATGCCTAAAGAAAGATAGATGATGGATCTGGGGAAAAACATTCATTTTCATAATGCCAGATCCATGAAATTAAGCTCTTGTGGCCTACCTTGAAATAGTAAATGCTAAATTATCCGGTCCTTCGACATCAAGCCATGGCCGGCCGGTTCAGTTTATCTAGACAGTCGACTGAATGGATCTGGTTGGCTATGGTTTCCACTAATCCCCCACAATGTCTAAATTTATCATCGAGGAACGGCTGCGATTCGATGACGTATTGCTTTCAGCCTATGTCATATGACTGAATCCTCATCTGCCTCTAGATATTGCTTAAACAGGCCCAAGACATTGCGATTTGGACCAGTGAACTGCAATTAGGGACCGTAATCAACTGGATGACCTGTGAAAGAATCTAGATGTAAGGGTTGACATTTGCTACACATACATGAGTACCGGACAACGGGTTTCTGGATAGCTGACCCGAAATGCATTGGTTTTGGGCTACCCATTAGCCCGAATCCTATAAGAGTTGGGCTAACCGGACCTGGATCTGTTGGTGAAACAGATCCAAATCGGTTCTAGTAAGAAGAAACTATAATTTAGGCCTGCAGTGCACATGCGTGTCGTATCAACCAGTATCATATGTGCATATCGTAATTACGTCCTGTATCAACCTGTATCATATTGTACAATATGGTTTATTTTACTGAAATTTTGTGTATTTTTCAGCATTTCTCATGGTTTTTTTAATGTACGTGTTTTTCTTTAACTTTTAAAAAAAATCATGATATATATTTTTCAGCATTTTCTTCAATCTTTTGTTATCAATGTAAGTATTAAACTCTAGTAAAGCAAGATCATGTTTTATGATTATCTCTTTATATATATATATATAATAAAGAGAGAAAGAATAATTGGATCTTTCTCACCATTAATACTGCTTATTTACGTTCGATCAATGATTTTTGGGCCATGAGTATAAATAATATTATCTATTGTCTTTTTCAAAAATGTTTAAAAAAATTTAAATTACATTTATACCATCGAAAAGCAATTGTAAACAAGAGGGAACATGTCATAAGTGGACAGGATCCAATTTTCTTATATATACACAATAGTAAACATACAATAATATACATGCATATGAGGTGTTCCTCAATAGCATACCTACGTTGAAGCAGCCAAGTGAGACAAAGACAAAAAATATGAAAAAATGTCTTTTCTTAAAATTTATACAAACCTCCACATCAATTTCACCAAACTGAACTTCACCTCACTCTAGAACATTTTCTAGGTCGCCATTGGTGTTCAACCACTTATCTCGATAAAAGTAAAGTTGGTGCACACAGAATAATTTCTTTACCTGGCTAGGGGTTCCACTTACAAGTTTAATGTCATGAGCTCCATACTTTGGGCATGTATCTTTCCCATTAAAAAAAAGAAGGCTTGGCTAGGTTCATCAAATTACAATTTTGCCCCTCTCAAAAACGTGTGCTCGATCAAACGAACAGGTGCGCATTTCAGTGCTCCATTTTGGTGCCCGGATCCGCTTCCTCTAAAGCTAATATTGCCAGCAATAAGAAATGATCACACAAAACCGGCTTTTTTTTTGTTAGAAGAGGAGGCCGAAGTCTCACACACATGCACCCTCTGGGAGTCGAACTCCCCACCAGCAGCAACGGTGCTAGAGCGC
The DNA here is from genome assembly GCA_036023115.1 of Brasenia schreberi. Lineage (NCBI taxonomy): Eukaryota > Viridiplantae > Streptophyta > Magnoliopsida > Nymphaeales > Cabombaceae > Brasenia > Brasenia schreberi. Next base: position 12,666,606 of record JAYKKT010000060.1, on the reverse strand, counting down.
CCTGCTGTTGATCGCACAAAACCGGTTTTGCAAGAGCTTCATCAAAACCATTGGCTTCAATTGTAAGGATTAGAGAAATAAATACATTTTGTCTCACAAGCATCAGCAACAACGAAGCAACATTTAAATAAAAAGGCATTCCGAAATATAAAAAGCAAACAAGACGCATTTGTTTCAACGAGGCAATGTAAGTCCTCCCAACTAAGCTTAATATAGTAATAACAATTAAAGAAAATAGATCTTAAATAAATGTAGAGACAACGCATGTTCACTGCGGCCTTTGTTATTATAATTGACACGGCAAAATGAATTTCGTGGTACTATTTTAGGCAAAAAAATATTTCAAATATGATCATATGCCATTAAATATTTGCTAGGCGACGCTTAAATAAATACCAAACTGGTAGGGTTTTTGTTATTTTATCATTTACTTGGGAGAAGGTTGTGTACGGGCATGAATAAGAAATTTGTTTGTTTGGTGCAGTTTTAGGCAAAACCAACACATTGCCCTTTTGTTTATTATATTTTCTTAAAGCTTCGGTACATTTCTCTACCAACTATTTGTACTTTTCTTTTAAAAAAAGAAATAAAAAAGAGAAGGTTATTCATTTTTATTATTGGCAAAGCTTGGCTTCGGCAACCTTGCTAGAGTTGGCAATGTTGGCCCAACCATGGGGCCTTGACCCAACCTGATCAGGGCAGGACATACATGGTTTAACCGAGTTTGGGTACAGTGATTACCCAGATTTCTTTGAGCGTGGGTATGGGATAACAAGCACCTCATGTATTACCCCACACACATATGTGCATGAGAGAGAGATTGGGTTTCCAAACTTTCAACCACCTAACTTCAAACTCTTTTAATTATTCGAGTTAAATTTTATTTTATTTAAAGTACTTTTAATTCAAAAAAATTATTAGAATTGAAATTGGGATTCGGGTCACCGTGTACCTCCCTCATTATCATAGGAGGAAAAAATACCCTACCCGATACCTATTCCATGGATCGGGTATGTGGCTTGGTATAGTTATACCTGTCCCAACCCAGCCCATTGCAATCTCTACACTCCATATGCTTATAGAGGTGTTTGATTACAAAGCTAGTACTACAGAATTGAAACTACAATTCCAGTTCTAGTGGTCAAGTCATATATCACCCCGTGTCGAGTTCCACATTTGATTACGGAGAACTGGAATTGTGCTTGACCTCGTCATTGAACACCCCTAATGGCTCTCAACTCGAAGGTTGTTTTAATGGACCCCTGTAGGTACGTTGGAAGAAGAATTTCTTATGTGGATATGGGTGAAGAGTAGCATCTATGGGCAGACGTATTCGTGTGCAACAGTTGGTGGTGAACCGGTAAAACCTATTTTCACTGTTCTGCTTTTGAAAAAAGTGAATGCATGATACAAAGAGAGAAAGGAATAAGAATAGAACACCCACCAGATGGAAGCTTGATGTAAAAAAGGCAAGAATTTCCAGTGAAGTTATTGGTCTCTGTGTTTTTCCTTTTCATTTATATTCTCAAACGTAGAATTCAAAACATATAGACTAGATACCTTCAACCCTCTAGCCTCTGCTAGAGACTTGGCTTTACAAAGAAGAAGATGGCACAAAAATTGGAGGTGGGCTCACAATTTGAAGGTCATGAGTTCGATACCCAAAACTTGGGTCTGGCTTAGCCTCCCCATCGTACCAAAAAGGATATGACCGTGATGGTCGAATCCCGCAATACAAATATGACCTGTGACTATGTTAGACCGCAATGAAGCTACTACTACAATTATAACTAAGCTTTTTTCTATATTAATGGGGTCGGCTACATGAATTCTTTTTTTTTTTTTTTTTGTAGAATCCATGTTAAATCCGACAAAGTTTTAGAATGGCAATAGGAAATCTAACTTAGACAGCGATGAAGCTAATTAGCCCAAAACCTTTGTTGTTCAAATCATGTTTTTTTCCTTTTGTGTTACAAGAGGAGGCCGAAGCTGAACACACTCACTCACACATCCACTCTTTAGGAACCAAACTCTTTTCGAGTTTATGGCTCCTCTAACTCTTTTCGAGTTTATTTTAAAACTAATTTTTTATCTTCTACACCAAAACTAAACCTTATCGTGCATATTTAGGGTCAGTTACATGGATTATTACTCATCATTGAGTTCTATCTTGTGCCAAAATATTTACTTTTATAAAATTATAAATTTTTATTTATTGAATTTAAATTGAAAATCGACCCTCATAACATTGATGGGGACTTGATTCCTTACTTGCCTCAAATAGTTACTGTCAATTACCTAACCCTTCTGAAGTCAAAAACTCCTCAAAACACACATTTTGTAGGTTTCACTTTTCTGGAGACCAAATGAGGACTTTCAGGGTTTTCCAATGGACAAGTTAGTCTCCTTTTGGCAATTGAATGGGACAAAAATGTGATGCTTGTGTCAACATAGTGGGCCACGGATTCTACTAAAGATCCAAAAACCGAAAGCACGCCCATACAGGTTTTTCTTTTCTTCTTCCATCAATGGCGATATCAAGTAAATTTCGAGCCATGTCAGTTTCTGCAACTGGCCGTCCTTCTTTCTTTCTCTACGAAGTCACGTCTGGTCCCATAAAGATATGAGAATGTGAATCCCGAGCAAGCACCTTGGTTTCCGGCTCACAGATCTTTCACAAGAGGCTTTTCAGTTTTTTTTTTTTAAGTTAGTAATTTTCTGTTATTGATTAAATGTATTTTCAAAGTCTCTCCTTTACTTGGAGGGGATTAATTAGGTGAAATTTATTGAAACATCTTTTGATACTTATGGGGTCTATATTTTTTATTCCTAGATGAATAATATGTGGCATATAATATATATATATATATATATACAATATGTATATATATAGAGTAATTGGATCTTGTTTTTTCACTCATATTTGATCATTATTTTTCGATCCTATGAGTCCAATAAATTTGTTATTTATCATTTTTTTCAAATACCAACCTTCAAAATTATATTTATGCTTTTGAAAAGTAATAGTCAATGATAAAGAAACAGCCTCAGTGGTAGCAACATATGGTGCCCACCTCTCTTCCTATCTATTTATATGTAGAGAGAGCGTGTAGAAAGGGTTAGATAATCTTTCATTTTAAACATTTTTTGATTATTAATATTGTTTGTGTGATCAATGAAACGGTACCATGATCAAAATATTCATTTCATGTTTACATAAATAACATCAATTCTCGTATTGATGTTAACAAGCAACTCCATCTACGTTGTTCGTGCAATGAATGATACATAGTATCTAGCAACTCTAAGTTTTCATTCATATATATAGATTGTTACAGGTTCGGAGTCACTTCAACTGATCGAACCAAGCCGACCATTGCTTGGGCACGGTCGGCCTAAGCCAGCGTGATTTAAGAAAAAAAATTCTTCACACGGGAGACGCAAGGTTCCTTGGGTCAGGGAAACCCCGTTTTTCTCATCCCCGAAGCTTCTCCCTTTTCTTTTCCTCAAATTCGCCGCTCTCTCGCACGCTAATCTTAGACGCTGTCATTCGCCAATCACCGAATCCACCCCGCAGATCTGAAAAATCCCTAAATTCGCCGGGCGATCAGCGGAATCTATGTATTCTTTCGGTTCCAGCCGAGTTAGGTCTGGCGATTCCGCCGTCCTTGATGCGTTCACGGCGGGATAAATGCCGGGATACGGAGATCTAGGCGCCTTCCTTCTTGCCATCATCGTCGTTCCCGTCGTCACCTTATTTGTTCGCCGCAAATGGAGGCTCGCCCAATCCCGGAAAGAGGATATTAGGCGTCTTCTGATCCTCGCCTCGCAAGAATCCGCCAGGGCCGAGCTTGAGTCTACCCTCCAGTACGCCTACACTTATTCGTCTCCGGCACTGAACTCCGTGGACATCAACTACGCTTATTCGTACTCGTCTCCGTCGGTGCAGGCGCCATCATCGTCGTCCGTTTCTGCCGAAATCGCCGTCCCTAACGTCGTTCAGCAGCAGTATTGCGCCGTATGCTACTCGCCCACTACCACTCGGTGTTCTAGATGCAAGGCCGTTAGATACTGGTGCGTGATCCCCTTGATAACCTCATGTTTTCTTTTTATGCAACTGTTTGCCATTTATTGGGTGCTGTCTGTTCAATCGTTCGCGTATTATATGTGGGTTCGAGTCTTTTGGGACTTCAAGGCCGTGCTGGAGTATAGGTATTGGATTATTCAAGAAAAAATGCGAAAAAAGTTAAGAGTTCTGTATCGATTTCTTGCTGTTGGTGAGGTTGGGAGCTAACATTACAATGTCAGTTTGGGGGTCTATGGTAGGTGAAATCAAAGCAATGATGGTGAATTCACTTGAATTTTTAGGAAGATGCAAAAATTTTGGGTGTTGCGCCAATTTTCGTTGTTGATACGTTTGTCACACTGTTAATTTGGTCCTTTTGAGGAAGATGAATATGAGAGATGATACCATCTGCAAAAACAAAGAGGATATGGTTGATTTTGCTACTCCGGGAACTAGGGATGGTGGGTCATTTGATGCGAGTTCATCAACTTAACCCGGGAACCAGAAGTGATCGGTTAATTTTGTGTGCTTGAATGCTCCCTAGGTAGACAGTCAAAGGAGTTGTTTTCCTTTCCCTTGTCCTTTGCTGCAAATTTTTAATTGCTTTATTTGTTGGTGGCTGCTGATTAGGTGGAGTCCAATTTACCATGCTTATAGTGAGCATCAGAACGCGATATTGTCAATAAGTAAATTTGCCAGCACTCTGTGTGACCTGTCATGTTAGATGAATCAATTAAAGGCGAAGTTTCCGGAGGGGAATAATTCATGACACTCAACGATGTGGTGGACTACCTTGTGGTAACATATTGTAATTCTCTGGTTACATACTGAGATGAAAATTGGGTCTACAAGGTCTAGGAATGTCTAACATGGTTATATGATCCGTTCATGAATATGACGAGGCTGGTTCTTGAACAAATTTCTGGAAATAATTTTGCATACGGCCTATCTGGTTTCTTGATCTTGTAAAAGGAAGTTACGCCATTCCCTTATATGTGCTATTGCGGGTGGCAGTGGATAACGAGATATCAGGGTTCTGTGCTTTTGTTGAATTCTAGTAATGTATGTTATTGGAAATATTCTTCTTTTTTCAATTACTTTAGTTACCTCCTACATTTGGCTTTGATCGACATGTCCCTACTTCTGGCTGAAGATGTTGAAGTGATAAACTTTGTTTCTTTGTTTTGAGGGGGGTAAATATTGACCGACATTATGTCCGTATCTATTGTACAGTAAGTGGCTAATTGAGTAGCTTCATATGACTTTACCAGAAGAAAATGTTAAACGGATCACAATTTCATAAATTTTCTTGTCCTCGGGTTACAGATTGTGTGAATTTCAAGAAATTTTGGTAGTTTGCACGAGAAAATCTGAAAATGTTTTCTTTTGCACGGGTTTTTTTAGTGGTTTCCTTCTGTCAGATCCTTCGTTGGAGAAGAAAATGGAGATGGAAAAAGTGGCACTTATAATTTATCAATGGATGTATCAATTTGCATGTATTTGTTTTCATGATATTTCAGATATTTCTTACCATGGATCTGTCTACATTTCTTATAGTGTGGGCATCCATACATTTTCCTTTTTAATCTATTATAGGCAGCATGAAATAAATATCCAACAAATTTGGCTTTTGCAGCTCTGGTAGGTGTCAAATTATTCACTGGCGGAAGGGTCACAAAGATGAATGCCATCCTCCATCCAGAACAATCTATAGCAAAACAGAGGCAGAAAACTGCTCTCTAGTTAATGCAACGCTGGATGGTTCAATATCTGTGGATGCCAATGTGGGAAAAGAAAAAGACTCAGGCACAGGCTTTCTTGATTCTCCCACGAAGGTGGTTGGTTCTTCAGTCACAGCTCCCTGCAGAAGAGTAAACAATGATGCTGAGACTCTTGCATTTTCTTCAGAGAGAAACAATGCTGCTATCGACCTCCCCACTGCTTCATCTCCTCTCAGATACTCTGAATGCACTGTTGATTCCAGGATATCAACTGATGACTGTGACTTCGTCTCCCCTGTCCCTGTTTCATGTTTGGAATCTCAATCAGCAACACAAAGTGCCATGGGTTCCCAAATGCCGGCAGGAGTTGCTGATTCAAATGAAGAAACTGTAGCTGAGGTTTCATCTTCTGGCTCTGCTGATGGAACCAGCATAACTGATTCTGTAAATAACACCACTCGTTCAGGCCATTTAGTCAGAAAAAGAATCACACATGATGGAATACCCACTCATCATGTAACCACTGCTGCTACTGGTTCCGCATCCAGCTACACTAGTTCTGAGGACAGCGTCAATTCAGATACTTCTGCTTCTGCCTCTGAATTTGTGGAGACTATTCATAGTTATGCACATTCTTTTCACAACTCAAATTGCAAAGAGTCTGCTATGGCCAGTTCCAGAAATGGATGTGATAGTTCTGGACTTCCTTTAAGCCACCTTAACAATATATCCGTCCAGTCTCCACCTTTGGTGCCCCAATCTTCTTCTACTTCTGGATCTCATTCAAATGGTTACACACAAAACAGTCACCATGTAAAAGGCATTTATGCCTTTGGATCAACGAACTCTGGTTCAAATATCACTGCCAGTCTGAAAACGTCAATGCACAAAGTTGTCCAGCAATTTAAATCACCGAAGCTTTCAAAACACAAACCCCCAGGATATGGAAATGAAATTGCTGTAAAGCCTAGCAAGGTACTTCAATTGATAGAATGTGTTCATCTTTCCTTTATGTATGCTGTTCCAGAAAAATTTACCTTCCGTCTGCATGAATTTTTCAGTTCTAAGCTGCCTATTCTTGAACAGATGATCTTGCGATATGACTTGTTTGTGAAGCTATACAATGAGAAAGTTGACCTGCATCCATTTGGCCTTGAAAACTGTGGTAACAGGTATTTTTTGGAACCCTTAGCCACCAATTACCGATCTCCATTTCTGATAAGGACAGTATTATTTGATAAGAGTAAATATCATTCTAAATTTAGGTGCTATTGAAAACTGATAATCTGGGAAAAAATGTTTTTTAGAGGCATTACTTTTGTAGAATTTTAACACGTAGAAAGTTGCATCATTTGCAGGGAGCCCCCATTCTACATACTGAGTGGCATTTGGCATTTCCTTTGGTGTTATTTTGGATTTAGTTTAAGACATGCCACAGCTAGGAACTTAGGATAGAGTGGCTGTAGACCAGCCTTTAGTTTCAATAAAAAATGTTTATACATGTCCTAAATGGTCAATGGATAATTCTAGAAGTTAATTTGTTTCTTTTTCTTGCAGCTGTTATGCTAATTCCGTGCTTCAGTGCTTGGTGTTCACTCCACCCCTTACCTCTTTTCTTCTTCAAGGACTGCATACCAAACAATGCATGTTTCTCCTCGACCTTTTTCCATGACATGCTTATTCTGTTTGGTACTTCTACAATATCGAGTCTTCCTTGGTTAAATAACTTTCTCACTTCAGGTATGACCTACTTTGTCAGGCAAAAGAGCAGAATGGTGCTTCACATGTGAGTTTGAAAAACTTGTCTCACAATCAAGGGAAAAGAAGCTACCTCTATCCCCAATCAGGATTCTGTCGAAAGTTCACAGCATTGGAAGTAACCTTGGGTATGGGAAAGAGGAAGATGCCCATGAGTTCTTGAGGTGAGCGAGTATCCTGGAATTGTTTATTTTGTATATGTGGTGTCATTTCTGTTTTCTGCATCATATGGCTCCTACATGTTTGTTTAATGTTGACTTCTTTTTCTATTGATCACCATTCTTTGTTCTTATGCTATATTTGTAGTTACCTTTGAATTTAACGGGTGCCTGAAAATTGCAGGTATGTCATTGATAAGATGCAACGCCCTGAAGAAGCTGGTGGGCATGGATCAGGTCCATTCATAGATGAAAAGACTCTTCTGCGGCTAACATTTGGGGGTCACCTTCGATCTAATGTATTTTCATGATTACTCAATTAATTTGCTGTTTCTTGTAGTCCCTTTTTTTTAAAAATGAGATCTTACCGTATGATTGATACTGAATGCAGATAAAGTGCTTGAAATGCGATGGTAAATCAGTTAAGTATGAAAGGATGATGGATCTAACTGTGGGGATAGATGGGGATATCAGAACTCTTGAAGAAGCATTGAAGCAATTCACAGCTCCTGAAACCTTGGATGATGACAATAAATACTTATGCGAAAGGTAAGTTCATTTGTATTTTTCATTTCTTTCTTTACGTGTTATTTTGCTGTCTCTTTTAAATTTGGCATGTGAGAATTTTATGTGGTCATGTCAAATATAAAATACAGTGAGTGCTGTCTATAGCCTATAGTGTAGTTAGAATGTGCCAGGTCAGATACTCCTAAAGCCCTCGACAATTTAAGTATGTTTCACTCATCATGAGGGGAATATTTTGGCTTCCTTTTCTCAGATGTACCGAACCACTATTTCAAGCTTTGAAGACCTAGCTGCCCACGATATCAAAGTCCAAGTGTGTCATCGATGCAGGAATAAGACGCTCAATGTCCTTGAATAAGGATTATTTAATTTCAAAAAATGACAAGATGATAGGGCTCTGTGGACAGAAAGAATCCATGTAGCCGACCCCATCTATTATGGGAAAAGGCTTAGTTGTTGTTGACGGGACTAGGAAATCTTGCCGTTCTGGTACACTTTTCTGGTATGACTGTTAGTGGTTTATTTGAAACGGCGAGGAAGTAAAAATCAGTATATTTGCCAACTCAGACATATAGTGAGACTGCGCTCTTGTAGAATCGTATGCAATAGATGAAAATTTACAGACGGTGAAGCATAAAGAGGTAAGATATGCAATAATGACTGAGAAATAAATTTTGATTTTTTTATCAAGCATCAGTGTGTGGTCCAAACTCCGAAGTATCAGGTATTTGATAATTAAATTAGATGAATTCCAGACAGAAAAGCAACGAGTTGTGCTTATTTATGATCTGTCTGTCTCTTTGTCATGCATGTAGTTGTTCATCATGTTCTCGGACAAATCCGTTTCCTACTGTTCCTGTTTCAGAATTTGATATGATCTTGGCCATATCGTCGATGGGTCTTCACATTATTCATATTTTATCTTTCAAATTTGGGCATGCAAAGCTGATATTTCTGATGGGATTTCTTTTATCTATTTCCAACTTTATTCCTGCTAGCTGACACATAATCATATAAAAGTGGGCAGTTTGATTTAGTTTGCCGTGTGGTTTTGTGCATATTAAGCAATAGATGCAAGCCATCTCTACGTCATCAGCTTATCATTTGGATTGAGTGAATGTTTGCTTGTATAAAATTGTCCACATAATGGCTAATTAGGTGGCTTTGGACATCCATTGAATGGAAACAACTAGCCTTTGAACGTGATTGGTGGTTCAGATTAGCAGTAAATGTACGTTCTCTGCAGCGGAGGACTACCATGGTTCTTAGATTAGCGATGTTGCATCATCTGTCATGTTGGGGAAGTATCTATGAAGCTCGTCCTTTTGCAAGGGTTTTTCTGCCAACAGTTCTGTGTTCCTTACATGTTGGGCATCCTTTTCGTATTTAAGCTTCCAACTTGGGAAAATGTTCAAGAGAATCTTTCCTTGAATTTCTAGCAGATGCAAGTCTTATGTGAAAGCTCGGAAAAGGTTGACGGTGTATGAGGCTCCTAATGTGCTTACGATTGTTCTGAAAAGATTTCAGGTAACTTTTAAGAGGTGCTGGTGGATTTTTCCGCCACATTCTCATCTGCTTTATTTTGTTAACTCTTGCCCGTTTGACGTTTTTTATCAGTCTGGGAAATTTGGAAAAATCAACAAAGCTGTTCGCTTTCCAGAAGAACTGGATTTGTCACCTTACATGAGTAATCAAAATGAGAGATCCGGTGCATACAAGCTTTATGCAGTAATTGAACATTTAGACGTAATGAACGCCTCTTTTTCTGGTCATTATGTATGCTATGTCAAAAACAAGCATGGCAAGTGGTACAAGATTAATGACAGTAAGGTATGATCTCTGCTGCAAAATATTGGTTCATAGGTTATGTATCATCTTGTGATTACAAAATCTCTTCATTTTATTATTATCATCCTTATGTACCTGCTTAGTACATGGATTTATTGGGTTACGTGGTTCAAACTGAATTCAACGGGTTCTGATATCTATTCTGGTTTTATAGGTAAAACCTGTGGAGCCAGAAAGGGTCTTGACAAAAGGCGCATACATGCTCCTATATGCAAGGTTATCCTCTATGTGTGTGTGCCCGCTGGAAACGTGATGAGAAAAACTGCTTTTACCTGTCTTGCTGTTAAGTTTCTCTTTAGTTGCCTATGTAGATTCTGGGGAAAACATGTTGATGCTTATAAATTGTTTCACTGAGTTCCACCCAGAACCTTAATATGTACTCTGAAGCATAATTATTTGATGTGGCAGGCCCTCGCCGCGTCCACCAAAGTTGGTAAGAAGTAGGAAAAGTGTCTTCTCAGAGGCAGATCTCTTAAAGCGCAGCCATAGTACTCCTAGATCAAGAGACACGCTCAACAATCTATCAGACAGAACTGTCCAAAGGACTGATGATGATTGGAGATCCGAATCATTCAGTTCATACGACGGGCATCAGCTATTGTTTCATCGAGTTGTTACTGATCCCTCGAGCGACAGTTCGTCCCCGTTCAGCTGTTCAGACGAGGCTTCCTGCAGCACCGAGAGCACCAGGGACTCAACAAGCACTACTGATGACTACTCCGGGTACATATTCGGAGACCCGGGACATTGGGGTTGGAACAGCCCGACGAGTGTCTCGGAAGCTTCAAGTGGATGTTCTCCATCAACTGTTCGTGAGCAAGAGCCACAGCATTATCCAAATGCAAATTCCATCCATAAGTCATCCCCTGCGAAAGTAAATTATGATGGGCTTCCCAGGACTGGTAGGAGACAGTGGACCAGGACTGAAGCCCCTCTCTTTTTGTATTCTGATCATACTAACGTATGCAGTAAGACGACAGACGGTAATAGTAGTAAGAGAACCACCGAGGTTACCTCGGAAGTGTTAGGCAATGCCTATTCAAATGAGGATAGGCAGGACATGAATACGAGATGGTCTAGTTAGTGAGACGTTTCTCTCTTTCTTCCTGTTGAGCATTTAATAAATTGTATCAAATATATTTTCTATTACTGTAAGCTATAGATATCCTTCATTACTCGCTCCCACATGGCGGTGCCTCTCTTAGAGCGGCTCTAAGTAGGGCCTTTGCTTTACATCCATCGGAAAATAGCTAGGCAATCAAATGAGCCCTAAGAAAACAATGACTTGTTTTACATGAAATCTTCATGGAAAAGGTGGCCCTTTGGCAAACTTCATCCAAGTGTCAAAGACTCTACCAAGATAAATGCGAGTCTACCTTCTATTACAAGAAAATACACCATATAAATTCAAATTATTTCGTACCAGATCATTGAATCCAACTAGAACAGCTCCTGCTGGCTTGAAAGCAGCAAGTTGTTCTGCCATGGGAAACTCATGGAAACTGTTTCCTGTTGAAGGAAGACATGGGAAAGTCTTTCCAAAGAGATGGTCTCAATTGAATTGAATTCTTGTTCACCAACCTCCTCGTTGTTGCAAGTTGAATTGAACTCTTGTCATTTTTCCTTTTCTTTCAATTCAACAAATTTTATGGACACCATGGAAGAGTGGTCTCAAAGAAAGGTGGTGTTGCTAGGAGATACCCAGGTTCAGTCCCTCTAGAACGTGGGTTCGCCGTAGCTTGTGTAGTGAACTCAGGGTTATCCTCGGTGCCGGAAAAATTTATTGTTGAGGATTAATACTGGATTAAGGCAGGTACACCAAGTGTGTACATCTTCTGTTTGAACAAGGGGAAGAGAACAGACCTAGGTTCAAAATGTGCTGGCTGGTCGACTCCATGCTGCATTGATCTGGTCAAAGTCACCGTACCCAACTGTACCGTTGACATGCAACTCAAAGGTATCACACAGTGAACAGGATACAATTAGTCACCGGAAGGTCCCATTTTTCTCTTTGATAGGAATAGCATAACTGACTTGAGTGATTTCAGACTTTTTTTAATTTCCTGGCACTTTTTCTTTGGTTTCTTTTTGTTGGGGTGGAAAATATGGGGGTTGGTCATCGGGTCGGAAAATACCTGTTTGGATGGATGTAAATATTTTTTTTATCTAGACATGGCCTGTTTGGAACCGGTCCAATGATTTGAACTGGAACCCAACTGGTCCCAAAACCTGCAAGTGAGATCCAAAACTGTAACCGAACTGGGTTTATCTCTGATTCAGTTATGATTCCTTCTTCTATGAAACCAAGACCAATTGTTTAAACTGGCAGCTCCGGTGCTGTTTTATTAGTTTTCGTTGGAAAATTTTTACCTTTTTTATGTTGACCTGAAACACGAAATTGCCACCCCTTCCATGGTTTATTCCTTTCTCTTGCTAGACTCAACTCAAACAGAACCCACTTTGAGTGCCTTTCCTTTCTACCAAGAGGCATCCATCTACTAGGTCTGCCCCATTGAGGGCATGCATGCCTAACGTCCCCAAATCCCTGCCCCACTGCAACATGTTCGCCAACAACTCAGACCAACTCATTCCAACCAACAATGGGTCCAGACCGAACCACCGAGCCCAGTTAGTCGATCATAGTCTCGGGCCACACCGCCAACATGCAGTAACGTACACAAGTAAATGCCAATTTATCATTACAAATCAAGCCCACTGGGTGTCTCTTTCATCTTCTCAATTAATACTACACTAGTCAGTCATCCATAGAGTCGAACAAGATGCTGTATATCATTGTCAGTCTTTAAATTCATCAATTACCCACGAGTCCTTAGTTTTTTTTCTCTTTACATTGATCACCCAAGAAAGGATCCACATTGGTTGAATTGAACCTTGTAAGCATACATTTGCACAAGAAAAGTCAGAAACCTCGAAAGTATTTGGTGGCCGTTTGGTAGAGAAGAAGCATACAGACGTTAGCAGAAAATGCCCCATTTTCAACTACCCGGCGTGAGAGGCCTCACCTAAACAAGGTTATCTTTGTATCAAGTTATCTTAGAAATCAACTTTGGTGTCGTAAAGCTAGAAGGGAATCTAAAGAGAAGATGATTTGTGTTCTTTTTTCGGGTATCAAACTAATGACCTTCAACTTGTGAAGTCGACTTCCTAGCTTAAGTGAGCTCTTGCTCTTGTTTCAATGAGGAGAAGATTTTGATGTTAACATCAATGTCACCATTAAGCCTATTGGTCGGAAACTAAATATGGATGTTGTGCGCATTTTATCACCCCATTCATCACATCATAAAAGTCATATCAAGATGTCTGCTCTACATGCCTTGGACTCTTGTGGGTGATTGTCATTTATCTTTCTTCAATCTTATATCTTTCGATTCGTAACTCGGGAAAAGCACTTAACAACTAAATGAACCTTTGTGCTCAGTATAGAACTACAAGAATTAGCTGAAAAGCTGCAAGATCGAAGATCATTGTCGAGTCCTCGAGGCGCCGGATGTTGCTGCAGTAGCTGAAATAATCTCTACCGCAGACAGCAAGATTCAGGTGGACGAGGTAAGCCTGAGGATAAGAATGGCAATTAATCTGTTTAATGTTGTCCACCCGATCGCCATCATACTATGAGTCAATGTAATTTAAAGGATAAAAACAACTTGAGTGGATTCCTTGCCTATGCTTGTAAACTTATAGCTGTCTGCCGAACACCATCTTGTCAATAAAAAAGAAATAAAAAGAGGATACATCTAAAATAGTGATATTTTAGCACGTAAAGCATGCAAAACGTTACCTCATTTGGCAGGGACGTCGCAGGTGGTGAGTTCGATTTCTCGGATATGCATGCATGTGTGTGTAGTAGGCTTCTGGCTTCCCTTGTAAAAAAAGCAAAACAAAACAAAACAAATGTTAAACATAATAATAGCAAACTATAAGAAATACAGGCATAAAAGTTAACAGGAAAGGACGTTGGACCAAGCAAGAACTTGTAACAATCTCAACATATAATAACACATAAAATTAGGTTTGGTATAAATAGAAGTGCTACGTGAAAAGAAAATATAAAAAAAGGAGAAACTGTGAAGGGAAGTAAAGCAGAAGTGATTCAACAAGAGGATGAGATGCGAAGTATGTAGCACACTTCCCTCACTTGAGTGACATCTTTAATAAAGGGGATGCAACAAAAGGGGACTCTTATCAACTTGTATGGACCTAGGTAGAGAGTTTAGTTGCATAAAAAAAATTTGTGCATAATCTTATGCAAACATCTCCACCGTTCGATTTTAAGATCAAAAGTAGAGATTTGAATTAAAAGTACCACTATACTTTTGTACTTTGTATACAAAGTATTCAAATCTCCATGGTTGATCTCAAAAATCGAACATTAGAGAAAACCATTCATTCTAATATTTTTTAATATATATATATAATGTTTTCCTTTCAAAGAAGATATCCAACGTAACTATGTGAGCTTGATGAACCAAGACATTTGCCAAAGAGTAAATAATGCTGATAGGTTGTGGCTCCACCGGATGGTTAACACCACTTTGACTTGTCTGTTGTGGTTCTTGACTTAGGAGCGAGGTAAAGGAAAGTCTAAGTCAGTATTGTTTTAAGCAACTAAATGACAAACTTTGTATACATAAAATCCAAATATTTCACATGTCTTAAGTATAGTAGGGTCAGCAATACAATTCAATTAAGCAGCTTATACAAATCCTGAATCCAAATATTGAAGTGAAAATTTTTAAATCTAATAACTCTCTTTTACCTACTATAGTCACTTTGATACAAAACAAAATCGGAGCTCATCTATTATAACTTGTAAAGACATAATAACAGTGAAGGGTGAGCACCAACCACATGACACAGAACACGTTAAAATACATATTATATATATATATATATATATGTGTGTAATTAATATCACGATTAACAAAACATGCAACGCATAATTATGTGCTCATCAATGATACATATTTAGTTCTCTTATAAGCTATATGTGTCCATCACCATTGCCATGCCGTTCTCTTCTCTTCTTCTGACCAGCTGCATAGTTCATGACCTTTATATAGGCCCACCAAGTACCTCCTCGAGTTTACACAGAAAAACATATATATACACACACACGTAGAGTCATACTTTCATTCATTATATTTGCATGCATTGTTAATGCATTGTTAAGAAAATAAAGTAAAACTATCACTAGCATACATCTCAAGAAAAAACTCCCCAAAATGCAAGTCATCTCAGATCACCTTAGTTTGTACCTAAACAAGCATTAAATTGTCACTACATTATATACTATTTCGCACAAAACTCGGTGGTTTAACAAAATAAACTAAATGGACCCTAAATAGAGACCATATTTTTCTAGTCTACAATCACTTAATTTATTTCTTAAATCTTAACAATAAATATGCAATAAATAAACTGTGTTTGATAACGAGCCCAATGCTTTAAACTGCATTTAAAATGGACTTCTAGAGGTTCGAAATGGCCAACAAATTCAACCTAGATCCATTTTAACCTGCTTCCCAATCCATTTAAGGGATCTGTCCATTACTGAACAAAATCCAAACAGGACCTTATTAGACCTTGATCTAGATTTGAACCAGAACAATGTTGCCCCGAGACAGGCGACTTGAATCCTAGTTGCGTTCGACCTAACATGACACGACACAGAAGCAATCAAACACAACAGGATGCATCCCAGCGCCACGCCCGCCTCCGTATTCAGCAAGAAAACTGCCATTTTTCTAGCATTTCTCTGCCCGTTCATGGTCTGGTCACAGTCCCACTCACTTCCCTGGCAAGTCGCCGTTGACGGACAACGGGTTGGCCGGATTTTTGAAGTGGAAGAAGAGGGAAAACCAGGAAACTATAGGTTAAGTCACTGGTGAATCATCATTTTGCAGCTATTTCGAGTTCGATGCAGCCCAATGAAGAATCTATCGGTTTCATCTCCCTTCCCTCTCCCTACTATGGTCGAAACTGTGGTCGAACGGTCAGGAATTCGCCGATAAAATGAACTAAGTAAGCTTAATAAACCATAGGATAGACCAGTAGCGGATCTAGAGAATAGTATTTGGGGAGGCAAAGTATGTATTTCATAGCGTTAGGGAGAGCGAAGCATGAATTTCAACCATATATTCAACAGTAAAATGTTGTTTTTTCTTATGTAAATCTACCACTAGAGTAGGCATGATTGATTTCAAATAATCCTCTTTGGTTTCGGTTTCACCTTCAAACCATTTTTTAATTTTTAAATAGTTTTATCGGTTCTTAACGGTTTCCGATTCAAACTAGTACCACCTCGAAACTGACAGTTCTGAAACATTAACCATATATTGGTGGATTATACTTAGATCAAATTAACAAATGGAGTTCAAATTTGAAGTTTTGATGTGTTCAATCGGGTTATAGTAACACCAAATATTGGTGGCTGCTAGTTTACTGTTCTTTTCTTGTGTATAGCCCCCTCAACTACTTATTTTTTACTGAAATTTAAACATACTCGTCCAAAAGGCCAACACGGCCAACTCAAAAGCACGTGTTTTTGCCCAGCTTCACAAAAGAAAAGTGGCGCCCATTATTGAGACTGCACAGCACCGACAACGCCCGGTCAAACGAGCCCACTTTTCTTGACCAGCTCGATCCCTTATCTTGAGAACTCCAAAGACCCAAACTTAGCGACCCGGTCTGGATTGTGCAGTCCTACTTAAAATGAGAACGAGTAGAGACCACACCGACTCCTACTGTATATAAGATATGCACTAGTTACGTACAGTATACACCGTACATCTACTCTTGATGAGACTTGATTCGACTCAACTCTCCAAAAGCTCCAGTTACTGCCCCGGCTATCAAATCACATGTACGGCGTAGATTGAATATAACCTGTCTTGGTCATATTGAATATGACCTGGTCTCCACCTGCTTGGAGTGTGGGTTCAGTCCCTGCAGCTTTGTGCTCATCCAGAATCACTTCAAAGAGAGAGGGAGATCAAATCTCAAGCCCATCGACTTTTAAAAGTTTCAAAAGGCAGAGAAATATATTTATATATTAAAGACCGTACTGAGTGAAGCTCTCTCTCTCTCGCTTTAAAGTTTTTAGTTTTAAATATTCAATTTTTTAAAGGAGAGAAAGATTTGGGTGGAGAACGGAAGATGATGCCCGAACAATACAATCTGCAACCCCATCGCCACCCTCCCCGCGAAGCCCAGCCTTCCGAAGATCATAGCCGAAGCAGCGGCGGAACCTCCACCGCCACCAAAAGGAAGGACCCCTTCACCGTTACCGAGCTCGCCGGCCTTCCGCCCCCGGCGACTACAGCCACCACCACCAACAATGATGGGGCGACTATCGAGGTGGCTATGAAACCGCGAGGACGGCCGCCGGGATCGAAGAACAAGCCGAAGGCCCCCGTCGTCATCACGCATGAAGCCGACAACAGCGCGATGAGGCCCCACGTGCTCGAAATCTCCGGCGGGTGTGACGTCGTGGAGGCGGTGGCGCAGTTCGTCCACAGACGACAGTTCGGGCTCTGCGTCATCTCCGGCTCCGGTTCCGTCGCTAACGTCACCCTACGACGGCCCACCGCCCCCGGCGCCACAGTCTACTTTCACGGCCGTTTCGATATCCTTTCCCTCTCCGCTATCTACGTTGCCTCCGAGGGCTTGTCCAACTCCACCGTCGCAAATTTCGGCGGGTTCACGATTTCACTCGCGGGGGCTCAGGGACAGGTCGTCGGTGGATCCGTCGTGGGCCCGTTGCTTTCCGCTGGGACGGTGGTAATCGTATCTGCATCCTTTTCCAACCCTTCTTTCCACCGGCTTCGGGTAGAGGAAGAGACGTCGGAGACTCGGTCTCAAACGGCGGCTCCGACGACCTGCACCGCGTCGGATTTATGTGCGGTGCCGGTGTACAGTGTTGCTCCAATCCCAATGAGCTGCCATCTGCCGTCCGACGTTTTCTGGACGCCGTCCGTTCGTCCACCGCCTCCTCCTTACTAACCAGCCAGATCACAACATTAACGTTTTTTATGCTTGTAGTTTCTGGTCTTCTTGGATTGCTTTTGCACGTCTAACATGCACAGAAATGATCGTGAATTACGTCGCTTTGTTTATGAATGATCTTGGTGGTTCACTTCTTTCGTTTTCGATTCCGTTCAGATTCCATGAGCTTACCTAGCGAGAAGCGGATAAGCATCCGACTCTGAACGGGTGAATCATGCTGTCCCGGTTTCCCTATCGCCAGGAAACGTCGTTTCACGTTGGAGATTTTAGCTGCGAGAAACGGATTTGCTTCTCTCTCACTGCATCTCTTTTCTCTTTCTTGATTCATGTGATTTGAAGATGAGTGAGGACGGTACTTTTTGTGAAATACCCTTTGCTTACTATGTACGGAGTCTCCTGCCGTGATATCGACGGGTAGGGTTTAACATAGATGTGCACGCGGGCTCTCTCTCTTTCTTTCTCTTCCAAATTCCAATGACAGTACGTTCATGTCCTGCATTCATCGCAATGCCCCCCTCTCTCTGACTCTCTCTCTCTCTCTCTATACGTTTGCGGGCTGTGCTTGGGACAGGCATGATGGTGGTGCAAAATGGGAATTTGGTTCCGTGGCGTTCTGGCTTGGATGATCAGAGTTGATGTAATCCACTCAGTGACTCGCCTCCTGCACTCTGTCAGATTGCTTTCATTGCATTGAATCCTTTTTACGTTCATGGAACTGACTCCGTTGATGTTGCGGATCAAAGAAAGAAGAACGAGATTTAAAAGCTTTTTTCTCTTATTTTTCCTTTTGTTGAGAGAAAAAAGAGGTGACTACGCTTAGAATTTCTTATTTTGCATGCGCGGTCAATGTAATGAAAAGCTTGATTACTGATATTAATGGTGGTCGTGGTTACATTTGGATTTCGGAATCTCCGCGATTTGTGTAGCACCTGCCTGCTTGCTGATTACGTGTTTGAGTGTTCAAACAGGTTTGTGTGGGAGAAATGCTCACAAGAATATCCATTTCTCGCATCAATCGAACTGGCTCGTATACGAGCTACAAGTTGGCATTGCTCCTGTTTAAGATCCAAAGGGTTCGTACGGTTGCAGGTTGATTTGCATGAGCTTGTGCAGTTGAGTTTGAAATATGTAATACTTGCATGTATCTTGGGAGTTACATATGTTGATGTATGTACGTTAAAAGCGATAGGAAAGTGTATTTATGTCGGAAGATGTCCTTTGTGTCAAGCATTTTATGTTTCTGTGAAGGATTGCATTAATAAATTTATTATTTTTATCTGAAATAGGTCAACTTTAACTTTGCCCTGATAATGCTAGCTCATCATCAACTTGATGAGCTTAGCCACAAAGTAGCAAGAAATCAAGCCACTCTGCTCGCTCACTCCGCCCTTCTGTCAAGGTTCCCATGTTGCATGAAAAAAAAAAGTGCCAAATGGATAATCGCATGAAGAAGGGGAACGACTTTCTCATGTTAGTCCTATTTCCACTGCAAAGCAACGTGCTGCTGGGTGGTTCCTTCTTTGCGAGCCTGGAACTGGTGGAGGCCTCAAAAGGGTTAGGTGACAAGGAAGGAATGCACGGCTAGGTGCGTTGATTCGTAGTGGTTGGGTTAGGTGATTAAGGAGAAGAACAGGGATTATAACCACCGGGCCTTTTGTCTTGGAGAAGGAAGAGCTTAACTAAAGAACGTCAAAGTCATGGGGTCGGTACTTCAACTAGTTCCTCCTGCAAAAGGTTTCTTCACGGTAGTATCCTTTGCGAAAGTTGCTATATATATATATATAGCTAGCGAGCTTGTTAGCACCCTAGCCCTTCCCCACATCAACCTAACTTCACTTCTACTTTATATATATATATATAGAGAGAGAGAGAGAGAGAGAGAGTATATATATATATATATATATATATAGAGAGAGAGAGAGAGAGTTAAAAGTGCACTAAATCTTAACCTTTTGATCTGTCAGACCAATGATTAAAATTTAAATTTAAATTTGCAAAAGAGAGTACGCATGAACTATACTCTCTCCTAGCTATTTAGCTTTCTGCAAGTGTAATAAATAGTGTACCCAGACTTTACTTACAATACTTTTTGTAAGATACTATTTGCTTTTTACTTTAAAATTTTCAACAATTGATTTTAAAGATCGGTTTTTAAAAAGATTTTAGCACGAGTGTACTCGTGAACTATTCTCTTTATATATATATATATAAAAAGAGAAACTAATACATACTAAAACACTTGGGTGATAAGAAATTCATTCACGTTTGTTGATGAATGGTTGAGATTTAAATTTTAAAAAGCAAAAGTGTTCATATAAATAAAATATACGAAATAAACATATATTTTTTTACTTTAATATTTAAATCTCAATCATTCATCATCAAAGATAAATGACTGAGATTTATTTGAATTTGCTAGCATTTAAGTGTATTGACATATACCAGTTTTTCACACTCTCTTTCTATATATATATATATATAGAATGACAAGTTCAAATAACTCACCCTGTTATCCGGTGAAAATTTAAACTACGGTAATGTTGGCCCCCTGAGTCGTAAGAAAATAAAACTTCGACATGAACCATGTGCTCGATATACCAGGAACTCCAAGAGTGACTTTGCACTTAATGAGCTCGTTAATCTTACAGTCTTAAGGCCCATTTTTAATGGAAGAATAGATGACTGAAATCTGGTCAGGGTCGACTAAAGCACCGACATTGCCAAGTCGGCCCAACAAATCGTGCCTTTCCCCACACTAATCGGGTCAGGTGGCGACATGGATTCCTAGTCGTCATTGTAACTCGATCTTTTGCTTTAGCAATTAACTTCAGAAAAGCATCTTTCAAATCCTTTGGGACCTTCCTTGCCTTTTTTGAATTCATCTCAAATTTTCACTGAGTAGAGACGGCGTCTTCGGTTCTCCGGTTGAACCGTATCCAACACGATTTGTTTTCCTTCCCGTGTGTGTTAAGTTGGAAAAAGGCGACAAAAGGATCATTTCCTTTGTTGTTCTTACGGTTGGACATGACGATAGGCAATCTAATTACTGTAAAAAGGTAAAGTAGATCGTGGACCCTTTGAAAGAGAGAGGAAGACTGCAAAAGTGTTAAAAGAAAAAATTAAACATGATCAGATTTCTTTGGAGTTAACTGTTAACAAGATGGAGCTTTATGGCGTTAAAAGAATCCATATAGTAGAGCTGACCCAGTGTAAGAAAAGGCTTGGTCCTTCTTGTTGTTGTTTCTTCTCTGTGCTGCCTTAGTAATGGGGGAAAGTAGGAGTTAGAGGGTGTGATTCCTGCTCTGGGAGCTAAAGTTCTCGTAGTTTAATTTGCTGTTCACAACCTAGTGTGGCATCTCTCATCTTCGGAACCAGTTAGCCGCACTAGAACAGCTTATTGGAGGTGAAACTGATTCTTCGTCTCACAAATTGTTCATTACTTCGATTGACTAACATGACTCGTTAGACATAAATCAACGTTTTCGGTTGTCAAGCTGAAGTTGACGAGTAGAGCCTGCCTTAGGTGTTAAACTAATTGAAGAAAGTGGGGGGCAGATATTGGTTAGTCGTATGATATGAAGATTACTGAACGAGTTACCAATGTAGGCTCGTAAAAGATGGATACATGTGAGTTGGGGCTCAGACAGATCATTAAATGCTTGGATACGAACATCCATATACAGCTCCATGCGTAGAAGCTGCATGTGGCCGCACGTGGACTTGAGAGGGTCCTGTTTGTTTGAGCGCCTTCGCACTAAAAAGCAATGGATAACAATTTACAGAGGCAAGAAAGGGTTCAGAAAGGGACTGACAAATAAATCGAGAGAGAGAGAGATCGTTTACACCTGATAGTTGGCATTTTGCATGCGATTTTAGCTTTTAAAATGCAATAATTTGGAATGGATTTATGTGATTGGCCTTCATCAATGATCAGCATGGTCTATTAATTGTTGGTGATGGTGGTGGCAGAAGTAAAGCCGACATGAAAGTATAGTGACGAAGTGGTGAATGTGGCGCGCTGATGATGATGCTTTGTTGCGATATTTAACTTAATGCGAGCGAAGTTGGTCTTTGACATGCTTGATCAAAGACTGCAACTATTACTCTAGGATGAGAGTCATTGACGTGTAGCCTATATGACTTACAGTGGCTACACCGACGATGTGATAAACGGCAGGTTAGTAATAATGAGTGTTGATGGCTGTGATGGAGATTCATATGGTGGTGAATGCGGTGACGAAGAATAATGTTGATGACGAGCTGCAGATGGTGGTAGTGATGGTGATAGAATCGGATTGGGTGGTGACGAAAGAAGCCCCACAGCAACGCGTGGTCAGTGCATGGAGGAGATGGAACATGCGGATGGTGTTGAGAGAAATAAGATAGAATTAGAAAGCATAAACTGGCCTCCTTAAGATGTCATTAACATAGAAAGTTGTTAAAAATTCATGCAAGTGACTGAGAGAGAGATCTTTTCCTGCACTGGTGACTCGTGACTGTGCAGCTAACTTCTTAATGGTGTCCAGAATCTGCATGTGCACGATGATGCAACGCATTTTATCTCCATATCCGTATCATTTGTGTCAGGGAAACCTGGAAGAGCTAGATAGCTTGTCTGCAATAGCTAAGGACGGATTGCAAACGCCGAAAGCTACTCATTAATTCCGTTTCGTCCTTTCCTTTCCACAAATTACAAACAGGAAGGTACCCTACCTAGCTGAACCAAATGGTTTTTCTCCACTCTCTTTCTAGTAACGACCCTGAGGCGCTGCCCAAACTTTTAGTTCAGATTTCGAATTCTTTCTTTTACTCCAATTCCTTTGTGCGTGAGCGAGGTGTCTCTCCGTGAGGGAGAGAGAGAATGTGTTTCGTGTAGATATCACCTGTTTTGGCAGGTCGGACAACCGAAGATCTCTTAGTTCGGTTATGGTTCGTGATTTTTTTAAAGTGATCCAAAGTCAGAATCAAAACCCCTAATTTCAAACCGTTTTTTATTAAAAATTATATATATTTTTAACACAACTTATGTTAAGTTAAGAACTGACTTAACAGTACAACATTGACTCAATGATATAATGCTGCCTACCGTTGAGTTAGATACAGCATTAAAAAATGCTGTTTACCATTGAGTTAGATGAGAGTTAGACTCCTAAGAAGTGCAAATTTTTTCTTTCATTACTACGAGGAGGTTTTGAAACTAGAACAGCTCCAAAATTAGTGGTTTTGAAACTGAAACAAGAACCGATCTTAAGGCAGTCCAAATCCAGTTTTAAGTTTCAAGCAACTCGAAACCAACGGTTCTCATTTACTCGAAACCGGATATGTCCAGATAGAATGGAAGACGTCATGTTCCATTCAAACTCTTCAACCTGGAGCATAATCCGCTGCCTTCGTGCCCGAGGTTACCATGTACGGTCAATATGGTTTTCTTGGTATTATTTACCAATACAACAACAACCATTAAGCCTTTTCTCATACTAGACGGGGTCGGCTACATAGATTCTTTGTTTTCACATGTTAGCAATTAACTCACAATAAGCTAGATCATTCTTTATTGTTTCTTTCCAATACTTTTGTGGTCGT
This sequence comes from Brasenia schreberi, assembly GCA_036023115.1. Taxonomy (NCBI): domain Eukaryota; kingdom Viridiplantae; phylum Streptophyta; class Magnoliopsida; order Nymphaeales; family Cabombaceae; genus Brasenia; species Brasenia schreberi. The sequence goes on along the minus strand of JAYKKT010000060.1, from coordinate 12,642,922 downwards.
CCTCTACCTCTTTTAATACTTTCCAAATTTAGTTTTTGTAACCTTCTTATAGGTTCTTCTTTTGATCTTCTTTCTATATGTCCAAACCATCTTAAACGATGTTCTCTCATTTTATCCTCTATTTGTGCCACTCCTAATTTGTTTCTAATAACCTCATTATGTATATGGTCTTTTCTTGTATGACCACTCATCCATCTCAACATCTTCATTTCTGCTACAAACATCTTTTGTACATGTTGATGATTAATTGCCCAACACTCAGAACTATAAAACATGGTAGGTCTAATTGCTGATGTATAATATTTATCTTTTAACTTTAATGGTATCTTATCACAAAGAATACTTAATGCTCCTCTCCATTTTAACCAACTAGAATTAATTCTATGTGTAACATCTCAATCAATTCTTTCATCACTCTGAAAAATTGACCCTATGTATTTAAAACTTTCCTTTTGAAAATGCAATGTATAACAATTTTAATTTCTGTCATTTGATGTAACCAAATGATCAAACTTACATTCCATATATTTTGTCTTTGTTCTGCTAAGTCGGAAGCCTTTGCTCATATAGATGTTTTTCTTTTAGTTTGGTTCGTGCAGGCTTTTCCTCTATAAAAGTGCTTCGGATTAAGCATACCCCAGCGGATGCAGATCCCATTATTGAACTCCTGTCCTCCACTAGATAGACGATCCCTTGGCTACTCTAAAAGTTCTACTTATAAAACTCTGTTAACCTTGTATCCTACGCACAAATCTCATGTGCATATAACTGCTTCTTAGGTATGAAAGATGCACAACTGGAAGGCCTGAATCCTTTTGCAATCTATTTGTGAACTAAGGGCTTGTCTCTTTTCCTGGACGAAGTGGCTTGTCCAGGTTTAACGCGGCTTTCCGCCCGCACAGGACGCCATTTTCACACGTAAACACAGGCAGGCAGATGCAAACACCCCTTGGTCCATCCGTGGAACCAAATCTTGTGATCTGGCGTGGACTCAGTTCAATTCAGTCCGCCTGCAACGATGCATAGAATTATTTTTTCTTTGTTTGCCTCCTCACGCGGGTGTGTCGTAATCACGTTCTTCTGCAATTTCAGTTGAAGGGGTGAAGAAAAATGTGGCCCAAGTTATGACTAAACCAAGGTGAGATGTAGTTTCGGCCATCATCCTCTGCTGCTCTGGAGTCGAGTTCACAATCATGTGCAATTCTTCTTTCTGTTATCCCAATTCAGCCGGGAAGATATCTCTCATTGACCCATTCATGTGCGAGTCTATATGAATGTGATTGTGAACGTCAAACAGGGAAGAAATGGATAGCAGGGAAGCAATTTCACTAGGCTCATTGGGTCAGCGGTGAGAGGGTCGGCATCCGTTCTTATATTAGGTCATGGCGCGTGTCACATGCACTAGATAATACGTCAGTCCACAACACATTTCTTATCATACCCAAGCTCCCCTCCTAGATCATGATCGGCTTGGTGGTGATACTAGGCAGATTGGAGAAGACATAAATGGTGCCCTTAAGATGACTGAACGAGGAAAAGCTGTTGTTGCAGGTTTCCCTCACTTTATTTACCATCTGAAATATCAATACTACAGTACTGAAATTAGAAAGGCAAACGTTTTGATCTAATCGAAGGTAGTTTGTGACACCTCAATTAGTTGGATGATCGACCTATCTGAGATAATCCTTCCAGTAAAATGAATGTGCAGCAAGAGACGTCTCCTTTCTATCTTCTCCGTGCTTTAATAGTAGAAACTGGTATGACCACAACACATCTTCAGTATTAAACAGGAACCACTTTGAAAGATGTTCCTGCCAAGACCTACATGAATTGGGGCCACCCTCATGGAGAGCAATGCTCCCTTTGCCAGCCAATATTTGGTCAGTTGAATTTATCTCATATCCTGTCACAAACCATTACTAAATCTGCATCGTTCATCTAGCAGTCCCTCTAGAGTCTCTATCTACTCTCACCTGTGAGAAATAGGTCAAGGTATATCTTTTTTGTCGAGGGCATGCATTCAAATTGGGCAGTTTATTGATAAATGCTCAATTGCGTGATTCATGGTGAAGATATGATTATATTAATCTTCAGACTTGGATTGCACTAAATGAAACCTCAACTCCACGTCCTAATAAGCACTCGTTTCCATTCAGAGAAAAAGACGGGACGAACAAACAGACCATCCATGAACAAGCAGTCTCCCTATGTAATGTTGAAGCACTTGTATAACAGAAAGCATCTAAAAAAAAGATGTGATGCAACTCATAACCATTTGGATTTAGCGAACAAAGAACTGAGAAGCAACTTACCAGGCAGCATTACATGATGATCCACCAGACCCGATTATGTGCCAGTAGCCAATTTGTCAGTTTTTCTCATCTGGGGAGTCGATCATTGGCATAAGTTCATAAAGAAAAAGAAAGAATGTGGACCTTTCACATCTTTGACTGAAGTACAACAGAATTCGCTGGATAACATTGAGAAGGCTGACTTGAGACTGGATCAAGATGCTCTATTGCACAGAAATTTTACTTGCCCACTGAAACTGTCTCTGATTTTACTTTCTAAGCTTTCAGCCTTATCATAATCCACTTTGAACGTAACCAGGGTAATGCCTTCTATACCAGTATCGTAATCCTGCTGCATATCCTCAACATGGAGTTTTTGAAGCTGTAAATAAAAGATGGTTGATTTAATAAATGCTAGAAATGAGAAACGAAATCGAAAATAGGATCTGTTGAGACATCCTTGAACAGATGCTAGTCACAATACAAATTGAATTATCTAGAAATATTTAAAATGGCCAAGTACTTAATGGAAGAGTACATATAAACCCAAAACCCAGCGTCCTTACAGTAAGACTACCCCCATGGGAGTAAGTTAATAGTAAGTAGCCTTGCGAAACTTATCTCTAAAGGATACACGGCTACCTGCTACTCCCACGGGCCGATAGTCAGTTACACTGATCCCACAGGATGGTGTTTACTAAGGCAACCTGACGAAATAAGCCATTCTGTAAGGCATCAATAGGTAGGCACTAAATGAAATCTGAAGAATTGCTTTGAGGCTGACTATAGTCTTGCCGCTCCATGGGCTTACCCTAACTGGCCAACTAAAGTAGGTTCAAACCAGCATTCTAAACAGCCCTCTCCCCTATGCACAGCAGAAAGAAAATAGAAACAACAGACACGCAGATACCATCATTTCACTAACAAGCTATCTAGCCTCAGTGATGCATCAACAAAGATAAAGAAAGAACCATCTGAAGTGTCAGTTCCATCTAATACTGAACGCAAATAGGTCAATATCCAGTTTGCATCTTTAAAAAGGACCATCTTGACTAACAAGTTTACAAGTTTCTCTTTCAGAAGAAAGATCCACAACGATTTTGGCAGAGTGAAGGAAAATGGTTGCTTTCAGCTTACCAAATGGTATACACTCCCCAAAATGTCAAATGGCACCTCCAAACCAACAGGAACCTGAAAAGTAAGCTTTATTAAAATTTTGGCATCATATTGTATTTATAACCAAACCTTCTCTAGAGACCAAATCATAAGAAGAAAAGTTAATCTGCGTAACCTTTGCTTTCACAAGGCAGGTAGGGGCATCTTTGAGGCACTCTGCTGCAACTCCTCCATAAGCTCTGACCAGCCCTCCAGTTCCTAATTCTATCCCTCCAAAGTATCTGAAGCAACGCCCAGTGAATTTAGAATTTGAACCTCAAATGCACCAAACAGAAATGGAACTATGAAAATCTAAACTTCTATCTGATATATTAACCAGTAAAGATGTCCTCTGTTGTAACTCCACAAGAAAGATGTCCTTTCAATATAAATTTTCCAATAACAAGCTTCATTATTTTAAATGTCCAAAAGATTAAGTTACTGTGACGCTCTACATTTTTTTTTGTATATTTGCATGTTTTCTAACTAAAATGTCAGATTGACTATTAATAGTGATATTCATTCTCAAAAGTTCTGTACTGAAACCCAATATTTCGCGCAGTTAATGAGCTTCTTCTGAACTGCATTACTTCCTGCACACTTCCACACTGTGCTTCGTCATATTAGTGTCCTGCTCTCTGAATCTTCTGAGCAAGAATTCTACATACAGAACAGAACAGAACAGAATATACCAGAATGATAACACAGTGTACACCATATCATCCCATTATAATGACTCCAAATCAAACTCCAACAGTCCTTTTATCCACTAAAAATGGGTTTACATTCATTTCATAGTCTTACATGGGCATGTTATTCCTATTCAAGAAATGTTTCAACATTAAGGTTAGTTTACATGGGCGGATACATACTGAAGTTATTTGGTTGTACAGTGGACACTCCAGTAATTGAACATAAAACAAGTTAGGTTCCAAATCAGATGGTTTAAAAGGTCAGTGACATCGTGCAAGAAAATGGAGTCAAGATGGTTCACCTTGTTACAACCAGCATCACTCTATCAATTCCTGAGGAAACAATAGCAGAATATATTGGTCTACCGGCAGTACCTGCTGGTTCACCGTCATCATTAAACCGATATTGGTCTCCAAGCTAAGAAGAGAAGAAATATTAAACAAAACATAAGAGACTCACTAAAATCTAATCAAGTTAAACCAAACTCTTCAGGGTACTTAAATATTCAGTAGTAAGCTTCTCAAACTGAACACTTTACAACCATTATTTTCTTTCGGTGCAGAATCTTTATTGGTAGTCACATGCTACAACATAAACTGTATTTCGTTATTGTAATTTGATAATCAGCCCATTCATAAAGCGAAAGAACTATACGATCTAAATCAGAGGTGCAAGTTCTATAAGTTATACATATATTTGCTCAGCATGGCTTCATTCGTTGTTGAGTGACTTGGTTCATGGTTTTCCAACATAAGAACATGGTTTTCTAGGGTATTTGATTTTGTAAGTCTGAACTGTGGATTTCTTTTCAAGCTCTTGAACTACTACACATCATGACTGCTAATTTATAATCCACCTTGCCTGTTCAAAAGTAGATAAAGTGTGATAGTTTGTATATGCAAAATAGTTGGAAATCAAGAATAGAAGGCTAGAAGGAAACTTTTTCTTAATAGTTCTGATCGTCAACAAAGGCACATACTTTCCCATTATGTGAATTCTCTTCATCCCACAAATCAAGTTGTAAGTGAAAAAGAAGTTAGTATTCAATAAAGAAGGAAACTTTGGCAGAATAGTTTATTATCTTTAATGAGAAAAGATATGTTCCAATTATTACCATAAATATTCTCCATTGTGTCATCTTGCTGATTCTCTTCGATCACACAAACCAAGTTGTAAGCCAAAAAGAAGTTAAACCATTCATTTGTGAGGAGGTAACGTGCTAGAGAAGTACACAATGTGAACAACACTATTTCATGAAAGGCATTATACTTCTTAATAGCTTAAGATTTAGATGTCATTATATCATTGTGAGCATGATTCTTCCCCTGAGGGTAATGCTGACCTATAAAGTATTAGCTTTATAAAAAACACATATAGTTTCATATATTTTTAAAGAAAGGGAACATTCAAGAATATGTTTCTGAATTGTGTTCTACTGACCCTATGAAAGCAATAAATTTCAATCACTTGAAAATCTCAAAATTACAAATGAACCATAACTGTTTTGCATACCTTGTATGCCCAACAGTTATGGGTTGCACGTGGATCACGAACCTGGAGACAGTGTCAACCACATTAGATACACTAATATTGTCAAACTAGAAAAGCCAAGAATACATGAGATTTCACCATAATTCAACATCTACTCATAAAAAAGTCACGTAGCAGAGGTTCAAGCTCAATAACCATTGAGCTTTCTCTCTTTGAATAGGCAATATCCTCTTGCATTTGACCAATAACACTAAATCTTGTTAAATAAAATAAATGGCCAACAGCAACCGTTAGCACATAAAGACAAGAAAGCCTCCCATGACAAAAGCACACACATTTATAGGAAAACTACATCCAAGAGACTAAAAATACCAAATTTCATTCTGTGCACACGCAAGAACACATAAGAAACCAGAACAAGCGTCCCTTCACAATTTCAAATTCTAGGTATGAGGCCATTAAAATCACGCACCTCCAAAAGGGAGATTGTTATACATAAAGTATCCAATACGGTAAAAAGCCAAAATTAAAAAATAGTAAGAAATATATAAAGAATAAAAGAAAAATATGTGGGACTGCAATTTTACTTTTCAACCTTAAGAAAGATAGTTCTAAATACCAAGTCCACAATATCACAAGATTGGTAAACTGATGGAGACGTCACAAATAGAATAAACGTGAGTCGGTTAAAATGGATGGAGAGGTATATCGGTTTTCTCCATAACGAGAATATACCACTTAATTTAAAAGAGAAAAACTATGAAGCAACGTGAGACCACGACTGCTTTGTGGAGCCAAGTGTTGGGCAGTCAATGATAGACATGTAAGAAGTTGTCAATGTCTGACAGAGGTAAGAAGTTGTTAATGGCTGAAACGTAGATGTTGAGGCAGATGGTATGCCCATGTAATGATTCTGTTAGAAATAGAAACGGTTAGATACCAATAAAAGATAAAAGAAAACAGAGCTTAACGTGAATTGATCGTTAGAGTGGAGATGAAATGGAGCTAACGTCAGAAGACCTGAGAAATTAGATGTTGAATACTTTCAAAGGCATAGGAGCCCCTGTAAATTAATGAAAGGAAGCGATAGAACATGACATCATTTTTTACGTTAAACGCTAATATGGTACAAGATAGAGCTTAATGATGTTTAAGAATCCGTAATCGACCCCACTTAGTGTAGCAGAGGATGGCTTGGTTTAAATGTTGGTTAATTTATTTCTAAGATAATTAAAACTTGGGCCATCAGACACCACCAAATAAACCTCTTCAAGATGGTAAAACTCTAACAACAAGCTACCAACCCACTTAAACTCCCTGCATGAACACAAGGAGTCGTTTATAAGTTCGAAACACTCCAGTGATGAATCCCTTTCTTCATCATAGTAGAGAGGGGCAATTGGGTTTTGCTAATTTCCCACCAAAACCAAAAGATACATGAACAAAATGGATTGGAGTTACAAACAGAAAAGGATGGAGAAAATTGGGATATTACACCTCAGAGAGAAAAGAGAAAGCGGATTCCTCGTCAACGATGGGAGCCGCCAATCCGATGAATTTGCTACGCTTGATCTCTCGCTTGCAGGTGACTCGCTCTCTCAGTGTCACGTATGATCGGGTACTGTCGTCCGCCGGCGACGCAGACGCGGAGAATGGACGGGCGGCGGGATTGCCGAGCATCGCTAAGGGCAGCCTCCTTTTGCTTTTGGGTGTGCCAACGACGATGAAGAGGAAGGCTGAAAATTGAAGCACGGACTCCCTCACCTTCATTCCATTCGCTCCCCCCCACTACGTTCCAGAATTGCTCACACCCACCGTTGCCGTCCCATAAAAGACTTGAACATCTCATCATCTTCTCTGAACTCCGCCGAAATCCATACATGAGGAGCCACCGAGGTTCCCACTAGGATTTCTCACAAATTGGATATATTCGATATCCGATCTGACTGCGGAGTTGACTAGTAGGATTCAGTATCTGAAATCATATCCAAATACTAACAGATTCAGGTTCGAATTTGATTTCTCCAGGTGTATCAAGCGTGTGTGAAATGTTATCAGAACGGTAATTGCGCATATTTTGTAAGGCATGGCTTGCCTCTTATATCAGACTTGAAATTTGATTACCCAATTACCCTATTTTTGGGATTTGATTTGGTAAAGTCTGATACGTTTATACTCGTAGGTCGCACCATTTAATCCTGCATTAACGTTAGATGACAGGACTTTCAAATTAGCCGAAGGCAACACGACATTCAAATCAACCATGTAATATTCGATTAGATCAAATCCAATCGAATTTTTAAAGAGAACCGGCCAAATTGAAGAAAATTGACTTAAATGTGTAGATGCTTTAGTTTTTTTAAGACCCTCAAAATATGCAAGCTACGTAAAAGAGAAAACTGCAGGAAATGAAAGATGAATCAGTTCACTGAAATGGAAAAAGTTCTCACAATACTGCTGAAGAGCAGCAATCTGTACCAGTAGAGCGTCCAGCTCTCTGATGTGAAGGCACGAGCAACGTAGGAATTTGCCTGTGTGACATATCTCACCCATCGATATGGCTCACGCGTTCCAGATTTCTTTGCTATCTGCAAGTATTTTACCTGCATTTAGGAAATGTATTAAACACTTGGCACATTCAAATGAATCTTTTTTTTTTTGCCAGAATAGCAGTTCTTTTATGTTCTTTTTTTTTTTTCTTTGGGGCTAGGCCCCACCCAATGTGGGACCTAGGGGTGTTCCACCAGGGCCCCAAGGGGAGGGAGAAGGGGCATGGGAAATGGGTGGGGAGATGCATCAGGTGGGGAACCCTCCCCCGAGCATCAAGGCCAACATATGCACCGTTGAGCTATAAAAGCTCATGTGCTTTTCATGTTCTCTTTTAGCAGACGGTTTTGGCACCCATAAATTTGATTCTCAATTATTATAAAGAAATACAGGACATTTGACATTAGCAGAATTCCTAATTTAACTGGCCCACAACATTGAATGGGCCTGTTTCTTCAACCTGATTGAGAAAGAGAAAAGATGGGATGGGAGGAGGGGTTGCTCAAAAGTGGGTAAGCTATCAGTCCTTACGAATAAAATGATATTCGCATTCACATTGAGTTTTTTTATCTTTTTTTATAGAAATTCACATTGAGTATATAATTATAATAAAAAAGAATTCTATTCCAAGTTCAGGGATAACTGACAAGACTACTAGCATGACCAAATTTGTAACAAGACTGCTCAAACACAGCAAATAGAAACCACATGACAAAATAGAAAACAAGAAACAGAATAACACATCTAATATGAGCCTATTGTTCAATACAAACAATTTTAAGGAGATTATGGAATGAACACCATTAAATCAGATCTAGTAGGGTAGCAAAAGTTTGACAGAGGGCACCTTTGATAGAGCAAAGGTTTTGGTTAAATCAAAACTAGAAAAGAAAATCAGCAAGTTAACATGTTAGTTTACCTGAAGCCTTGATGCATTATACATAGGTATGGTAAATGTCATGCTAACAGGTCCAGATTCTTTCGTTATATTACCTATTGAAAAAAAATCATAAATATGATATATTAATCATTCAACCTAAGAAAAAACAAAATATCCATTTTGTGCATGCACCAACTATAAGTACCGTGTGATTCCTGAGAAGAGGTTAGCTTTGCACGTAGAGTATGCTCAAATCCCCCGACAATCTGTTTTTTTGCAGTTATCAGTGACCATTTTCTCCAGAAAAATAATTCATGACCAGAATCACATATTATTATACTTTTAACTTGCTTTGCAGAATAACAGTCAACGGCACAAAAAATAGCTTGAGAAATGACAAGAAATATTGCCTTCTTTAAACTCCATTCTAGCCTCTTATTTGCTTCCTTGAAATCAGTTGTTTGTCCAATAGCTCCAGGTTCCAGCTCAAAACTAACTCTGAGACAATTCCAGATAACAACTTCAGCAACTATAGTACAGCAACTATAGTACCAGCCATCATTAATACCTTGTATGGGGAAATGTGATTTCCCAGGTTGCTGTATTGGAATTTATCCATAGGACAAAATGAGCAACAAGCATGATATGCAACATTTACAGTACATTTATTGAAAGTGCTCTTCAAACTGATGACATTCTTTCGATATTTATTAATTGTGGAAAAGATGGAAGAATTTCGTCTTGATAAGTGGTTTAGACATATGAAGGAGAAGACCCTTAAAAGTCCTATAAGAAGAGTAGATCAAGTGGAAGATAGTCCAATAACTAGAGGTAAAGGGAGATCAAGAAAGACTATAGGTGAAACGATTAAAAAAATTTAGATTTGTATGGCATTTCTGAAAACTTGGTTTCGATAAGATACAATGGCGTCGTTTGATCCATGTAGATGACCCCACTTAGTGAGAAAAGGCTTGGTTGTTGTTGTTGTTGTTGCTTTGTTAGATTCTACCATATGCAATGCAAAGTGTTAGGTATAAAATCATTCATGAACCTTCACGTATTCACGTAAGTGGTTAGAAGAGTTGGTCCTTGCTTGACATGGTATCAAAGCCTCTATAACCAAGTGGTTAGAAGTTTGATCCTTGCGCGCCCAATTCTTCAAATAAAAATTGAATTTAGCAAAAGGAAAAGTGGGCTTGTGCATAGTGCACGCTTCAAGCTTAAATGGCTCTTGCGTGAGGGAGCTTGTTAGATATAAAACTATTCATGCGCCTTTGTACTTCACCTAATAGATTAAGCTTTTGGGAGAGTTGGTCACACAAAGGAAAGGAAGTCTACAATTCTTTCAATATTGATATAATGATCCCTTGAACTCCTTTTTCAAACTACACATGCTCCGACTTCATATAATTAAATGGTGTGAACTACATGTGTGTGCTAATGATCACAAACAACTGATACAACAAAATCCGATAATATCTCTAGTCATACACATTATTAACAGTTAATACTTTGTGTTCAAATTTTCTTTCAGCATAACATTATTAACAGTTAATACTTTGTGTTCAAAATTTCTTTCAACTATGTTGCCTCCAGCAACTTTGTGTTCAAAATTTCCATAACTAAGGTTGAAATGCAACTATGTTGCTCCAAGGGGACCTGTTCAAATTTTTTTAATTAATTAAAATATATAACTAATTCCCCCCTAATATTTTTATCTTAGAATCCATCAAGAATTTTAGTTTGGTCCCACCAGAGTTCTAAACCTAGCTCTACCCCTATGCAGAACCTATTAGGTGTACTTTAGTAGGACAAAACCATGGTGAAGAAGATTTCAAGGACTTCAATTTTTGAATGCATCTACAAGTTCTGTCAACGTTTCCAATTAATGGGAAATCACTGTCAAAGTTACTTTCTGGTCATTTATATAGAGAAGTATAGAACAACACCTGGTGGTACATTTTGGTAGTGGCATCTGCACTTTGATAGTGTTTGCTGTTATACTTGAGGCAAACTCAGCACGTACTTTAAGAATTACTTCTGCCTGTAATAGCAATTTCAAAAGTGTTAAGTAAGTGCCAGGAAAGACAAATCTTTATAAGATTTGAAAAAGAATGGCTTAAATTGATATATAGTAAAATATTTAACAATGGAAAACTATATCTTCATAATTTTTTTGGTTACAATGAAGATCTCTGGCCTAAGAAGAGGGATATGGGAACAGGAATCTCTCCATAAGGGAGAGGGAAATTTTCATACATCTCTGTAATTTGATACATTTTATTCTAATTTGATACATTCTAAAAAATCTAAAAGATTATACTAATGTTACCATGGTGCAAAAATAATTTATAAAAGGACATCTAGAATTATGACAATATTATTCCTCAACTACCATTGTATTGCTATAGTTCAAGAAAACATAAAAAGAAAACACAATCGCACCTTAAAGGATTGTTAGCCAAAAGATAAAGAAAAAGAAGAAATATAAAATTATTGAAAAGTAGGCATCACCTTAAGGGACCCTGCTTCTTCAATCAGAGCATTATCTGAAAAGGAGGCCTAAATTCCTGGGTCATACGGTAGTTCATGACCGGAAATTCACCATCCGGTGGTATCTAAAATTGACAATATGAGACAACCATTAAATTTAATAATCATAAGGAAGCAAGCCGATAAATTTAATAATTTGAAAAGCTGATAAATTACTTTCTTCTGAAAATTTTATGATCTTCAACACTACTTTTGTACTCACCAGGGATAGAGTTTTGTCCATATCAAAACTATCAAGGACGAACAGATTCATGGAAATTACAGTCATCTAATATCACTGCTCCTGAACCAGATGAACTCCTATAACCTGCTCTAGAAACAACTCAAAATAAGTTATTAAAGTAATTACAAATGTTGGAAGACCACAGGAAACAATTGTTTCTACTTGAATCAATGAGAAAGTCCATGGGAACAGATACAAAGGCAATAATAATGAACAGTTGAAGAAATTAACATAATGCCCCCAAAGTTTAGTAGACCTAAGGCAAAAGCTTCAATGAATAAGCAAAATTGGTGATCATCATATCTGATGAAATATTAGTTGTTAATCAAAGCTCATAAGATCAACATATGGTTTCCACTGCCCAAAACCTAAAAATAGCACATAAAATACTCATTTTTGTCCACACTTTAAAAAAAAAAAAAAAGAATGAAGTCTAAAGCATTAGTGTTCAATTGTGAAGGAGAACATAGAACTGGAAAGAACATGAAAAAACCGCCAAAATTGACAAAAAATACCGTAAACTGGTCCCTGGCCTCTTCCAATGGCAAGGTCTTCATTAAGAGCTAATCGAATTTCAGGATTGCCAGTAAGATAGCTCTTCATTTGTATGGTGCCATCAATCTCAGAAGTCTCCAAACCATCTTAAACGATATTCTCTCATTTTATTCTCTATTGGTGTCACTCCTAATTTGTTTATAATAACCTTGTTATGTATACGGTCTTTTCTTGTATAACCACTCATCCATCTCAACATTTTCATTTGTGTCACATACATCTTTTGTACATGTTAGTGATTAACAGCCCAACACTCACAACCATAAAACATGACAAGTCTAATTGTTGTTCTATAATATTTATCTTTTAACTTTAATGGTATCTTCTTATCACAAAGAATACCTTATGCACCTCTCTATTTTAACCAACCAACATTAATTCTATGCGTAACATCTCCATCAATTCTTCCATCGCTCAAAAAAATTGACCCTAGGTATTTAAAACTTTTCTTTTGGGGATGTAATGTGTGCCAATTTAATTTTTATATCCTGTGAAGTAACCAAATGATCAAACTTACATTCCATATATTTTGTTTTTGTTCTACTAAGTCGGAAGCCTATACTTTCTAATGTTTCTCTCCATAGTTCCAATTTTCTATTAACTTTTTCTTTAGACTCCACTAACACAATATCATCTGCAAATAACATACACCAAGGTACTTCAGCTTGAATATGTTTTGTTAACTCATCAATCACTATTATAAATAAGTATGGACTTAAAGTTGATCATTGATGTAACCCAATTTTAACTTTAAAGAAATTTGTCATTCATTCATGAGTCCTTACACATGTTTTTACACCATCATACATGTCTCTTATAAGGTTTATGTATGTCAATGGGATACCTCTTTTATCTAAGGTTCTCTAAAAAACCTCCAACGGTACTCTATCGTAAGCTTTTTCTATATCAATAAATATCATGTGAAGGTCTTTTTTTTTGCTCTAAAATGTTCCATAAGATGTCTCAAAAGGTGAATTGCTTGAACAATAGATTTGCCTGGCATGAATCCAAATTGGTTCTATGTTCTACTCGATACTTATCTTAACCTACGTTTAATAATTCTTTCCCATAATTTCATAGTATGGCTCATTAACTTGATACCCCGATACAACAACAACAACTAAGCCTTTTCCCATACTAGATAAGGTCGGCTATATGGATTCTTTGTTTCCACAGAACCCTATCATAATTTGTAGAATCCATGGTAGATAAGTCCGACAAAGTTTTAGGTTGGCTGTCGGAAGCCTATGTAACCCTTCTCTTTTATCCGAGCTTGGGACCGGCCATGCAAGGGTGATCCCTTGCAAGGTGAAAAGAATACTCAAGTAACACGAGAAAATGGTATAACATGTTTAGAGGAAAGTTTTCGCCTTCAAGTCACAAGTGAACTGTATATTGCCAAAACTGGCTTTGAACACTATCCACATAACCTTTTCTTTAAGCAGAAAGGAATCTCCACATGACGCAAGATGTCATAAGTTACAGTAACCTGCTTAGAGGAGTGGTCTCAATTTCAAACCACAGTGGACTGCGGATAGGAACCCTAGCTGAGGGAGGAGAAAATGACATGAGCATTCTTAGAGGAGAGTTCTGGCCTTCAAGTCACAAGTGACCTGTAGATTGACAAAACTGGCTTAGAGTGCTATCCACATAACCTTTTCTTTAAGTGGAAAGGAATCTCCAGTCGACCCAAGATGTCACAAGTTACAGGAACCTGCTTAGAGGAGTGCTCTCATTTTCAAACCACAGTGGACCGTGGATAGGAACTTTATCTGAAGGCCACAGGTGAAACACATGGAAGTAGAGGTACTTTAAAATCCTACAATTCTACAGATATACTCTTTGAGATCATGCAAAATTTCTTTGACATGGAACAATTTAAAGGGTGAAGGCTTCAGGGAAAGAAACGTAAAGGCATCCCGCATGTTGGTATCATGCAGTGGAGCATTTGGTTTGATCTGCATAATCCAAATAATTTTTTAAGGAACAAGGAGGAAACCAGCTTCCCTTCAGAGGAGCTCATATACCAAGGTAGCAGCATCAAACCGAACATGATAGTATCATGCTTGCCACCGGTCAGCACCCAGTGCATCAGCTGCACTGTATCAGTGCTTCAGTCAGGAAAGACACTGTGTGCGTGCATGTATAAACATGTGTTGGGTGACAAGCTGCAAACACGGAAGCAACAAAATAATCCACATAGTGTTGACACCACCAGCGGCTAACATAGAAAATCTGGCATGGCATGCATTCAGTAGCCGGTGCCCATACATTCGGATACCTCCCTTCAGGATACACAAAACAAAATCCTTTGCTCGAATTCATCATCATGTTTGCTTTTGTAGTCGTAACATAATCAAGTCTTAATTCTTCACTTAAACATTCTTCCAAGAGGACCTACCGGCAAGCTTGATATTCCATACTGAACTAAGGGAGCAGTGCCCTGCCGGCCAATTGATATCTGAGGCATCAAGCCAAGTGATTCATGTTTCTCTTAGGATTTTCCAAACTTCTTTAAAAATATTGTCTGGTCCTACCAATTTACCACCCTTCATATGGTTAAGAGCCTCTTTGACTTCGTTCTTTTGAATATGTCAGTAGAAATTGTGGTTTATATACTTTTCTGATTTGGCTAACTCTCCTAAGCTAAATACTAACATCTTTATTTTCATTAAAAAACTTATAAAAATAGTTTTTTTTCATCTATTTCTTTATATCATCATTTGCCACTAGAATTTTCTCATCCTCGTCTTTGAAGCATCTAACAAAATTAAGATTCTTCGTTTTCTTATTTCTAGCCCTAGGTATCCTAAAAATATCTCTGTCACCCTCTTTGGAGTTGAGTTTTTTTATATAAATCCTTCCAAATTTTAGTTTTTGCTTCCCTGACGGCCTTTTTTGCTTCTTTCTTTACTTTCTTATAAGCCTCTAAAGTTTCACTAGTTTTCTTAGCATAATATAATTTGTAACATGCCCTCTTTGCCTTGATTTTATTTTACATTACTTCACTCCACCACCAAGCTTCTTTTTGTACCAGTACACCTCCCTTAGATTCACCTAACACATCTTTTGCCACTTTCATAATATGTATAGCTATATTGTTCCACGTGTCACAAGGTGTACCAACATAATTTCAAGCATCTCCTTGAAGGACTTTCTGTTTAAATATACCTTATTTCTCGCTTTTGAGGTTCCACCATTTAGACTGTGTAGCTCGATGCACTCTTTTCTTCTTTATCCATTTTTTTACTTGTAAATCTATAACTAAAAGTTGATGTTGGGTGGTTAAGCTTTCTCCTGTAATTACCTTGCAATATTTACAACATACTCTATATTTGTTCCTACAAATAAAATAATCAATTTGTGTTTGTGATAAGGCACTCTTATAAGTAATTAATTTTCATCTCATTTTTTTAAGTTTATATTGACTATAAAGAGATCAAATGCCATAGCAAAATTTAAATCTCCCTACCTTAATATCCTAATGTCTCTTTACCAACATGTTCATTTAAATCTCTTCTAAACAAATCATCTCCCTTTGCAGAATTCTTTGAATCACCTTATCTAACTCTTCCTAAAAAGTCATCTTTATACTATCTTCTAGTCCTACTTATAGTACGTAAGCACAAACTATTTTCAAAACCTCCGCTCCTACTACTAATTTCAATGTCATGATTTAGTCACCATATCGTTGTATGTCTACTACACTATCTTTTAAATCTTTATTTATGATAATATAGTGGCTCCAGTAATGAACAAATAATTGAAAAAGGTTTTAGCATCATCATAACTAGATTCCACATGAAGTAAGAGATCACAAGGTTGCATAATCATTTATGTATAAATAAAGCAAACCTATTAACAGGATTATCCTTTCAGAAATTGATGTATTGTGCTTTTCAAAAGAATGCAAGAGACTAGAGTTAGTAACAGTCACGTTGTATGGATAGATTGGGTTGCAGATAAGAACAGGCAAGCCATCTTAACGAAGAAACAAGACTGGGACACCATGTCACAATTAGGGGGCATCCTTTCACTAAAGAGACAGGAAATATCTCTCTTGTCAAGATCATGCATTTCAAACAAAAGCTTTCTGCATGGTATTCCCAGAAAACCCTTTCACACGGAATTGAAGGATTCGCCAAGAAAAGTGAGAGGAGCGAAAAAGGAGTGCACAGCCATCACAGAATTTCCCTTCAAATTATCATGTCCTATCACTTGCCACAGGACACATCTGCCAAGATCCTGAGTCCTACAAAGCAACATCTCTATCGATCAAGGGACAGGGAATGGCATTTTTGTCAATATAGCACAAATTTTCTGAAAACTGCTACCCGCATCACGTTTTCATGGAATTTTCCAGGTATGAGGCGTGGAAAAATTTGAATTGTAAATTAGAACAGTGTTGTAACATATCATGCATATCACATAATAGGTAACCGATAGGACTTTTCATACTGTATAGGCTTTAGTACACGATACATATCATATCAATATGGTCTTGCTAATGGCCCAATGGTAAGATACATGAGTGTATTGTATCATATCATATCATAAGATATGGAGGTGTATCATCCCAGTACCATAAACATATCCTACATGTATCATAGCAGCGTCTCACTTTTTTAATTTTCTTAAAGAAAGGTTACGATACTGATCCTTGAGCCTTTACAATAAAGGTTGCATATAGATACTTACAACATGGGATCAGAATGCAAATGGAAAATGTGAGACCTACAATGTCAATATAGCATTTTAATTTCAGCTTGCGCTGATTTGGTTCACTTTTCATGAGACTAATCTGCCAGCATAGAAGCTTGTATCAAAACATGCATCTGTGAATGCTCTTAGGCTGCATTAGTATCATGTGAGATTTTTAGAAATCAGTAACTCCAAATGAGCAGGCTTTGGTCCCTCATAAACAATATTACCAATTATTTGTTATGCCTTCCTTTTTCCTTTTCTGAATGAAGAGAAAAGTGTTCCTAGAGTTCTCAATTGTAAAACAGCACAAATCGGTATCCTCATTTCTTGCAAATAATTCAAGTCCTCACTGGTCAAAAGCTTGTTATTTGCATAATTGTTCACTTTCTAGATGCATGGTTAGTTACACCAGCAAAAATAGATCTCAACATTATAAATAGGTTGTTTATGGTCATATTTTAAACTAATATCCTTAGTCAACATATACTGCAAATAGAATCACTTGCACTTTTTCCTTTTGACTATCATAATGATTGTGCAACTCACACGTTACTATTATTCTCAAAAATAGTTTAACAGCATAAAATCTAGCTGAGATTGTAAGAATATACTCACGCTAGAACTGAAGGTGACGCTTATTTTCTCCATTATGTCAACAAATATTTCCTCCCTCCTTCTACCCCCAGTTTCATTGGCTACAACTGATTTTGTGACTGCTGTGCCTGGCATCCGTTTTGCCCCATGCTGAAAGTTATGCAGGAACCGGACAGATTAATTTTAACAGCGATGGAAAGCGCAACTTCAGAATAGTTCATCACCATACAGTTAACATGCATTAGTCATGTAAGTTACCACAAACATAGAAGCAGGTCCAAGCGCAGGCAAACGTGCAGCATCAACCATAATTGGCTCATTGAACACATAAGACTTCAACACCTCAGTAGATGTAGTCTGTGGATAGCCAAAATCCTACCAACAATTCAAGAAATCGATATCATATTTGTGCACATAAGAATGTCAATTTGCTAAGAGGAAGTAATATCTTCAAATTAACAAATATCAAAAGAAGTTTGAGATAAGGTGTTAAGCTAATGAATGCACATACATACAGGGGTTGCACTTCAGAATAGCTCACACATTCAGAAGGATCAATTTAGTCAAGCTACTGCTTGCTTTACAAACCACCGATATGTAAGTTGTGTATCAAACTAAGTTCACTACTTCAAGAACATTTCTGTTAGAGAGAGAGGGAGAGCATTTGCCACAAAAGAGATCTTTTCATTGAAAACCGCATTCCTCAGAAGCACTATCACCACCGAGCAACTTGCAAACAATAAGCTTTTCTTTAGAAGCTTATGTTAATACACGAGTAAAAGCTGCAACTTCCTGGAAGTGGAAATTATCATTTCTTGGAGACATTTCACGATACAAATAAAAATGTGATGATTCCCACGTCCTCTCTCATTGCAAATTGTTGCCTAAGTTCTGTTCTCCCAAACCACAGTTATAGCCGTAGCCTGCTT
The DNA here is from genome assembly GCA_036023115.1 of Brasenia schreberi. Taxonomy (NCBI): domain Eukaryota; kingdom Viridiplantae; phylum Streptophyta; class Magnoliopsida; order Nymphaeales; family Cabombaceae; genus Brasenia; species Brasenia schreberi. The sequence goes on along the minus strand of JAYKKT010000060.1, from coordinate 12,624,307 downwards.
GACTAAATCCTAGTCCAAATGCTCAAGTAGCAGATCCCAAAGAGAGCATAACTGACGCCATTTCTAATGTATGCTCAAACTTGGGGAGTCAAACGGAAATGTTCAGAACTTTTTGGCTAATATTGAAGGTATTGGTGAACCACAAGTATGAAGTCTACACACAAACTAGTCATATATCTACCATAGCCACCTTCATGTACTTTTCATTCAAAAGATGTAACAGAAACAGTGCATAATTACCATATTCCTGATAAAATGAATCAACAGCAACAACTAAGCCCTTTCCTATACTAGATGGGTCAGCTACATGGATTCTTTGTTTTCATAGATCCCTATCATATGTCATGCTAGCAGTTAACTCAACATATCCAACACTTTTGTGGTCTTCCTCTTCATCTTTTAATGTTTTCACAATCTAGTTTTTCATATCTTTTTATTGAAACTTCCTTTGATCATCTTTCTACGTGTTCAAACTATCTTAAACGATTTTCGCACAAGTTATCATCTATTGATGTCACTCTCAATTTGTTTCTAATAATCTCATTATGTATACAGTCTTTCTTTGTGTGACCCATCAATTTAACATCTTCATTTCTACTATGGATATCTTTTGTACATGTTGATAATTAATTGTCCAACACTAAGAACCATAAAACATAATAGGTTTAATTGTTGCTCTATAATATTTACCTTTCAACTTTAATGGTATAACCTAATGCACCTCTCTATTTTAACCAACATGCATTAATTCTATGCGTAACATCTTCATCAATTTTTCTATCATTCTCAAAAATTGATTCTAAGTAATGAAAACAAAATTACGAGGGATGCAAAGTATGCCAATCTTAATTTCTATGACTGTTGAAGTAACCAAATCATCAAACTTACATTCCATTTTTTTTTTTTTTTGTTCTACTAAGTAAGAAGCCTTTATGTTTCTTTTTATACTTCCAACTTCCTATTAAATTTTTTCTTAGACTCATCCACTAATAAAATGTCATCATCCAATGGCATCTACAAGTTTTATTAACTCCTGACAATGAATATGTAGAAATAATTTCAAGCACTTATGATTCAACTTATCCGACAAACATCTCAGAATAAAGTACTCACAATAACTTCGTCGAGCAACTCATATACAAGAACAAAATTTTTTCTAAGTGATTCCTCATTTAGAACACCAAGGTAGTCTTTGGTAATACGAGCAATCCTCTGCAATAGCTCCAGAACAAGGGAAGGAGACACGTTGACCCTTGTTGTGGCAACAAATAGCAAACCAGCAACCTTCACATGTATATAGTTCACCCCATCTATATTCTGCATATCATAAAAGGAACAACTAAGTTAGTTGATAAGGCGTGATCCAAATGGTCCCCGAAACAAACGCATTATAAGAAATTCAATTCAACGGCATTATTTGATAATTTCGACGGAATGATCACAATAGCAGATAGTCTTGATCCCTGCTTTGATTTGTTGGTATCAGGACTCCAAAAGCAATTCCGCAAGGATAAGATGAAGACAGCCCTACACAACTCGGTTTTTGGCCTAGTGAAAGACTTTTTACTCTTAGATCCAAGAAGTCATGAGATCAACTTTTAGGGTTTACTTATCACACACACAAACGAAGAAAGATGACGACAGCCATACAGTGAAGGAATACCTACAAAAACGGACGGTGCCTCTTCTCCTTCTTCCCCCTCCCAAAACTTGACCTTCCGAAAGAACACTTCTGCGCTCCCTTTCTGTACCTCGCCGCGATCTGCACCACCACAAAAACAATGATCAACGGAGACGACCTTTCAGCTAATCGAATGACACAAAAGCAAACAAGCGAATCCAGCAATTAAACCAAAATAGACGATTCAAAATGATACAGAAAATCCTAAATTGCAAGAGAGCGTCCGATGGGACAAAGCATTTCAAGGAGAGGAATGAAAAGGATTCCGGAACTAACAATCGCGGAAGACGATGTTATCGCCTCTCTGAGATAACACGAAGAATTGACAAATCATGGTGGCGTCTAACCGGCGGATACCGGCCGGCGGGATCGGGAGATCGGGCTTTCTTCAGGGTCAGAGTCCAGATGAGTTGGCGGGGAAGAAGAGGAGCCAACGTAAAGTCTTACGGAAAACTCCATCAGCCCAAGGGAGTAACGCAGTTGGGTCGGGTCGGCAACCGGACCAGTCAAACAGACCCATCATGGAAACCTTTTCTTTTTGTTGGGGTAGGGGGGGCGGAAGCCAGATGCACGCCTTCGGTATCGAACACATGACCTTCATCTTGTTAGTCCTTGAGAGTCCACAGCCTAGCCAGGCCCAGCTTTAACCAATCATTTACCGACTAGGCGTTGGGCTGAGCGGAAATGGCTCGAGCTCGTTAGGGTGTATCTGATTCCTGGTTCCAAGGGAATTGGGTCTTGATTTTTGTGTTCGCAGTCTCGAGTTTCGTTGTTCATTAAATGCATAACTCGAACATGGAACTACAGTTTTATACCTCCAAATCCAATAAAATCATTGTTGGCACTAGACACGTAGATCTGTATTTAGTCATTTATTCAAATACACAAATAACCTTATTCTCATTCTATCTTCCACTACCTCAAGTCCCACTTGTGTGTGTGCGCGCATGTGTGTGTGCTCGCATGTGTGTGTGCTTTGAGCCATGAGGTTTCAATATGAAAATGAGCTTTGGCCAATTTGTTTTATTTGCATCAGGAGATTTATGAATACCCACCTAAATTGTGGAAATTTGTGAATCACACGTTACAATCCTCTTTTCTATTGCGAAGTTCATGTTTACTCTTTACATTAATGAAAAGGTGTACCTCTTACTAGCCCTATGACCAAATTAGTTTCTATATGATATGGAATGACTCCTTAAACTTTGGAACTAAAGAATCTTGAGCTTATTGAGACTCCGTTTCTCCTTAGTTTTCTACTATATCGCACTGCGAACTTCATCACAAAGACAAATTATTTAGAAGCCTTGATCACGAGTTCAAAAGATGTGAGCGAGAAGGATGTCCATCTGTTGCAATGTATACCTCTTTTAACTTGTAGGCTGTCCGGGCTGCTATCAATTCTTCATTACCAAGTATAGAGGATGATCAAGTTTTGATCGGTGAAGATGATCTGGGTGACAGTACAGTGTCAAAGATTGACCATGAACGCAATTAAAACCAACCGAGGTATATGGGATGATAGGACTGAATCCTCTCGATGGTGGAAGGCAGCCTCGATGGGTAGAGTGGGGAGTGTCATTAGATTTAGGTTAGCGTCTGGTGTCATCACCACGATTTGCAGAGGGCGTGAGAGGCATGAGTGAGACCATTGTAATCGAGGAAAGAGAAGATCTTGAAGAGGGTAAGGAATCGACGGACGCCATTGACGACGGCACGGACCAGCCCTCTCCCTATTTCCTTCTAGACCCTCCTGCGTGCCTTTGTAGAATCCAATGAACGAATCGGGGACGGGTACCAAACCGAAACAGAACAAAACCCTCACTCAAACCTGACTTCTACCGGATAACTCCGGCGAACACCAGTTCTCGAATATAGCTCCAACCACGTGTTAGGAATGTTCAATGGGGCGGGGCTCAAATTCCCATCCCGGTTTCCGTTTCACAATCTCGCCCCGTCTTTGTCTCTGCATTTCTCGTGGATCTTTGCAGGGACCGGTCGGAGGGAAAGACTGGATCCTACCATGTTATTTCCTGCAGAGATCCACTAGGGAGAAGACCGAATCTTGTCTATTGAAAACTAATTCTTCTATATAAACACAGAAAGAACCGATTAAGAACCAGAACTCTACGGGACTCCAACCTAAACAAATGAATCGAAGCAAATTATGGCTTGGAGGAACCTAAACTTTCTAAAATTAATAAAGAGAGGGATCGAGGTCAGGTTCGCGAGTTGTTGTCCCGTCTCTCAATCTCCGTCCAAAATTCCTTCGTTCTCTTATCCTCTGTTTCATTTTCGAATCCGTTCCGTTCGGTATGGATTCTCGCAGGAAGCGGGAGATCCTCTTACGATGAACATCCCTAACATGAGATAATGGACCTGGTCCGATGGATTTAAATGCGGCTCAGGTACGATGGTCACGATAGCCGCCGACGCTGACCTCTTTGGCATCCGATAATGTGGTCAGAATAGCTTCAGCCGGACATCTGGCTATTGATGGCGATAGCAACGAACGAAGAGTGGCTTAGATGATTCCACAAGCTTTCCATAATGCATTTTGCTTTTGTAGCGGCAACCACAAGCTTGATATGTGGAGCAAATCCAAATAATCACCCCATCATCTTCTTCATCATAACAGAGATGAAGTACTCTTTCCTCTTTGATCATCATCGCTATCAACTCTCGTTCTCCCTTTTTGTTCTTCTTTGTTGGTAAATGAATGATTGCTTTCTCATCTGGTTCGAGGAGGAAGAAGGTGCAGGTGATCCAAGCTTTTGGCTCCTTTTCCATGGTTAGTTTCGCATCTCTCTCTCCCGACCCCGAGAAATTGTTTTAGAGCATCTTTTGATAATTTCTCAAGAACAGATTTGTGAGCGAGAACTCTCGATTCTATGAGTTGTCGAAGAATTCAATCCTTCTTGCATGTACGGCAGTATGCCACAGGTCCGATGCCGAACATTTTCGACTGCTTTTGGCATCAATTATCTGACGGTTTTAGACAGTCCGAAGTATAATCTGATACTTAAAATCAACTGAAAACCAATTGAAAACTTGATTAATCGCACTTCAAGGGAAACCTGAGTTCCTACTTTACCAGTGAGTGGTACTTGAAGATCAAGAATTCGTTTTGTTATTATATAAACGGGATTCAGCAATGAGAATTTAAATTCGAAGGTGACCTAAGTTCTCTTTGTACTGTATCAAAAGCACTCCAATTTAAACGCAACCTTAGTAAATTTATATAAAAACCATACGAGATCGATGGGCCTGATAAGAAGATGATCATATAAATCTTAATGTGTTTGTGCCTTGTAAATTTGAGTAGTGAAAATGGTAATGACTTCATCTCAAATAACGTACGCTTTCAGGATTTATCTGGTGGTCTCTCTCGAGCAATCTGCCGACATTCCGCAGCGAGGCAGCGAGTTCCCGGAGACGGTAGGATCTTAGCATCCAACGGCTGGCAACGTTTGAGGGCGACTCGGCTTGCGCTTGAACGAGTCCCTGTGATCGACAGACAGTCAACACACTGGTCTCTCTCTCTCTCTCTCTCTCTCTCTCTCTCTCTCTCTCTCTCTCTCTCTCTCTATATATATATATATATATATATATATATATATATATATATATATATATATATATATATATATATATCTTGGAGACATTTTTGGTCCCGATATTTCTAGTGTTATTTTACTATATATTTTTTTCGAATGTTGATCAGATACAGGTCAATCCAAGTCTTATATAAACTTTCACTAGCCATATGTTGATCAGACACGGTTTCAAACCTTGGCTTCTGATTCAATCTGAACCTAAAACTGGGTTCCTTTTCCATGATTATTCCGGTTACGGTTTCGATCCGATGATTCAACTTACATGTGAAAAGGCCATAAAAGAACAAGGGATTTGGCAACTGGAACCGATATATGGTTTGGAACTGTCAGTTCTGAGCTACTGTTTTCAGATCTTGTTTCGGTTTTGGCATGATCCAGAGGCAGTTCGAGTTTCGATTCAATCTACCGAACCGTGTCCAAACCAGACACCTCTAGCTCCATATATGCCAAAATCATTGATCCACCAAAAGAATGGATCAGTTTATTCTGTATTAGCATACCGTGACCATAACGGGTTTGGGTCCAACCGGGCCCATGGGTCAAAACCATTACAGCCTAAACCTATTTTATGGGACTATTATTGTGGATAGCTTACCGGACAAGGGGTGGCGTACTCGAACAAAGAGGTCCAAAAAGATTGATATAGAGGAGGTGTATCTGGTCATCCCAGTTTGTCAACCAAAGATGAGAGAATAATGTGAACAACACCTTAAATGAAACATATAAAAAAGGACAGAGGGTATATATATATATATAGAGATAGAGAGAGAGAGAGGTCCACAGGCATACTCATTCAGACTCAAATCTCTTTAAAACTTTAAGGTTCACCGTTGAGATCTTTAAAGAAAAAACAAAATAGTAATACACATCAACGAAACTATCATGTTATTTTTTAACTTTTAAATTTAAATGTCAACTGTTATCTTTAAAAATGCTTTAGCGTAGGACTGTACAATGTTTACTATGTTCTCTCATACACACACACACACACACACACACATATATATATATATATATATATAAAGAGAGACACCACTTTTTATGTTTTCTATCCTCTAAAATCTCAATAAAAATACTTTTTCACTTTTGAATTCCACCATTCTTGTTATTTTCAAAGATACGATAATATATAAGAGGCCAGGCATGCTTATTACACACACTCGCTCTCTCTGTCTATCTATCTATCTCTCTCTCTCTCTCTCTCTCTATATATATATATATATTATGTGTGTGTGCAAGCATTTTATTTTATTATGGGATGCAATATATATATATATATTATGTGTGTGTGTGTGCAAGCATTTTATTTTATTATGGGATGCAGCAAACGCCAACATACGAATTAAAAAATGAAGATCTCAAGGATTTTTGTGACCTAAAGTATCAAGGAGGGCGTATGGCTTTTAGCATTTCATTTCTCCTTTCTGACACTCACAATCAGTGTGTGGTGGACTACCAGTTTTGTGTCCAAGCCAGCTCAATGTTTGTTGTCAATGCCTGCCCTTCAGCTCCCGGTCAAGTGGCCATGTGAGAGATGAGCTAAGATGATGCAGACTGCTCTTCCGGGTAAACCAGGACCCTCAGTTCCAAACCGGTGGTTTCGTTTCCACCAAAACCCATAATTGGAACTGAAATGATTCCCTCTAGGTCTGGTTCTGGTTTTGGTTCCATGAGTTTCGGGTTTGATTTTGGTTTCAGTTTTAAGTGGCCTCCAGTTTCGATTTGGCTCCAGTTTCTTTCCGAAAATAAGATCAAACTTTAAAACTGAAACCTAAAAGGTACTTGGAATCAACAGTTCTGGATTGTTGGTGCCGCTTCCGGTTAGGTTTGGAGTTCAATTCCCCAATCTAGCTGGTTTCCCAAGTGGGTTACATGTGGTTCAACCAGCTGAGCCGGATCGGAACAGGACATGTCTACTTGTGAGATGCATAAGCAATGACAGTCTCATAAATCTGACCCATACCCAAATTGGTTCATTAAAGCATATTCCATTATCAGTCGGATTGAATAGCAGACATTTCAACTATGATCAAATATGCCTGACCCAGTTCTATAGGTGTACTTTTAATATGCAAATCTATTATTTCTAGAAGAAGAAAAAGATTGTGCGAGTTTCTTTCATTTGATTTGCAATTATACTCACTGATCTGAAAGAATTCGTACCTTTGAGCTCATACTTAAACGATTTCTCCTTCAAAATCATAATGACAATGAGACAAGGGATTTCCATATAGATTGGAAATAAATTGTCAATTTTTTCGCTACCACATGATCCCACTTACTTGGAGGCACGTGTGAAGAGCGGGCAAGAAACACACACGCGTGAAAGGGTGTTGAACAACCCTGCCTCGTGCTTTCCGCCACCTTCAAACGATAAAAACGAACACTTCACCCACGGATTCTCCCCAAATCAATCCCCTAAATCTCTAGAAGAAGAAAACCTAAATCCCGTGTTCCAATCTTTCTTCTTTACTCCCATTTCTTCGCCATGGCTGCTGCTCGCTGCTTGCCTTCGTCTTCGCTCCAAGGAGAGTCAATTTCCACTTCCGACCATCTCCGCCTCTCTTCTTCTCGAGTGTCTCCGGAAACCATGAAGGTGGTGGTCGAACTTTTTTCGTTTTCTACCCGTTTTCATGTGTACCATTTGTTTGGTTAGTGGGTTTGCGTTTTGATCTTGTCTCTCGTGATGCAGATCTCTGATTTGTGCCGCCGATCTTCATTGTAAGCCATATACTTCGGTTTCTTGGTTCATTCTTGTCGTTGTTTTGTGGCGCGGTTTCTCGTGAGGTTTAGTTGGTTGCTCGAGTTTGTGTAAATCAATAATTCAGAGTTCCAAAACGCAGTCAGAGATGGGGCGTTCCTCATTCGTGTGAAGAAAACTCGAGGACTCCGATGATTTTTGCTTCCCTAGATGGAGTTCCTCTAATCTGCCTACTGTATTGCTTGATGCTAGTAGATCTATATTTGGACCTTGCAATTGGTTACCTTGGTAAAGAACTTGCTAACATAAAGGAATTTGGGTCTTAGGATGGTGCTTATCACTTCGAACTAATCGTGTGAAAATTGCTTTATGCTAAAAAGTTTTATAGTTACATGTTTCTTAAGATGTGGTTGGTTTCTTCTTCTGAATTTCTCTTCATTGAGCTGAATCATGTCAAATGTGAAACAAGCAACTTTTTCACATGAATCAGACCTTACCATTTTTCATTGAGCAAGTCTGTATGTGTATGAGATTTAGAGGGGCTATTTGGTTGCAGGGAAGCTTGTTCTTTGAGATTGAAGGCGTCCAGAGAGGCTTCTGTGCTGACAGAAGAAGCTTATGAACCCAAAAGCTCCATAGTCCATGATGGTTTGGAACTGTTTGAGGAGATGAAGCATAGGTTTCTAACCTTCAAGAACCAGCAATTTCTGTAAGTGGTAGAAACAAAAAAGTTGAGCAGGATTTCAAGAGATCACTGGTTTTTCAGTCAACTTCCACCCACATGTGCATGTTTCGACAGGAAAAACTTGGAGAAATTCAGAGACCTGGCTGAGGCCCAAACTCCGAAGGTGATAAGCATTCTAATGAACAATTGTTCTTTATGGGCTTTTGTTTCCTTATATCAGCTAAAATAAATCGGGATGCATCGGATTTTTGGATGCAGTTCATGGTAATTGCTTGCGCAGACTCGAGGGTCTGCCCTTCCAAAATCTTAGGAATTCAGCCAGGAGAATCATTTACTATCCGAAACGTCGCAAATTTGGTCCCTGCATTTGAGGTAATCTTTCGATTGATGTCCTATTTGATGTTTTATCCTTTACAATAGATGTTTTGAACTTTTATGGAAATTCCTCTTGTTTTCTGCAGAATGGGCCATCTGAAACTAACGCAGCTCTTGAATTTGCTGTCAATACTCTCGAGGCAATGATTTTTGGTTGCTCATATCCTTCAGTTGTTTCTTGCGTTTGTTATAGTGTGTGCCATTTCTCATGATTATTGATTTCATTGAGAGCAGGTTCCAAATATTTTTGTTATTGGTCATAGCCGGTGTGGTGGAATTAGAGCCCTCATGTCGATGCAACAAGAAGCAAGCTCAAGGTAACCGCTACGTCTGTATGTCACTTTTAACACGAACACTCATTAGTGGTTTCACCAAAAAGATGGATGGCTTAGGGTGTTCTTGAATAAATTCTCAAAAACTTCTTTTGAAAATGAGAATTTTCAATATTTAGAAGCCTCGACAATTAAGAGCCAGCTTATACATGCCATCAATTCCTAGTTGCTATGTTTCCCTGGGAGGTGACCCACCTCAGGATGTGAGAAATCAAATAGAGAATTTGAAGGATTGATGGCTCCGACTTTCTTTGTCAATTGTTAAACTGAAACCCGAATATTAGAATTTCAGTTAGAAGGTAACTTCGTCTCACCTTTCCTCAACTTCACTCCGATCAGTTAATGATTGATCTGACAGATATCGTCTTTACTGTCTCTCCACGACAGTTTTGTACTCACAAGTACTCGTTCTCTTTAATTGCAGTAGCTTCATTGAGAACTGGGTTGTTACCGCCAGAGGCGCCCGGACAGCAGCGTTGGCCACCGCATCGGGTTTCAACTTTGACCATCAATGCGAGCACTGCGAGAAGGTAAGCATCGTGAAGAAGATGGTTACGGCGGGCATCCATCTTTATCCTAAAGAGCCTCTCTTTGGTTTCTCTTATCAGGAATCAATCAACCAGTCGCTATTAAGGCTGTTGGGGTATCCATGGATAGAGAGGAAGGTGAAGGAAGGCAAACTCAGGATCCATGGCGGATATTATGACTTTATTAACTGCACTTTCGAGAAATGGACACTGGTTTACAAGGGCAAACAACGTTATGACATGACAGATCGCTCCTTTTGGTCCTGAATCTTCACAAGCCCGATGCCTTGATTCATCTGTAGTTGCCAATAAGGTCTTCACAGTACCAGTTGGGGTTATCCGGTTGTGTTCTCCTTAAACAATGAAATTTCAGCTTTGGTAGAAGAGAAACATGTTTGCCTGTAACCGTTTGCTGTTGTTTGTTAAATGGAATCGTTCTTGGTGTTGTTGAAATGATATTTACAGCCACTTAATTACCATATAACTGGTATGGTCTTCAAATGTCTTAATGCTTGCATACATAGCAATAGCTAACGTGGCTATCAAGCTCACATGTTGAAGGTCATGAGTCGATGATGGGGCCGTTAGAATCGAGTTTGGGTTAGTTTTTATGGGCTATGTATTGAGTTAGTCGTCTTGTTTTCTTTGAATTTGTTTTTAAAGGTATTTTGAATTAGAGATCACTTATTAAGAGCCTCCAAACTGTAGGTGTTCACGCAATGAAGAAGATCAATTTTAGGGCTTGAATCCAAACCCTAAAAGTTTTTTTTAGGAAAAAGGTGGAAGAAATGTTCATAAGTTGAAATAATGGATAAAAACGTTGAGATCAACACAACCTTGCTAGATTGATGCACAACACAAAATCGAAGGCGACTAAAGAGTGAGTGTGCATTTTGATACCGTCGGTGCAATTCCTGAGGTAAGAAAATGACTGAAAAAGGTGAATTTGTTTATGATTCAATTCAAGTTTTAGTCATGAAATATAAGTTTTTGTGAGTCATGGAAAGCAAGGAAGTAGTCATGGAAGATAGAGTGTCACCACTAGCGATAGTGGATATGGGCCTAAATCATCGTATCTTGACGAAAAAGACAAACTGAAGTGCTCCCACTTAGGAAAGTCGAGATATACGAGATGTTATTGAAAAACCAACATACTTAAAGAATAAAGTTTATCATGTGAGCTCATCAGATACGGTGGATGTAGAAAACACTATCATTTCACAAATATTAAAGCAACTAGATGAATCTAGAGAGAAATAAAAATCTACATCATACCTACAAGCTTCTTTGGTAATGTATCAGGCTTTAATACCATAAACTATATTGGTTTGTCTTCTTCTGCTTCTTCGATTATTGATTCAAGAGTTGCCCATCATATGGCTAGTAAAAAGAATATTTTCAATTCTTATGAATGTATTAAAGTTGGTAGTGGTGTAAAAGTTGCATATGATTCCAACATTCATATTAAAGAAAAAAGAAAAGCGGAAACTTCAATTGACAATCTCTCTTGAGTATTACATGTTCCTAAATTTCCTAACATCCTTTTATTTGTTCAAGCTAATAAGGAGTTAGATTGTTTCCTAACTTTCGATGCAAATAGTTGTATATTTCAAGATCGAAGGACAGAGAGGATCCTTGAACATGGTAGAGAAAAGGGTGAATTATATGTTTTGGATATAGTGCACTCACGAGTAACTGCAAATAAAGGGATTATGAATGTAGGTATCAAGAAAATCATATTGTGGCACTAAAGATTAGGTCATCTTCCTTTTTCAAAATTAAAAAATGTAGTTCAAGATTTGAGTTTAGATATTGGTAATTTGTCTATTGAGTGTGACACTTGTAAGAAAGTCAAGCATCATAGAGCTAACTTTTCCAATAATGAGTTTACAAGAATAAACTCATTTGAGCTTATTCACTCAAATGTGTGGGGTCCGAGTCATGTAGTTGTTATATTTGGCTATAGATATTTTCACTTTTTTATATGATTGTATAAGGTTCACAATGGTTTACTTGATGACAAATAAAAATGAAGTTTCGGTTATATTTTTTATGTTTCACAAATTTGTAGCAACTCAATTTCATTACTCTATCAAGTGTATTAGATCAGATAATGATGGATAATTCAATGTAACTGTTTTGAAAATTTATCTAAAAAATTACATGTGCTTATACACCCAGCAGAATAGAGTGGTAAAGAGAAAAAATTGTCAAATTTTAGAGGCAGGCAAAGCCTTACTAATCAGAAGTCATGCTAATAAAATATATTGAAGGAATGTTATTTTGATAGCTATGTATCTTATAAATAAAACTCTCTCTTCCGTACTACAAGGAAGGATCTCATTACAAGTACAGATGTCCAATAATAAACTCTTTAATATACCCCTTAGGATATTTGGGTGTATTTGTTACGTTTATGACCAATGCAAATATAGAGATAAGCTTCATTCAAAAGTTATTAAGTATATGTTTCTCAAATATTCTTGTACACAAAAGATGTATGTCTGTTATGATCCTAGTAGGAGGAAAATATATGTGTCAATAGATGTAAACTTCTTTAAAGATTTCACCTACTATGATAGCAAGGGGGAGAAAGACTAAGATGCATGTGTCACATCTATTAATCTTGGATTAGAAGAAGAAAGTGAAGATAAATCACAACAAGAAGAGTTGAAACTAAAAAAATAGAATAGGTGTGAACTACAAGTGTATAGCAGATGCCACAAGAATGCTCTAAGAGAAACCGTGTAGCCTAACATGCCCCAAGAAGAGGACCTCTTCTCCGATCCCCAGTTGCTTGACTATGTGTTGAAAATGACTTAGATGTTTCTATCTCTTTAAGAAAATGTAAGATATCTTGCACCTATCTTATATCCTAATAATCTCTTATCATGATGCCTCAAACTTTAAGATGTTTGCTCTTAATTTTGACCTTATTCAGGTGCTAAGGAACCATGAGGAGGCTAAAGACTACAAACACTCGAAAGAAGCTATGAAGACTGAGATTCAAACTTTGAAGAAGAACACTTGGGAGATTGTGAAACTACCCCCTGCAAGAAATCAATGGGATGCAAATGGGTATATACTATTAAGTATAGAGCTGATGATAATATTTAGAGATACAAAGCATAGTTAGTTGCCAAAGGTTACACTCAAGTCTATAGTTTAGAGTATAATGAAAACTTTAGAAACTGTATGTTAAAAATGTATTTCTCCAAGTGTACTTGAATGAAGAAATTTACATGGATTTAGTGTCTATCTCATGTTATAAATATATAGATGAAAGTATTTACTAACTCAAAAAGGCTATATATAGACTAAAACAATCAACTAGAAGATGATTTGAACGATTGAGTGATGATATTACTAGTCTTGAGTTTATAAGAAGTGTAAGTGATCATATTATGTTTATAATAAAGGTTTATGGTATTTGTATCCTAGTAGTTTATATGAATGGTATCATTATTACTGGAGATAATGATAATAAAATTAGGGAAGTAAAGGACCAACTGTTAAATTTGTTTGATATGAAGTATCTTGAACCTCTTCATTATTTCTTGGGAATTGAAGTATTAAGGAACTCAAGAGACATATTTCTAACTCAAAGAAAATACACTTTGAATCTACTAAAGGACACTCACATGTTAAAGTGTAAGCATGCAAATGTGCTCATGGATAATAACTTAAAATTAAGTGTCAGTACCAATAAACCGTTGCGGGAGCATGGAGAATATCAAAGGTTAGTGGGATTATTTATATATTTGATGATTACACGTCCAGATAGTTTGTATGTTGTAAGTATGGTAAGTTGGTTTATGTACAACCCTACCAAAACTCATATGAATGTTGTGAGATAAATATTAGGATACTTAAAGCACACTGCAGAAAATGACTTATTATATATCGCTCATGATCATCTTAATGTGGAGGTATTTATAGATGTAGATTGTACAGGCTTCATTGATAATAGGTGGTCTACCTCAGGGTACCTAATGATGGTTTGGGACAACATACTCTCTTGAAAAATTAAAAAGGAAAATGTAGTGGTAAGGTCATCAACAAGAGCAGTATCACTTGGAGTCTACTTGATACCTACATTAAAGAGTTGATATTATTCTACCGTGACAATCAAGTTGTGGTTCAAATAGCTACAAATCCCATATATCATGAGAGAACGAAGCATATTGAAATAACTGTCACTTTATAAGAGATGCATTAAAGCGTGGAATCATTAAGATAATATATGTTTTATAAGAAGAACAGTATACTGATTTCTTAACCAAAGTCTTAAGAAAAGGAAGACTTGAAAAACTCCTTAGAAAGTTAGGCACTCAAAGTATCTTCGTCTCAATTTGAGGGGAGTGTTAGAATCGAGTTTGTGTAAGTCTTCATGGGCTATGTATTGATCTATTCATGTTTTCTTTGAATTTATTTTTAAATATATTTTAAATTAGAGGTTACTTATTAGGGGTAATTTAATTTTTTTCGTTATTTTTTGAATTATAAAACCTAATGGTTGATTCGTATGCTTGATTCTTTGTATGGTTGATCCACATTAATAAGAAAGAGAGAGAGAGAGAGAGAGAGAGAGAGAGAGAGAGAGAGGTGCAACCGACTGCCAAAGAGAGGTTCCTAATTCCCAATTCTTCGTATGGTTGATTCGCATCTATTCTTTTGTTAACGCTGGTTATTCTACAGGAGCATGGATGGCTTCAGCTTCATTATAACCAAAAATTGGAAGTCTTACTGCTTTCTTATCTTATTACATCAACGTACTAAAACAGTCGTTTGTGGATCTCGTGTTTGGGAATCAAATAACAGAAAGAAAGAGGTTCCACTTCAAAATTCATAAATCACTGTCCTACAAAGGAAAAGAGGGTTTAAATCCAATTCTAGGAATTCAAATGTATTACCTCCAATGCAACACATCCAAAGACACCCTAATAACAGTAAATACCATGACTAAGACATATAAGACATTCCAAATGTTCCTCTTCGGGAACCAGCTTTAATTGAGTCGCCTTTCTACGAAGGCTATCAACAAGCAGCCCAGTCCTTAACAAAAGGCCAATGGCTCCCCACCTTTCATTGTTGGAAGGGTAAGCAGCAATCAGCAATAGCAGCTCCGAGCTTCCACGGGGCGGTAGCGGGTAAGCTCACCCTGGCCAACGTGGGAGGCTCAGCCCTGTTGGTGTCAGGTGCACTTCGAGCCAACCTTATGGTTGGCTGGTGGAAGGTTAGGCAATCATATGCTTTGCGAGTTGTATTTGCATGTAATCCATGTAACGTGACTTGGTATACTGACACAGGAAGTCCGTTTCTTCAAAGTGCTCAAAACGCACATACACGCCCTCACACACACACATACACCAGACGTTCTACATTTTATCAATAATTACTATGACCAGTGTGTGATAACTTGTTTATAAGAATACCAAAATCTGTTTGTTTAGAAAGAAAAATATGAAAGATCAGAAGTCTCTTAGTTGAAGATCCATCTAAAGCATTGTTCATATAGTAACTGTTTCTCTTGCGATCAAACTGAATGTTGATGCAATTGGTTCTCTTACCATCAGATCGAACGGTGATGCTCTCTCTATCTGGAGTTGCATCAATGGCCTTCCTCCAAATCTTCTCTTCCATAATTTGCTTTCCTCGCCTTCCTGCATGGCACGACCAACTGGGATCATCTCTTGTCTCACCGAGCTTGTTCTTAATTGATCAAGACCATCGCCCTTCCCATTGTTTTCGCAGGGTGTTCTGTGTTTTCCGGCCTTTTTCTGGGTCCAGCGGCCGGTGAACATAAGCTTGAACATCATCTTGGTGGCACTTAGTTTGGACGTGGATGGATTGGGGCGCGGACCAGGAATTGTCCGAGTTCGGTGGTGCCAGTGCTTGATCTGGCCCATGCAGCCCACCTGGGGTGAAGTGGGCTCTGTGGTTTCTTCTCTATTCCTGTTGGCGGTTTGCATGTAAGGACCTGCTCTATCGCCTCTTTTCCCGCCTGCTGCATTTCTTGCAGGGCTGAAGAAAAGAGATTGGAGCTTTCTTATTGGGGAGCTCTCAAAATGGTCTCTTGGATACGCTTTGCTGGTACTGATCAAACTCGGCATTGGCTCTTTTGTTGATCTACTGAAACATTTCCTTGGAGCTTCCATGAGAGAGAGAGAGAGAGAGAGAGAGAGAGAGAGAGAGAGAGAGAGAGAGAGAGAGAGAGATCTTGATAGAACTATGGTTGCATGTGAGAGACGATTCAGACGAAATTATAGGTCGCACTTTTTTGCATTGGGAGATGAAAAATGGTCGGTAAACTGCTAGCAATTTTGTGGACAATTTCAATATTACATGTTCATAGATGACGACTATTGCTGCCTGAGATTTACTTCCTCAACATTTCACAAAATGGCGAGGGTTCTGCTGCCAAATAGTAGAATTCAATATTTCATGAACAGCCAGTATGGTATTTTTCTAAATCGACTAAAATATGCATGAGTTTTGGGTAACTAGGTAGGATATCATAGTGCAATTACTTAACGAACTTCATCCTCTACAAAACCAAGATAATTTAAATGCTAATGCGACACAATAGAGCACAATGGAGACTAAGAATCTACATAGGGACAAGGCTCTGTTCTTGCTTTCGCTTCCATCATGGTTTTGGTGTGCCCGTTCGATTGCCTCAACTCGAGAGCCATGATGTCGGCACTAACCCATGCCGTAGGTATTTGATGGCTTCATCGTGCGTGATCGTTCAGAGTAAGACTCACACCAGAGACTTGTCCATCAGGTGCAGGGGACTGTTTACTTTTAGTCTAGGTTCATTGAGCTTGAAAGCACAGAGTCCACCTTTACGGTTGCCTCAGTCGATTGAGAAACTTGCTGTTCACTTCACTAATCAGCACATCACAAAGAATTGCCTAATATTAGAAATATTAAGTTTGAGAACTTGTCTTTTCAAAATAAAATTCAGACAGTGGCTTCGCTCAAAATGGATGTTTGATCTAGTTTGTTTTTTCAAATTTTAATAAGTTCACTGATTTTAATCTTTGAAAGAGTTGGTAGTGAAACATCGTATCGGAAAGGTTTATGGATATGAAGCTGTTTCTAAATTGTGGACTGTTGAGCTTGTTTTCTGTAAATCTTTTTTTACTAGTGTAGTAACAGGTTGGAATAATCTTTTGGGTTGGAATTTTGTGTTTGATTGAGATTTTGCTTCTCTTGGGAGGGTTACTTAGAATTTGTGTTATCTCTGTTTCATTCGTGTACGCATCAGTGTATCCTAATACAGTAATTTCTGAAGCATTTCCATAATCTCATGAAAAGGGTGTCCGTCGAGAAATTAGAACATTCATCCATCTTGATTCCTTCTTCAAAATGTTACATTACAACTTTCAATGTGTGTGCATGTGTGCGTATCCATGCATATATTTGTGTTTATAAACTAGTCCTGCGTGTACTTTTGCAGGTTTGCAATTGAAAAAGTTTTATATATACAACAACAACTAAACCTTTTCCCATACTAGACGGGGTCGGCTGAAAAAGTTTTATATATATATATATATATATATATAAAATTTTGTAGCTAAATACTTGACAAATTAGCTTAGTTAGGGATGATCTCTTTATTAGTTAAAAAATGGTACTGGCACTAAGATTTTCAGAAGATGCGCGTAAACCTTGAGAGTGGGAATGTGACCTCATTATATAGCTGATTATCTAGTTTTGGAAGTTTGATATTGCTAATAAAGAGATCCTAGGCATTGCAAGAATCCCATGAAAGCATTATGTCTAGGAGCACCTCCAGAAAAAATTTAAAAGGCACTCCCTTTTAGAAAACCTTCTAAACAAGGTGTGCGATTTTGAAATATGGAAATAATATTGGGTGCCGTTTTGCAAATCGTCCTTAAATTTTCTCCTTGCTATTGTTTGTGACAATTCCCCAAAGGGTCAGAGCAAGGAGTCTTGTTTGACTTAAACTTGCTTTGCACCAATCTATATGCACCCTTGAAAGGCGAATTGGATGGCTTATGGATTGATTCATCACTTATGATTACTCGGTGTGCACATTGACTATTGAATCATCCGATACCACTCCGAAAGTTGACATCCCAACGTTTTGTGATCATTGTGGTCACTTTCGGTTTTCAGTAGAGCTTCGAAACGAGACGAGCAGCTCATTTTCTGCTTATCTCGGCATGTGATGAGCGATGGGACGGTCTGTATGGTTTGGTGAATCTCTAATTGGCACGTCTCGTGTATGCTCATGTAGTTGAGTATGTGTATAGATTTTGTAAGAATTGGATGTTGGAGAGTTTGTTAGTCAATTTGTTTCAAAAGAGGGCATGCTCCTATATTGTTTAGATTGGAGTTTGGTGTAGATCTATTTTTAAAGTTATATACTTGATGGAATTAGTTAAGTTGGTGCTCAATATGCATCATTTTTTTAAGAATATAACTTAGGAATTTGTAAGAATTGAATGTTGGAGAGTTTGTTAGTTGATTTGCTTTAGAAGAGGGTGCCTTCCAATATACTTTAGATTGGAGTTTGGTGTAAATATATTTTTAGAGTTATATACTTAACAAAATTAGCTAAGTTTAGGAAACTTAACCGCACTTGCCTTCTCAAAAAAAATTTGAGGCCGGTGAGGGTAGCGGACCTGTTTTGAGGCTAGGAGAAGTTCAGTTGGTCCATATAAAATTTAAAATATCGGAATGCTTAGATAGGTTTTCTGGATTTTTAAAATTTCAGACAACCTGGTTGTCTCGCTTTAACTCAAGTTTTTAAAATTACAAAATCATATTAGTATATTTACAAATTATAATCATACATATACGAAAAAGATCAAATAAATAATGGTTCGGCCTTGCTTCACTTATCTTTGAAAAATAAGCCTTCCTCTTGGGTTGAGGGGAATCAAAGCCTTATATGTGGTTCACTTAAATCTAATTATCTATATTGCTTAGTGTCATTGGTACCGGGTTACTTCTCCATGTTCTTGTAATGTACGCCTTGTTCTTTTTCAATCATCTAAATTAGTGAAAATTAATATCTGATTTTGGTTATAGTTTAAAGACTAATTCTGTGATCCATCCAGTTCCAATTCCAACGGGTGATGTCCAATCGAGGGTGTCATCTAGCAGTTGAACCAATGAATTCATGTGGAAAGAATAATTGAGCATCATGCTTAATTGAGTATGACCCCCCCCTCTCTCTCTCTCTCTCTCTCTCTCTATATATATATATATATATATATATATATATATATATATATATATATATATATATATATATATAAAAATATCCATATCGCTCAATTGTCATAGTCAATAGTGTAGAGATTTGAATTGAACAACAACAACTAAGCCTTTTCCCATACTAGAGGAGGTCTGCTACATGGATTCTTTGTTTTCACATGGCCCTATCATGTGTTATGTTAGCAGTTAACTCACAATAAGCTTGAATTAGAAAGTAAAAAGTATAAATGTCATTATCGTACTTAATATTGATACTTGATTTTTTTTTTGCTTTATCATCTCAACTATTCAATCCAAAGACCAAGCAATTAAGATGATAACATGGATTTAAAGAGGGATGGGTATGTATGAACTTACATAAAGAGAGATAGTGGTTGTGCTTAAAGCCATTCAAGCTTAAATTTGATCAAAGATCTCTACTGTTCAATCGATACTATCAATAAGATTAATAAGATTTGAATTTGAAAACAAAATGTATTCTTACACATTAAATATAAAGTAAAAAATATTTAGTAATATTATTAAATTTAAATATCTATCATTAATTACACTGATTAAGACTGTGTAGAAATTTTAGTAACATGAATGAATTTGATCTTATACCACGAATACACACTCTCTCTCTTAAATCTCTCAAAAAAAATTAGGGCATCGACGAATGAGATTTGAATATAAAAATATAATATAATATTATACTTTTCGTACTTGGTGAAGAACGTGTTTATTGAAGCATGAATAGTTCGCGCATTGATGATTCTCTCTTCTCTCTCTCTCCTCGTTTTTATATATATACTAATCGTCCCTACGAGTTCCGTTAACAGGTTGGGCCCATATCCGACAACAGCCATATTGCACTTCTCCTGGACTCTAGGCGTAGCGACTCTCAGTCTTCCGTATAGTCTCTCTCTCCATGGGTAGCAATGGAACCGCACAGGGCCAGAACAATTACGAAAGGAGAAGAAAGTGGCATCGACCCAATCGTGGAGCTTTTACTTTACCCCCCAAGCCGCAAACTCTCCCTGTCCTTCTAATTCTGACCCCAATCATATCCTTCCTACCACGCAGCAGCTGCATGCTAACCGGGACGCGTTCCATTTCTTGTGCCGGCAGATCAACGATGCCCTAATTTCAAGAGAAAGGTTCCTTTTTGTCGTCTCCTTACTGATTTAAGGGATGCTTGCTGCATTATTTTGGATTTTCAGTTTTTGTAGGTTTTACTTGACGAAGGAAGAAATTGGGCGGAGGGAGCAGGAGATCTACGACCAGGAACGGCTTATCGAGTCGTTGAAGGAGGAGGTTGCGAAATGGAAGGCGGAGGCTTCCTACTACGCTGAAAAGTTTTTGTTGCTGAAGAACCGACTTGGGAGTCAGAATAATGAGACTGCTGACCGAAAGGTACGTTTTCTTCTGCCGTCAAATTACTTCATGGATTTGTTTTCATTTTCTTTCTTTTGTTTTTCTTTCTCTGAACGAGGAAATGGCGAAATTTTTTAGCATAGGGGTCTGGGGTTATGGTATTTTCGTCAAGAAACAAGATTTTAGGGTGAAATTCAAGACTACGGAGCTGTAGAAATTAGGAATTTTTGGAACGTGAAACTATTTGAAAGTTAGGACAGTGAAAATCTATTTTCATTAGAGGTGTGATGTGCGTTAGCCACAATAATGAGGATTGGCTGTGAACATTATGGGATTTCATAGATTCGCAGGAACAAAATCAACATATTTGGTTTAATTATATTCTTGACTCGGTGGTTCAGCATATTCAAGGCTTCAATCGGAAGAAGAAACTGAAATCTTCTTGTTTAGGTGAAAGAAGTTCCCTGTTTTATACTTGTATATTTTCTCTTATCTGCGTTGATGTGCTTACGGGCTTTCTCTTAATGGTTGTGGTGCTATCTTATCGGTCAAGGTTTTAATCGGAAAAAGAAACTGAACTCTTCTTGTTTAGGTGAAGGAAGTTCCCTGTTTTATACTTGTGTATTTTCTCTTATCTGCGTTGATGTGCTTACGGGCTTTCTCTTAATGGTTGTGGTGCTATCTTAGCGGTGGTGGCTTCTTATGTTCTACGGGGCGGGGGGAGGGGTAAGAGTTTTCTTGTAATAGCCCTCGTGATTCAATACGAGTATTCCTTGATCGAGTCGAAATTATCTGTGTGAGGCTGGTTCCATTCAGGGAGTGTAACGCCATGAAGAGAACGCACGAAAGAGAAAATTTGGGGGGTGGGGTGGGGGGGGGTTCGTGACGCTGTGGACATGTGCTAATCTAAAATGTTTCATCCTACACACAGTTTCTGCATAGTTTCTGGTTATTCTTTGTGTTCTTAATCTTCTTGAACTTTAATTGTCACCATAGGTTCTGAGACTAGCATGTCTGATGCTATAGAATCCACACTTTCAAACTGATTTCACTCGCTTTATTTCAGGGAGAAAGTGGTGTGGCACGTCGGAATAATGAAACTCAGTTGCCTGTCAGTGAAGATCTCCGTAACTGTTTTGACAGTTGCAATGCTGCCAATGAAGGAAGTTCTGACACAAACTCTCAGCCGGCTCCCTACCATGAAAACACCCAGTGCTCCTGTAAGGATGTGACCAAAGGGCACCCTTCCTCGAAGCTGCAGGTCGACAATAATGCCGGTCCAAATGAGGCTTTAGAACTGCAAATTGGCACTGCTGAGAGTAAATGGTGAAACAGGCATCAAAAGTAATGTCCATGTTTTGCCGTTCTTTCCAGTTAAAGTGAAAGTTGAATTGAATGAAAGTGGTCCTATTGACTAGGCATGTTATACCTGTGTGCAGTAGCGGGCTGGATAACTCTGAGAAACATCTTCCCCCACAGATTGAACTTGGTGCTACTATTGTGAACACAGAAAAGGATGGAAATAATAATCACCATGGTGCTGCTGCCTTGCCAATCATTCCAGCCAAAGTGAAGATTGAGAATGCTGAAAGTGGTCCAATAGTTCCATCTACTAGTGGGTTGGAGTTGTTGGACAGCTCTATGCAGTGTGATATGCCTCTTGTTAGTATCAAAAGTGAAAATCTTGATGATCTTGACACAGATGTGATGGACCATATTTCATTACATGAACGCACCAAATTGTTATTGTCTAGAGAGCTTCATCCAGGGTATATTTCCACTGATTTACTTAGCCCAGAAAGAGCTCATCCACTGAAAGTTGACTCATCCAATTTATTGGATGTCAGTGCCAGAGGTTTGAGTAGGAAGAAGAAGAGAACTGCCACGTAAATATCTTTTCCAAGAATCGCCTTTTTCGGATGTATGTTTGGTTGGTAAATGTGCTTCCTGAAGTCTCTTATTTAACTGAATCTGTAGGACTTCGGTGGAGACTGCCCTTGAAGAAGATGGTCCTGGGCTTCTACAGGTAATCAGAGAGATACTTTAAGGGCCATATTGTTATTCTTTAGGGTATTTGATACTAAAGTTTATGATAGAAATGACTGATGCGACAGATATTGTTGGAGAAAGGTTTAAGAGTTGATGAAATCAAGCTTTATGGAGACACGCAGAATGATGATGGGCTGTATAGAGGTTCTGTTGACGACAACTTTGCAGAGCTTCAAACTGTTATATCCAAGGTTTTATTATCTACACTTTAGACTACATTAAGATGAAATGTTTTCTTGAAAATGAATTGTCCTTGCCGAATGGGTGCACTCATAACTACTGAAGTTCTTATCCATGTATAAAGTTTCTGTTGTTGTCGATGTTTTCAGAGCTAAAACAGTTATAGCTAGATTTGTAATATATACTGTTAAAACTTTATCATAATGAAATCATCCTACAGAAAATTCTATTTTATATACGAAGTGCTTATCTTACTGCTGAGGTTCTTAAGATTTCAATTGCCGTTGGCGACTCCATTTTAGCGAGTATCTTATTCTGTTCTGTTCTTACACATTGAACTGATATTCATCGGATCTACTCATGATTTTTCCTGTGACGTATGCAGATGTTTTCTCGTCCTTCATTGTTATTGAAGTTAGCCAAGATTTGTCACAAGAAGGGGTCCAAAACTGGCTATTGCTTGCTTGTTTAGTTTCACCTATTGAACAGGCAACAATCTTCTCTTTAAAATTTCTTATCTCCTTTGAAATATTTTCTCGTTGTACGTTTTTAATTATTACTGCACTACTGTGTCTTTTCCTATTTGTAGGCCCGGTATTTACAGTTAAATAAGTGGTCAGTTGAGTGGGGATGGTGTAGGGATCTTTATTCGTTTATTTTTGTTTTTGAAAGGCACAACAGGTGAAAATCAATTTCTCTTTCGACTTTTTTGCTTGCTAAATTTTTTTATAGTTGCTTTATTGAATTCTTGGCTTCTTCCTTGAAACAGAATAGTTCTGGAGCGTCCTGAATATGGTTATGCTACATATTTCTTTGAACTTTTGCCATCATTGTCAATTGATTGGCAGATCAGACGGATGATTACTGCAATGAAACTTACCAGTTGCAGTAGGTCAACACTCATTGAGAACAGACCATTGGTGGTAAGACAGACTTATCCTGTTAGAACATGGCTTTTTCGTTAATCTATTTATGCGAATTTCACAAAAATCAATTTCTTGCTTCAAAGTGCTTCGGTGCATGACATTTTGATATGTTCCACGGTTCTATGTCCCACCTGGTTTATGTTTGCCATCAAGGAAAATGATGCCAGACACCAACTTAACGGTTTCATGTTTATGAAGTTACAAAAGTTACCTCCAATACTTCTGATTCATTTGTCGAGTCTGCTTGGATCTTTTAGTTTTTCATGGGTCATATTCCATCTATTCTTTTCGACCGGTGCTTGTGCACCTCTTGGACGGGGTGGGCCTTGGATGCCCAGATTGTTGCATGTTCTAGCGAATGCTATGAGCTAGGTACCAGTTGGGATCCAAGAGTGTTGGGGGCAGGGTGGTGGAGGTTGAGTCTGAGCTCTTCGAACTTATAGTTAGGCTCTCGTGTCAAACCCCTATTTAAACCCCTCAGCCAGGTTTATCCCCATGGGCCAAAACCGTTTCTCAGATGGGTTCGGATGTCTGTTCTTGGATATATCCATATTCACACTTCTTGAGCTATGACCGTTCTTCTGTACAGCATCTTTGAAATTTTGCGACTGAAGAACTGCCTCGTACTTGTATCAGGTTGGAGAATTTTTATCGGAAGATGAAGCACACATTTTTAGAAGAATATGGCTGGAGGCCGAACCAGCGGACTGGGAACAATGCTAAATTACTGCGACAGAGTTGTTCATGACTACAAAACCGAAGATGTCAATGAGTGGAGGTCCAAAATTGGTAAACTGCTGATGAACGGGTATGATCAGGGTACCCCCTTGTCGCCTTTCATTCCGAAGAAGGTTCTTGCATTAAAACCAGAACTGAGCTCACAATTGAAGCTTGAACTCTGATTTCCTGAATTTAGATTTGTAAATGGTTCTTTCATCAGGCTGTACAGTTCAATGCTTCTTTTCTGTTGTCTGTTTCGTGTAACATGCCATCATTGTGGCACTCAGTATTTGCACATATGCTTCCTGGGATTCTGAATTATTCTAGATATGCGGATCGTAACATGTGAGTCTTTTGAAAACCAACTATTTTGAAGACCTTATGCATGATTAATAGATTGCTCATCTATTTGTAAGAGACTATTTAGCCACATTGGGCTAATGGGCTGCCAGCAGGTAAACCTCCAGATATTTGTATCCGATATGTTTGCATATATCCTTTATCTTATTCTTTAGCAATTTGTTATACCCTTTGGGGTGTTGAAATCAATACTTCTCTTTGGGAACTATTAACCCACATTAGGAGTTAGAACCGTTGAGGTGTCGAACTCGTTACCTTCTGTCTGAGAGCCAAATCCACAACCGTAAGTTTTCCCTCTTGGTAAGCTTGGAGTCTCGGTGAAAAGGAAAAGTTACGAAAAGAAAACTTGGTCCTTTTGTAATAGCCCCCGCGTAAGGTGGTCTTAAATGGAATCAAGCAGGTGGTTGCGTTAGCCAAATTGTCGTGTCTGACACGGGTATACCTATACTGCCTTGTATCCGAGCCTCATTTTTGTGTCTCGTACCCGTCCCGTTCTCAGCTGGAATATGTACGGGTTTGTGTCTTTTCCGTGGGTAATGGAATGGGCATTAGGTGTCTCGTGCCAATTCAGACCTAATAAAGGTTTTCAAGTTAAAAGCATCTTTAATTAAAGTTAAAACTTTGGTCAATTTCATTTGCATAACTGAAATTTTTTAAGCTTAGTCAAAACTTTAGAAATTCAATCTCTTGGACATGCTCACGTGTTCATGCATATATGCTTAGTTTGTGTGGACAAAGTATTTCATGTCAATTCATTCTCAAAGGATGCAAAGATATAATATATGGAATTCAAGTTCAATACTTGGACCAATATAGATGCAGAAAACTAGAATTGTTGCATATTGCACCAGAAAAGAGTTATTTTTAAATATTTAGTGCCAGAGTTAGACGGGAGAATCCATGGAGACCTCACGTACAGAATTAATTCAAAGTAGTTCTTACAAACCTTCTCTTTGAATTCTTGAAAGCGAGCACCAAAACCAAGACTTCTCCACAATGAGTGAGGTCCAATACATGGATTTTCAGTTGCTATTGTCCTTTATATTGTACCTTGTCTAGAGGAAAACTAAGATCATATTTCATTGTTTTGCTTCGTCACTTTGAGCTCAAGACAACCTGCAACTTTTTTTTTGGTTTAAGAAAGAAGTTGAATTCTGCCCATGTAAGGTATCACCCTTGCATGGCTGATCTCAAGCCCAAATAAAAGAGGAGAGTTGTGTTAGGCTTTCCATAGCAAGCGTAAAACTTTATCGGACTTATCTAATATGAATTATACAAATTATGATAGGGTGACATCATAATGTGTGCATCACCCTTTCATGGCTGGTCACTTCCGACAGCAAGTGCACACTTTGTCGGACTTAAGTGTGCGTGCTCCACCCTAAAAAAGTCCTTGTTTGGACACTGCTTGCAAGGTTCAAATTTGGAGCTCACCTGGCTATATGGAATTCGGCCCACAAGTTGATGGTAGTGAGTGATGCCCTGTCTTGCACAACTGGCTTAAGCCTCCCCATTGTAACAAGAAAATAGATAACTGGAATACAATCACCAATAATACTAATCTAAACCAGAATTTTGCCAAAGTGAAAACGATATCAGGCCAACACAATTAATTAACGAACACAAATAAACAATCAACCTTTTGCATGATCTATAAATTAACAAGAGAAAAAAAGAGAAGCTAGTAAAGAGAAGGATGACACAATAGACAAACATGGAGGATCTTATTATAAATGTTGAATTGATTCCTTCACGGCCCTCTGAACTTATACATGTTTGTAAACATCACTCCGCCAATGAATTATTGAATCTTGAGAACAGAAGAGAAAATCTCAAGGATGGAACTTGACTGGATAGACAGGCGGCTTGTTCGGAAACGAGCCCAGAGCTATTCTCAGTGCCAAGGGGCTGCTTAAGGTTCTCATTGAACATGGCAAACACATAAGCCTCAATAGGCTCCCCTGGCCTCCCCAGAGTGCCGCGCATAGACTGCACATGAACAATGAATTTGTTGTTGTAGGTCTTTGCATTCGTGATAGTTGCTGCATCAGCAATGAATTTATTAACAATCCGAACATTGATCGCACCAACCTTCTCCATAGCAGCGTAAGAGGAATCCACTATCAAAGAGGTTCTAATAATCCAAATTGCCATCGTGCACACTGGTCCTGGTGAGGTGAACAATGCATAAGACAGATATTTGTCTAGGACTGCCACTGTAGGCGAAGTATGGATACACATTAAGAATCAAAGGGCCACCTTTGGTTTTCAGGAAATTCAGTATATTTGTCATCACGCTAGCAGCGTCCATCGAGAAGGATCCTAAGAAATCCCTGTGATATTCACGGAGACGGCTGTGTTGACCTGAATGTTGAGTCCGGCTACATGGATCGAATTAACCAAGTTTTGTATTGCAGGGAGCACGTATTGAGCAAGAGGGCCAGGGATCACTTCATGGCCGGCTAATACGTATTTGAATGGTACATCAGGAGAATAAGATTTCAAATGGGTTGCCATCCGGTCGGCAGCGTATTGAGAACTAGCAGTTGACTGAACGCCTTCATTCTTGACTCTTAACAGTTACAGTTATGCCTGAGCCCTTGAGCGCCTGGGAGTTCGGATCATAGGGTTGGAGGCTGTTTATGTTGTTTCTCTGGTAGAGAGCGCTTACATCTGCCGACAGAGGGAGGTTGTCCCCGAGCATTCCATAGCATACGTCAATTTCATTCTCTGGATGTGTGTCAGGAAGAACCATTGTCAGTGGAACCGCGCACGCACGCACACACAATAGCATAGAAATTTTTGCCCATTGCAATAAATGCAGTGGAGTTCATAATCAGGAAGCATGGGAGGAATTACCTGGTTTGACAGGCTTGGATAAGGGTTAAAGGAAAACCTGTATCTATGATCGAGTACTGGGCTCGTACAAGATAAGAAATTCTCTCCCCCCCCCCCCTCGAATATATAATATTAACTTTCAAAAAGGCAATGTAATCTTCCATCCTTCAAGAAGGTGAAAATATCTCCTTCTAACAGGGTTCTGTAGGTGGTGTTTGACTGACAGGTCTAGGCCTGTGGTACTGGAACTTCAGCCCAGTTCCAGTGGAACACCCCTAGGGATGGGCCGCAGTTTACATGAAAAAGCAGGGCATGTGGCCCCACTGCCAGTGTACAGTACGTGCCCTGTTTGGCTTTGCATGGGCCTGGTCCTGTAGTTCCTGTAAGGCAAGGCTCATGCCTATAAATCAGCACACTGTGTGATATGCAGGCCAACTCTTCAAAACTGCATTCAAATCTATTGTACATACAGAGGAAGGCAGTGAAGATAGTCTGAAGCAGCAATACTTCTTCACCAACATACTCTCCGCAGTCTTGATCTCAAGTATTAATGCACAGTCCCTCCGTATGGATGAATTTGAGTTTGATAGTAACATGCAATCAGCTCGTGGGGCTCGCTCTTTCAACTTTTACAGTAAATGTTGCCGATCGAACAAGCCTGGACCGTTGATTTTCTAGAAAACAAAAGAAATCAAGGTTAATCTCATTGAAACCAAGGCCTTCGGCAAACAGCTTTCCAGCAGTGACAGATATCAACCGCATCAAGGCTCTCTGAAGTCGAACGAAGCTAAATCGGAGGCGTCCATGATTCCGTGCATCCAAAAGTGAAGTTCCACTTTGTACCCAAAGAAAAGACTAGAGACCCATTTATCTGAAATTTGGAAAGAGGATCAGAACAGTAGCGTTTTCTCAAGAAGAATACCCATCTTCAATTATATGCCCAGGCGGGAGATCTCTCGTAAAAATGGCTGGATCTCACAAATAATCTGCTTGATATGATTCTGTGCCAATGAAATAACTTAATTTAGTAAGCGGATGTTTTTTCTATTGGCAAGCTGGGGTTAAGCAGAAATCCTTCTAGATATGCGTATCACCACAGTGATCTTCAATTGTTTTTTTGGTTACAAGAGGAGGCCGAAGTCTAACACGCACCCCTTCTGGGAGTCGAACTCCCCAGCAGCAGCAGAGATCCTAGAGCGCCCTGCCATTGAGCTAGTGCACCCGGTGCTTTGTGGACCCTAGACAGGAGAGTCGTGGCTCCTTGTGCAAGTGGATAATTTTTTATTTGCTCAATGGTTGGAAAACCTCTTTTCTCCACGATCGAAAAACAAAACATTCACGGGTTCGGCAGACAGTAGTTTTTGGAAGAATCTATGTGAGCATAAATTTGACGCATTTCATCCTACCTATTGTAAAAGGATGATGAACTGTTTGTGAAAATCTTCGAACTTTGGCTGTTTGGCCAAGAGATATCTTGGCTCATTCGCGTCAACAATGAGACGAGCAACGAACAGGGGCTGTCTGGTTCTTTCAGCTTGTTTATCAGCCCTATCTGGAAGAGACATCATGTCATTCTGATCTGACTTGGAAGTTTTCTCCAACATAAGATGCACGGTTCATGCCCGAGATAATGGCCTCTCAAGAAACTCTCCAGAATGACCAAACATGAATTTAATCTGCCTTTCATTATTCATCTACAATGGCATTCACCCGAAATGCGAGAATTTTTTTTGAATGAGAATACAACCCTAATATCAACAAATATACATACTAAACAACCAATATATTACAACATTGTGAGCCAAGCTGCCGCTGCAACAATAATGTTGCACAAGCAACTTGCAGGGAAAAGAATACATCCACATAAGCACATGGAAACTAATTTAATATTTTTCCAGTATGCGGCTCTGCAATGTTCAAGCTGCAGTTGAATGTAAACCACAAGTGCGAGCTCACTGACAGACTGAATCACACCCTAACAGTATCAAAATAGTGTAATTAGTCTTTTTCTTCTTTGTGTGTATGCGTATGCATATGCGTGTGCGAGAGAGAAAGAGACCCACATGATTCATGCAAACTGACGGACCTCATCATCCACAGGAAACTAATCAGGTGTGTGCGAGAGAGAAAGAGACCCACATGATTCATGCAAACTGACGGACCTCATTATCCACAAGAAACTAATCAGGCTAGTCTCTCGTGGCTGCCTACACTTTATCTCTTGACAAAAGGATGCTCAAGAAGCTTGGCTGCAGTTGGTCTGCGTTCTGAATCTACTTGTATGCATTGCTTGATGAAATCACGTGCATCTTTCGATAGGTGATCAGGTACAGATGGTGGTTCACCCCGGCCAATCCTGAATAGCGCAGCAGTCTGTCATGCCAGAAAAGAAGAGCTTACACACATGCAAATAAACAAGCATGAACAAAGATTCAACTATACTTAACTTAAACTTTGACAAAACACTTGGCTCAATGACAGAAATCACCTAACGATTAACATTCTAGAGCTATGCAGCAAAGGCAGACAGGAAGGACTAATGGACATGCATTCATGATTTGAGAGAGCATCCTGAAATTCTTGAGAAAATTGGATGGCATGCATTTCTGAATGTTTAAGAACATCTGTCACATTTTAGCATATGAAATGCAATTATATTAAGTTAAAACTATATTTAAAAGCTACTAACATAAATATAACCTCTGTAAATCTGCAAGCCATGGCATCTTGCCCATGTGTCTGTTTGTGTTGTTAGGCTCACATGGTGATATTACTATATGCAGTCATATACACTGATGGAAATGTACATATTACAACCAGTAACCGTTCTCATTCTTGGCAAATTTATCGGAAAGGTTCAACTCAAGAAATTTCAAATTTTATTTTGCAGGCCAAATCTGGAGATTTAAGTTTTTAAATACACAAATTAGAAACATAAGAGGTAATAATTTTTAACACCATTATCTTAGTAAAACATCATAAAGTAGTTAAGGAAAATGTCCATAAACGTATAAAAACCGTTACTGCGATTACCCCTGCATCTCTAACATTCTGAGCTCTTCATGGGCGCCTGCAAATATTTCTTTTATGGGAAATGATGGTTTGGGAGTGTGAAACAAGGAGAGGTGAGTTCTTTTTTGGTGCAAGTTTTTCTTCCTTGAACCCCTTCGTCAATTTTTGTTCGAATGTAGCTACAGGAGCCTGCTTTAACTCCCTGAATACACGAAATATAAGCTTGAGAATTATTTTATCTCTAATTGAATTTTTTAACCACATCAATGCGTTTGTGCTTCTTTGGTCTTCTAACTCTATGTTTGCTATGTTTAATCAAACTTGTCAATCCCTTGCTTCTCTGCTTTTGTTTCTTCTTCGACTAACCATCCTCTAAGGATCTTTCCTATAAGATGTTTGCAGGTCTTGCTAAGATGTGGAGTGGGGTGAGGGCCTCTTGGTACTTCCCTAGTCCATCGTTCTCCTCTAGTCAAGAGTAGGCTCATTCCACCCTTAGAACCTATTCTAGCTGTCTTTTTGAGGAAGAAATTCAGCAGAGGGAAATTTTCAAAAAAAGGAAAAAGTATCCCTTCATCTTAGCTGTCATTTCTGCAGGAAACCTTTGCCACCAGAAAGGATGTATTTGCTTACTGGTGTTCCAAGTGGAATTGGTATGATACAACTGATGTTGCAGTTCTCTCTTCCATGGTCAAGCCCGCCAACCTCCTCCTAGGTCACAAGCCAATCAGTTTGGACAGAAACAACTGTGCATCGTATAATGAGTTCACTTGCTGCCATGTTATGTTGGCTAAAATGACTTTTTCATGTCCTGATCACCGGCACCTCATACCCATATATACTGCTACTTGAACTGAAAGGGAGGAAGTATACTTACCTAAGCAGCCAGAACAGAACTGCAACTTTCTTGCAGAATCACTCGCTACTTTGAAACGAAAAGTTCTAGCTTATACTCAAAATGGATTACCAACACCAGATGGTCGGTGCAGCCACTACACAACTCAAATCCTATTCTTTAGATACTTCCAGCAAAACCCAACTGTTGATAGCAACACGAAAAACTATATTCCAATATAAACAGCACACTTTGCCACTCTTATCAACAACAACAACAACAAAGCCTTTTCCATGCTAGACAGGGTCGGCTACACGGTATAAAAATCTGACAAAGTTTTACGCCGACTGTCGGAAGCCTAATGCAACCCTCCTCTTTTATCCGGGCTTGGGATTGGCCATACAAGGGTGATCCCTTACATGAGCGGAGTTCTTGCCACTCTTATCAGATTTGCGAAAATTGAGGATCTGTCTCAACACAAATTGGAAGGAGACGTACCTCTTGCATGCTAAGTAGTAAACTGCCTCAATTCTAAAAAAGGAAACCAAAAGTAACAACAACAACTAAACCTTTTCCTATACTAGATGGGGTCGGCTACATGATGCTTTGTTTCTACATAGCCCTATCATGTGTCATGTTAGCAGTTAACTCAATATAAACTAGATCATTCTTTATTATTTCTTTTTAATACCATGATGCTTTGTTTCTGCATAGCCCTATCATGTGTCATGTTAGCAGTTAACTCAATATAAATTAGATCATTCTTTATTGTTTCTTTCCAACACTTTTGTGGTCATCCTTTTCCTCTTTTAACATTTTCACGATTTGGTTTTTCATATCTTCTTACGGGAGCATCATTTGGTAATCTTTCTACCTGTCCACACCATCTTAAACGATTTTTTCTCATTTTATCCTCTATTGGTGCTACTCCCAATTTGTTTTTAATAACCTCATTATGTATACGGTCTTTTCTTGTATAACCACTCATCCATCTCAACATCCTCATTTCTGCTACGAACATCTTTTGTACATGTTGACGATTAACTGTCCAACACTCATAACCATAAAACATAGCAGGTCTAATTGTTGCTCTATAATATTTACCTTTCAACTTTAATGGTATCTTCTTATTACATAGAATTCATATGTCCCTCTCCATTTTAACTAACCAGCATTAATTCTATGCATAACATCTCCATCAAGTATACATAATGAGGTTATTAGAAACAAATTAGGAGTGGCACAAATAGAGGATAAAATGAGAGAATATTGTTTAAGATGGTTTGGACATATAGAAAGAAGATCAAAAGAAGAACCTATAAGAAGGTATGCAAAACTAGATTGTGAAAGTATTAAAAGAAGTAGAGGACAACCACAAAAGTGTTGGAAAGAAACAATAAAGAATGATCTAGCTTATTGTGAGTTAACTGCTAACATGGCACATGATAGGGCTCTGTGGAAACAAAGAATCCGTGTAGCCGACCCCGTTTAGTATGGGAAAAGGCTTAGTTGTTGTTGTAACATCTCCATCAATTTTTCCATCACTCTGAAAAATTGACCCCAGGTACTTAAAACTTTCCTTGTGAGGGATGTAATGTGTGTCAATCTTAATTTTTATATTCTCTGAAGTACCCAAACGATCAAACTTACATTTCATATATTTTGTCTTTGTTCTACTAAATTGGAAGCCTTTACTTTCTAATGTTTCTCTCTGTAGTTTCAATTTCCTATTAACTTTTTTCTTTCACTCATCCACAAATGCAATGTTATTTGCAAATAACATACACCAAGGTAATTCATCTAAAAAGAAAACCAAAAGTAAACTAGCATAAAATCAAGAATACATTAACAATTCATAATTAGCCAAATGTTGAGGAGAAATACTGAAAGACATTTAATGCTTACCCATTCCAGGTCGCCATATGGAACCTGGCCAATTAGCATCTCCAAGACTGTGCAACCAAGGCTCCATATATCAGCTTCAAGTCCATATGACTCTCTTGGACGCACAACCTGCAAAACCAACCCCTTGATTAACAAGTTAAAAATAAAATGTAAAATAGGAGCCAAGGAAACAGTCTAAATGGAGCGACAAGAAGGAGAAGCAGACAAGTACAGCTTGCAGAAAATTAGAAATTCAAACCTCAGGAGCCATCCAGTAAGCGCTTCCTTTGCAAGAGTTTGGCAGTTGCAGTTTGTCCACCTGAAAGTAATTCAAACAGCTAATAAAAAACGTGACAACACCAAGAAGCCAAGAACACGAAAAAACTTGGTTGGCAATCATCACGACATACCTCCTTTGCTAATCCAAAATCAGCAAGCTTTACCATGCCATTGGAATCCACCAAGATATTAGCGCACTTGATATCCCTTCAAGGAGAAAATATATAGACATGCTTAACTTGATATTCCTTCAAGGAGAAAATCCATAGAAATGCTTAAGGCTCTAATGAAAGCAGGACGCAACTATCTGCTTTCATAAAATTCATATTACATGATTTCGGACAAAGGAAATGTAATAATTCTTTCATCATCAGATATGAAGCAGGGTTATTAGATCAAGAACCAAAATACACTCACAAGCTTACAGACATGTGCCCATTCCAAGAAATACAAACCAAGAATTGTTACAACACAACCATTTTACAAAGAGCATTAACATCATCCCTTTGTTTAATCTGATTGCATTGCCAGTAATGAGCTCATATTTCCTTATCCTGTTACTCGGATAATTCCAATCAAACTGCATCCTTTCATCTATTAGATATGTCAGGATTTGCAGCTCTTAAAGAATATGTATATGAACAAAACCTGGAAACATTTAATTCTTTCAGCAATCACAATGCTTTTGTTTTTTGGATGCCTAGACATGCACAGTTGAAAATGGCAACAGAACTCCCCATGTCCTCTCAGTCAAAAATACTATACACAAGCAAGCATTCATTACAGTTATTGGACATTGTTGATGTTCGCAGCATAAAGACATCATCACCATCAACAACAAAAACAACAATTATAACAGAATAAAACTTCAGTTTCAAGCATTAATCCCAACAGGAGCAATATAATAGAATTAGATTCACAATAACAAAAGTGCACCATATTTGGTTGATCATTGTTATATATAAGGGCTCACTGTATGGGTGACAATTAGTGCGTGAAACTGTCACATCATTTTGAAAATTTGCTTAGGGTAAAACTCCTTTTACAATAAGCTCATTGATGCAATCAAGGAAGCCAAGAATGAGTAATCTACATTGAAGACATAAATGTGTAATCAAGACGATGCTTCAATGTAGCAGCGGAAGGTTGATTAAGCTCCTTGATGCAATCAAGGAAGCCAAGAATGAGTAATCTACATTGAAGACATAAATATGTAACGAAGACGATGATTCAATGTAGCAGCGGAAGGTTAATGAATATCACCTCGAAATATCACTCGCAAAAGCCTTAGAAAAAAACTATAATAAAGTGTATTCAACAAAGACACAATATATTAAAAAATAAATATTATTTAGCCACAAAAGGCTTAACAAAATATTTATAAGGAAGGCGTATTTATAGAGTACATGAGGAGTAGTAGAGGAGAAGAAGAGAACGGAAGGGGGGCTAGTAGCCAGCCCCCAAAAGCTAGTGGCCTTGCAGGCCCTCTCCCTGACGGTCCGATTGGCCAAGGCCTGCCAAGGTTGGGTTGCTCGGGCCCATTTTCTAACACCCTCCCTCAAACTGATAGCTCCATGACCTGAAGTTTGTCAATCAAAGACTGAAATCAAGGAACAAGTAATGACTTGGTGAAGACATCTGCAAGTTGATACTCTGATTTTATAAACTGTAATATTAAATTATCTTGTAGATGTTCTTCACGAACGTAGTGACAGTCCATTTCGATATGCTTTGTACGCTTATGAAATGTACGATTGTTGGCTATATACATAACACTTTTATTGTCGCAAAACATTATTGAAAGAGCTTCCAATTATATGCCCAAATCCTAAAGTAGTCGTCGCAGCCAAGTTAGTTCGGTAGTTATGTTGGTCATTGCACTTTAGTAGAGGAAAGAGACACATTTTGTTATTTCTTGCATTTCCATGAGATGAGAGAGTGACCAAGGAATATTCACTAGCCGGTGGTAGACTGCCTGTCATTCACATCACCACCCCAATCAGCCAATCAACATCAGTATATGCAAAATATATACAAGCAACTGAGATAAAGAGAAAGATGATAGAAATACTCCCTTGGTTGAGGTTTATTAAATATAACAAACAATCCTCATATACACTGAGGTAGGCACATGTTTAAACTGACTTACAGCAATATCTAGTTGTGTTATGGCAAGATAGGTGAGTACTCCAACCATCTGTCTATAAGGTGTGGGATCACTCAAAAGTTTGTCATCAATTAGACACATCTTCTGGTTGATTACCTCAGGTGTTTCAACAACTTTGTCATTTGTAATTCTTAATGTAAGAACAATATCATTAGTAAACTTAGTTTGTGATAAAAAAAAAACTCTATCATCACGAGTTACCTCAATGCCAAGAAAATAAGAAAGTTGGCCAAGATCCTTCATTTCAAACATATTACCAAGTTCTTGGTGCATTTGCTAGATATCGGAATTATCACTACCTCTAATAATCATATCATCGACGTAGAGCAAAAGAATAACAATACTTACACATGACTTTCTTATAAACAAAGTTGTGTCAATATAACAGATAGTAAAACCATGCAATATCATGAATTCAGTCATTCTATCAAACCAAGCTTTGGGAGCTTGTTTGAAACCGTACAAAGCTCTTTTGAGCTTTAAGACTTTGGTTTTAAGAAGATTAAGACCATGATGAGGCTCCATATATACTTTTTCCTTCAACCAACCATTCAAAAAAGCATTTTTAACATCTGACTAATAGATATTTCAATGATGAATTGTACACATAGCTATAAGTGTTCTAACAATTATCATCCTAGCCACAGGAGCAAAGGTTTCTTCGTAATCAATTCCATATTATTTTAAGTAACCTTTGGCAACTAATCTAACTTTATAGCGATCTAATGAACTATCACCATTAGTCTTAATTTTATAGACCCACCGATAACCTATAGTCTTTTTGTTTGATGGTTTAGAGACAACATCCCAAGTTTGGGTTCTATATAAAGCAGTGTTATCCGTCACGATACGATACACCTACTTGTATCGTAAATAGGTAAGTAGCACATCGTATAGGGCGATACGGGCCATATTGCACGATACGGCCAGGGACCCTTATAAAGGGTCCCCGACCGAACGAAAACCCGCGTTTTTTGCAAGTTTCCTCTCTCTCTCTTCGAGTTCTCCAAACTCCCTAAGAGTCGTTTTTCGCCTCCTTGATGTTCAAAGCTCCAAAATCATGCTCTACGATATCCACGCAAACCTTCTTTCTCAGATTTAGGTATATTTTTAGTGTTTTTCTTCATTTTTTCATTTTTATTTGTTATTTTTTTTGTTTATTTGTATTTTTTTTTTAATGACAAAATATGAAGTTATTAAGTGTGTGGATATGATTTTTATTGCATTCATGAAGTGGGAGACACTCTATTTTAGTGTTATTTAATGATTGGGGATTTACGAAGTGCTTTTATTTTCAGGTTTTTTATTGAATTAAAATACTCAATTGAGATGGCAGGAAGGGGTGGTAGAGACTCCCATTCAAAGTCTGATGATCCGGCATGGCAGTGGGGTACACCAGTTGAGGGTTCTAGGTTAAAGATCAGATGCTTATTTTGTGAGAGTGTGGTTAGTGGTGGAATTTCAAGGTTAAAACACCACCTAGCAGGGACTAGAAAAGAAGTTGCTCTATGGACAGGTAGAGTTAAAAGTTTGCCAGAAGGTATTAAATGGCAATGCCTGCAGATGATTGACAGTATATAAGAAAGGAGACAACAAAATGATGATTTAAAAATGTTTGAAGAAGATTATGATGCTACTGGATTTAGATTTTCTGATAGTTTGCCTTCATATGGTAGAACAGAGATCAATAGTAGCAGTTCACGAGGACCTAACAGGGAAAAGAGGGATGTTGAAGACTTTGGCGGTGGTAGAAGAGGAAGTTCTGGAAGGAGTAGAGGAAGATCTTCTTCTAGTATACATTCATTTTTCCCTCCTACTACTACACCTGGTGCTCAACTTCATGCTGCTATGGCTTTAGAACAGTTACATGATCAGGTAGACCTTGCAGTGGGCAGATGGTTTTATGATGCATGCATTTCATTCAATGCAGCAAACAGTTTTCATTTTCAAGCAATAGCATATGCAATTGCTAACATCGGTCCAGGATGCAAGATGCCCTCCTATCAGAAGTTGAGAGAAAAGATCTTAGATAAGACCGTCATTGAAGTGCAAGAATACTGTTCGACATTGCGAGAGTCATGGAAGAAGATAGGTTGCACTATCATGACAGATGGATGGACAGATAAGCGAGAAAGGACCTTGTTAAACTTTCTTATATGTTGTCCTAAAGGACTTATGTTTTTGAGATCTTTAGATATATCAGAAGGGAGGCACACTGCAGATATTCTACGAGAAGAATTTGATAAGGTTCTATAAGAGGCTGGGATTACAGATAATGCAGCTAACTACAAAGCAGCTGAGAAAGAGTTAGCTGATATTTATGAGACTTTCTACTGGACACCATGTGCAGCTCACTGTTTAGATCTCATCCTTGAGGACATTCATGAGATGGATGAAATAAAGGCAGCAATTGAGTTTTGCCAAGATATTACAAAATTCATTTACAACTATGCATTTGTTTTGTGTATGATGAGGAGATATACAGAAGGTGCTGAGCTTCTTCGAACAGTTACAACTCAATTTACAATAAACTTCTTATTTGTACAGAGTATTGTGAGACAGAAGCAAGCATTGAAGAGAATGTTCTCCTCAGATGAGTGGCAACAATTTGCAGAGTTGCCTCAGAACAAAAGAAATAGAAAGTTGAATGAGATTGTAGAGACAGTTTTTAGAAGTACATTTTGGAATGCATGTGTTAGATTGTTGAGAATTACCTGTCCTTTAATGAAAGTTTTGATATTGGCTGACAGTGAGGAGAAACCATCTATGGGCTACCTTTATGAAGCCATGGATAGGGCAAAAGAAGTCATCAGAAATAATTTTAATAGAAAAAAAAAAGATTATGTGCCCGTGTGAAAAATAATTGATAATAGATGGAATAAACAATTGCATCAGCCTATTCATGCAGCAGCCTATTATCTAAACCCATCATTCAGGTACTCAGCAACCTTTAAAAGGGGCGGTGAGGTTAATCGAGGAATCATTGATTGTATTAATAGATTAGTCCCTGATGAGAGCATAGCAGATGCTATACATCGAGAGATGGAGATTTATGATAATGCTCTTCACTTGATGGGTTTGCCTGTAGCAATTCACAACCGCACTACGATGCGTCAAGGTAAATTGTTTATTTTCATATTTAAGTTGCATCTTATATTACTGTGGATTATGACTCTAATGTTTGTTTTTTTCTACAGATGTTTGGTGGAACAGGTTTGGACCTGATTGTCCGAACCTTAGAGATTTTGCAGTAAGAGTCTTGAGCCAAACCTATAGTGCAACAGGTTGTGAAAGAAATTAGAGTGTTTTTTAACACATCCATACAAAGAAGCACAACAGGTTGGAACATAAAAGACTAAATGATTCAGTTTTTATTCGTTGTAACATGCGCCTTCGTGAAAGGTAACGTTATATTACTATTACTTAAATATTCAATTCAATAAATTGTTAATATTATTTACTAATTGTTTATCTTTGTTTGTTGTAGGCAATTAAAAAATGTAAATAGACAAGAAAGCCAATTTGATCCAATAAGTTTGGATAATTTTTATATATTAGAAGATTGGGTTATAGAAGATAGTGAAGAAAATGCCCTCCTAACTGAAGAAGACATTGCATGGATTAATTTGGAAGGAGCGCAACAACAATTTCAAGGAGATGAAGAATTTGATTTTCAAGCATAAGGTGTTGTTGCTGATGATGATAAGGATCTCCAGTAAGGAGAAGATGAAGATTATTTAGTTGATGATCCGGATTATAATTTGTAAGATGCAAATGTATTTCATTTTTTTGATTCAAAATATGTAAATTTGGATGCAATTGTTCAATGTTGAATGCTTAATCTGTACTAAACTTTGCATTATATGAATTTAAAGCAATTACCAGATTTTTCTTGATTTTTTTGGTTTTTTTTTTTTACGATACACCCGTATCGTGGAGCCCAGCGATACGCGTCCGACAACACTGATATAAAGCATTCAACTCTTCGTTAATGGCATGAATTCAGTCTTGTGATAACTTAACTTCCTTAAAGGTTTTAGGTTCCTTTATAGCTGAAATATTTATTACCAAGGCTAGTGGAAAGCTATCATAGGAGACAAATCTTTCAAAAGGTCTAAAATCATGGTTTGAACTTTTAGGAATAGGCACACTTCTTCTAGTATAATGTTGATCAAAAGGTGTACCAGGGTGTCTTGAAGTCATATGTTCATCAAGGTCATTTTCTACGTGAATCACATCTTCACTTAAAATAGCATTGAAGAAGGAATAGGGTCATCAAGAGAACTAACATCATCCATGCCTTTAAAAACATATTCATTTTAAAAAAACTTGACATCTCGCGATACATAAAGTTTATCATTTTTACAATCATAACACTTTTACCGCTTTTTAGTTATTTCATATCCTAGAAAAACACATTCTATAACACGAGAAGAAAGTTTATATCTTTGTTTGTATAAACAAAATATTTACATTCAAACACACAAAATATAGAGTAATTAGGAGAAAGTTGAAAGAGCTTTTCTACAGGAGACATGTTTTGTAAAACTGAAGATGACATTCGGTTAATTAAGTAAATAGAAGTCATAATAGCTTTGACCCAAAAAATTTTAGGAACACCACTAGATAATAACAAAGTTCTTCTGGTTTTCAATATATGACGATGTTTACGTTCCGAAATATTATTTTGTTAAGGAGTTTTAGTGCAATAAGTTTGATGCACGATCCCAAATTTGTCAAGATGATTTTTAAACTCTTTGGACATAAACTCTCCTCCCGAGTCGGATCTAAAAATCTTAATTTCCGAATCAAATTAATTTTTTACAAGATTGTAAAATATAACAAAATTTTGAAAAATGTTAAACTTTGCCTTTAAAAGATATATTATGTATATCTAGTGAAATCATCTATAAAATGACGTACTAGAAAATCTCTCCTTTAGATAAAAAGGGTGTCGATCCTCATACATCCGAGTGAACAATTTTAAACGGTTTTATGGAGATATGTATTTTGTTTTAAAAGGGTAGATGTTGCATTTTGTTAAGTACACAATCTTTGCAAGAAAAGTTTTCAATATTATTTATTCTAAGAAGACATTGATACCAATGTTGTCTGACGCGTATCGTATCGCGTATCGCTGGGCTCCACGATACGGGCGTATCGTATCATATTGTATCGTATCGTACTTTAATATTAAAAAACTATAAAAATTATTTAAAAAATCAATAAAATTAGTAAAAATCCGAAAAAAATCAAGAAAATTCTAGAAAATTTTGGAAAAATCTGGTAATTGCTTTAAATTCATATAATGCAAAGTTTAGCACAAATTGAACATTTAATATTGAACAATTGCATCCAAAATTATATATTTTGAATCAAAAAATGAAATACATTTATATTTTACATATTGTAAATTTGTATCAGGATCATTAACTAAATAATCTTCATCTTCTCCTTGATGATGTTGTTGTACTTCAAATTAATTCATGCAATGTCTTCTTCAGTTAGGACTTAGGAGTGCATTTTCTTCGTTATCTTCCATAATCCACTCATGTAATATATCAAAATTAACAAACTGCTATCTTTGTACATGTAGTTGTCATATTTGCTAATTTTCATATGTGAGCAAAACAAAGAGCTCCATTTCTTTGATTATTGAGTCTATGACACCTCAATGATGTGATATTATTACTTGATGATGTCCCTTTTTTCTCTTATTGGAGACTAGCTTTTTAACTAATGCTTGAGCTTCATTTCTCACTTCACAGACTGAGTTAAGCCTCACACACATTGATCATGTTCAACTCAATGGAAGTCATGTAACGTGAACCCTAAAATAGTGAAGTTGTGAAATCCCTACTCAATGAACCGAGAGAACTAAATGTTTTTAATTGTTTACGATCTTATGAAATTAGAAACTGTTAGCAAAAATATACCTAAAAGTTGTAACAGAAAGGGAAATGATTTTGTCATAATTTTTTTTTATACATTATTCTTATTAAATAAATGAAATTATAAACCCAAATTATAAGCATATTGGAGGATGCCTTTAAGGGAAGTGAAGAGAGGGGAAGAGAGGGCAGAAACATGCAAAAAAAAATTGAAAATTTTTTTTTTGGGTGTATCACCCGTATAGTACGATATGGGCGATACGGGCCGTATCATACGATATAGTATGATACGTACGGTGCGATACGGATAACACTGATTGATACAACTTTTGAATATTAAGATATCTTAATCTTTTATGTCATAAAAGAGCATCACTAGTCAAGACATTAGCATATCATATGCTATGTATTGTAGGTAGTCCATAATATAAAGTTTGTCCTCTCTATCGCCATGACCAGTCACCTTTCTCGAGAGGCGATCTTGTACTATACATCTCATGAATGAAAAAGTTATAACACAATTTTTATCCGAAGTTTGGGATACCGAAAATAAGTTTAGTTTTGGAACAACACTAATTTTGGAAACTTTAAAATTTTTGTTTTGCAAGTCACCAAGGGTTTTTCAACACATGGTTTTAAAATATTTTCATTGCAAGTCATATGAAATGAGGCACTGGACTAAGAAACCATACCTTCAACTTGGTTAGTTGAAGAAGAGCAAACCACACCTATTGTTGCTTTGTCTTTATTTGAGCTTCAAGCATTTTTATCTTTTCTTCGAGTGCAACGAAGAGGATGAGGCTTGTTCTTCTACTAATGTCACATTTCTCTTAAACACAATTTGGCCTTATGTGTCCGACCTCTCTACAATGGTGGCAAATAATGTCTTTTATTGCTTCTTCACTTTTGAAATGAAGAAGTCAGTAAGCCTTCATATTTGCTCCGATTTTTTATGCGGCCAAGATGATGTCTCTTTGAAGTCTAACTTCATTCGTTCTTGTTTCCATCATTTGGAGATCGGTAAGAATATCTTCTTTTGTAGTAAAAGGTTTTCTATGGAAGAGAGATGATCTTACCCCTTCAAATTCTTCCCGAAGACTTCTTAGAAATTTATATATAAAATCTTCATTATCTTCACATTGTCTCTCACTAAGACATTGTGTACATTTCTTTTTGTAATCATATAATTGGTTCCAAACATTAGAATATTCACCAAAAAATTCATTTACCCCTTTATCTCCTTGTCCAAATGAGACTAATTTGTCTCTTAATGTCATTTTATGAGTCACGTAAACATGAGATTCTTTTAAGTATTACCATGCTTCTTTGGCATTAGCGAAATTGGCCAAGGCTAGTATACTCATATACATTGTTCATGAGCACCCATAGGATTGTTCTCTGACCTCCTTCATATTCTTCTTTTTGCTTGTGTGGCATTAATAGAGGGTTCTACCTTCGAACCACTTACATAACCCCATAACTTTTCGAAATATAGGTAATTTTTCATAGATTGAGCGAATGTCTTCTAGTTCGAGGGTGTTAGACGAAAGTTAAATCCCCCCTTATCGTCCATATTTCAAGGAAAAAAAGAAACTAAAGAGGTAAACTCATAAAATACGAATGACACGTTTTCTAAGGTGATGAATAATATTCCTACGATCATAAAATAGCTCTTATACCATGTAACGAAGACGATATGAATTTCATCTTGAAATATCACTCGCAAAAGCCTTAAAAAAAAGTTATAATGAAACGTATGCAACAAAAGACACAATATATTAAAAAATGAATATTATTTAGCCACAAAAGGCTTAACAAAGTATTTATAAGGCGTATTTATAAAGTACACAAGGAGTACTGGCCTTGACGGCCCTATTGGTCAGGGCCTGCCAGGGCCGGGCCGCTCTGGCCTATTTTCTAACAAAATATGCATGTTCTTTCTGCATCATTGGACACAACGGAAGAACAGATGAAGCTTCAAGAAGAAGGTGCAACAAATTAGATAGTAAATGCTTCAAAAGATACAAAGGAAAGTCTGAAAAA
Source organism: Brasenia schreberi (assembly GCA_036023115.1). Taxonomy (NCBI): domain Eukaryota; kingdom Viridiplantae; phylum Streptophyta; class Magnoliopsida; order Nymphaeales; family Cabombaceae; genus Brasenia; species Brasenia schreberi. Next base: position 12,580,597 of record JAYKKT010000060.1, on the reverse strand, counting down.
ATGATGGAAGAAATGTTCAAACATAGCCTTGCTTTCCTGGGCAATGCAAACATGAGAACGTCAAGCAAAAAGGTGATTAAGAAGCTATGTAGGACTGACTTAACGTGGGAGAGGAAGGTTTTGGTTTTGACTGGTACTTGGATATATAAAGGCAACCAAATGTGTACACAGCAACAGAACAGGCTATCATGACACAAAATAACTTATAAACAAACAAATATGAAGTGATAAGATGAGCAGCGTCCAGGCTTTAACTCGTGATGTACAGGCACTGCTGTACATTCCAAGACACGTGCACTCTCTGCATCAAGCAGGCAGCAGAAGGGTGCTGGAGTTTTCCTGATGGTTGGTGATTAGTGGTGGAAGGAACCAGAGTGGCAACAAAGAGGACTTAGAATCACGTACTTTGCTGCTAAGGAAAAGCTTTGTGGTGAGCACAACCCTATTATTTGGAACAAGTGTGACAATTTATCTCCTCTTGCTAATTTCTTCTTCCACAAAACCGGCTCCTTTTCCCAGCGTGAAAGTGATATGTAGGACCCAGAAATAAAATTTCACGGCTAGAAGCTTCCATATGGTGAGCAAATTTTAACACAAGGAACCCATCACCGCCCTTTGGTAGTATTTGTTTAATTTTTTATATTTCAAATGTATATTTTCTTGAGATCAATAGGGAGCCTATAATATCTCAACATTGTGTCCTTGTCATAGGCACTACAAAAAAAGATGTAAAGTTGGGAATACACATATATATTTTATACATGTATGTATATATGTACGTACATATCTAGGTGCACCCTGTATGATACACCCTTGAAACACAAACATCATTTTTAATTTTCAAATAAAGACAAACAAATGGAGTTACTTCTAATGGACCTACCACAAACTTTGTCTGTCAAAAGGATTGTCCGCAAGAGAAGCAACTATTGGAGACTTGTAATTTACTAACAAACTTGACACACTAACACTAACTGAAAGTACCAACTCTCACAAGAAAAATGACCATAACAAAATGAAAGTTGATAGTAAGACCTGTAAAAAATGCTGAAGTCTGTGGTTTTCGTAACAAGGTCAGAAGTGTCATGTATCAGTCTTTGGCTATTTATGCAACTCAGTAGTTTCATAAAGGCATTGATGAAAATGAAAAGGTTAATAAGAAGGGGTTAACCATTTGCGATGAACTTTTAGAACCACTAGAGTGTCCTAATGAAAATGAGCCTCTCTATCATCGTTGTCTCTTTTTGAAGGCTTAGGGACTTAAAAAGATTGCCCGGGGGGGGGCATATCAAACTGTTCATATTCAGTTTGATACTTCATACGCCACTGTATCCAAATAAGTTTTTCAATCTCTCCCAGGAGATTTTCAATAAAGTCTGCTTTATCTCGAGCGTCAGTAAATCCTTTTTCTGCCACAAGATTTCTTGTAATGGACTCCCAACGTGAGAAGACGTCATGGAATAGTCCAATTTGTTGCGGAATAACGAAGATAGCTCCTTGCTGCTGTTTGGCAGAAGGAAGGTTCCACATCTCGTCGTTAATTCCTCTTTTGAATTTTGTGTGGCTGCTGGAGGCACCATCAAAGTTTGGCTTGATTGGGGGTGTCTGTCCTGTAGCCGGTGGATATCCGGGGGCACTCATTTGTGTATCCCGGGTGGCAGGATTATAGACTGAGGTCACGGCTGACGGAGATGACGAGGAGGAGGCTGCTAGCCTTTTGTGTAAATCACGAAAGACAGGGTATTCCAGATCATTATCTTGTTCTTCGAGAGCAAATGTTTGTTCCTCCGTTGCAAATGGATTGATGAAGTTTTCTTCTTGATCAGGTGACTCATCAAACTTAGGTCCTTCATCGAAAATCGGACCATCATTCCTTGCAGTAGCGAGGTATTGGTAATATTGAAGATCATCATCTTCATCTTCATCTTCCTCCTCTGCATCAGTGAACAAGACAGCAATGGTTTGCTGCAAATCATCTTCCTCTGGAATTTGTTCAGAGGTCACTTCATAATTTGAGAATCTGACGGAAACACGTCCGTCGAGCAAGTTTCTGGTATCAACCTCCCGAGGTTGAACCGGTTGTTGAAGTGTTGAATCAGAAATGATCCAATCTAGGCTTTGAAGGCCTTGACTTGTGATACGCCGTCCGGGGAGTGCAGTGACTCCTCTGCTTGCCAAATAATCTGTAACTTGGCCAATTTGGTAAGCAAACGCCATATTCGACGTGTTTGACAGGCGTCCGATCAATCCTCTGGTCACGATGAGGTTGGCCTCACCGTTCCTCCAGTTTTGATATCCTCTTGTCTGGATTGATATCTGGAAGTTATAATAGAAGTCTCTGAGGGTCATAATTGTGTCAGGTATGATAAACGTAATTTGATGGCCCTGTGCCAAATCGACTTCCATTGTTGCAAAGATGGCTTGATCATTCTGCCATCTGGTGTCTCTGAAAACAATTAAGGCTTGCGTGCCTTCGTCTCGTCGGTGCAGGATTTGCAGTCGGACCTGGGCAAGTCCGATGTGAATAAACCGGAAACCGGTTCGTTGTAAATCCTGGTAGCTGGATGGTTGGATGAACGGTCTGTCGACCTGTTGTCCATCGATACAGGAAATGGCTTCTTCCGAGAGATGTTGATAAACTTGGTGCTGGTTTGTATCTGATATGGAGTTATACAAAACTTCCGCAGGCACCATAGTAGCACGATCTCTGAGAGAACGCTGTAGTTGCTGTTCTGGTTGAACATGAGTTTCCAGAACTTCTCGGTACGGTTGCCGTCCTAAGAATCTGTTGACATTTCTTTGCAGATTATATCGCCGGCGTTGGCCGCTGCGATAATCACGAATTTGGTCATCCACTTCTGATACAGATGTGCTTGTACCAGCTTGCTGTTGAATTGTTGAGGTAGAGGAGACTGGGGGTCGACTATCCATTTCAATGTTGGATCTTGGAGATCTCGTCCTTAAGGATGTCGTAGGGGTCTTTGAAAACCTTAAACTTTCCCTTCTTTTCAACGGGCTTGCCGAGCGACAAGTCTTTGAACTTCTTTGTAAGCTCGTTAATGAGGGAATCAGACAGGTCGTCCTCCTTCTTCTGGGTAACTTGATTTTGGGATTTGAGTTCAGCAAGGTTGGCACTGAGCTGTGCTTGCTGATCAAGAACTTGGGTTACTAACTGAATGAGAGAATTCCCTTGTTTTGCAAGAGCAGTAAGGGCAATTCCGGTTGTTGAGAGGGTTGCTGGGGAGACGTAAGCAATACCAGGGGGGTCAATAGAATTGGTTAACTCTATTGCCTTTTTGACTGACGGGTTGTTTCCTAAGGTTACAGGTACACTGTTGCTGGTATGTGGTTGGGACATAAGCTGACTCTAAGGAAATGGAAAACTGAAACACAGATTTCAGTCGGTCAATATGGCTAATCCAGACCAGTTCCACTCTCCCTTAGCACACGTAAACGTGGGTTCGGTTGAGCTTTGATGTCTGACCGAGGCTATTTCTGCTTGCAGATAAGCTTAACTGAAAAATCTCACCTGAGATGACGCCGGAAATAGGTGAACACTATTTGGTACTACAGTCTGAACGGCCACTCTGCCTATACTGTTTCCCACTGGAACGCCTATTACAAACGCTGTCACAAATGAAATTGAACAGAAAAACGACTCTGTTTTGCAAAAGAACTCGCTCTGAAAAGTTCGGAAAGTTTAAGGTATTCAAAGAACCTTACGATATCCTGAAAGACGAGATCTCCAAGATCCAACATTGAAATGGATAGTCGACCCTCAGTCTCCTCTACCATTCAACAGCAAGCTGGTACAAGCACATCTGTATCAGAAGTGGATGACCAAATTCGTGATTATCGCAGCGGCCAACGCCGGCGATATAATCTGCAAAGAAATGTCAACAGATTCTTAGGACGGCAACCATACCCAGAAGTTCTGGAAACTCATGTTCAACCAGAACAGCAACTACAGCGTTCTCTCAGAGATCGTGCCACTATGGTGCCTGCGGAAGTTTTGTATAACTCCAGATCCGATACAAACCAGCACCAGGTTTATCAACATCTCTCGGAAGAAGCCATTTCATGCATCGATGGACAACAGGTCGACAGACCGTTCATCCAACCCTCCAGCTACCAGGATTTACAACGAACCGGTTTCCGGTTTATTCATATCGGACTTGCCCAGGTCCGACTACAAATCCTGCACCGACGAGACGAAGGCACGTAAGCCTTAATTGTCTTCAGAGACACCAGATGGCAGAATGATCAAGCCATCTTTGCAACAATGGAAGTCGATTTGGCACAGGGCCATCAAATTACGTTTATCATACCTGACACAATTATGACCCTCAGAGACTTCTATTATAACTTCCAGATATCAATCCAGACAAGAGGATATCAAAACTGGAGGAACGGTGAGGCCAACCTCATCGTGACCAGAGGATTGATCGGACACCTGTCAAACACGCCGAATATGGCGTTTGCTTACCAAATTGGCCAAGTTACAGATTATTTGGCAAGCAGAGGAGTCACTGCACTCCCCGGACGGCGTATCACAAGTCAAGGCCTTCAAGGCCTAGATTGGATCATTTCTGATTCAACAATTCAACAGCCAGTTCAACCGCGGGAGGTTGATACCAGAAACTTGCTCGACGGACGTGTTTCCGTCAGATTCTCAAATTATGAAGTTACCTCGGAACAAATTCCAGAGGAAGATGATTTGCAGCAAACCATTGCTGTCTTGTTCACTGATGCAGAGGAGGAAGATGAAGATGATGATCTTCAGTATTACCAATACCTCGCTACTGCAAGGAATGATGGTCCGATTTTCAATGAAGGACCTAAGTTTGATGAGTCACCTGATGAAGAAGAAAACTTCATCAATCCATTTGCAACGGAGGAAAAAACATTTGCTCTTAAAGAACAAAATGACGATTTGGAATACCCTGTATTCCGTGATTTACACAAGAGGCTAGCAGCCTCCTCATCGTCATCTCCGTCAGCCGTGACCTCAGTTTATAATCCTGCCACCCGGGATACACAAATGAGTGCCCCCGGATATCCACCGGCTACAGGACAGACACCCCCAATCAAGCCAAACTTTGATGGTGCCTCCAGCAGCCACACAAAATTCAAAAGAGGAATTAACGACGAGATGTGGAACCTTCCTTCTGCCAAACAGAAGCAAGGAGCTATCTTCGTTATTCCGCAACAAATTGGACTATTCCATGACGTCTTCTCACGTTGGGAGTCCATTACAAGAAATCTTGTGGCAGAAAAAGGATTTACTGACGCCCGAGATAAAGCAGACTTTATTGAAAATCTCCTTGGAGAGATTGAAAAACTTATTTGGATACAATGGCGTATGAAGTATCAAACTGAATATGAACACCTGCTCTCCACAGCAGACGGCAGGGAAGGAACGAACAACATACTTGCACAGATGCGACTAGTTTTCTCCTTAGAAGACCCATCACAAGGTACAACTGGAATTCAGGATCAAGCATATCGAGACCTCGAACGCTTATCCTGCAACAACCTCAAGTACATCGTGCAGTATATGAACGATTATCTCCGGTTAGCAGCAAAAACCGGAAGGGTATGGATTTCCGAGGAAATCTCGGAGAAGTTTTGGATGAAGATGCCAGGAGATCTTGGCAACAGAATTAAGCAGGGATTCGATGAAAAATACCCTACTGTCAAGATTGGATTGGTACCCCGGATCTTATATGCGTACCAATACCTGGAACAAGAGTGCAAGGATGCAGCGTTCAAACGCTCATTAAAGAATTTATCATTCTGCTCGCAAATTCCCATCCCTGGATATTACGGGAACTCAGGCGAACGAAAAAAGTACGGTCTGAGGCGATCAACTACATACAAGGACAAGCCTCACCAATCACATGCCCGCGTGGAGAAAAAGAAGCATTTACTACGGAATAAGAAATGCAAATGCTATCTATGCGGTGATGAAGGGCATTTTGCTCGTGAATGCCCTAATGAGAAAAGAAATGTGAAGCGAATGGCCATTTTCGAAGGTTTGGAGATTCCGGATGATTTTGAAATCATCTCTGTCAGTGAAGGAGAAGCTGACAGTGACGCCATATACTCCATCTCGAAAAATAAAGAAATGGATGAGTCTCTGGAACACCAAATCCAGACTCTAAGTCTTCACATGCTTCATATCAAGCGGCTCGGGGAAGATAAACCGGATAGCTATCGACCTAGCATCCTCCTACCCCTGGAACAAATGGCGTGCCAGCATACTTGGCTTCACAACCAAGTTCTGGACAATATTCTATGCTGCTGCTGCAAACGTCCGACGATGAAAAGAGCACGGATCAACTGCTCTTCCTGTAATATCGTCGCTTGTGGCCTCTGTGGCCCTCATTATTTCAATAAGCAAGTCCCTGTTGAACCAATTCAACAAACTGCTATGGATCCAGCAAAGTTCCGCAACATCATTCGAGCTCAAGCGGAATATATCCAGAATACAAACTGCTATGGCTTGCCATCCCCCATTCAAAGCTCGAGCTATTCTCGATACCGACGCAACAACCTGTTGCATTGATGAGAAATCTATACCGGTAGCTGCTTTGGAGGACAACACTTTTACAGTGCAATTTACCGGCGTCAATTCAAAGCAAAACGCCAATAAGAAACTGAAATATGGGAAGATGATCATTGGAGATAATCAGTTCAGAATCCCATATACATATGCATTCCCCATGCAGCTTGGAGGAGAGATCCAGATGATCATCGGCTGCAATTTCATTCGGGCTATGCAAGGCGGTTTACGAATTGAAGGTGACACAATTACTTTTTATAAGAATGTCACAGTGATCCAAGCACAACAAAGTGCAACTATCTCAGCCTTTGTTCAAGATCTGGATGATTTGGAACACATCCAACTCCAAGAGGCTGTACATTATGCCGCCGGACCAACTCCAGAGAACTTCCAAAAGAAATTCTCTGCTATTTTTGAGAAGTTACGAGAAACAGGATTCATTGGGGACAATCCCCTAAAACACTGGGAGAAGAACAGGATTACATGCAAGATCATCCTGAAGAATCCCAACTTTGTTATAGAAGACAAACCACTGAAGCAAGTAACGCCACAGATGAAGGAAGCATTTGCAAAGCATGTCAATGCGTTACTACAATTGGGAGTCATTCGACCATCAAGTAGCCAACACCAGACAACGGCGATCATTGTCCATTCCGGTACAACTCAGGACCCCAAAACCGATGAGGTAAAAAGGGGAAAAGAAAGAATGGTCTTTAATTATCGTCGCTTAAATGACAATACAGAGAAAGACCAGTACTCCCTCCCCGGCATAAACTCCATCTTGAAGAAAGTCGCTGGAAGTAACATCTATTCGAAGTTTGATCTAAAGAGCGGCTTCCATCAAGTCATGATGGACCCTGAATCAGTACCCCTAACTGCATTTTGGGTACCTCAAGGATTATACGAATGGCTGGTAATGCCATTTGGACTGAAGAATGCGCCTGCCGTCTTTCAAAGAAAGATGGACAATTGTTTCAAGGGAACTGAAGACTTCATTGCCGTCTACATAGACGACATCCTTGTCTTCTCCCAATCAGAAGACGCGCATGCAAAACATCTGAGAATTTTGATTGACAGATGCCAGCAGAATGGCCTGATACTGAGTCCAACAAAAATGATAGTTGGCCAGAAGACCATTGAATTCCTTGGAGCCATCATCGGCAAAGGAGAAATTCAACTCCAGCCGAATATCATTCAGAAGGTGTTAGAAAAGACTGACGCAGAGCTGAACACCAAGACAGGCTTACGGTCATGGCTTGGAATTCTCAATTATGCCAGGCATTTTATTCCCAATTTGGGCAGATTATTAGCACCCTTATACAGCAAGACAAGCCCAACGGGAGAGAAACGTATGAACGAGCAAGATTGGAAACTCGTTCGACAGATTAAGCAGCAAGTTCAGCAATTACCACCACTCTCCATACCACCGCCACAATGTTTCATTGTCTTGGAAACAGATGGATATATAGACGGATGGGGCGGGGTCTGCAAGTGGAAACCAATGAAAAATGACCCCAGAGCTATGGAAAAACCATGTGCCTATGCCAGTGGGAAATTCGACCCACCAAAATCTTCCATAGACGCTGAAATCTTCGTTGTTATGAACAGTCTGGAAAGCCTCAAAATCTATTACCTAGAACAGAAGGAAATCCTCATTAGAACAGACTGTCAAGCTATCATTAGCTTCTTCAACAAGTCAAGTCTGAACAAGCCATCCAGAATAAGATGGATAGCTTTTGTTGACTTCATTACAGGATTAGGGATCACAGTTCATTTTGAACATATCGAGGGCAAGGATAATGTTTTAGCTGATACCCTATCCCGAATGATCACTATAGTGATCAATGCCGAAGAGGTGCCTGAAGATCATTGCCTGTTAATTAATGATTTTATCAATTTTACGCAGGAATGGCAAGCCAAAGAAACCCATCCTGCAGGAATGATCAGCAGAGTGCAGAGCACCTGCGAGGAGCTCATCCACTCGTTGTCCAGTTCAGGGACACCATCATACAGCGTCATCCCGAAACGGCGCGACGCTGGAATAAACCAGTCATCAACAGAGGAGTTCCCCTCGACCAGTCCCGTGCCCTGGGCACGCATCTCGACTTTTTAGAGCGAAAGGTCTTTTCTCAGGTCCTAAAGAATATTGAGATCTTACAGCAGATGACTCAACTGAAAATGGAGACTGCACAAGTTCTTGGGACACGAGACAACTACTGGACCGACCTGAAGCCGTTACTGCAGGAACAGGCTCAAAGATTAGAAAGTAGCATACGTGGCAGGATTAGGAACACATGAAGGCCAAAAGCATTGAAAAATGTCAACTACAACATCCTTCAAAAGAAACATTAGCAAATTTCCTTTGCAAGACATCCCTGTCAAGGAGATACTTCCGAAGAATAATTCCAGTGGCACACATTTTTTCTGTACTAAATTATAAAAAGCCTATAAATAAATGGCAACAACATATGCATGCAAAGGTTAAAAACTTAAAAGCATTCAATATTTGTCAAACACAAGATCCTTAGAAAGAAATGTTGGCAAATCACCTGTGCAAGACACCCCTGTCATGCAAATACTTCAAGCCGTGCAGGATCTGCCTTGTGTAATTAGATACTTGAGAATCTTGAAGCTGATATTTTTGATAAAGGAATGCCAAAGACTTTTGAGACACGAGTTCAAGAAATATATAGAGTTTCCCATCCCCCTGTACAAATCAATTAACAAAGTTATTTTACCAAAAGGTGACCCAAATCCAATATAGTGAGTCGTCCTTATGAAATTAGCAACACAAATAAGAGAACAAAATCCAATCAGTTATTTCCTAAAGATGCAGATGGAAGGAAAAAAATCATTTTCCATGATATCATTTGTTAATCTATCGGTATGGTCTAGTAAAAACAGATTGACAAATGTCATACATATCAAAAGAAGCGCATGCAGCATTTGATATTATGGTCCACATGTCAGCAGCACAAAATGGTCATTCGTTAAGTAAAAATTGTGATTACCTATTTAAAGGACATTAATTCAGTTTCGTTTCCAGGTTAAACATCCCGGAAACATGTGAGTTGACACAATTAGCAACAAGTGGCTTTCACAAACAAAAGTTGACTTTAAAGACTGTGATGATGGCAAACATGGAGGCTAAGAAAACCCGTTTCTTTTCTGTTCATAAGATCAATTTTCTCCAAGGGTTCCTGAGAACCATCCCACTGATGATGAAAAAAAATTAACAGTTCCCAAAACTTGTTTATTCCTTTAATTATTAAGTCACTTATAACCCTGAAATTTTAGTAGGAGAGACAGATTCCTTACAGCTTCCTTTCAGAAAACAAAAAGGAGATAACGGTGTTCTTTCATCTCAAATACTCTTCATTATGAGTTCACCTTTATGGTACTTAATATCTAGCTCTGTGCTCATGCCATCAACATCAGCACAGAACTTACAGACTATACAACAACAACAACAACAACTAAGCCTTTTCCCATACTAGACGGGGTCGGCTACATGGATTCTTTGTTTCCACAGATCCCTATCGTGTGCCATGTTAGCAGTTAACTCCCAATAAGCTAGATCATTCTTTATTGTTTCTTTCCAACACTTTTGTGGTCGTCCTCTACCTCTTTTAATACTTTCCAAATTTAGTTTTTCTAACCTTCTTACAGATTCTTCTTTTGATCTTCTTTCTATATGTCCAAACCATCTTAAACGATGTTCTCTCATTTTATCCTCTATTGGTGCCACTTCTAATTTGCTTCTACTAACCTCATTATGTATACGGTCTTTTCTTATATGACCACTCATCCATCTCAACATCTTCATTTCTGTCACAAACATCTTTTGTACATGTTGACGATTAACTGCCCAACACTCAAAACCATAAAACATGGCAGGCCTAATTGCTGCTCTATAATATTTACCTTTTAACTTTAATGGTATCTTCTTATCACAAAGAATACCTGATGCTCCTCTCCATTTTAACCAACCAGCATTAATTCTATGTGTAACATCTCCATCAATTCTTCCATCACTCTGAAAAATTGATCCTAGGTATTTAAAACTTTCCTTTTGGGGAATGCAATGTGTGTCAATTTTAATTTTCATGTCCTCTGAAGTAACCAAATGATCAAACTTACATTCCATATATTTTGTCTTTGTTCTACTAAGTCGGAGGCCTTTGCTTTCTAATGTTTCTCTCCATAGTTCCAATTTTCTATCAACTTTTTCCTTAGACTCCTCCACTAATACAATGTCATCTGCAAATAACATACACCAAGGTACTTCATCTTGAATATGTTTTGTTAACTCATCCATCACCATTATAAATAAGTATGGACTTAAAGTTGATCCTTGATGTAACCCAATATTAACTTCAAAGAAGTCTGTCGTTCCTTCATGAGTCCTCACACATGTTTTTGCACCATCATACATGTCTCTTATAAGGTTAATATATGTCAATGGGATACCTCTTTTTTCCAAAGTTCTCCAAAGAACCTCCCTGGTACCCTATCATAAGCCTTTTCTAGATCAATAAATATCATGTGAAGGTCTTGCTTTTTTGCTCTAAAATGTTCCATAAGATGTCTCAAAAGGTGAATCGCTTCAATAGTAGATCTGTCTGGCATGAATCCAAATTGGTTCTCTGTTGTACTTGATACTTGTCTTAACCTACATTCGATAATTCTTTCCCATAATTTCATAGTATGAATCATTAACTTGATACCTCGATAATTCACACAATTTTGAATGTCTCCCTTGTTCTTATATATGGGTATAAGTGTACTTGCTCTCCATTCCTCGGGCATCTTTTGGTTTTTCCATATTTCATTAAATAGTCTTTTGAGCCAAGTGATTCCTATTTCTCCTAGTATTTTCCAAACTTCTATAGGAATATTATCTGGTCCTACCGATTTACCGCCCTTCATATGTTTAAGAGCCTCTTTGACTTCATTCTTTTGAATACGTCGATAGAAATTGTGGTTTATATACTTTTCTGACTTAGCTAAATCTCCTAAACTGATACTAACATCTTTATTTTCATTAAAAAGATTATAAAATTAGTTTTTCCATCTATTTCTTATATCATCATTTGCCACTAGAATTTTTTCATCCTCGTCTTTTATGCATCTAACATAATTAAGATCTTTAGTTTTCTCATCTCTAGCCCTAGCTATCCTAAAAATATCTCTTTCACCCTCTTTTGAGTTGAGTTTTTTATATAAGTCCTCCCAAATCTTAGCTTTTGCTTCACTAACAGCCTTTTTCGCTTCCTTCTTTGCTTTCTTATAAGCTTCTAAAGTTTCACTAATTTTCTTGGCATAATGTAATTTGTAACATGCCCTCTTTGCCTTGATTTTATTTTGTACTACTTCACTCCACCACCAAGCTTCTTTTTGTGCCGGTACACCTCCCTTAGATACCCCTAACACATCTTTCGCCACTTTCCTAACATGTATAGCCATATTGTTCCACATATCACAGGATGTGCCAACATAATTCCAAACATCTCCTTGAAGGAATTTCTGTTTAAATATATCTTATTTCTCGCTTTTGAGGTTCCACCATTTAGTCCGAATAACTCGATGCACTCTTTTCTTCTTTGTCTATTTTTTTATTTGTAAATCCATAACTAAAAGTCGATGTTGGGTGGCTAAGCTTTCTCTTGGAATTACCTTACAATCTTTACAACACGCTCTATCTTTTTTTCTACAAATAAAGTAATCAATTTGTGTTTGTGATAAGCCACTCTTATAAGTAATTAAATGTTCATCTCATTTTTTGAAGATTGTATTGACTATAAAGAGATCAAATGCCATAGCAAAATTTAAAATCTCCCTACCTTCCTCGTTTATATCCCCAAAACCAAAGTTTCCATGAATCCCTTGATATCCTAATGCCTCTTTACCGACATGTCCATTTAAATCTCCTCATAAACAAATCATCTCCCTTTGTAGAATCTTTTGAAACACCTTATCTAACTCTTCCCAAAAAACTGTCTTTATACTATCTTCTAGTCCTACTTGGGGTGTATAAGCACAAACTATATTCAAAACCTCTGCTCCTAACACTAATTTCAACGTCATGATTCGGTCACCATATCGTTGTATGTCTACTACACTCTCCTTTAAATCTTTATTTATGATAAAATAAAATAAGATATAGAACATGAGAACCTTCAAAATAAGATGAAACATATATACCTTGTCAGTACCAAGATATTGAACAATGTTCTCGTGTTCAAATTGACTTAGCAGAGCAATTTCCTGAAACAGATGATCACAAGCAACATCAGAAGGACAACTTGTTTCTTTTAAATTGTACAAAGCAGCATAGAGTTTACATGACCAAGTAATAGACAACTGTGAGTAGACTGAGATTCCCTTGATTGAGTTAAAGCAATTAAGCAAGTATGATGGAAAACAATTAGCATGACAGATACAGGTTTCTGCATCAACTTACATGTTCGAGTTGACTAAGCTGGTCCTTGTTTCCTTGACCATACAAAGAGACCTCCTTTACCGCAAAGAAAAATCCATCGCTGAGGAACATATAAATCTTTCAGATTATAAAAGGTACTGAATAACATAACCTTAATTCGTTTCGTTCTAATTCTCAAAATAGGAAATCAACGTATCATATCTCGAGTAATTTGACTTTTGGAAAAACATCCTTGTAAAGAAGAATATTCATCAAGCAGCTGATTGACCAAAATAACAATAACTGCTCTCAGGAAATGAAGGTTGAATATGCAAGTTCTTGCAGATATCCCACACAAGCAATAAGTAGAAGAAGTTTTTCTTGTCCTTTTGCCTGAAACCTTCAGGTACCAGCCAAGCCAACTTATTTATTTCTCCACAAGCGAATACTGAACTCTTTCTCCTTTTCTATTTGGGGACAGTCATGATCTCAATTCAAGCAAGATAACAAAAGCACCTATGCAATGATCAGTTCATGAAGCCATCTTTATATGACAATCTTTGATATCATTATCATATTTTATTTGCTTTTATTTCAAGAAAGATATTTGTTTCTCTTGATGGTTATCCTGCAGAAGGCAACATGTTGAATCGCAAGTCAATAACCATGTGGATCATGTAGCAGAACAAGAACCTTAAAATAGATCTACAAATACAAGTAATTCGCATCGTGCACTTCCATTCCTTTGAGGCCAACCATGATGTGTACGCGAGATCCTACAAGAGGATCAGCTGATAATTTGAGTGGAAACAGATGAAGGACACTGGAGTGCAGAAATGGATGAGGAACACTGGAGAGTAACTTCTTGTGATACTTGTCAGTGCCATCAATATGAGAAGTTAAACCTAGAAGCAGATTGCAGCCAATTTGAATACCAAATGGTCCAAACCATGCATGAGAAGACATCACCATGGACTTCATCAAAGGGCTGCAATCAGTCCAAGGGAAATTAATGATACTTGTAGGATTTGGTTGCCTTATGAAGGATTCACACTTAATGACACTTTAGCATCCTTATAGCGTTAAAGAAATGATAATTGTCGATTAGCAAAGGTAGCAAACTACATCACATGCAACATGACAGTAGCGAGTAATTACGAACCAAATTTTATGGTGCACTTTGGTAGGAGTTCTTCAGGCTTTATTGCATCATCCTAGCGATAAGTATGGCACCATGGTGCAGTCAGACAGACTCTTACTAAATCATTACCTAGATGGCTATGAATGATGTAGGATATTAGACAAAGCAAGACTGCTGGAATATAGTTCACTTTCTTCTTATACACAACAAAAACAATTTGTAAAATATACGGGAGTAGTGATAGCTGTACGGATCTATAACAAATAAACTCCACCAAGATCAAGGATATCCTTGAGGGGTCAAGCCGACCATTCACATAGCCAATCCACATTCAAACCACCTTTGCAATGATCATACTCGAGGTATTTAGGACCAAGGATGTCACTGATGCTATTGCAGATCAAGGAAAGAGAAACAGGAAACTCTGAAATGATTGAAGAAAACTGTTTAAAAGGGGAAAAAAACATAATATCCCTACAGTAGCAAGATTACTGTTGTGAACCCACATAAAAGCAATGAAGAAGCTTAAGCGAAAAAGCTTAGGCAGACCTTCTGTTCACAAAAGGAAGATGACAGATGTATCTGCCTATCTGGTATAACAGTGCCTCGTAGATGTGCCCTTAACAATGCTTCGTAGATGCGTCCAAGCAATTCTTTCATCAATTCTTTAGATGTTTACGTGAAAGCGGCAAGAATAGATACACTGGAGCGCGCATTCCAGAAAAGTATGGATAATCTAGGAACTGACGTGGTTCTTTGATATTCAGAAAATAAAATTTCCTACTTTCTAGTGCTCTTTTACAGACGATGCTACTTTTGCAGAATTTGATCCCTTCTGCATAATGCGTTTCAGTTCTGCATGGATAATGATAGATCCCACAAAATAAATTTTATAAAAGTAATCCCTATATTCACGACAATTAAGGCATACCTCCTAATTTATTCACAGATGCCAGCTAAATTTAGCAAACCGTGATTCCAGGAAACTACCGACATGCATTTATCAGCATTTAATAATCTAACAGGGCAAATTCCATGGATCGTAATCTATACACTAACCATAAAAATCAATCAACTTCCTTACCTACAACGGAGAACAACTAGATCAATGATTCTTTAGTGAACAACCAACATCGATAAGAACTAATTGTCCAGAATCACAAAGCAACTATATGTCATGATAGAGAGCAAAGATGAAGACTACTAACCCACTGATCCCTTCATACACTGTCCCGAATGATCCGCTCCCGAGAATTTCTCCTCGCTGCCACGATTTGATCTCTCGCCTAGGTCTCCCATTCGGCGACACAAACGTCGACTCCGTCGTCGTCGTAGAAGAATCGTCGTCCCCAGAAGTGAACATGCCGCACGTCGACAACTCGGTACTGTGCGGTACGGCTTCTTCCACCCTCTCTTCTTCTACTTCCTCGTCGTCTTCTTTCCCAACTTCCTCGTCGCTTTCAGACAACTCGAGGATTGGATGCTTCCCCGTGTCGTCCTCCTCAGGGCCAAACGATCGAACGATATCCCATGTCGAGAACCCATTATCAATAGTCACCGGCAGCGACATCGCCGGCGGAGGTGATAGAAACAGCGGCCGGGTGCCCTTGATCCCCGTACTGGACGAAACCGGCGTAATATTCCTCGGAATCACCGTTTCTCTCTCTATTCGCGAAACCCTAACTGGACGTTCTTCTTTTCCAGCGGCCGGGGCGGCGGGCTCGGGGACAATTTCCGGCTGCAGCGGGCCGCTCACTGGCGGTGAATCGTCGTCCAAGTTGTGGAGACGCGAGAGGGGGAGGAGATCGGATGTGGATCGGTGCTTCTCCCACTCGGCCTTTGAGATGCCGAACTCCTCGGCGCTGCTGATCCCGAGCTTGGCAAAGATTTCACCAAATTCGCCATCGATGACGCGGAAGCTAGTGTCGTCGGAAGGGGAAAGGTCGAGGGAGCGCGTCCGAAGCGCCGGCGACGAGGATCCTCCCGGCGAGGCATCGTAGTGGATGTTGTTGTTGGCGTTCCGGCGCTCGAGTCGGGGATGGCTGCCGCGACGGCTCGACGGCATCGGCGACGGGGGCGCTGTGCCGGCCTTGGTGTGGGAACCCTTCCGCTTATCCCCGCTGCCGAAGAGACGCGAAATCATGCGGGAATGGTGGCGCCATCCATCATCATCGTCATCAGCAATCATCATCTTACGGTGGCCGCCGCAAAGAGGGAAGCATCGCCGACAAAGCTTGAGAGTTCATCCACCGAGCAGAGACGAAGGAACACCCACGATAACTGTAATGAGAGAGAGAAAAGGGGGGGGGTCGTCCGTGCAGATTTGACTGGTGGGAAATTGACGTCAGGAGAGAGACAACCTCGTTGCTGCGACGAAAGATCAAAACTATCGGAAACGTTATATTCTTTTGATGTTGTTATTTTTCTTTTGCCAAAGAGATGCTTGGCATTTCTACCAATCCGTTAGTTAAAACGCCGACAACAAAAACGGTGTTATTTGCGCCCAGAGCGTTAGCGCCACGGCAGAGCGCCTTGGCGCCAATGCTGCTGGTGGAGGGTTCGACTCCCATGAGTTGCATGCGTGGGTATGTGTTAGGCTTCGGTCTTCTCTTGTAACAAAAAGAAAACGGTGTTATTTTGTGAATACTTTGCGAGAACGGGACTTACCGCTCCCGCGTTCTGATCGTGGAATTTCGTCCGCCGCGGGAAAGCGGGGCCTCGGCCGTCCTCAGTAATGACCAAAATACCCTTATAAAATGTCTAGCCGTGCCGTTTTGGGCACGCTCACTCACTGTCATGATCTTCTCGCGAGAACCGGATTCGGGTCCGAAATGCCGGATCGTACTGAACCGGTTAGAGGGATTCTGAGATTCTCAGATGGAATTTACAGATTACCGCGATTTCGGGATCGTTTGTGATTTTAGACCTATTTGTGTAGCGGAACTGGAGCTTTCCGGGTCCGGTTCTGCTTTTGCGGGAACTAGAAAATACTTAGAACTAATAATTGCAGAGCTATTCGGTTTCATTTTTGTTGCAAGCTCTCGAGCACTGGAGCCTTCAGGGTCCGGATCAGAAACATGCAAACAAGCCCTTACTGCCTTAATGGAGTATTTGGTAAAACGCATAGGGCCTGAATTCTATAAGGGTGTGTTTGATATAAGGTTTCAAGTCGGTTGGAAACTAGATTTTAGGTACTGCGGTGCCAAACTCACGTTCACGTGAAACTCTGGATGAAGTAGAATTTGTAGTTCTATAGAACTGATTTTTTACCAAAAGTATGATTTATACCAGGGGTTGGGTCATAAAATGCACTTCTTCTCTCAATTTCTCTTTCTTCCTAGTCGATACCTTCCAACCTACAGTTCTACCTCCTGCCAGAAGAAACCCATGATCTCTCTCCCCCTTGATTGCTCATTCAAGTCGTCATTCTTCCCTTTACCAAACAAAATCCTTGATGTCACTCTCCTTCTCGATTACCATTCCAAGCTATCGTTCTTCTCTTTAGCATATGAAACCATCAATGTCTCTCTCCTTCCTAATCATCCTTCTTCTTTGCTTGTTCTTTTCACTGCTAAACAACTGAAGCAAGTTGTGGGAACTATCAAAGTAATTTCCAACTTCTTACATTTTCTTTTTTTTTCTTCCTCTAAATTCTTTTCTATTTGTTGCATGTTGGGTTTTTTTCATATTCTCTTATTGAGATTTGTTGGATGGTGAACTTCATCTAGACGAGCATAGAATCAAACACACAACTATGGTTCCATAGAGTCATAAATATATGCTCATGTGGGTTTAGGCCTACAGTTTCAGTACCAAGGTCCAGAAACTATGAATCAAACACACCCCAAGTCCCACCCCTAAGGGTGAGCCACATTTGAATAGAAAAGTGGGTCATGTACCTCATTTCTTAAATACAGAGTGGGGCCTGCATTTTAGAAGCATGACATTATATATAGAGAGAGATATAGTGGTAGATGGATGAAAGACAGTTGAACAACTCTCTTTTTCACTCTATATATGTAAATTAGGAACATTAAGATCCTCTTGAATAATATGGTTTCGTGGTCATCCACTCAAAGGTTATAAATAGTTAAAATTAATGGAGAAAAAAGCAAAAAGTAATGGTATATGACAAGAATAAAAACTTTTTTTTCTTTTTATATATTAATCATGACCATTCATCGTCTTCAATTGAATATTTGAAGTATTATTATCTAGAAATATGTTATCTAGGAAGATCCTAATATTCTTTATATACATATATATACACATATATATATATATACACATATATATATATATACACACATATATATATACACATATATATATATATATACACATATATATATATATATATACACATATATATATACATATTTATATATATATGTGTGTGTGTTAGCAAATCTAAACAAATATCAACTTGGATAGTTGAGATTTTAAATTTCAAAAGCAAAAGTCCTAATGTGCATAAAGTTTACATGCAAAAGTACACATGTATTTTTTAAGATTCAAATCTGATGAAGAGAAAGTATCCAAAATGTTCGGTTTCATGGACCCAATATATCTCTGGACACTTGCACTTTATATTGCAAGACGAAACCCTGGATGATATAGAACTTTGTACCTCAACCCACAAAATTGCAGTCCAAAAAATTCTGAGAATTCCACAAAGTTTCATGAACTTAACTTTTCTCATTCTTTTCTTCATTGTGATAAGATCTATCTCCGCCCAAAGCAAATGATAATCTCTGAACCGGAACCAACCATTTCAGTGTCCATGACAAAATCAACCCTCTACCAGTTCCATTTACTTTTTTTTTATAATTAGAAGCCAATGCCCAACACACCGGTACGTGCACACCCCGGGATCGAACTCACCGCCTGTGCAGTGGGAGCTAGAGAGCTTTGCCAGAGTGTCAGCTCAACTGGTAAAGAGCATTGACACCCTTGCTGTTGGTGGAGTGTGTGTTGGACTGCGGCCTATTCTTGTAAAAAAAAAAACTATGGTTAAGTGGTACATATCCCGTAATGCCAGGTTGGCCGAAAAGGAGAGCATCATTTGTCTTCTTTTCGTCAAATTTTCTTTTTCTTCTTCTTTCTTTTCTCTGTTAGCGACCCTCGCTCAACCTAAAACGGACATACAATTCATCATGTATGTGGAGTGTAAGTTCTTAGATTTATTTTTGACATGCAATGAATCACGAAGCAAGTAGACAGGTAAATGAACAAAATCGCTCGCAGTTCGGCTCCGGCTGGTTCACGTTGAAAACACCTCGAACTGAATATGAAAATCTTAACTCTCATGAAAGCCTGCTTAATTATATTCAACTCATTGAGGCTTGTTAAATCATACTTCTAACATTTTTTCTTCTACGATGTCTCGAAGGTACTTGTATTAGTTAATTTAAGCTAAATGAATAGCCTTTCTTATAATTTATTTTTTTTAGAAAGGACTTTATATATTCGATGTTAGTTTTCTTTTTTACTTGCATTTATACATTTGTTTAATAGAAATTATCTCAAAAATTCTTTTGAAAATGAATGATTGTTGTAAGTCATTAATAAAAATACATTTTTTAGTGATAAAGAAAAGAAAACAATGTGTATGTCTCACGGCGAATCACAGACAGATGGGGTCACTCTTCTGCCGGCGAACTCGTTAATTCATGGCCTTTGCTGGAGGAGCTGGACATGTTTTTTTTCTATTAAACATAATTTGTTTTTTTCTAGCAATTTTCCAAACGGGACCCTACCATATCAATTTTGCCATAATGAGCTTCCAAATAATGGCAAAAACATCTTTTCAGACTTGATTATAACTCATGTGCGCGGTCCCACACTTTATTCTTGAGAAACTAAGGCATGTTCTACAAATGCCTTTGTCCCACCACCTCTGTCACGCGATCGCGCTACCGCTATGGACATGGGCCGGTGGTAGGGCCTGTAAAAGGCCTAGTGAACCAAATAGGGTCTATTTGTGTTCATATTTGTAGAAGGAAACAACCTAGTGATCCTAAGAGAAAATAGGTAAAATATAAACCAAAGGCCAATACTCAAAAAAAACTCAAAACAAATTATGTTGGTTTTATAGACAGGTTGAACATTGGACGAGGGTCTGTCTCTAAAAGAAAGCTAAGAAAGTTGCGGTCGTTGAAGGAGTTATGGTCAACATGGTAACCATTATGCCTACTAGTGGTGGGTATCTATCTCTTAAAGCCAATCTCCTTTTCATTTATTAGTTATAATACTGTATTGTAGACACTAGGGCTCATATGAATGTTTGTGTTGATCAGTCTCTATTTGTGTCATACGAGGTCGTCTATGTCAAGCTTGTGACCTTAAGGAATCATTTGACTATTGAAGAAGGCGAAGGGTGTGTGAACTTTAAATTTTCTTTGAAAAATATTCTAACTCCTAAAAAAGTTAGATACATTCCAACGATTCATCAAAATATCTTCAATGGTCATACTTTAGTTAAGGAGATATTAAGGTTAGATTAAATATAATAAAATAGTAATTACATGACTTAGTACAAGGTACTTTTTTGGGAAGGACTATTTGTGTGATGTAGATGATCTATTTAAAATTCATATAGAACCAATTGTTGATTATTGTATAAATTTCAATGTTAATAAAACATTCACTTTTGCTTCTTCCTTTCTTTTGTAAAATATTTAATCATCTTGTGTATGGCATGGTAAGTTGAGTCATATAAACTTTAATTCTATGAAAAGAATAATGAACTTAAATCTTATCCCTAAGATTATTATACATAAAAAACACAAATGTGATATATATGTGTAAGTAAAGCAACCTAGAAGACCTTTTCATACGGTTGACAGAAAATCTGAAATTTTGGATTTAGTTTGCGATGATATTTGTGAATTCAATGGAATGAATACTAGAGATAACAAGAGATATTTTATTAAGTTTATTGATGGTTGCAATAGATACTGTTATATTTAATTACTTAAAAGTAAAGATGAAACTTAAGAAAATTTTAAATATTCATAAATGAGTCACAAACTCAAACTAACAATACACTTAAATGATTAAAGTTTGATAGGAGAGTATACCTCAAATATTTTTGAAAAATAATGTCAAAACAATGGTATTATTTATGAGATTATTGCTCAGCATTCTCTCAAGTCTAATAGGATAACTGAATGAAAAAATAGAATCATATATGATATGGTTAATATTTTACTTCAAAGTTATTTGTTACCTACCTACATACGAGTAAAGCTTTGAATATGACTTCACATATTCTTAATAGAGTTCCCTATAAGTATAAAAAAAAGTAGTTCATTTAAGCTTTTGAATGATCGAAAGAAGAATCTCAAATATCTTAAAGTGTATAGTGTCTTACGAAAATACTCATTTTTAAACACAATAGAAAGAAATTAGAGCTTAAAACAATAGATATTATATTTCTTGGTTAAATGGAGACGAGTTATATGTATATATTATTGGTCATTAGATTTGATGTCTGTGACATATGTGTACACAATAGTTGAGTTGTGTGATACTACATTATTTGATAATGCATTGCTCTTAAAGACTAGAGTTCCTTAAAGTGTATCGTATAGAGATTTTGACCATACTATTGATTCTATTTTCGATTATATGAAAATGAAGACAAATGTGAGGATGATCTTAATTATGTTGCTTTTAACATCATATGACTCTAAGAAAATAATAGAATCAATGATATGTAAACGGCCTACGATATCAAATGACTTTGAAAGTAACTTTGTTATTTTCAATGTCTAACATAGTCCTATCACCTTCTAATAGGCGATGACCTCACCCGAGGTTAAGTTTTGGAAGAAATCCGTTAACGATAAAATCTAGTTAATTCTCTAAAATGGTACTTGATAATTGATAGACTCGTCTCCTATATATTGTATTGTGGGTTACAAGAAGATTTTTATGAAGAAATTTAATTCAGAAAAAACAATCAATAAGTACAAGGTCAAGTTTGTTGCTAAGAGGTATACAAAAAAGAAAAGAATAGATTACTTCGATACCTATTCCTAAGTTTTTCGTATGACCACCATTCGAGTGATTATAATAATAGGATCCATATATGACCATACAATCCATTAAATTGATGTGAAAATTGTTTTTCTACATAGTGACTTAAATGAGAAAATTTATATGAAACAACTAGAGAGATTTGTGGCTCATAGGAATTATTCTAAAGTGTGTAAGTTTGTTAAATCATTATATGGTTTGAAACAAACCTATAAACAATTACATAAAAACTTTGATTGTGTGATATCATCTTTTGACTTTATTTTGTAATGATTATGATAAATGTCTTTACTGTAAGTAAGTCAATAATGCATTTATCATTCTTTGCCTTTACGTAAATGATATATTATTTTTGGTTCTAATATGAAAATAGTAAATGACACTAAGTTATTCTTATATAGTAAGTTTGAGATGAAAGATATGGGTGTGATTGACATAATTTTAGGGCTTAAATTCATAAGGTCTATTGATAATATAACAATCTTCCAATCTCTATATTGAAGAAGTTTTAGAGAGATTTGAATATACAATATACAAATTGTAGACCTTTTAAGGCCCCATATGATTCATCTAAGACTTTGTATTAGAATGAAAGTGATATTCTTGTGTCTCAATTATGATATTCTTAGATTATTATTAGTTTGATGTATATAATAAATTGTACATGACCAAATATTGTTTTTGTAATGTTTAGCTTGAGTAAATAAATCAGTCGTTCAAATATAACCCATTGAGAAGTTTTAGATAGAGTATTTCGCTATATAAAGGAAACAATTTTTCTTTTAACTCTATTACGGTAAACATCATTTTATTTTTAAAGAATTTAGTAATGCTAAATGGATAGCAAAGATCTCTATGAGTAATGGGTCACGTTTTACCTTTTAGGCAAAATTATTACTTTGTATGATACTGGATTGAAAATTGAATGACTTAAGGGACTTATATACAGTTTACCTATGATAAAAAAGTCACATCGTGCAATTTTAGTATATTGTGATATTATGACTACCATTGTTAAAATCAAAAGCAATGGAGACACATTGAAATCAGACTAAAGTATGTAAGGGCTCTTTTGTTTGATGAAGTTGTGACTATCCATTTTGTTGGACCTAAAGATAACACAATTGATTATTTCACTAAGGGTCTATCAGTAATCTTGAGAAAGAAAGATTGAGAATGATACTGAAACCTATGATTTATTCACAAGAAGTAGCAACCCAACCTAATTGAGTGAAAATCTCATGAAGTAGATTCAATGTAATAGTAACAAGCTATTGGGTAAATAGGATAACACTTTGTATTTTGAGATAGATTCAATATTTGTGTCACTCCCGTATAAACCTAAAGTATTATTATTACAAGTTTAGCAATAGATTATTCTCTAAATGAAATTGAGTCCTAAGACAGGATGCTAGTAGTACATCATTGGAGATGCCTAACTAAATGATATGTGATCCATCATGCAACCTTATAAATAAAGGATTAGGGTTCCAAATTCGTACTTATGTGATTAACACTCTCTCCTCTTGTCTCTTCTCTCCCCTTTGCCCATGTTATCTATTGTTGTATGACTGCTCTCTAGTTCCCTTCTTTTCCAATTAAGGCGATTGAGGCGTGGTTGAAGTTGGCTTTAAGTAAGGTACGTAGCTTTGAGTTATGTGTTTGTTTTATCCTTGTGGACAACACATGTATTTGTACGTACTATATAGCGGGGCCCTGATTTCTCTAGGGCAAGTTCTCAATGGTGACCCTCACAAGTAAGTTGTCTTTTTTTATTGTATTTTTTGTACTATTTATTTATGACTTTCTATGAATCTATGGTTGTTATTGATTGGGACATGTTTATAATTGTTGTATATTGGTTTCTTATGCATGTATTTATGTGGTTTTTTCAAACATATGAAATATGGAGGAAGTCATTTTCTTGCAAAAGGCATGATATGTTAGTGGGAGTTTTACTAGAATATACATTTTGGATCTTATTTTAATATTCCTAAAGTAATCTATGCATGAGGTGCAAATAAAATATAATTTTGATCAATCTTTTAAAAGGCGCTTCCTGGACAAGAGATAATATCACTTTTTAAAATTCTTTTCTTTCTTGATTGGGCAAGAAACCCCCAACAGATATTGAACTCACCTCGAGGTTGAAGGTCCGATCGGGTGAACAAGGGACTCACCTCGAGAGCAGCAAACCGGGGACAGAAACCATTAGGGATGGCAATTTCTACCCACCCCGCCCCGTGTGGGGTAGATTTTCAAGTAAAAAAAACCGCCCGCCTCGCCCTGCTTTACATATATTTATAAATATTTTATATAATATATATATGCTTATATGTATGTATTTTTCATATAAATATAACTATATATAAATTTTAGTTTATTAATATAAAATATAGTTAAAACTTATATTTTATGTAAAATATATAATGTTAAATAGTTTAAAAATATATATTTTTATCGGTTCAAGCGGGGTGAAGTGGGTTGTAATGAACATATGAGACGCAGGTGTGGATTGGATCCATCAGGACCCATGGGGCGGGTGCGGGTGACTGAAAGCCCACCCCACCCCACCCCGTTATACACAAGCCTTCGCCTTAATGTATTAAAAATGGAAAAAGTTGGGATTTTTTTTTGCGATTTATTGCCATTGAGTAATAGAAACTTTTCGAACTTGTTCTCTTCTCTCCCCGTGAATGTTATTTCTGCCGTTTAATAAGTGTTGGACAAAAGGAAAACCTTATGGCTTGATTACTTAAATATCAGTAATAGAAAAATATATATTAAAAGAAAAATTACAGCAGTATCATAATTTAAAAATGCAAGCTGAACCAAGCCTAACACGCATGTGCTTCGTGTTCGGCTTAATTTAAATAGGCCGGCTCATGATCAGTATGTGTAAATTGTGAAACAGACTGGATCGAGCTCAATACTCGATAAGTTGAGCTAAATCGCGAGCAACTCGGTTCGTTTGCCATCCCTACTTAAATTGATAACTAATAATTTGGATATAGTTAAATAAAGAGCGCTTAATTGTGTCCAATAAACAACAGTTTTAGCATGTGGAGGGCAGGGCAAAGGTCGTGTCCCTCACTTGGATTTTGATCCTTCTCATGAAAATATAGTGCTTGAAGATGATCAGTTCAAAGACTGCATATTTCGAATTAGCAATTGGGACACGACGAAGCTTCTTGTAATGCTTGAACTCAATCATCGCAATATTTTAATACAACTAGGGGGTTCATGGAACTGTCAGAACTGACCAAACCGCCAGTTTGGTTCTTGATGTTTTTGGCGGTTTAGTTTGGTTTGGTTCTAACAGGAAAAGAACCTCGCTGTTCGGTTCATGTGTCCACTTTTGAAACCGAATAATGGGAACCAAACCAAACCATTTATATATAGTATAAATCTTTATAAGTTATACACACACACACACACACACACACACACACACACACACACACACACACATATATATATATATATATATATATATATATATATATATATATGAGTTTTATAACCTTATATATAATGTGAATATATATATATAAAGTTTGGATACTTATATGGATATAAATCTTGACAAGTTTATGTATATGAGTTTTATAATCTCATATACATATGGAAATGTAGACCGCAATCTGATAGCATAATACATTGTATTTAGTAAAGCCCTTAAATAAATAGAACCGTAGTTTAAAACCAAACCAAACTAGCCATAGCACAGTTCGGTTCGGTTCTCTAAAAATTGAAAACCGAGAGTAGCGGTTTGGTTTGAGGTTGAGGCTACAACCGAACCAAAGTGAATCACAAACACTCCTAAATACAACAACAACTACAACTAAGCCTTTTACCACACTAGATGGGATTGACTATCGCAATGTTTTCATAATGGATGTAATTCTCTCGAGCCATTAATTATTGTGCTCCAAACGTAATTAGTTACTAAATACATAATTATTGAATGCTTGCGAGCGCGCACACACACACTCTTTGTAATTATAGCACATACGTGTGTATATGTAGTCATCTCCAACCGCTGTGTGTGTACACATGCATGTGTATGTTGTGTATAATTTTCCCGATTACCGTAGGGATACGCTTTAGGCTTTGATTATTAGACGTACGTATGGTTTTCTCAAGATAGACTGCGTAGGACCTACGCAGATCCAACTTGTGGTACTCGCCCGCCTTGGTGGAAACCCTACTTGGGAGTTGTAAAGGCAAAGTGGTTGAGCTTATATGATGAAGGTAGGGTAAGATATAATTGACGTCCTTGGATTAATTGATGGCGTCATCTTGCACACGCAAGGATACCCCAGAGGGGGTTGTTTGACAAAATGGCCCAGGGCTGTACCAACCTTTTATCAAGCGTGGTCTCCATCTGCTTTTAGAAAAAGGGGCCCTGTCGCCGTCCTTTTGATGGCAAACAGGGGCCACGTCAAGGGGTGGGCAGCTGGAACCAGGCCTGCAACCAGGAGTATTTAATTAAATAGCCCTTAGACATCGCTCCACGGCCCCCACAATGTTGCAATGCAGGATGGCTTAGGCCCTCATTGGGGAGAAATTCCTGATAGGTATTTTTCTTATAAATTATTTAACATTTTCATATTATTTAATTTTAAATTAATTATTGCAGGAAAAAAAGTTCAATGACTCGACGTGATTGGATGGGTTCTAGTGGCTCGGGCTCTAGTGGTGCAGATTTTTGAACCATAAGACCCGTTAGATGGGTTATTCTATGTACAATAATAACATTGAGCCAAGAGAAGTTCAACACCTTGTTGGAAAACCCGTCGACTCCCTGTCGGTTCTTCACTTGCCGTCGAAGACCTGGTGTCCCCCGTTGTTCTAGTTGAGGTAGAGAGTAGCGAAAACACGTATGTAATTTGGTGTTTTTTCATGTTTCCTCTTAGTAGGGTTTTTCTTGAAGGAAGCTTAGTTTCTCTATGTTTTCTCATGTTTCTCAGTATATAATTCTCGTGCGTTAGCTCTCTATTTATAGAGTAGTGTCTTCTCCTCTTCCTTCCCAGATTTTTCACTGGGCTTTCCTTTCCGAGAGTCCCTCATCCAAACGGTTACGGATAAGCCAGAAAACTGTTCGACGGTTTTGACCTTTGATATCCGTTACAACTATCCTCTCCATAGATAATGGCTAGATGGCCAGTCAGTCATTTCTGTGTCGAGAATGGCCACAGTTACCATACATCTCCAACTTAGTCATTCGAGCTAAGTGAACTAACATATTGGTTTTTCTCTCACTTTTGCGGGATTTTTCTAGTAATGTTATTTCATGATTGCTACTGCAATCACTATCTGTTGTCTGGCTTTTTACCTACATAACAATCAAACATATCTCAAACCCATGTTTGCAACATGTTTTGAGAAAAGATCATCTGTTATGCCTTTAGTCAAGGGGTTTGCCAACATATCATTACTTGGCATGTATGAGATGGATATTTCTTTTCTCATGACCATTTCATGAACATAGTGATATTTAACCATTATATGCTTGCTCTTGGAACTATCAACTCCATTCTTAATAAGAGTAATTGTTGCGTTGTTATCACAGTAAATGACAATTGGCTCGTTGGCTATTTCCAACTTCAAATCTCGTATGAAGCGGCTTATTTAGATGACACTCGTTCCAGTCATACAACAAGCCACATACTCAGCTTCCTGTGTATGTAATGCTACACAACCATGCTTCTTACATGCCTAAGAAACAACACCACTTCCAAATAAGAATATTTGCTCCGAGGTTGATTTGTTGTCATCTTTGCTCATAACAAAAGCCAACATCTGAGTATCCTACTACTTTTAGTTTATCTTCTTGAAAACATAGTTTCAAGTTTTTTGTTCCTTTCAAATATCTTAAAATCCTTTTTACAGCTATCCAATGTTGCCATCTATGATTACTTTAATATCTACTCACAAGACCAACAATAAAATATGATATCAGGTCTTATACACAACATAACATATATCAAGCTACCTATAGCTTGTGCATAAAGAACATTAGACTTATCGTCTCATTCACTTTACTTAGTTTGACCGCCTTTTACAACATGTGTAATAGCAAACTAACATTTGCCTATTTTTAACTTCTTGAGGATATAGTCAATATATCTCTCCTGACATAGGCATAATAGTTTACATTATCTATCTCGAGAGATCTTTATACCCAAAATATAGGATGCTTCCCCCATATCCTTCATTTCGAACCTTGAGTTTAAGCATGACTTTGTTTTGACAATCATCTCATTATCATTCCTAGTCATCTACATATAACGATAAGATGATAAAGTAGCTCCCACTATTCCATACATATACACAGTGATCAAGCTTATTAACCACAAACCCAAGTTCTATAATGACATTTTGAAAAGTCAAATACCATTGGCGAGGTGATTGTTTCAGTCCATATAGGTATTTTCTCAACCTATATACTTTATCTTCTTAGCCTTCAACTATATATCCTTCAGGTTGTTGAATCGAAATCTCCATTTAGAAAAGCTTTTTTTACATCTAATTGATCTAAGTTCAAATCATAATATGCATATATTGTCAGAATTATCCTTATGGATGCAAATTTCACAATAGGAGAATATGTCTCAATATAATCTATCATGTCTTTTTGCGAAAAACTCTTTGCAATCAAAGTTGCTTTAAACTTGTTGATTAAACCATCGATCTTATATTTCTTTTTGAGAATCGATATATAGCTTATGACTTTTCTTCCTTTTGGCAAATCAGTCAACTTTCAGACTTGGTTTTTCTCAAAGGATTCAATTTCCTCATCTATGGCTTTCCCCAAGTCTGTTGCTTCTGATAAGTTTATAGCTTGCTGATAAGTTAAGTTATTAGTCAACTCATCTAAATCCATCGAATTACACACTTCTTCTACAAGATAAGTGTGATAATTCTTTAAGTAGGACAATGTGACCCTTAGCCTTTTATGTCCACTTAAAGTTTCGGTTGTTTAAAAAAGGTCTTCTATGAGTTCAAATTATGATTGATCTAGGTCTACTAGATCGTCACTATACTCTGAATTTTTTTTCAAGATGTCATTCTTAGTATCTTTTAAGAATTCAACATCTCTGCTTTCTATCAGTCTGTAGTCCTTATGATAAAACCAATATCCCTTTGAACCTTTATGATATCCGATGAATATACATTTCAAGGACATATTGTCTAGTTTATCTCTATACTTAGATAACGTAGGTTAGGTTTTCTTCCAAACCACATCTCATATGGTTTAGTGAATACAACCTTACATTACCTTATAGATGGCACAATCAATACATCAGTTAATACAACCGGTTGTAAGTTGAGTTTTCCCCACAATCACCTTGCCAAGAACAAACCTTACCTCAAAACCTTTCTTAACTAAGGTAGGGATCGAAACTAGATTGTGCCTTATAGATAACACAATTAATATATCAGTTAATACAATCGATATGCCTTATACAAATATTCTAAAGGACCAAGTACCCAGAGCATCCGAGAAAATATTATTTATCAATACACCCGATGTTCTTCTGGCTTATACTCCTTTAGTTCCATTGCCCCTTCATTGGTGTTCAAGTTATGCCTGATCGCTCAAGAGTCAATCCACCAGCCAGTCACTCGGCAGTCCATATAGAGACATTCCAATATCACACTTATTATGTTATGATTCTTTGATTGTCTGCGTTGTGGATTATTTCCTTCACTCTTTTTGTTACAGTAATCTCTCATATAGTGTCTCATCTTTTTACAACTAAAACACTTGAATTGAGAAGCGGTTTCCTATATTTTCTTAAAAGATTGACCGCCCTTTTTGCCTTGATCAAAATCGTATTAGGTTGCCTCGAATTGGTGCAATAGTTGTCCGTCCTTGATCATTTCCAACTCAATCCACCAAACATATGCATTAAACAAGGATCATACGATGCACCCGGCACCAACAATCTTGACTCCTGCTACCAGAGGATATCGAATAATCAGATTATCCTGGAAAACCCAGAAAATTTATAAGCTTCGTCATCGGAGACCGGCAAGGGTGGCTGAACACAACCATGTGGATATTGTAGTCTAACACGCATCATAAAAATAAACAGAATTCTTATACTCAGTCATGGACTTCTCGTGTACGTCGTCGACATCAAAAAATTGCTAAAACCAAATACGGAAATCGACTGTCCCACACAAATCTGCAAGGTGGGATGAGACTCATTAAGACGATGGTCGGGTTTATCGATTTGAACAAATCCAACCTCGAACTTAGAGCGCAACTAAAGCGGAGTTCAATTGCAGTTTACTCGTTTCTGGGCCAGAGTGCATCGTTTGTCGACCCAAAAAACAAGAAGCAGGCCCCAAAACCAAACCGAGCCTCTTTTCGTGTTGCATACGCAAGGCTCTTCAACCTCTTTCAGAGCTTCTTAGGGACCTGTTTGCTTCGTGGAACTCTGTTGCAGAACTGACACTTCTGGCGTCAGAATGATGCAAATGCAGAGCACATAATGCCAGAAAATAATTGGTTCAGAGAAACCCCAAACTTCAAATAAGATGGCAGAGAGCTAGTGATGCCATGGAGCTTTATGTGCCGGGTCCGTCTCATTATGGACGGGTGCATCAGTGCCTATCAATACTTATTCTCCTTCCTAGTTCATATGAATATGGAGTGTATCATGATATGTTTATTTACAAATTTTCAGATCAAATACATTTCATTGCTTTCCTAGATTAGGTATTTGTCGTGTCTACTAAAGTGATTCGTATCAAGCCTATAATGATCTCGTGAAGAAGAGGATGCAAATGATGCTTTTAGGATTGCGCTTATGACATGCTTGAAGCTTACATACACTTCTTTATGCATCTTTCATTTCTTCATCATGAGTTCATCAATTCTTTGGTAGTGGTTAAAGGCTAATTTTGGTTGCGGTGGATCTCCTTCAAGTTTCCTTTCTGTAAGGATGAAGTGCACTTGTGTTTTGACCGAAACACACTTATATTTTACATTTACAAAGCATTTGTATTTTCCTATATACAATGACATACCTTAGAATTTTTCAAATTTCTGTGAGACAAGCCTCACCTTGCCCTAAAATGAGTCTACCATGCCACTGGAAAAGGGTATTCTCTCCCACCCATTTGTATGGGATCATTGCTAGAGAAAGGGACTGAAGATTGCTTTTGATGGTTGATGCTTGTACTTTCGTGTTTAAGAAACCGGCGACTTCGGGGTAGGCAACCTCTTGACTCTTATCTTTCATTGGCCTTAACCGAACATAAGCAGAAAGAACCATCCTTCTAAGAAAGGAAAACAAGTAATGAATATACTGTTAGGTGATATTCTAATATATAATCCTTTTCAAAATATCAAGGCAAATTACGATTAATTAAGTTGGTGAACTTAAAGGTTTATGTAGCTAATACTGATTAATTACACACAAACTTCACACTCTTGATAATTACTGCAAGAGGGCAAACAAAAGGATGACAACAAAGGAAGTGCATGCCGAGAAATTTTCTAAAGCAACTTGAAGCAAATCGTTGCTTAATTTGTTAACATCTTTGTCACTTGTAGTTCTTATCACCAGTAG
The DNA here is from genome assembly GCA_036023115.1 of Brasenia schreberi. Classification (NCBI taxonomy): domain Eukaryota; kingdom Viridiplantae; phylum Streptophyta; class Magnoliopsida; order Nymphaeales; family Cabombaceae; genus Brasenia; species Brasenia schreberi. The sequence goes on along the minus strand of JAYKKT010000060.1, from coordinate 12,548,837 downwards.
ACAAACCAAAAGTTAGGTACCAATAATAAAAATCGGCTCTATTGCTCCTACAGTCAACTTTCTTTATTACTTCCCTAACGGTGTGTCTTTCTGTGTATCTAAGAGAACTGATAGCCCTGAACCCTAGAAAGGTCCACATGCTCAGTGTTTCTAACCGGAACTGAATCGGGCTGAAAACCGGCTGAATCCAGAACCGGTGAAACCGGAACCAGGATAGGAGATTACCTGGTTTGGTTCTAGTTTCACCTTTTATAAAACTGGAACCAAACCATTGGTTTCGATCTTTTCAAAAGCTTTTATATATTTTTTAATAAAATTACTGGTTCTGAACTCAAACTGAAATTATAATTCTAGGTTTTAGGCTAACTGGAACCGGATATGTCTAGGTCCACATACATATGTGTGTGCGTGAGAGCATCCTAATTGGTCAAGTCCCATCTCATTCTTTCTATCAAAGTGTTGACGGAAGATTTATTACAAAGAGCGACATAGAAATTAGGCTTCTACAAGCTGGGCCTTATCGACTCAGCCGTTAACTTTGTCATAAATACATAAATACATAGATACATAAATACATAGATACATAAATAGACAGACAGTAACTTTGTCATTAACTTGAAAATACAGACATAAGATAGCCCAATTAGGAAACCTTTATGGCAAACCCATCATTGTTTATGATAGAGTTTTCAATAATGCGGACAGCAAGATGACAGCAATACCATAACAACTCCCAGTACGTACTTCTCAAAAGTCACTAAATCAATTGTCATTTGACTCGGTTTAAATTCCTCTAACATAATGTAACGTCATTAATCACTTTCCTCTACCATCTACGTATTGCTTTCACCATCTTTATAATATATATATATATATATATATATATATAGAGAGAGAGAGAGAGAGAGAGAGAGAGAGAGAAAAGAAATGGTATATGCTAGCACACTTAGGTGCTATCAAATCTAAATAAATTTCAACCGATCACTTTTGATGATAGATGATTGAAATTTAAACCTCAAAAGTAAAAAATATATAATTGAGATTTGTCTGGATTTCCTAGCACCTATATTTACTAGTATATACTAGCTTTCCTAATATCTATATATATATATATATATATATATATATATGTTCCGCTTAAATTGTATTATAATAGTTTTTTGGCTGAATTTTGTATTAATAATTGATCAAATTAAAATTATATCCTTTCAAGCTACCTAAGAATCTAATTCTTATAGCTCTTGAAAATAAGCAGGAGGTGGTGAGGCAGTTACGAGCTTCTTTTTTTATTTAATTTTATCATGAATTGAAAATTTTTATATATTCATAGGGTCAGAAAAATCTTCAAACAAAATCCACGACTAGGATGCTTGCACAAAGCCTATGTTGGGCACTGAGTTGCATATATGGATGTAGCCTGTCGAGATTCAACTCTTCAGTTCTAGCACAGCAGTAAGAGACCCGCCGGCGAATCCAGGAAATTTTTTTAAGGTGGGGAAAATAGCCCTATATGTTGGGCCATGCTCTCCATTAGGCCCACGGAGACATGGCAGGTTCCAACCTCAACCGAACTGGTCCAAGAACTGACTAGAACATGAACCATTGAAACCAGGGCCGAAACCAGGAACCACCCAGTTCAGTTTCGCTTTCATCTTCCATGGAACTGGAACTGGCTGGTTTCTTGGTTCAGGTTTATCCGGAAGCGGCCATATCTAGGCCCACAAAACTTTTATCTTGAATTTTAAAAATTTGGGTAAACAGCCTTTTAGTGCAAGTTATATAGCAACGGGTGAGGTAAATAGGCTAATCTTATACCTTGAGCTCAGTGTTATAGCCCACAAACTCAACTGTGACATATAACATTTTTCTAAATATTTCGTGAGGCGGATGCTCCACCTAGCCATTGCAAGACCCTTTTCGATATGTCCATAATCACACTAATTAACTTCCTTGTAGTTAGTTCCATAAGGGTGTATTTGATTCACGGTACCGGGCTTTTGGTACTAGAACTACAATTTCGTGTCCACACGGGATTGGAACCTATGCTGAGGACCATTTATAGTTTCCTGTTTGATTTGCACTTAGAACTAAAACGCGAAACCATAGTTCCGCGTTTGCTTTTGGTACTGACACTCGAGTTCAAACTTTTTATAACTAGTTTTACGTGTGATAAATATCAATCACATACGGCCATTGGATCAACTTGGTATGTTCAGTCTAGACCCCTTTATGTATGCAATACAAGATACTCTTTGGCATGCTCCTTCCCCATGCCAACCCCACTGTACGGCCGATGGATCAACTTGGTACCTGGTCACCACCATGCATGGCCACATAAAACAGCAAACCTATTTGTTTAACCAGCCAACTTGATTGTGTATTAGAAAATGTGACATGCACTTGAGCTCGACGCGCAAGCAAGCATTAAGTTTAGTTATTTTACGTGTTTATGGGAAAGACAATGATCTGTATGTGTATGAAGTAGGGCCGGGTACCCGCCTCAAACTGGGTCGGCCCTGGTCGGTCGTGTGGGGCGGGTTCGATAGAGGCCTGCTTAACATCCCTAGCTAATTTGTCTAGATCGAACTACATGGTTGGTTTCCCAGGGGGTGTTCTTAACGTTTTAATTACGAGACCAACAATGGTCAGAGCTGCTCGTGAGCTTCGTAGATAAAGTTGATGATAATTAGAATTTCATTAGCACTTGCTGAACTCCACATGTGACCAAAGCCAAGCTCAAGCCGACCAATACTTGCTCGAGTCGTTTGTGAGATTAATCAAGATTTATACATGTTAATGGAAATTATTCATATTCCTAAGTTAAGAATTCAAAACCATCAAGATCAAGCCTAATCAAGGTTCATACATATTCAAGCTCACTGACGAGCAAAGCCAAGCACAACAAAATTCAAGCCGATGCAGCTTAGTCGACGTACCCAAGCTTAATTGAGGTCTTTCATGAACTTGCTTAATCTTAGAAAAGAAGTTAACCTCAAGGGCTGAGCTCCAGTTGCTTGAGTATAGTTCGAGATGAGCTTGAGCCTAGAGATTGAAGCTCGATCAAGCTCGATCTCGAGTTTTAGCTGAGCATTTCTTGAACTAACAACATCCCTAGCCATGGATGACGCATGGTGGCCTTAGACAAATATGAGTTTGATTTGCATAAACATTGAATGCACTGAACGTTGTAAGAAACTACTGAGGTCTCAATGAAAATGAACTCTTCCATTAATTAGGGCATATTTCTTTGTATATGGTTGTTGAATCCAAGCCTATCAGTGTCTTTGTCCTTAGACTAATCTTTTTATATAAAACAAACATTAAATTAGGTTTCATGTCTACAAGTGTTTTCTACAACTATCTCAAATCAATGGTTCAGATTGTTCTAAAATTTAACCATTAAAAAACAAGTTTTTTACTAAAAAGTGATTGAAAGTTGAATATGCAATTATTAAATTAAAAGTGACAATTACATCTATATAGATCCATACTTAAGAAAATTGATTTAAAATTAACTTTTTGGTGGTGTCACGTAAGCTCATACAATGTTAATACAGATCCACCCACCATCGTCATTCGTCAAGCCACTTTTCCAACTCTCTCCCACCCCAACACCTTAAAAAACACATGCATGCATGCGCGCGCACACACAGAGTATTCGTAGTATTTTTCACAAACAAAGTTTAGTTATTCATCGATATAAAGTTTGTAAAAGTAAGTGAGAGCATACTTTTCTTTTTGGTTACAATGGAGAGGCCAAAGCCCGATGCACTTCCCGGGTATCTAACTCATGACCTTCAACTCGTGACTCAACACCCTAGCCAGGTGAGCTATTGCTCTTCGTGCAAGCAACCTACATACTTTTTGTGTCCGTGTGTGTTTTGTGTGTATACACACACATATTATAAAAGGAAACATATGTACCAACTTTTTTGAGGCCATCAAGTTTCATTAAGAACTTGTTTCAAAACTCTCTGAAATCGTAACAGCCAACGATTCAAATAAGTACGTACCAGGAACTCTTCTAGACCCGGGTTGCCGTGCACACTCGTAACCAGTTCTCGTGCCAGTTCCCCATACTTGTACCCGTTTCTCGTAAATATCGTGTAGTGTCGTGTCTTGACTTGACCTGACTTGGTCACCCACTGATGCGTAAAATTCATGAGCCAGCGGCTCCTAGAATTGGCCAGGCAGGCCTTTTTATTGGATAATCATAGTGGACCAAGATGACAATAATTTATCTCTATACAATGACACCATTATTCAAGCTTTAGAAGGCACAAGCCATCTCAATTTTTAATCTCCACCAAATCCTCCCCTTCATATAATCATTCTTCCACATCAACACCACCTCTACTTCATTGCATGCCACCAGAGACGAAAGAAAACTGCAAAACAAGGGGAGAATGGAGCTAGATTTTTGGAACGAGCCCGATTGGCCCGGATCTCCCATTTCTATTAGTAGCAATTGGTCTCTCGGAGTCGACTTGGGCACGTTCACTTTCGACTTCGATGGCATGCTCGATCCAACGGTCTCGGGTCACGACCTACCTATGTTGGAAAGTTCACCAGCATGCAGCAACTATGTTGACACGGCGATGCGGCCAAGTTCTGTTGACAAAGAGAATCTGGCGAATGAGGAAGACAACAAGGGTCTGAGGTTGGTTCACTTGTTGATGGCTGCTGCAGAGGCGATTGGTGAGGAGGACATGGAAGGTAAGGACCTAGCTTGGGTGATATTGGTTCGGCTCAAGGAGGTGGTCTCTCCATCTGAAGGGACCAACATGGAGAGACTAGCGGTCCAGTTCACGCAAGGCCTGCAGCATGTCTTACAAGGCTCAAGTGGCCCGAGCCTGGGTCCGGAACCACCTGCACCCGAACCTGAATTTATATGCGCTTTCCGGCTCTTTCAAGAGATATCACCCTGCATAAAATTTGGTCATTTCACGGCCAATCAAGCCATCATCGAGGCCGTCCATTCCGAACATGGGGTCCATATCATCGATTACGATATCATGGACGGCATGCAGTGGGCCCCGCTCATGCAGGCCTTGATTTGCTCCCAGCACAGCCCGACCTTGCGCCTACGCATCACTGCACTCACTCGGGCTCATGACAGCCACAGATCTTGTGCATCTGTGAGGGAGACGGGCCGTCGATTGGCCTCCTTCGCCGAGTCAATCGGTCAAACGTTCGTGTTTCATAAGTGCCGGCTCAATTCAGATGGTCATTTCAGGCCCGGTGCGGTCAAGCTGGTCAAAGGGGAAGCGGTCGTGGTCAACTGTATGTTGCACTTACCTCACTCACCTACCTACTCTCCCGACTCGGTCAAGTCATTCCTTTCCGGGGCCAAGACATTGAACCCAAGACCCAAGGTGGTGACCCTAGTGGAGGAGGAGCAGGGCTCATTTGGAGATGGCTTCGTGAAGCAATTTATGGACCTGCTACACCACTACTCGGCCATCTACGACTCGATGGAGGTAAATGAACCGAGACACCAGTGGGCGCGGTTATCGGTCGAGAGGGTCCTGATCGGGCCGATGATACAGAGATCATTAGCCAGACTCTTAGAGAAGGGTCATGAAGGGATTGGGAAGAGTTGGTCAGATTGGATGGTGGAATCCGGATTTAAGGCTCAGCCCATTAGCACATTCAACCATTGCCAGGCCAAGCTGCTGATAGCCCTATTTGGTGAGGGTTACAACATAGAACACTCAAGGAACAAGATCATATTGGGATGGAAAACCAAGCCTCTGCTAGCAGCTTCAGTTTGGTCACCTCCCACCTGACATCTCTCTCTCTCTCTTTCTGTGTGTGTCTGTGTTGCATATATATATATACATATATGTAAGTCTTTATACTATTTCATATATATTCATGTGTGTATATATACATATGTATACACACATATTGCATGAAATGAGGGTTAAAGGGTTTGAGTGCAATGACTGAAGTATACATGGTATTTTTACTATGTATTCGATATTATTTAGTAACTAATTAAAACTTACAGATATGTACTGACATGATTGTTTAGATAGCAGTGCTGATATGTCTCGCTGTAAAGCAATCATTGCAAATCTGTAATTACTAATAAAATGAAGTCTGCATTATTGTATGTTTTGAATGCAGAGACAAACTATACACATAAAATACCTACACAAACTACGCGGCGAATACAAAACCTCTCTTGTAATTGCAAGTTGTTGCTTGGAGAGAGAGTGAGAGAGAGAGAGAGAGAGAGAGAGAGAGAGAGAGAGAGAGAGAGAGAGAGAGAGAGTAATAGCTCAGCGCAAAAGTGCATGGGCTCATCTTGCTAGAGGCAACTCATGGTTTAAGAGACATGAAAGATCATGATCTATGACCGGAAACACATGCTTTTCATGTCATTCTGATGACATGCTTTCGCGAAGGTGAATATATAATGGGTTACTTATGGTGCTAGATCATGTGATCTCCTAGGACACCTTGTCCAAACCTCAAATAGAAATAAATTTTCAAGTAGGAGAAGAACACGTTTTTTCTCCGATAATCTGGACAACTTCATCTTTCTTATTCCTTATAAAAGAAAAGAAGCATCAATTCGATGAAGTAAAACGCCAAATATATCATATGTGCCGATAGCTATCAGCAAAATATGTAAAAATCATAGGCATGGCATTGCAAGTGGTGATCTTAAAGTTTCCATTAGCCGGGTGATTAAATGTGAATTTCCCATGATGGTTGCCACCATCTGCTCTCTCTCTCTCTCTCACACACACACACACACACACACACAATAACAACAACAACAATTATAATAATAATGAAAGAAACAATATTTTTTGTGGCATCGCTTTAGCTTTGTGGAGGAAAGCTGATGTAATGGCGGTTATGGAAGAAGAGATGGCTACAGGTAAAGAATTCGACACATCTGATGCTAACACTATAAATGGCCAACTCGGTAACCACTTCTCATGCTGAAGAGAGGGTAAAAGTCTCTTCTCCAGATATTGTCTTCTTAATTGCCATGTTATTATAGAATTTGATCAAAGAAAGAAAATACTTATCTTTACAGTGATCTAATTCAAAACCCGACAGTCCACAAACCATTTCCTTTTAATCTAAGGCCCCTATAGTAAATCTAACAGTAAATAATTCCACCTTTTAAATGTAAAAATAGAGGTATACCATAGGCAATCTTACCAAACAAACCATTCCCTTTTTAACGTAAGTTGTTATTATGGGCTGTCCACCTACTTATAAAATGGAAAGAGGTCCCGTACAAATCATCCAAGCCTGCTGGTGGGGTGAGACAAGGAGATCCAGTTTATCCTTGCATATTCTTATTAGAAAGACCTTTTAAGGGAATAAAGATAAAGCCACTGTTTGATCGCAGTGCATTGAAGAAAAGAGCAATTACACGATGATACATGTGATGGTCTTGGTTCTAAATTTGTGTTTCTTTAGGTGTTTGGCTAATGCACTGCCATATGGAACGCCATTACACTTGGGGAATGAGTGCAGTTTTCATAGTGAAGAACGGCCCAACAGAGGACACAAGTCTATTGCCTCCAACAACTTACATGCCAAACTGCTCGGCTACAGAGACCACCGGTGAATTCAGTCGTCTTTACGTCCCTCTTCCTTTTCAGAAGAAGGCAATGCAAAAATAACTTGGTTGGGTTCAAAACTAGTTTTGTTTATGTTTATTAGACATTTTAAATATCGATAGTCTCTCTCTCTCTCTCTACATATATATATATATATATATATATATATATATATATATATATATATATATATATATATATATATTATCTTGCTTTCAAAAGACTGAATCTGAATGTGGGGGTGCCAATCAGACGGATGTAAAAATCCTTCTAGAGCGAGGCGAATAGCCCCTTCAATGGTTTGGGGAGAGGGGAACCATTTAGTATAGCCCACATAGGTTTAAGATGACTTTTGAAATTTCGGCTGGAACAAACTTCCCACCTCAGCTCAATGTAGGTATCAATGGTTCGTTTAGGATAAGAGTAAAGGATGAATCTGAATCAGGGTTAGTCAGACCTACGACGAGTCAGGCCAGGTTTCTCCTCATCAAGCATCCGTTGGTCTCCGAAGTATGCCTTGCACTCTTGAGCTTGGCTCTGAAACCCACATAGCATACGAGTTAAATCTCATCCAGCAGCATGAAGTCTGAACACGACTCAAAAGTTGATCTAGCGTAAGCTTGCATGGCTCATTAACTTGATTCACCTCCAACTTTCAGTTGATCTTGGCATACACACTCACTTTCATACATTTTAAATATAATTTATTATTTAATAGGTTTCGTGCAAATATACGTGAAATTATGTACTATAGCCCACACTTCTATCTATGGGCTATATGTTTTCTCTTGACTTTCTAGATTTCGGGTGGAGCAGACCCTCCAGAACCAACACATAGATCCACCACTGACCCTTGGAGTCTGCTTCGTTCTCTCATTGTATAAAAAGGAAGAAAAGATCCTATGCATGTATACCCTTGCCTCACAATTCAATGTAGTACTTAACAATGATATTACCTTTTGGCAACTTGCTTAAGCTTATATTTACTTTTAAATGTAACCATTTTTATTGAGAATTAATGTATATAGTGCTGACAAACGGTGAACATGCAAAAACTTTTAATTACATTGGTGCGTATACTCAAATCGACTTTTAATTTTACATGTAAACGCATGAAAATAACTCTTTCCCTTTACCGGGCTTTGGCAACTGAAATTCCTTTTAAATAGAGGTGGCAATTTGAGGCCGGACCAGAAAAGCCCAGGTCTGGGTCGTCCGAAGCAACCCAAAAAGAAACAGTTCAAAGTGTTGGTGAACCTAGACCCACCAGAACCAACACATACATATATATACAAATATATATACATATGTATATATAACAACAACAACAACAACTAAGCCTTTTTCTAGACGGAATCAGCTACATGAATTCTTTGTTTTCATAGAGCTCTATCATGTGTATACATATGTATATATAAAGAGAGAAAATAAGAGTTGTTAGACTCTCTTTGATGACAACTATAGTAATCCAATCGATCGCACGAATGGTTGAGATGATCATAAAAAATCACTAAAGCGTTTTAGTGCCCAACTCTCTCTTAGATATGTGTCCTCTTTAATCTCTCTCGTCCCCCTCTTCTCATCCACCTCCTTATATGCTCCACCATCCTCTTCTCTCTCTGACCACCATCCGCTGTCATGGTGGGCGGTCGTCTTCCCTACTCTCTCTCTCTCTCTCTGTGAAATTGGGGAGGAAATATGCTCGAGAGACGGGTGCTCGGCTGTCCTAGTGAGATTGATTGGATGACTTTTATCTCAAGCGTATGTGAGATGGATGTAACCGTTATGATGGCTTAACAAAGTTTAGTATCAAAAAGAGTCTACTAGTTCTTATTCTCTCTACGTATATTATATATATAAAGAGAGAGAGATTAATTCATGCTCTAATCTACTTAAAAATTTCAATTTCATCTTACATATTAACGATTGAGAACTCTAAATAAAAAAGTAAATACAATATAATATATTTGTAAAAATATTGAAATATATTTTTGCTTTTGAAATTTGAATTTCAACCATCGATCTTTCTATTGAGATCTTCACAATGTTTAAACATGAATTAATGTGCATGGATCATGCTCTCTCTTTATATATATATATATATATATATATATATATATATATATATATATATATATATATATATATATATATATATATATATGGTTAAGTCGAGTATAAAATATATATACGAACAAGGTATGTCTACAAAAGTACTAAAGAGCCCTTTGGTTTTTACTTTTGAGATCAAGCAATGGTTGATCCGTCTCTTCAAACAAATATTTGAGATTCTCAATAATATAATAACTATAAGTGTAATATATGCTTATCACTTTATATGCAATCGATTGTTGTTAAGAAGTGAATGAAATGCACCTTTAAAATATAATTATGTACCTTTTGTTTGCTTGCTTTTAAAATGTTGAAGGATATGAGAAGTATGTAACATGGCAAGCATATAATTTTTTATATACATGATATTAGTTATATGTGTGCGTGCGTGCTTGTATGTATATGTATATCATATAATAGGCTATTATTATATATGCTGTCAGTCGGGTCGGGTTGGTATGACCCAATCATGCTGGTCTGGGTTTGACAACGGGTAGGGACAATCATCAGAACAGTTCGGCCGCGGGCTTTCGGGCTGATTGCCATCTCTCTCTCTCTCTCGACGTTGTACTAAGTCGCGTTCCATCAAGGGCACCGATCGCCTTCCTCGTATTCTCATCTACAGAAAGCTCTAGGTGAAACCTGTATTCCCTCCCTTTCTCTCTCTCTCTCTGTGGATTTTCCCTCCGATTCTCTCAGGATTCTCTTCGTTGTTGTGGAATCCGTCAGTTTATACATGACGTCTGTAGATCTGGTGGTTTTGAGGGTGTGAAATCTAATCAGAAAACTAGGGGTTTCTTGGATGCGTTTTCCATATGTATTTTCAAATGAGTTTTTCTTGCATATTTTAGTTCGTGATGTTTTTCAAGTCTTAGGCGGATGTAAGATGTGCCATAATTGCTGTCAGGATAAGAACCTGTCGGCAAGCAAATTTGGGTGGAATTCGAAGAGCTGAGAGTGTTTGTTTCTGATAATTTTTTCTTTGAATTTGATGCCTCGGAATGTTTCGGTACAATATTTTAGAGGGATGTTGTAGTGTGGAACTCATCGATTAATGACTATGTTGAATATGATGAACGTTTTGAGGCTAACCAAGAGAACGTTGTACAAGAAATTCTGGACCTAAAGTTCATAGGTGCAAATAGTTAGAAAAGTTGTTCTTAAACTGGAATATTTTCGATCCAAAACTAGATCTCAAAGTTCTGAAAGATTCTCTATGCAAACATACCCTTAATAGATTCGAGTTTTCCCGGCTTATTTTGGGACTGAATCTTTCTACTGCTGAGGGCTTCAAATAGGAATTCTATTCTCAAACCTTTTCTTTTTAAAATCTTAAACTATCTATTTTTCTGTTATCATGTTTAGCATTGTGGTGTATGTGTCAGATCTGTGTAAAATTTGGAAAGGGAACTTTTTTTACATGCTTCAATAATGTTCACATCAATAATTAGCTTAAATACATTATCATGTTCTGTCATTTACTAGATGATAAGTTCTCCCGAGGTTTGATTTTGAATTAACTATGAAACTGAATTCCATGGGAAGCCACGATACGATACCGTATCGTACGATATGGGCGATATAGCAAAAAAAAATTTCTTCCCAATTTTTTTCCAATTTTTTTGGGTAGGTTTTTAGCCTCTGTTCGCCTCTCTTCACTTCTCCCTAAGGCATCCTTGGGTATGCTCATTTGGGATTGCAAGCTCCATGTGTGTAACATGTAAATTCGGGTTAGTTTATAAGAATTTTGTTGCATAAGAATAATTTATGAACAAATAACAATTGTGACAAAATCATTTCCCTTTCTGTTGCCAACTTTTAGGTATATTTTTGCTATCAGTTTCTAATTTCATGAAATCGCAAACAATGAAGAACAATTTCGTTGGCTCAATTCATTGAGTGGACATTTCACAGCTTCACTATTTTAGGGTTCACCTTACACGACTTTCATTGAGTTAAACATGACCAGTGTGTGTGAGGTTTAGCTCAATCTATGAAGTGAGATTAGAAGTAATCAGATGACCTGATTTTGACCCATAACATCCATCCATCATCCTTCTGTTAAAAGAAAAAGAAGATATCATCAAGTAACAATATCACATCACTGAGGTATCATAGACTCAATAATCAAAGAAATGGAGCTCATAGTTTTGCTCACATATGAAAATGAGCAAATGTGTCAACTACATGTACAAAGATAGCAATTTGTTAATTTTGATATATTATAAGAGTGAATTATGGAAGATAACAAAGAAAATGCACTCCTAACCGAAGAAGACATTGAATGGATTAATTTGGAAGGAGCGCAACAATATCATCAAGGAGATGAAGATTTTGATTTTGAAGCAAAAGGTGGTGAGAATCTTCAATGCAACAATATCATCAAGGAGATGAAGATTTTGATTTTGAAGGAGAAGGTGGTGAAAATCTCATCAAGGAGTAGATGAAGATTATTTAGTTGATAATCCTTATTATTTACAATATCTAAATGTAAATGTATTTCATTTTTTGCTTCAAAATATGTAATTCTTTTTTAATTGTTCAATGATAAATCATCAATATGTATTAAACTTTTCATTATATGAATTCTTTGTAATTATCATGTTTTTTTCTATTTTTTTTAGATCTTTACTAATTTTTTAATATTAAAGTACAATATGCTATGATACGACCGTATCGTGGACCAAAACGATACACGACACAATAAGCGTTGAACAACATTGCATAAATATGAATTAAACTAAATAAACAAATTCTAAGAAGACAAACAATAAATTTCATATTGCATATGCATATTAAATTATTAAAACTTAAATTAGAAAATAAAAATATAAATGTAACCAAGTTATTCTAAGTAGTAAGTAGAAGAATTAAAAGAACTAATATATTATACTTATCTGCTCAAGTATAAATCATTTAGAATATTAAATCACATGAATCACAAGCATCAAATAATGTTGTGATGGCATTGTTAAGCTTTTGCACTGATGCATATATTATGTGGTTAAACATTTAGAATCAAAAGCAGTATCACACATTTTATTACTAATGTACATAAATCACAAGCATCAAATAATGTTGTAGCATTAGATGAAATATTAAATCTTCCACATGATAACCAGTAGTTTACAGCTAACAGGCACATCCACAATTACATTTATGTGTTTCATATGATGGATCCTGATTATGTAATTTCTATGGTGGTGGTGGCGGGAGAGAGAGAGAGAGAGAGAGAGAGAGAGAGAGAGAGAGAGAGAGAGAGAGAGAGAGAGAGAGAGAGAGAGAGAGAGCTAATGTGATATAGGTTTGGGAATTGGTCGGGTCGACCCATATCTATTGGATTGAACTGACCTGTATGCTATCAGTAAAATAGTGGACTGCTATAGCGCTCTTACCAGTGCTAATATCATCCATGTTGGATGACCGCTATGTTTGCACTCTTATAGTGGTCACAGAACCGCTAATTTGATATAGCACACTATTGATAACATAGCTAAGGATAGTACTTGTAGAGGGACTTTTGCTTTTTTCTGTCAGCAGACAAGCATCTTGCATAAGATGGTCACTCATGGAATTTCGTTTACAGAATAAGAGAACCTTGGAGACATAAAGAGGTACTCAGAAGTTTGCTTTTTGAAAGCAATGTCAAGGGACTTTTGCTTTTAGAAGCAGTTGTTTGTGAAACACATGCTACCAAATCATTGTTAAGGGTGAACAGAATCATCCTACATGTTATGTTCATCATATAAAGGAAGAGGAACAACATAGCGGCAAGTTTGTAAAATTATAAGTTATAATGACCAAGGGTTCCTCAAAGATCTTTGCGATTTGAAACAAAGTAGTGATTGGATTATTTCTGGATACTGGATTTGTATATCAATGTTGGGATCGAATTTGATAGATTGTTTGCCTATGGTAGATGTGCTAAAATAATGCTTTATGCTCATTAAAAGGATTTTTGGAATCAGCAAGTGACTGAGAGGGTGGAGTTAGATGATTAGGATCCCATTTCAGGAATCAGGAGGCTTGTGGAAATTATCAAAAGAAGCCAAGAAGATAGAAGAAGCTGACTTGTATTTGAAGTCATGCAAGTGTAAATTTTTATGCTTATAGAACTTAGAGGTTCTACTTTAAATGAGTTTTATCGGGACTCATTTTCTTATTTATGGTTCTGTAAACTTTTCATATATCATTCGAGTTACCAGTTTAAGTGTGGCACATATGAGACTGCAGCGACCTGACGATATTGTGGTTTGAAAGACTTCAGTTCAGATAAGTGGGGAAAGTGTACAATAGAAGAAATCATTGAAGAGGATGCTGGTGCAGATAAAAGGTTCACACTTCATAGACCTTCCATGATATTCTAGTTTCTATGGAATCGAAAGTGTTATCTAACAAAGGACCGAACACAGTTTACTGGTTTGACAATTTATCTTCCATTTATGTGAGCATTGTGCAAACATAGCTTGCTGGAAAGTGCTGAATATGATGACACGTTGTGCTGGTAACTGGAGTTTTCACTTGCTCAGAAGTGTAGACAGGATAATCTGTAAAATCTCCCGGAATGTGCTTGTTTGAAATCAATGGGCCTGTCTGTGAAGGGAATGGAAGAGCAACCTTAGCAAGCTTCCCACCATAGATGATGACAAAGGTGCAGGGTTGAGTTCTTTCATGCCACAATTTCAGTCCTCCAATTGTGATCCGATGTTTCTAGGAAGGAAAAAGAATTTCTTTTTCTTTTTCACTGGGGAAGATATCGGAGCATGAAAAACGTCTAGAGCTTAAACTCTTGTAGTTTTTCTTGGCACTAAAACAGGATCTGGTTACCTCACCATGACATTGTAGGGGGTTAGATTTCTTGCTTTATTATTCCCTAGAGAGCAGTAGAAATACATGCCAATGTAGTTCTTGGAGTTCATCCTGCTGTTTTTTGACATACATTGTCTTGTGTCCTCGTTCTTTTCTCATTACTGTACAAACAAACTTGCGTTACAAAAGAGCCTGCTACCCTACTATAATCAACAGCAACTAAGCCTTTTCCCATGCTAGACGGGGTTGGCTACATGGATTCTTTGTTTCCACATAGCCCTATCATGGGCCATGTTAGGGCTTAACTCACAATAAGCTAGGTCATTCTTTATTGTTCCTCTACCTCTTTTAATACTTTCAAAATCTAGTTTTTAATATCTTTTTATAGGTGCTTCTTTTGATCTTCTTTCTATATGTCCAAACCATCTTTTCTCATTACTGTAAACAAAAGAAATTTTCTGTTGCACTACTACCATACATGTTCTGCAAGTCTTTGTTGACATTTATGTAGAATAAGTTCTGAGCCTTAGTCTTGATTTATCCATCAAGCTAGCCTTCTCGTGTAATATGATGTCGTGATCCATTACAGGTTGATTTGTTTCGTCTGGAAGATATATGGCATGGTGATGGGTCTGACTTTCGATTTCTGTTTTCCTGTTATCATTGTTTTTGATTGAGTATTTGCTTTCTCAATTGTTTTCAGGACTCATTGAAGTAATAATCAACGACGGAAAAGATGCCCTCTCAAAAGATAGAATCAGATCACACAGATGCTGTCCATGACGTTGCCATGGATTACTATGGCAAGCGTTTAGCAACTGCATCTTCTGATTCAGCCATTAAAATCTTTGGCTTCAGTAGCACTTCCGGCTCTGCCTCCTCGCAGCAGCTTCTGGCCACCATCAGTGGTCACCAGGGCCCTGTTTGGCGGGTTGCCTGGGCTCATCCCAAGTTTGGATCTATTCTTGCTTCTTGCTCTTATGATGGCCGGGTCGTCATATGGAAAGAAACAACCCAACCAAATGAATGGATACAAGCCCATGTCTTTACTGAACATAAAGCTTCTGTGAACTCCATTTCATGGGCACCCCATGAGTTAGGTCTCTGTTTGGCCTGTGGTTCTTCTGACGGCAACATCTCTGTCTTCACCGCTCGTGAGGATGGTGGCTGGGACACAGCCAGGATTGATCGAGCCCATCCTGTAGGTGTCACCTCTGTTTCATGGGCACCTGCCACGGCTCCAGGATCTTTGTTCTCCGTGAGTCCTCTTGATCCAGTGCAGAAGTTAGCATCTGGGGGCTGTGATAACTTTGTTAAGATATGGAAATTGCATAATGGGAACTGGAAGCTGGATTGCTTCCCTGCAGATCAGAAACACTCGGATTGGGTAAGAGACGTTGCTTGGGCACCAAGTCTCGGGCTTCCAAAATCTACAGTAGCAAGTGCCTCTCAAGATGGTAGAGTGGTGGTATGGACGGTGGGGAAGGAAGGTGATGAGTGGGAAGGAAAGGTCCTGAATGAGTTCAGAACAGCAGCGTGGAGGGTGTCATGGTCGCTGACTGGAAATATACTGGCAGTTGCGGATGGAAATAGTGAAGTGACGCTATGGAAAGAGGCAGTTGATGGTCAGTGGCAGCAGGTGACAACAGTAGAGCCATAGTAGTTCTTCAGTTGTTTGTCTTGAAATATATGGATGGTTTTGCTAGGCTGTCTTGATATAATGTGTTTCTCTGGACAATATGTTTACGTCACTTGAATTACTTCAGTTAGTCCCTTTAACCAGCCGTGCTTGATAAGCTAGCTTGGAGTCATGTAGTTACTTCTTGTTCTTCTTTGTTTTCCTTTGGGAGTCACCTTCTGAAACTATTGTAATTTTCCATTTCGATTAATTATTTGGAAAATTTTGTTCAACTCTATCTGGCTGTACTCGGTGCTGCATTGCCCAGGTATAGAACTAATGACTTCCAACTTGTGAGTAGACACCCTTGCCAGGTGTGCTGTTGCTGGTTGCCATACGATCGACGAAGAAGGCTCCTAACCTGAATGTGGTTCTGCTGTTTCACCAAGGGCCTGTTTGCACCGCTGTTCCACGTGGAACAGGCTGGGCTGGGTTGGGAACTACAGTAGGGGAGGTGGTTGGTTCCCCGTTTTCTTGTGCGCTTGTGCGCGGAGTGGAACTGCAGTACTGCCGGTTCTCCATCATTATGACGGATCTGGAGCCGTGTTTTTTCTTCATCTTCCTAATTTGGTGTATATCACAGCATAGAAGTCATGCTTAAAGACTTCTATAACCAACCACGCAGCGAGTTTACATGCAGAATTTTCCAGAGTTTCTGCGAAGGCAGGTTTTGTTTCAAAAGGCTCTAGATGGTCCATATTAGAGAATTGTCTTCTTCCTTTCTTGTTGTCTATCTCCGTTGGTACATATTAATTGCGTCATTACTACAGTTTGTGAATTGAAAAGAAACTTAGTTAGCTTCTTTAATCACAAATCCAAAGATTTTGAACTAAAAGTTGAATGGCGAACCGAATTCCCTTGCTACTTTTGTTCATCATAATTGCTGAAGCTCAATTTCAGGAACCATGAAGTTTTTTACTGAAATTCTTCCAAATTGTATCGTATAAAATCTATCCTTACATGGTGATAGCAATGGAGCTTTTATCTCGTTTGCACGACTGTGAGAACTGCCAATCAAACATATAAGCATCTGCAATGTCTTCATTTCAGCTTAAATACAACTGAAAGTTGCAGATAGGGATAGCTCTGGATCATAGGAATCGGCAAGACAAATAACAGGTTTGTTTATTCATTTTCATCATAAAGAGAGCGCACAAAAAAAAATCGTTGTTCCAAAACATTTCCCTAAGGTCTTAAATAGAGAGAGGGGGACAGGAAAGAGAGGAAGATAATATGCAAACACCTCCTAAAAGAACTCAAGAACATGTGTCCTAACATGTGTGTGTGCTCTCAGGTGACATGCTCTCACTCTCACGTGTGTGCTCTCAGGTGACATATTCCAATACACAATAAAATAGAAGGATGTCCAATAAACATCTCTCACTCTCTCTCTCACACACACACGTGTGTGTGCTACACGTCTAAAAATATGAAAACGTGACAAGCTCATCCATGTAAAATATAAACTGTTAAAATATACAGGAACACGAATAATGACCTTTCAATGATGACTTTAATAAATAATTTATAGACAGCAAATTATTCCTTACACAAGAACACGAATCTAAAGTGTGATGGCCTTTCAGTAATGACCAACTCCTCTGAACCATATAGGAATCGTTGATCTTCCACCAAAACAACACTTATTATTTTACATCGAAGTGGTAAAGAACCAGAGACCGTAGTGATTAAACAAGGAGGAAAATTTTGCACGCCTTGGTCACCTATTGGGAGGCCTCGCCCCCACAGAAACCGTCTGCTAAGACTGACCCTCGGCCAGTATGTCCTGCCACAAGGTTCTGATTTGGCCTAACTGCTGCTTTTTCTTCTTGCCATAAACATGATAATTTTACGCAACAGTGACTTTCTTCTTCTTCATCTCTTTACCCGGGGACACACTTACAGATGCATTACTTTCTGATATTAATATATTGGGATCTTGATCAGCATAAGACTTCCTTGTAACCTTTCTCTTCGTTGGCAGCAACAATTATTGGGCTGCCTCCCATAACAAGATTTGTTGCCCCAGAGGCAGAGTCCTTCGCTTTCCTTCTCTGCTAGTGCTCTGCTTTCCATTTCCTCAACTCCAGCTCCACACCTAGTTTTCCTTCCTTTGCACGCTCTGCTTTCTCCTTTGCCACTCGCAGTGCCTCCCTCTTAGTACTTAGCTCCCGGTTCACTGCTGCCAACTTGTCCAAGTTTTTCATCTCCTTCTCCCTAGCTGCATCTATTTTCCGACTTTCTCTTGGTCAACCCAGCTTCGAGAGCCAAAACTGTAACAGCAGCGATTCCCTCTGTCTCATGGTGACAAGTGCAGCCTTTTTCCTTTCCAGTTCTGATTTGAGCGACAAAGCTGTGACTCTCAGGAACTTCACCTCCTCTCTTGCTTTCTGAATCTTGAGTTTGGCTTCCTCGAGCTCTTCCATGGTCAAATCCAGAGCAGAAAGTGTAGCTCTGTCTCCCTGCTTTGATTCTTCTAGATCTACTGTCAGACCACTTTCATCTTCAATATCATTTGTTTCGGAGTCCAACTTTGCTTTCATGTAAGCTGCCAATTCTGCCTTCAAATTGAGCAGCAAGGAAGACGCAGTCTCTAATTTCTCCTTGAGACCATTGGATGCTGAAAGCTTCTCAGTCAGCCTCTGTATCTCTTCCTCTGCTATCTTCATTTCTTTCTCCTGTTTTAGGGTCTCTTGATCTATATCTAAGACAGTGGCAATTCTCTGCTCTTCAGCGTCTAAATGGGATTCATGGACCAACTCCATGGATTCCCTTGCAGCCATCAGCTCCAAAGTCAGTTCCTCGGCCCTCTTTTCTATTTCAATTGATGCAGATATCATGTCCTCGGCTTTTATAACAGCCTTTTCCTTCTCTTTGGTCAATGCTAGACACTGTCCTTTAAGATCTTCCACCTCATTCTTCACCCGCTTCAGATCAATAAGTGCTGCCTTATTTATGCCTTGCATTTGCAGCACACAGCAGAGCTTTTGCAGCAACACTAGCTTCATCACTGATTCCTTGTTTGATTTCTTCAATACGCATTTTCGCAAACCTGAAGTCTTGTCTCGCCTGCTCTTCTTCGACCTGTGCTCTCTCCAAGTTCAGTTTTAGTTCTTCAATGAGCCTTCTAGTTCCTGAAGCACATGTGCCTTTGCATTTTCTGCGATTTCTAGTTCCCTTTTGTATTCAGGAACCTCCTTCTGCACTTCTACAAGCTCAAGGTCAAGAAGCCGTCTCTTCTGTCAATTCAAAAGGGGAAAAGGCAAACATGCTACTAAGAAAAGCCATCCTTTTGAACAAGCAATTCACAAGCTCAAGGTTGAGAAGCCGTTGCTTCTGTCAATTCGTTAAACGGAACCTGAAACATGCTTCTCAGAAAAAATGTCCTCTCGGATAAGTGATTTGCAAGCTCAAGCTCGAGAATGCAGCAGTTCTGCCAAAGTAAATAACTAAAAAATGATTAAAAGGAAAACCTATTCTTGCACAAAGAGCCATGACTCCTGGCCAGGGGTGAACTCACCAAAGAACATTCCAGTTGAAGGTCATGAGTTCAATACATGGGGGTATGCATATAGCAAAGAAATGATGCGATTTGATATCCCGAAAAAGAGAACGAAATCCCATTACTTATCAATAGGTATAAACAAAGAAACATATCATGGCTCTTTTGCCTAAAACCAGAGCAACTCCTTGTAATGTTAATAATCTTTCTCCTGGTTGTAGAAGTGAGAAAAGCTTAGTATGCCTCTTTTGCTTAAAAATCAAAACTAAATTGAGCACTCACTATGTTTATCCTGTTGCATCAGATGGTTATGAACGTTGGCATGTAGCAATCCAACAATGAAATGGAAATAGTGATTCATAATACCTCCGACATCTGCAATTTATGGGCCCTCCAGTCGACAATTCCCCCAAACATGGTCACTGCTTCCTTGACGGATTCAAAGGGTGCTGCAGTATCTACAAGCGCATGATGTACCTCCACCTGCTTCAAGCTGCCCGAAGACAGGTTAACACATTCTCGAGTTTCAGATCCGCTGATTACATTGTTTTGTTGATCATTTGGGATTACTGATGCCATCTCATTTTCTTCTAGAGCAATATATATATAGAAGCAACCTTACCACCTTCAAGTTCATGTTGCAGTGCATCAGTATTCAAGTTAGTCTTATGAAGAACTGAGGTAGCAGTAAATATAGTACCACAAAAATCTGATCCTCCTCTGTCACGGTGCTGACCTAAAGGTATTGATTCACTTGTAAGTGGTGTCAATATAGCTCTATCAAGATCTGTCGCTGGGGAATCCGACAAAGCGGTCAAGGATGATGAATTGTATTCTTCGACAACTGCTTCCTCATGCTTTTTGACTCCATTAACTTGGGTTTCAGGGCAGGAAGCTGGATTTTCTAGAGATGGTAGTGAAGGAACATGGAAGACACCAATTGGATATTTCTGTTCTTCATTGTTTTTTTCTTCCATGCACTTGTAATCTTTGATAGGTCGATACTACTTAGCCACTGCCTGCATTACAGATTTTGTGTAACATGTTGATTCAGCCGTTGAATGCATCAACTAGAAAGAATATGAATACAAACTACTGTTTTCTTATTTTACATGTCAATATGCCACCCCTGTAACAACATCATGAGAATGGAGGCTGTGAAATAGTTTCTATCTTTGATAAGCCTATGATTCCTGTGAATAGCTACCATTTTTGTGAACTTAACAATTTGGCAACCAAGAGCCAACTAGGCCACTGTTGTTACTTACTCACACATGAAGCATACTAGATAACAGAAAAATAAGAATGTGTTGAATGATTGATTTGGAAACCAGCAAAAACGGCAAAGAGAAATTAACTCATGAAACCTATCAATCTAATCAAAACGTTGCCAATAGAAAAGATGCTCTAGTTGTTAAGGCATCATCTTCCAACAAACCAACAAGAAAACAAGGGCACGAACCCTTCGTATCTCAATTGAATGCCATCAATCACAAAAGTTATCACCTCGGCAGGAAAAAACACCCACATCTGAGCTAATCTCTCGAACAACAACAATCCTTTTCAACCAACATTTTGTTTTAGTTCTCTATTACTCCAATTCCATCTGAAAGAAGTTGCAAAGCACTGAGGATTTCCTAATCTCCAGCCAGAACTAAACATGAAACCACAAGGCCAACTTGAGATCGATAATCCACAAAAATTCCCAAAATTAACTAAGAAAAATGTCAACTCTCCAAACTCCAACAAGTTCCAGCTGCCCACCAAAACAATCCAAGAGACTTGAACAAGATTTTTCTCCAATCAAACACTCATCCACTACCTTATTTCAAATCAAAATCAGAAAAGGAAACTATATTGAAAAAAGCTTACCAACAGAGTAGAGAACTACCTCGCAATCAAAAGCCTGAATTCCGCAACAAATCCAACAGCATGGATTCCACTGAAACAGCAGCTGCGGTGGGCAAAGAACCAGAACCAGAGTTCAGATTCACACAGAAACCAAAGCCCCGGTTCACCAAAACATCGGACAAAAAACCCTGAAACAAAATTCAAAAACAAATCACACAGAAATATACATCAAGAACAGAAAACAAACTAAAAACAGAATAAGATACAACAAATAAGCCTTTTCCCATACTAGATGGGGTCGGCTACATGGATTCTTTCTTTTCACAAAGCCCTATCATAATTTATAGAATCCATTGTAAATAAGTCCGATAAAATTTTAATATGGAATCCACACCTTTTCCCATACTAGATAGGATCGGCTACATGGATTCTTTCTTTCCACAAAGCCCTATCGTAATTTATAGAATCCATCGTAAATAAGTCCGATAAAGTTTTAAGCTAGCTATAAAAGCCTCGTGCAACCCTCCTCCTTTATCCAGTTGGGGACCGGTCATGCAAGGGTGATCCCTTACTTACATGGGCGGAGTTTAAAAATGAAAGAAGACAAAATCGGTTACCGAAGTTCAAGAGTGAAGGCACTCTGCCTCTGACAACCTAAACTTTCTCTCCATTCATCATTTCAATTTATTGCCGTTAATTACTCGAGCGGACTTCTTCTGTTCTTGGTGTCTTCCATAAATAATTCGTTTATTAAATAAATCTACTGTATTTTTTCAATGAGCGAGGGAAACAGGTCCAGACGTGGAGCCAACGATGTGACCCCATCTCGCCAACTGACTACCTCCCGCCATTAAACAATATGAATTGTAAGCACGAGCATGAAACAAAATGTAGCAAGCTCAAATGCTTTCTTTCCGGATGGGGTCAGGCAGACCCTTCATATTCCTTCGAAATTCATGTCCCGCTTATACAACTATTGGGCATTATTCAGCACGATGATCTTGCGTGGGTTCTCTCATTCTCAAACTAGCTAATTTCATCCAAGTATATGGTTATAAAATTGGAAGAGACCTAACTTTCTCTATATCAAAACAATAAAAAAACACATAGATGACATGATAATCTCTGAAATTCCTATTATGCGGCAAATAGCGAAATGCTTACTACAAGAGTTCTCAAGCTGATCCCCAGCAAATGGTTGTTGTTATATAGAAACATATAACTTCAATCATTTGCCAAACTTCATCACATTGAGATTCCACCATTATAGAATTACCAAGCACATATTCATTACCTAACATCATGAAAATGAAGAATACAAGCCTCCCAAAAGGGTTAAGGTGCGCAAACATTTGCTCGGAGCCGGATGGAGATTGGCCCTCGAGGGAAAAGGCAGAAGGGAGTTAACAAGGATGACCCAATAATTCACATCCGAAGGTTAGGCACCTCGATTCGGCTCATCTTCACCACCTGCGGTGGTAGTATGTCCCAAGGGTACGCCGATATCCATCTTGGGCGTTAAGACCATCGATAGGACCTTTCTCTGGGGGCCCTTTGATTATAAGGCCAGGCGTACGGTGCTCACCTCCAAGCGTGCGCCGCAGGTGAACTTCGTAATCGATGCAAAAGCAAGGGACCATGACCCTGCTCGCGCTGCACGCCATGCATTAAGCAAAGTGCAGAGTCCAATAGACAGGTGCACATTTGGTCCGATTTCTAACCTCCTCCCCCCACCACTTTGTATAAAAGCGGAACAAGAAGCGTCCTACTTAAGTTTTACAACAACTAAGCCTTTTTTTCATAGTACACGGGGGGGTCGGGTACATCGATTCGTAATCTTATGATGTGTCATGTTACCAATTAACTCACAATAAGTTAGATCATTCTTTATTGTTTCTTTTCAATACTTTTGTTGTCGTCTTCTACCTCTTTTAATACTTTCAAAATCTAGTTTTTCGTATTTTCTTCAAGGTTTTTCTTTTGATCTCCTTTCTATATATCTAAACCACCTTAAACTTTGTTCTCTCATTTTATCCTCTATTACTACCACACATTATTTATTTCTAATAATCTTATTATGTGTACGGTCTTTTCTTATATGATCACTCATCCATCTCAACATCTTCATTTCTATCACAGAAATCTTTTGTACATGTTGATGATTAGCTACCTAACACTTAGAACCATAAAACATGGTTGGTCTAATTGTTGCTCTATAATATTTACCTTTTAACTTTAATTATATCTTCTTATCACAAAGAATACTTGATACTCCTCTCTATTTTAACCAACCAACATTAATTCTATGTGTAACATCTCCATCAATTCTTCGAGCACTCAGAAAAATTGACCTTAAGTATTTAAAACTTTTCTTTTAAGGGATGCAATGTGTGCCAATTTTAATTTCTATGTCCTCTGAAGTAACCAAATGATCAAACTTATATTCCATATATTCTGTCTTTGTTCTACTAAGTTGGAAGCCAACGTTTCTCTTCATAGTTCCAATTTTCTATTAACTTTTTCCTTAGACTCCTCCACTAACACAATGTCATTTGTAAATAACATACATCAAGGTACTTTATCTTAAATATGTTTTGTTAACTCATCAATAACCATTATAAATAAGTATGGACTTAAAGTTAATCCTTGATATAACCCAATATTAACTTTAAAGAAGTATGTCATTCCTTCATGAGTCATCACATATGTTTTTGCACTATCGTACATGTCTCTTATAAGGTTATTGTATGTTAATAGGATATCTCTTTCTTCCAGGGTTCTCCAAAGAACATCTCTTGGTAAGCTATCATAAGCTTTTTTTAGATCAATAAATATCATGTGAAGGTCTTTTTTTTTTACTCTAAAATGTTCCATAAGATGTCTCAAAAGATGAATCACTTCAACAGTAGATCTGCCTGGGATGAGTCCAAATTGGTTCTCTATTGTACTCGATACTTGTCTTAACCTACGTTCGATAATTCTTTCCCATAATTTCATAGTATGACTCATTAACTTGATACCCCGATAATTCGCACAATACTGAATGTCTCTCGTGTTCTCTGTTGCACACTCTTTTTCATTCTCATTGATCTTGCTAAAATTTGGAAATTAGCACAATGCTTCTCGACCGTCTCTATGCAAGTTCGTATGTCACTGTCAATCAATCCTCTCGTACCATTTCTCTCGGTCTCATAGTAATTTGAATAGATTAAAAGAAAAAAAAAGAAATTGATTGAAAAAGTGATTTAGTGATTTTTAGAGGCATGTCATTAATGTAGTATATTTTTTTATCATTTATTTGATTTGATGTATTAATTTTGTTTTGGACTGAAATCAAAATGAAAAAACATGCCTAGTTATATGCTTGAAACGCGGTTTGTCTCTCTATTGGTTGAGGATGTGATTGATCTCTTTCTGTTTGATGAGATATTGGTAAAAAATATGCTCGTTTGTTGATTTTTTTCTTCTTTCGTTCTTTATTCTTATTGTTTTGTCATTTCTTTTTTGTTATTAATTTCATTTGTTTAATTATTTTATTATTTTATGAGATTTATAAAAAGAGGATGCATGGTCCAACTGTGAATAATGCATCGATAGCTAAAAACATTTATGTCGGTCGTTTCAGTAGACCCAATGAGAGAGAGACACTCTTGTTAGAATTAAATGAGAGAAAAGAAGTGATGGGTAATTTCAATATTTTTGGAAAAAGAGGTGTGTAAATAATAATCCAAAACTCTACTTTCGGTGCTTTCTTTGGCTGAAGTTGTATTGGCGCAATAGTGCACCTCAATTGAATAACTTTGCTACAAACACTTCGTGTGCACCTCAAGTGAATAACCTTGTTTAGTCCAGGTTTAGATCCCACTTTGAGATGCTATATCAAGACCTTGAGTCATATCGAGTCTACCATGAGAAACCCTAGATCTTATAAGTAAGATGGAAATAACGCCCGACAGAACTTGCTTCAAACTATATAAACAAAGACAAACGTATTATTTGTTCCGACTTGATAGCAGGTTCGAATCAAAGTTTGCTACTATGTAGAGCCGATAAATTCTTTTGATAGGAAGGAAAAAGAAGATTATATGTGAATGTGCAAGTAGGTTTCGACGCAAGGTCCTTTTGAGAAAGAACTTCAAAGCTCAAAAAACAAAGCATACAGCAACAATCAAGTATTGATGAACAACAAAATTCTTATAGCACCAGTGAGATGTTGATGAACAACAAAATCCTCAAGTTATTAGCGAACAATTAAATGCTTTGTTTCTATGTGAAGATAATTGAGGTTCCGACATTGACGTTGTGCATAAAGTCTGATATTCTTTGGGGATCCTTTGCAATACCATCACGTGCACATATGCCACTGCTCACATCGACTCCATCAGGCTTGAGTATCTGAATAGCTTGCGTGACATTGTTAGGGTTGAGTCCACCTGCCAAAAGCCATCCATGCTTGCTTTGGAAGGATGGCAGTTGAAATCTCATCCAGTCAAATCCTTTGCCACTGCATCAATATAATTTGAAAGCAAACCAACATCAGCTAACATAGCATAGACATCAATTCAAATATGAAACAGATACAAAGATATGCAAACTGCAAAGGTTACAAGCATGACTAAGCAAGCATGTAATGTGAACTGTCAACGTGAAACATGAAGAGAGATATGAACTCGTCATTCAGCAAGAAAGCGTGAGGAAGAAGCAAATAGGAACTACTTGCAACCACTTTACAAGACAAAATTGGAATGGTTAGTAAAAAACGGTTCCTTTCAGATCATGGATAGTTATTGAACAAGATAGTCAGGATTGGCCAATCAACTAAGCTTATTTTAATTGGAGGCGACATGGGTACCCGTCAAGAGCAGTCACGAATGAGCATTAGATAGAGAAGTAAACCGATGTTGGTTACTTGTAACTAGGTAAAATTCAAAATGCCAACAGTAAATGAACATGAAGAGCAACACTGGATTAACAAAGGTCAGCCGCAAGCAATCCTTAATAGACTAACCTATTGAAAAACATAAAGTCTTCAGCTAATAACAATCACAAATGCCTATACTAGATCAGGTCCAAACGTGTATTACAAATGAGGTAGATTTTCTCGACCCATGGTTAAAGCATGCTAAGTAATTGGCTTGTATTTTAAGAGAAGCATCAGAACTGATCCTGAGTTCCTCTGTGCTAAAGCAACAGACAGCATAACAAAGCAGGCAAAATTTCCAGGCACGGAAATGGTGTCACAAACCTGCCACCCTGAACACTGTCTACCAGAAGCCAATCGACTGAACCAAGAGATTCACCATCTGGAATTGCTGAACAGAGGGTTCCAGTTTCATCAGCATGGACAACGTACACGATTCGACGATGATGCAGTAAAATGGGAAGAGCAGCACGGGCACCATCTCCATGTAGCTGCATCCATTCAACTGTCTTCAACATATGGAATTTACAGCATCGTGAGGGAGAGGGAGGGTTTATCTGAAATTTACCTGCACAAGCTCAATATCAGATGCATCAGAGAGTCTCAAGATAGTATCTGCGTCCTCATTAACAAATACTCCTACAGGCTCTGCTCCATATTCCCTAGCAGCCTTTGATATATCTGCGGCGACTTGGAGCGATACAGAACGCTTTGAATTGGGCCAAATGATCATCCCTATAAAGTTAGCACCTGCTTTTGCAGCAATTTCTGCATCCATGGCAGAAGTAATACCACACATCTTAACCAATGGAGAGCTGGTATGAAGTTTCGGTTCACCAGAAAGCCCAGCAACCTGCGCAGCTATTGCTTGTTTCTCTTTTGCATATGACCACTTCCTTTGTCGGATCGATGACTTCTGGCTTGAGATCCTGTAAAGACAACAAACTGGAATACGTATCAAAATGGCATGCAATACAAGAAAATGAATTATAAAAACGAAAATTGAGAATTAACAAGCCGTAGGACATACTATGCATTTTAAGTACAATTGTGAACTCTTGTGCAGATTCAGTTGTGGGGCAGATAACCCATGGACTGAAGTTCATACCTCCATTTCATGGCAAGTAAAAGAAAAATAATCCAGCAGTGAAAAATTTTGCCAGAACAATAAAGCAACATGAGGAAAGAAACAAAATACATTGATTTTGTGCTTCATCAAACATGCATGGTCATATCATTCAGTACACGTTTTATTCGTCAATAAATGAATTATAAGGATCTTGTGATCTATGATGTGCAATGCATTACATGTAATAAATAATACAAATCAATCTACCTATGCACTCATATATCGAAATATGAGTAAACTAGGTTGGATCAAAACCTAAACTTTGGCTGGCGAGAGAAAGCCATTTACAAGAAAAACGTGGGTACATTTGAGCACCTCACAAACTAACTCTATCCAACCCCCAACATTATTTGATTTCAGTGTCATTCAATTGCGAGATGTATGTCACTGGTAGAGAAGATATTTCTAATTTCAGCTTCTATTGTATGTATGTGGAAAAGAATGAAGTCCCACGGATTGGAACATCCCTTCTCTCACTATTTGTTATGAATGATAGAATTGACTGGTTCAAATAGAAAGTGAATTATGCAGATCTTCCCAAGATTTCACATTAATGGGAAGGTTTGGGATCGGATGGCTCTTCACACTTGGGGGTAGAATGTGCCAGCTGTTGGTGTATGGATGCCAACTGAACAATAGACAACATATGTTTTTGGTGCATGGATACAAGATTGGCTTTCTTTTAAGTTGACTATGTGCACCTCACTGTGAACTAACCCAAGCCAGCAGAGTTGGACACGTTTAACAAATAAATGGATGAGAGAAAGGGAGTTATCCTACTGCTGCATTTTGAGTTCTAAGAAGAAGCCTGAAAATGACAAGCAACATGATAAAAGGTGCACGCATCCGTTGTGTTACTTAATGGAAGACGGAAACAATTAAATTGCATGGAAAAACAATTTATGGGTATGAATCTTTCAATCACTATGAGAGCATTAGTCACAGGCACGATAGGTTAAACACAAAGAAAGCTCTCCTATCCCTCTAGTGCACAGTTGAGACCAACAACAGGAGACCCTGATTTTATTGAAGAATCATACTAATCGGTTTAATAGCCCACATGTTTATATGTGAAATCAACACCTTATTGACAGATCAAGCTGTAAAAACTTACAAGAAAAGAAGGAAAAATAGAAAGGCCAAAGTTCTTGGATGATCTTAATAAAGGAGCACCACTTGGTTGGACAATGCCTTGAAACTGTCAAACAGCAAAAACTTTTTCTTCAAGAGGCAATCTAAGATGAAAACGCAAAAGAGCTCTATTCTACAACTGGAAGATGGTATCTGGGAGCAAAAGTTTTCAAAAGAAGCACTTCATTAAAGATTTTGTAAAAATTAAAAGATACAAAGTGTTTGGCGAAGCTTTTCTGTGAGCGATTGAAAGGTAGAAGAATAGTTAAGAGCGTTCATGCGTATACCAAGACATCAGGAAGCTAATATCCACAAATTCAACGATTCCAAAGCTAGACATGGTGCTTTTTCTTCAGCTTGAATCAAGAATTCAGTTGGGAAATATAATTCCATTAAACACAGGAGATTACCGCTAAAAATATAGTTGGGAAATATAGTTCCTCCAATAAGATGGTCACTCTTCTAAAACATTAACGAGCTCATATTTCAACAACAGGCATTGTTATCTTCCTGAAACTTGAAATTGAAGGAAGCATCAGCTTCTTCAACATGTTGCCATTCATCAACAAAAGCCTCATCGACCATGAAGGTTTCAATGTTTGCATTTTTACCGATTACCGCTGACCAATATATATTGGATTTCACGATTCATCAGACCCATCATTATATGTTTGTATACTCTATTTTCGTCCTCTGGTTCTAAGTTTGTTCTTCTCTTACTAAAACAAAAATCCATACGCATGGAATACCGGCAGTCACCATCACAACTCGCGAAGAAACGTATCTACACCAATAAATATCAGCACGAACAATCTCACTCTCTCTGCCAATAAGGAAAAAGTCGAGACAGAGAAGAAGTTTCATAATTTCCAAATAACATACAAACAATTTCCCGCCACTGACAACACTTTGAGAAAACTAAAATGTGGTTTTAACATTTCCATTCTCCTGAAAGCAAAGAGTTCATCACGGGGGCAAAGCCAATTACATATATCGAATCTACAGAAGGAAAAGTTATAGAATTGAAAAAATAATTTCTCATCAATCATGATTCTCTCACCTTTTTGGGGAAAACCAAGATATCCATCATAAGTCGTCGTATTCTCTTGATTTCGCAGAGTTTGTATCGAATAAGAAGAACGAATACCGAACAGAGAGGAGCAATTGGATGCGAGCATCGCCATTTCAGCTTGTTC
Organism: Brasenia schreberi; assembly: GCA_036023115.1. Lineage (NCBI taxonomy): Eukaryota > Viridiplantae > Streptophyta > Magnoliopsida > Nymphaeales > Cabombaceae > Brasenia > Brasenia schreberi. The sequence continues at coordinate 12,518,916 of JAYKKT010000060.1, read as the reverse complement.
TGTGGGTGGGTGTAGGAAAAAAAATATATATATAGATAGATAGATAGAGAGAGAGAGAGAGAGAGAGAGAGAGAGAGAGAGAGAGAGAGAGAGAGAGAGAGAGAGAGAGAGAGAGAGAGAGAGATGGCCTGGGGTGAACAACGGAGGACGAAGATCTAGGACGGCCGATTTACGGAGAGAAGATGAGAAGCATCCGGCTAATTGCCTTTTCTTGGGAGGTATACGGAATAGCGGGAACATTGCCCGCTATACCAGCATTGAACCGTGGGCCCCACCGAGAGGGCAATGCCAGACGAGGAAAGAAATGCATTCCATGTGTTCTTCGAATTCCTACTAGCCTCTCCCGAAATTATGGTTGATGAATTTCTGGTGGATGGGTGAAAAGGAGCAGAACAACGAGGAAATTAGATAATAAAAACAAGTGAGATCGCCGCTATTGGTTGGCTTGAAACAAAGGGAATTTCATTGGGGAAGATGAATCATGGACATTCATTGGTGGGTATGAAAAATGTGTTTTGTTAAGTATGCCAAATAAATTTAGGCAAACAATCTGTTGATGATTTTCATTCCACTTAGTTGTTGGAGAGTTTTCTGGGGCATATGATGGTGAACAAGGTTCTATCTTTGACATCTTCAAAGGATTTGAGTATTTGATCCCCTTAATACAATAAAAGGAAATCGATCAGTTGTCCCATGGAAGCCTGGTATCATGTTCTTGAGATACGCAGAAGAAAAGTCACTCGAGCTCGAAGCGTTGTAATTACGCCAAGCCAACTCTTCAATAGTAAACATGTCAAACAATATTGGCATGGAACCTCAATTTTGATTCTTCATTATACATGCACGACTAATTGATTGAAGTGACACCTACCTTGTGTGCCTTGTTCAGTGTGATGCCTTCGTTTCTAGAGGGTGTTGATCGATTCTTTATTCAGTTACATGATATCAGGGTCTTCCATGACATCAGGATCTTCCATTTAGATCACCTAACCTTGACTCGGTGAGCTACAGATTAGATTTAGACGCTAATGTGTGGGTCATAGTCTTATCTGTGATTGTCATTCAATTTGATCAACTTGAAGTGATCCTTCAGATACGTTGGGAATTGCTGACAGCCAAATGAATCTGTTCCCATTTCTTAAGTGAGGGACAGCAATTCCCAAACATCCACAATTCTTACGCCATCATAATGGAGAGAATTTTATGTCTCTGATGGATTAAAATTTATAGATGTGCATGATCTAATGTGTGGATCTATGATATTGATCGGTGTGATAGTGAACCACGCAAGGAAGTGGTGCCCAGGATCTAAGAAGAGGCCTCATTATGGATGTGGGCCTTAGAAAAGTTAATCTCATGTCAGCTGCAAACTAAAAGAAATTAGCAGTAACCCAGCCATCTAGCTCTATTTTGCATTAAAGAGTTAGTTGGAATTAACTCCCCACCAATTTGTTGGTTGAACTGTTTTGGTCTTAACTAGGCTTAGAAAATTTGAGTAGAATTAAATGTTAGTTAGCTGGAGCTTATTACCAGGAGATGCTCCATAATGGTAGTTTGCGTTTTTTCCTAGATCATTCTCAGTAATCATATGCCTTGAGAAACTGCAAGAGGTAATTGTTATGTTGTTACTTGTGTCAACTTAGAAGTATGTTCTAAGCCTATATATATTGAAGAGAAATGATAAAAGGCACTGGTTTTTTCTCTGCAATTCTCTTCAAGGTTTTTACTCATCCAGTTCGGCTTGTGTGACTGAGTTAGTGGCATTTTTACTCACACTCAACCTCTTATCAATCAAAACTCCTTCTGATTGTGGCGAGCCCTTCCTCTCTTCCCCTGAAACCTCCTGACATTGTGAGCTGAAAGCACATCATAATGATTGGTTTGTAGGAAACACTTAAGTTTAGTTTGCTTTTTGTTGTCATCTTTGTAATTCCTATTAACGCCCGTATTGCAGCAATATTGAATGAAATGACAGTCAAGTTTGTCAAACCAATTTGGTCCAAAGCATGGTTCACACAATGATGAACACCCTTACATGATCAGATCATGCAGAAAACCATGTTCAAGAATGTCGTATGGTTTACAACATAAACTGTGTATAAGCCACTCATCTCAGAACAAAAGGGTTTCATCCTGAGCAGATTATCTTCATCCTTTTGCAATTAATTATCTTGAATTAATCTTAATCTTAAATTAATCTGTCTGGAGAAGCATGTACAAAAGATGTCTGTGACAGAAATGAAGATGTTGAGATGGATGAGTGGTCATACAAGAAAAGACTGTATACATAATGAGGTTATTAGAAACAAATTAGGAGTGGCACCAATAGAGGATAAAATGAGAGAACATCGTTTAAGATGGTTTGGACATATAGAAAGAAGATCAAAAGAAGAACCTGTAAGAAAGTTAGAGAAACTGAATTTGGAAAGTATTAAAAGAGGTAGAGGACGACCACAAAAGTGTTGGAAAGAAACAATAAAGAATGATCTAGCTTATTGGGAGTTAACTGCTAACATGGCACACGATAGGGATCTGTGGAAACAAAGAATCCATGTAGCTGACCCCATCTAGTATGGGAAAAGGCTTAGTTGTTGTTGTTGTTGTTGTTGGAGAAGCATGTGATCCTAAGAATATTATCTTCATTCTTTTGCAGGCATATTTAGAAGATTTTCCTTCTTTGTATATGTGAAGAGAATGGTGTGATTATTGAGCATATTAACTGTTTGCTATCAATTTTCTTGGTCATATTATATCCTTTTACTTACATATGATAAAGTTCTAATTTTCCTTTTGTTCTCATCTTGATTACCTAGCCGACCCCATCTAGTATGGGAAAAGGCGTAGTAATTGTTGTTGTCTTGATTACCAGCACTATCTTTGCTAATATTTTATTCTTCCCTGCACTTCTTTTTGCGTTATCCCTTTTTATTGAGTTACTATTTTTATGTAACGTTTGCAGCTCTATGAGCAGCTTCTGGTTACCGTGGGTTCTTCAGGCTCCCCTCAAACAACTTGACCCTTCCGATGTCCTAGGAAGAAGGATCATTTATTTAAAGAAGATAAAGCTACTCTATGCCTTTTCCTGCATCTCTTTCTTGCTTTCAAGAAGAATGCTACTGGTTTTTCCATTGTCTTGTGCATCTTTATGGCTTTACTATGTCTTCTTTGTAATTGTGAATCTTAATGAAAAAAAGTTTTGTCATAGAGGAAATGGAACCAAAGTTGAGTGGCATTGATGATGAAAGTTATCTCATTATCAGTGAGGAGCACATAGTTGATGCAATTGGCAACTTCATTGCTAGGTGCATTGTCACCTAGTATGGGATGCCATTGTTTGGTGAATGTAAGCATAAGATGATTCACTCCAGCATATCAAGACTTGGTTCCTAAATCCTCTTTATATCTGCAGCGTTCTTGTCGCTCAGTATTGAAACGAATTCATGTCTCACTCGCATTCATCTTATTCAACCAAGTTCCATTGGGTTATTAATTTTCTTATGGCGGTTGTGGAGTTTGTGACACCGATGATTGACGGCGTGGAGTGAGGGTTAAATAACCATGGCTTGTTTTACTATTTTGCATGCAGCTGTTTTGGTAAAACAAGTAAATCACCAACACAATGGCAACCAGCATATTTGCAAAGCACCGCCATAAACTGGATTATTCCACCATGAATCGAAATAGGAACAACTTCTGGAAAACATCGGCAAGCTCAATAATACTCACCAAGACACAAGGTGCTCTCTCATGCCATCTCTTCTCTCTTTCACCTTAGTAGGCTATTCTCATTTGGTATCACGTTTGGTTTTTTGGATGGTGAAGGTGGACTATTAAGTACTCATCTGGTCTTCGTTAATTTTGGCACTTTCATTTCGCCCTTCGCTAATTGCTGAGACCATCAATTTTATTTGACTTGGTGAAGCAGTACAAGAAAAGTAGGAATATTGCATTCAGTAATATGTTTTGATAATAGCATATTCTTGGCAAAGGGTATTATTTTAAGACTTAGAAATTAGAGTCCATATAGTTCATGATACTGCTCTCTCTCTCTCTCTCTCATTCAAGGGTTAGTAAATGGCCTTCGCTAGGATTGAGAACAATTCGATCAAAACTGATCAACCAAACTAAACTGACAGAAGTAATCATCTCATTCTCGGTTCAGTTTTTTGGTTTGTGTTGTTCGGTTTTGAAATCTCAAAAAAAATCAGTTAGTTCAGTTTGGCTTATATTTATATATATACACATATAGATAGTGGTAAATGCTCAAACTCAGCTCAAATCTACTGAAGTATCTTCACAACAATTGATTAGCATAATCAATTGTGAAGATTTGAATTAACTGTATTAAATACTTTTGTTTTATCACCTCAATTGTTCATCTTGAAGATGAATGATGGAAATGATAAAAGATTTAAGCACAGACGAGATTTTAGCATTTGCCTCTATCACTATATATATATATATATACATGTGTGTGTGTGTGTTTTCCTTGTGCCCAAACTTCGAATTCAGCCTTACAGCCCAAATTGAGCAACTGATCCGAACAGACCGAAATAGTTTGGTTTGGTTTAGTGACAAAGAGCTCAGTTCAGTTCTGCATTGAGAGGCAATTTGGTTAATCCGGTTCGGTTCAATTGACTGAACCAACCGATGTACTCCCCTAGCCTTTGGAGCACCTGTTGTTCTTTTTATGACCTTGTGAACGATCGTTTGCGGGCAATTGGAAGTTTCGTTAACTGTAGTTGATTGTTGTTTAACAGTAATAGCAACATTATCAAAAGCATCGAGTCAAAGAACCACAAAGACAAGATAAATAAGTTGTAGCATGCCGCAAAGCTTTTGTATTCTTTATCGACGCATCTCACTATTATTGGCAGGGTGAGACCAACTCTCATATTAAAATCGCAAATGTTCCCAATGTTTCCACAAACATTTGCATCGATGCGTCCGTCCCACATACCAAGGTCTTGGCTATGTTGGACATTTAATAGAACACCGTTATTTAAAAGGCTGCTGCAAAGGGCATGAGAGAAAACCGGAAAGGTGATCTTGAGGGCTTTGTGAGTTGGATTCTCCCCGGCGGTAGGAAAGGGGAAAAAACGAGGAGTCTTTCAGCCAAGATTGTTGGAACCGCAGTAGATTAGGGTTGACAATATTGACCCAACCAGTGCAACCCCGACCTGGACCAATGGGTCAGGGAATACCCATTTCTGCCCCATTACCCATCAGGAACAAGAGAAATGAACTGATGCCCACCCTGCAAAGGTTCGGGTCAGGGTCGGGTATAGATAAACCCATCCCGACACTGCCCCATTGCCATCCCCACAGTAGGACTTTAATATATAGGCTTCACTATTAAATGACGTGGGTTTTTAGTTTTTCAAGTCTGGGATAATGAGGGTTGTGCAAAATACACCCTGTATAAAATTTGGTCATCAGCATCCGTATTCCCGCAAACAAGAAGACTAGCAAGATTGCCTTTATAGTTTTACCTATACTGCATCAACAATTCGACATTTTGTGCTCGAGAAACAATAATTTCAATTAGCCTACTGCTCCAGTTCAGCAGTATTCAATGTCCAAATGCATGAAGTCGGACTAACAGAAAATAACCCGAACTAGAGGGACTTTCATAAATACCATGATTTCCTTTCACCAGAGATAACAATGGAAATCTTGTGTACAAGGCAAGCCCAGGCATCAACTTTACAAAATAAATGGATATTTTCAAGGATAAATAGCATGAATTAGATCCAAAGTCCGTCGATGGTGGGCAGGCCCAACAAACAGAGGCTTACTATGGCTAACAAAAGAACTAACCTGTCACTTCAAGCCAATGGCAAATGATGTTTCGAACGAGATTTATTTCTTCCCAACACTTTCATCTGATTCGCACGCTCTTCTTCCTCTTCCAACTTCTTTCGCCTCAGGGCTTCATGCCTTTCCCTTTGGAGCTTCTCCAATTCCCGGAATCTCTCCTCTTCTTTCCGCTGTTGTTCCAAAGCTTCTCTTCTCTGTGACTCTTCTACTTTTCTTTGGTTCTCTTCCAGCATCCTATCGAGTGTTTCCTTCTCTTTACGTTCTTTTTCCTGAAACATAAATATCAATTACACTGCAAACTTACAAGCAGTTTTATGATTTTATCATCACAGGGAAAAGGCTGTATTCGAACAGGTATGACACATATAGGCAGTGGCAAGATGAATTAGGCGCAAGCACCCACATCATGCAGGGTTAATACTTCCAAAATTAGCCGCAGTGTGCTGTCTAGTTCGATGCAACTGGACCAAAGGCAAATCCATCAAATGAAGTTCTGGCACAATATGGCTGTTGATTTCAAAATTCTAGACAAATAGTTTCAATACTGAATTACCTAGTTTAATACAACAACAACTAAGCACTTTCTCATACTAGATGGGTTGACTACACAAATTTTTTGTTTCCATAGAGCTCAATCCAGTGTGATGGTACCAGTTACCTCAATGCTACCAGCTACCTCAACGTAAGCTAAATCATTTTTTATTGCTCCCTTCCAACACTTTTGTGGTCTTCTTCTTTTTATGTTTTCACCATCTAGTTCCTCACATTACCAAAACTTCCTTTGGTTGTCTTTTCATATGTCCAAACCATCTTATACAATTTTCCTTCATTTTATTATCTATTGGTACCATTCTCAATTTTGCTTCTAATAACCATATATGGTCTTTCCTTTTATAACCACCACATCCATCTCAGCATCTTCATTTATATTACGGACATCTTTCGTATAAATGTTGATTAACTGTCCCAACACTTTGAACCATATAACCTGATAGGTCTAATTGTTACTCTATAATATTTACTTTCCAACTTTAATCATATCTTCCTTTCACATAGAATACCTAATGCATCTCTGCACTTTAACCAACATGCATTAATTCTATAAATAACAGCACTTCTTAGAATTCCAGACGTGGTAACCTTTAAGGGCAGGTTCTGATATGATGCTTCACAGTCCTGATGGGAAAAAATAAAAGGAGAGATCGAACAAGTGTAGAATATAAACCAGAACAGAGGTTATATAATTTACAACTTTCTCTATAAATCTTACAACTGCATAGGTGCATAAAGTACCGATCTACTCCTACAGTGAAAATCTTTTGAAATTCTTAACGTGGTTATCTTAAAGATTATGGCATGGTGTCTCGAAGAGGCAAAAAGAAAAGAAAGAAGCAAGACATCACACAAACAATAGTTAATTCAGTCTAATTAGATAAAGTGCAAGTCAGTGTCAATCCTAAGAGTTACATAACCCAGAGCGCACCACCATCTGTGCCACACAGGTGCAGTAGTACTGGTGAGGTGACGGTAAAATATGAGAATCTAAAGGTGGGCGCTATCAATCAACTTATAGATCTAATACAGAGGTGCATATGGGTGGAATCGTGGATCCTACAAAATTGATACCTTTTATCAATCCGATCATCCAAGGGTGATCAGACAGTGTGGATGAGGGAGTATATCCACCGGGTGGACCCTATCATTCCACATATATATATATATATATATATATATATATATATATATATATATATATATATATATATACATACACACACACGCATGCATTTCTAAATACACTATAACAAAAGTAGATCCCAGGCAGTACAAGGAAACAAATCTACTGGTAGTGCATTAATGGAGTACAGTTATCAGTTCTTGGAGTTCCTGCTGACAGAACATAGCATGGATCAAAACATAGTACCTCCTTTAATCTTGCTTCAATTAGAGCAGCTTCCTTTTCCTTCTCAAGCTGAATTTCAACATCTTCAAACATTTTCTTTCGGCCTTCTTCTATTCTCTTCTGAATTTCTAGTTTGATCTCTTCAGAGTTCAACAGTTCCTCAACTCTTTTCCGAATAGCCTCTTCAATTCTTTGAGCAGTTTCCTCTAGTATCTTTAACTCTGCCTCTTGCTGACGCCTGGGAAAAACAAAACAAAAGTTACACAGATGTATGGCAACTATGCAAGAAATTGCTGCACATTCCTAGTGCATCTTCAGAGTGTAACAACTGAACATTAATTAACCAGTTACAAGCTTTCTATCATGAAACTAACTAACCTCTCCAGCATCATGGCTCTAAGTACAAGCTATTGCTTTTAAGGCATACCTCAAACAGATTCGTCATCCAAACATATGAATTTTCAAATTGGTGAACAGTAGATAAACGAGGCACCAATTGGATCATCAAATACAACAAGTCGAATAATAGGAGTAGCTTCCTTCAGAAAATCCTGCGCAGAAGAATGTCAAGCAACATGTTGCAGGTATGTAAAACCAATCATGGAAATACTTTAGTCCTAAAATAAACAGTATTGTGCCATAAAATTATTTTAATCAATTGTAAAAGCAAGATCAACTGTTGTCCTGGTTGCTACACGATATATTGACAAAATCCACTCATGCAAAGGGGAAAATTCTAAGATTTTCCCAAGATTATTGCCAGTGAAAAAGCAATCAACCACCCCTACAAAGTTATTTTCCAAAGATTGCCGAGCTCCTAACAACCTCGCCAACAATTGAAATCTACCCCACTGAACAAGATGTAACTACCGTAAATTAGTACTCTAAACCGGGGCACTGGATGAACACTACCCTTACGTACACAAGGCACCTGGAAACCACATAACAGGAATCAATAGGAGGGTCTGAACAAACTATAGAACAAATATCTGGCTCAAATTTGACTTCTTGAGGAAGGCAGAACATGACGGTGACTTTCTGAATTTCCAGTGGTGAAATACTGAACAAAGACCCACCTACTATGAAAAAATATGCAGCCGTCATGCCAAGAATTTTTATGTCTTGTACAAAATAACTTTGTCCATGTCAATCTCATACCTACAATAGTTTATGTGCGAAGGAGCACACAGACACACCAAAGCAATTTAACTCCACAAATTTTGGAAAGAACAGCATAAGAAATTATACTTGTGCAAACAAATAACCAAAACATGGTCAATGATAATGAAACACAACTATTTTTTGCATGCAACAGATAAATTTTGGTAACTGATAATTAACAAACAACAACGTGCAAGAGGCGCATAATTTGGTTTAGTCCAAAACAATGATAGACACTCCAGGAGAAACGCTTCTTATATAATAACACTAGGAAGCTGCTCAAGAAAATGCAGTAAACCCAGAATAGTCTGCCGGCTTAGGAAGATATAATAGTGGGCCAACTGTTTCCAACACTTCCAAGGAACCAGTTGATATTCTGGCTGCAATCAAAGATTTAGCTTGCGAGCCAAGTATGGAACATTGTTGGAGTAGTGGGATATAAAAACATGAAAAGTCCTACTGCACTTCTTCAGAAGTAGTAAATGTCCATTCAAGAGAGAAAGAGCAAGAACAAATGCTTATAAGACCTACATAACGATCTGACACCAACCCAACCATCTAGAGAAGATGAAAGAAGTATACCTATCAACACAGGAACCGCAATTAGCACCAATAAACCTGATGGGTCAAATTCCGAAGAATCCCAAAAAGCATTTGGCAGCAACACATATGACAAAGTAATAGAAGTATACCTTTTCTTTTCTTCTTCTTCCTTGTGCAATTTCTCATTTGCAATTTTCTGCTCTACTGACCCAAGGCTTGGGCTTCGAGAGTTTGGAATAGGAGACCTTGTGGAATTCCTGCTTCTATATCTCTTGTGCCGCCTTGGTGTCGGTGACCGACTCTTATGTCGCCTAATGGAGGGTGGCCGACTTATGGGGCGCCCTGGAGAAAGAGAACGGCTCCTATGCCTGTATACAGAACAAATATTCAGCCATTATAAAGTACGATAAAGAAAATCTATGGCCAAAATTTCACCATAAGATTTACTGTTACAGGTTTGTCCCAAATCATTTATTGCCCGTCTTAACTCCATATCCTAGTAGGATAACCGTGGATGCTTCAGCTTTCATGGTATCAAGTTGCAAAAACCCAAACGAAATACAACTCAGAATCAGTGAAGTTCATCTGAGAGGAAACTGTTGTCATCTTGACCCTGACTTAAATTTGTTATTGTTCCTGCCAGTGCATGTGGGGTATGCACCGTGTTTCTTCATTTTCTCCCATTTTCATTTTGTTTGCAATCAGAGAAATGGATCATAGGTTCTCTACTACTCTTTATTGTTCTCCTGCCAGACCCATGCTTATGCTACTTAAGATGCATAGCTACATTCACCACAAAGAATTTGAAAGATTAACATGGAGACGTGAAGATTATTATCATCCTTTGGCATAAAATTTGCAAGTATAAAGCTACTTCTCAATGACCTACAAAAAAACTTCCTTTGGAATTGTAATGATGAGCTTGGTCGTGACAACAAAGATAAATTTATTCCATAGTAATGGCCAGCATCCGTGATATAAGACACGCTGCCTCTGCTTTGTTTCATCTACCTGCTAGGATACAACACTAATACTTGCATGCAATTTTGCTGGGGTGACCACAGAAATTAACCAATAGAATACAGCAAGAAGTGGATCTTGAACGAAAAGGATGTCTGTCCATGCATTTCCTTATGAAAAATGAAAGAGAGAGAGAGAGAGATGAAACATTCCATCATATTTTCTTTTTGAAACATACGTTCCCACTAAAAAGACCAGCTCTAATCCAAGTAAACTATTTCCTTCATATATTTTACTTGTATTCTTCTTTTCCAAGAACTAAGCGATGGAAAGAGATAATAACAAGAACAAGATAACACAAAGACAAAACCTTCTTAGCCATGTACATTATACTCTTAAAAACGAATATCCAAGTGGCTCTATGCAGTCAAGCAATTTCAAATAACTCTGCACTTTGTGCCTATGTCATGTAGACACTTCTGGCAAGGTCTTACACCCTGTCCGACACACAGAACCTGTACCTTTCCTGCGTCCGATCCACCACTGCATATCTTAAATTCTTTTTACTTTTTAGTGCTATATCACGAAGAATTTTCATAGGTATTGATTGATTATCACTTTATTAGTGAGTTAACTTATTAAAACAGCAAAATATGGATTGTTTCTTTCACGCATTGGCATTTCCTAATAGCCCAAAAATTTATGAATATTATCAATTGTATATGACAAAATACATAAAGTATACACTTATATATAGCCTTGCTGCACACATGATTTTTGAAAATTATCTTGTCCCGGCAGCAACTCCGTCCATGTAAGGGATCACCCTTGAATGGCTGGTCCCAAACTCGGATAAAGGAGGAGGGTTGCGTTAGGCTTTTAAAAGCAAAACTTTGTCGGATTTTTATATCATGGATTATACAAATTATGAGCATTGTGTTGGGGTATCCACTCTTAGCGATTGCACTACAAAATCCGAATGCTGGAAAAAGTAAGCAAGGGCCTCTACATTTTTACTTTGATGTAGTGAATCAATTAAAGAGAGGGTTCACAGATCATGAACGGGTATGGGTAAAGAAGTTACTCTCGCTATATTGCTGCCCAATGTAGTGAATAAATTGCAAATAAGGTCTCCACATTTTCAATACGTACGGATGCGAGGGTAAGGAAGCTAGTCCTAAATAATAAGATTCATATTGGTTCTTGGAATATCGGAGCATTGTCCGATAAGCTAATAAAGGTGATAGATAATATGATTCAAAGAAAGATTCATATCTTATTTTTACAAGAGACAACGTGGGGTGGAGAAAAAGCAAAAGAGATTGAGGATACAAGTTTTAAATTATAGTACTGAGAAAAGGAAAAGGCTCAAAATGGAGTTGGTATTATCATAAATAAAAATTTAAAGGATAGTGTAGTAGACATACACCAATATGGTAACTAAATCACGACATTGAAATTAGTGCTAAGAGCAAAGGCTTTGAATATAGTTTGTGCTTACGCACCCCAAGTAAGACTAAAAGATAGTATAAAGATGGCTTAGCGAAGGTTTTGAATATAATTTGTGCTTACACACCCCAAGTAGAACTAGAAGATAGTATAAATATGACTTTTGGGAAGGAGCTAGATAAGGTGATTCAAAAAATTTCACAAAGAAAGATGATTTGTTTAGGAGACTTAAATGGACATGTCGATAAAGAGGCATTAGGATATCAAGGTATTCATGAAAACTTTAGTTTTGGGGATATAAATGAGAAAGGTAGGGAGATTTTAAATTTTGCTATGGCATTTGATTTCTTTATAGTCAATACAAACTTCAAAAAACGGGATGAACATTTAATTACTTATAAGAGTGGTTTATCACAAACACAAATTGATTATTTTGTTTGTAGGAAAAAAGATAGATCTTATTGTAAAGATTACAAGATAATTCCACAAGAAAGTTTAACTACCCAACATCGGCTTTTAGTTATGGATTTAGAGGTGAAAAAGTAGACAAAGAAGAAAAGTGTGCATCGAGCTAGTGGTGAAACCTCAAAAGCGAGATTTGAGAGGATTTATATAAAAAAACTCAACTCAAAAGAAGGTTAAAGAGATATTTTTAGGATAGTTAGAGCTAGACACAAGAAAACTAAGAATCTTAATTTGTTAGATACATCAAAGACAATGATGAGAAAATTCTAGTGGCAAATGATGATATAAAAAATAGATGCAAATTTTTTTTTCCAAGCTTTTTAATGAAAATAAAGATGTTAGTATTAGCTTAGGAGAGTTAGCCAAATCAGAAAAGTATATAAACCATAATTTCTACCAACGTATTCAAAAGAATGAAGTCAAAGAGGCGCTTAAACATATAAAGGGTGGTAAATCGATAGGATCAGACAATATTCCTATAAAAGTTTGGAAAATCCTATGAGATACATGAATCACTTGGCTCAAAATACTATTTAATGAAATATGGAGAAACCAAAAGATGCCCAAGGAATGGAGAGCGAGTACACTTATACCCATATACAAGAACAAGAGAGACATTCAGAATTGTGCGAATTATCAAGGTACCAAGTTAATGAGTCATGCTATGAAATTATGGGAAAGAATTATCGAACGTAGGTTAAGACAAGTATCGAGTACAACAAAGAACAAATTTGGATTCATGCCAAGCATATCAATTGTTGAAGTGATTCACCTTTTGAGACGTCTCATGGAACATTTTTGAGCAAAAAAGAAAGACTTTTCACATGATATTTATTGATCTAGAAAACGCTTACGATAGCGTACCAAGAGATGTTCTTTGGAGAACCCTGGAAGAAAGAGATATCCTATTGACATACAATAACCTTACAAGAGATACGTACGATAGTGCAAAAACATATGTTAATGTGATGACTAATGAAGGAATGACATACTTCTTTAAAGTTAATATTGGGTTACATCAAGGATCAACTTTAAGTCCATACTTATTTATAATGGTTATCGATGAGTTAACAAAACATATTCAAGATAAAGTACCTTGATGTATGTTATTTGCACATGACATTGTGTTAGTGGAGGAGTCTAAGGAAAAAGTTAATAGAAAATTGGAACTATGAAGAGAAACATTAGAAAATAAAGGATTTCGACTTAGTAGAACAAAGACAGAATATATGGAATGTAAGTTTGAGCATTTGGTTACTTCATAGGACATAGAAATTAAAATTGGCACACATTGCATTCCTTAAAAGAAAAGTTTTAAATACCTAGGGTCAATTTTTCTCAGTGATGGAAGAATTGATGGAGTTGTTACGCATAGAATTAATGCAGGTTGATTAAAATGGAGAGGAGCATCAGGTATTCTTTGTGATAAGAAGATATAATTAAAGTTAAAAGGTAAATATTATAGAGCTACCATGTTTTATGGTTATCCGTGTTGGGCAATTAATCATCAATGTGTACAAAAGATGTCTATGACAAAAATGAAGATGTTGAGAAGAACAACCTGTAAGAACGTATGAAAAATTAGATTTTAAAAGTATTAAAAGAGGTAGAAGACAACCACAAAAGTGTTGAAAAGAAACAATAAAGAATGATCTAGCTTATTGTGAGTTAACTGCTACCATGACACATGATAGGGCTATGTGGAAACAAACAATCCATGTAGCCGACCCCGTCTTATATGAGAAAAGGCTTAGTTGTTGTTACCGTGTCCCGGCCGCACCGGCATCGACCTAGCTTTGTGCAACACTTGCATGACCAACTTTAGTGATGCATGCAGAGTATAGTGCTCGGGTAGTAACTGCAGTTTGGAAAACCACTTCTGACAGTTTGAGACTAAGTGAAGCCCCCAACTCATTCTTATGGCATAAAAATGCCTTTCTATGATGGTGCCAGAACACCAATTTGTTTCTTTTTGAAGGGCAATCTGGGGTTAGGCAGACCGCTACCAATTGCCTTGTCAGACACCATTGCAGATTATTGTGCAGCATCAAAACCATCCCAACCCGCTAATGTAAAAAGCCCCATAAGTGCTGTTACAACCTTCCTAAATAGCAGAAGTTTCTCTCAGATACAGCTTGCAAACGCCGCTTCTCTTGCCATGCATTTTGGTGAAACCACTCAAGCAGATAACATGCATCTTACCCCACTTATCCATTCAACAGATTAAGTGGGTGCCCCGAAACACCCACCTTCATGCCATAATCTGAGCAGATGCAAGCCTAGACCAACTGAGAGATGTTTGATTCAAGAATCAAACGTGTTTTGATTCATTACGAGATATACATATGCATCGCACACCCAGATGAGAAAATGAGAAACCCATTGCGTCATCAACCACAGACGTGCGGAGATACTCCGAAACGTGCCCTTCAGTTCTATCTAAACTGAACAAAAGGGTAAGCAAGAACCTATTCATCGATTAAAGAATTCCCACCTGCTGCGTGAATTAGTATACGGCGAACGGCTCCGGTCTCTCCGGCTTCTCCGGCTACCATGCTTCAGAGGGGACGGCGAATACCTTCTCCTATAAGACGGTGACCGGGACACCGTCCTCGGCATCTTCTCCTCGCGAAGAAACAATCAATAACGCCGATTGTCGACGGCCAAATCAAACGGAAGCCCTTCAAAGGATCGGTAGTGATTTTGCGCTAATCGAGAAACCCTAGACGAAAATAAGAGAAAATGAGAAATCGGAAATTATGCAACAAAGAAAGTTCAAGGTTAATTTACATAGAGTAGAACTTTTTTAACAGGGGTATGTGATATTAAAAATACTCAATATTGAAACTCAGGTTTCAACTTTCCGGTTATCTTTTATTTGTAGCAATAAAAGCAAGTTGACACCCATCACTTTCGGGTGCATCGACTCATAGTGGTAATCTATGAACCAAGTAGGACACATAAAAGTCATGGCATTATTACTATAAGTGTAAAATTAGCATTGATCCTAGCCCTTAAAATCCACCTTTAATATCTAAACTCAGGCCTAAATTAGGTCGGTGGAATGCGAGGCTGCGTAAAACTCAATGGAGTAAAATTGTGCGAGACTGACCGATACAAGGTGTTACCGATCTAAATTATAAATTATTAAGCACATATCTCTCTATTCTCATTTTACATGCACATTATTTCTCACTCTTCTCATTTTTTCCTCCGACTCTCTCCTCCTGCTTTTCAACTCTCACCTACACACTCTTGTGTCATCACTGAGATATCAAAACCCATTTGTGCTCTCTTATACAACTCAATTACTACCTACCAAAATCATCTCTCGTCCCATCTACCACCAATACCTCCCTCACGTTCTTTGTCTCTTTCTTCAATCAAAAAGAAAATATTTAAAGACGCATCTCCTCTACAACTTTTAAGCATTAACATTTCCTTTGTAAGAGGGAGAGATGCATTTTATGACACATATCTCCTTTAAAAAAGATGCATGTGGCTTGTCTTTCCTTAGCAAAAGATGCAAGTGGCATATATCTTTTCAGTGGGAGAATACATATGGCATGCATTTCTCCTCTATGAGGGAGATACATGTGACACATGTATTTTCCATGCATGGTCTCCTCTTTGGAAGAGGCTTTTATTACTAATAACAATAAGTGAGAGGAGGGACGCTCATTTCGTTTGAAAGAGAGACACATAGGGTGTTTATTTATATTCGAAGAGAGATGAGTGTTCTACATGTCTCTTTCGAAAAAATACAAAAATAAAAGAGGTGAAAAACATGATAATATTGCCCAGAGAAAATGGTAGAGTAGAGACGGATATGATGGAGAGAGAAAGAGGGTGCCATCTAATGAGGTGAGAGAGGAGAGAGAGAGATTGCCATTGAGGTGAGAGGAGGCAAGAAGGAGCACAGTTAACCACGAGTGAGTAAGAAGGGGCAAAATGGAAAATAGAGTGTACACTTAGTAATTAGGTGTATGCAGAGTGAGTAAGAAGGGGCAAAATGGAAAATAGAGT
Organism: Brasenia schreberi; assembly: GCA_036023115.1. NCBI lineage: Eukaryota > Viridiplantae > Streptophyta > Magnoliopsida > Nymphaeales > Cabombaceae > Brasenia > Brasenia schreberi. The sequence goes on along the minus strand of JAYKKT010000060.1, from coordinate 12,502,589 downwards.
GTACACTTAGTAATTAGGTGTATGCATTTACTAGAAATAAAGTTCAATACATAGGGAGAAAAAGCTCAAGTGTCAAGTTTTTTTATTTGCAACCACAAGAAACTCGATAATCTTTATCCTCTAGAAACACTCTCTCCATCAATCTTTATATAAGGGCTATCCTCCTAAAATTCTCTCTCTTACAATTCTTCGGCACCTTTCTATCATAGCTCTTCACACTCCAAGTGAACCTTGCGACTAGCTATCACTTAAGTTAATCCTTTAAAAAAATATTTGTCGGCCTACCTCAAAGAAATAGAGCTCATGATAGTGATGACTATGAGTGCAAGGACGTGATCGCAACCTTCGAGCTTTACAAATTCGACTCACCCAACCTCATAAGTTCGTTCTCTTCTTATTTTTATTCTTCAAATTTTGTTGCCTTGTTCCATGCTACTATTTCCTACACTTGTGAGGAAATTTGTTTTCCTTTTGCTTTAAAAAGGGATTCATCAATATAATATATATTATATAAATGTGGATATATATATATATATATTTTTTTTTTCACATACGAATTTTTTCATGCACAAATTTTTGAATACAAGCTACTCAAATTTTTTCACGGTAAATGGTGTGGCTACAAACCTAATAAAATTTTCACACTTTAAAGCAAGGCAAGAAGTGCTCTAATTACCATTATTTTGACTTTTCATGTATGTGTGATGCTTTGTTATGTGGCAAATAGTCCAAAGAACATGGCTAAAGCTGAAGCAATATTATCTTTATAAAGAGTTTTTGATTCAACATTTATTTTTAATACTTTTCCAATGTAAAAAGTGTGACTATTTAAAAAAGCATGACCATCAATAAAATGCTTATGCGACTATAGAATAATTATTAAATAACCCAAAAATTTAAAATAATATAGGAGAGATACTAATATTATGAAGTGAACTTATTAGTGTTAGAGTTTCTTATTAATACATATTATAAAGGTAGTAGTACTGACAATAATAATCGTAATATAATAATAATAATCATAGTGGTTTTATAGAATTGGTTATATGTGACTTTAAAGTCTAAAGAAATTTGGAGTCTCAAATTATAAGAAAAAAGATTGGGTTGGGAATATGAGACTTCGAATTTAAGAAATATTTGAGTCCTAAAATCATGAGAGTAAAAATGTTGAAGCCTAAATGACTAAAGAAAAATTGGGTCCTAAAATCATAAGAGTGGGATGAAAAATATCCTAAGAGGAGCCGTCCAAATCGATCCACTCCAGATGCCTACCGGAAAGCTATCAATGCTTAAAAAAACATACTTGATAACCACAACAATATAATTTGGCATAGGAGAACCCTTGATTTTTTGTTGGGTCAAACCTCTCCTTCGCAAATGGATAGAATTGAAGATGCAAGAGTTCATGTTATTTGAGTCATTACAAGGCATTAGAGCAGCAATCCTCAAGGTTCTCTCCCTCTCACGGGCACACAAAAACACTCAAATGCAAAACAATATAGTAGTTGCATTGGTGTTTTCTTTGTTTATCAACTTAGCTTGCACGAATGGGTTCATGTCATTTTACGTTCATGTCAACAAAACACGAGTAACTTTTGTTCATGTTGAATCGGGTGCATGTGAACATGGACCTTGGGTGGTGTGTGTGTGCTAGGTTCTTGTGTTTTAAATGAATACAGTAATTTTGTGTTTTATATAGTGTTTTCTGTAATGTCATTTTGTGTTCATGTCAAAACATATCCACGTGAATTCGTATTACTTTGGATAGATAAAGAAAAAGTAATTCACGGGTTGTGATTGTGTAATGTTTTCATGTAAATTGTTGCCCCTACAATAGAGTGGTAGTTTTTATTAAGAATTGTTGCCAATTAATTGAACTTAACATTCACAATTGTTCATAGAAGCATGTTACAAAAGAAAACCATGTGAAGCTCCTAATATTTTATTTCACCATAGAGACCTCGGTAGCTAAGTTTGGCATGTCATCCTATCAATACTATTTTGCAGTTTTGTTAATAGTGTAATATTTGTTTTGCAATTGGGAGATTATGAACTTTGCATAGCCTATAAAAGAATAGAAGGAGACAATAATAGAGGTGAGACGAAGATCCCGAACCTTCTCATAAACAATATGAAGAAAGCTGCATGACTGTTGAGCTCCAATGTTTTGAAAAAAGAGAGGATGTTTTCACCTTTAACACTGCATACTCATACTCACATGTTGCTTCTTTAGGGCATGAATGTCATGTGAAGGTCTATAAGCCAAACACGAGTATGATGTGTGAAAGGTGGGAAACAAATATTATATATATATATATATATGTGTGTGTGTGTGTGTGTGTGTGTGTGTGTGTTTGAGGAGGAACAACAAACAAGATTCGATATATATGAAATCAGTATCCTCATTCCAGGAATCGGAAACATTAGATGCTTTCCCGTATTTGTTGGGCTCTACAAGATGTAGAGAAGATCTATACCGGCATTGCGGATAGTGTGCATGTCCTAAACTAACCCATCTTTCCAGGTAGACTGGTCCAGTTCCGACCTGGCCCAATGGGTTGAACCAGAACCGAACCACCCACTGAATCAACCGAAACTGGAATCAGGGTACTTGAACACAGACCCCATGGTTCGGTTTCCAGTTCCTGCTTTACCTATTGGAGAACTGGAATCAGCTGTTTGGGACTGCCAGTTCCAAGTATATCTTTTCCAAACTTAAAATGCTATTCAAATGAAAATGGAGCCAAACAGGAATTAGAACTCGAACCGGATCTTGAACCAGACCCAAAGGAGGGACTGTTTTAGTTAGAGTTCTGTGGTTTGGTAGGACAAGAACCGCCAGTTTGAAACAAGAGGTTCCAGTTTACTCGCTATTTCTAGGTTAGTTGGGGAGTATGGATGGTTAATTTCTAACACAACATGAGAACCGGCACAAACAGGACGTGAAGTGTCTGTGTCGTCTTTAAATAAGATCGTGTTGAGGCTGACTTGCTTTTACATGAACGAAAGTTGTCACAACATAGAACACGAAATCACTGGTAATTTCAGCCACGACACAAACGCTCAAAGCCTGAATTTATGTCCACCTGAAGTGACACGAAATAAGATTTGGTTGAGCTGTTTTTTTATGATGACAACACATGGCCCGAACATGAAAAGGCTGGCCTTAGGGTTGAGAATATAATGTTGAAGTCTTTGCAATATGGATCTTTCTGATATGCCAATGGATCCGGTTCAGCCATATGACATGGATCTCACCTTAGGTACTTAATTACCTCAACTGGTTGAGGGTGTAAATAGGGACGGACATGAACCGTCCAAATTCGGTTCGGGTAGTGGTGTACCAAATCTAACTTGTTTGAATGTTACAAAAACATATGCAAATTTTGGATTTTGATATTGATATAAAAGGCAGGAACTCAATTTGATATAATAGAACCAAATAAATCAAAGTTTGAATTGCATTCGGATTACGGTTTCAAATGTTGAATATCAACGGCATTGGATTGGATATGGCATATTTCATGTAAAGTGGATTCAACGATCTAATTAGCGAGCCAATCCCCTAGCCCATACGTATTAGACCTGGCTGGTTCTGGTGGAAAAACCTTGAACTGGAACCTGCTCGGTCCCCTCCTGTTCCGGTTCTTGTTCTGACTATTCTGGGTCTGGTTTCAGGTCAAATGAGACCTGCCAGGCTGGATCGAAACCAGACACATCTAGACCCAACTAACCAACAGGGTTTTAGGAGATCATATACTACTACATCTCTCATAAAAAAAGAATAAAGACAAACAAAGATGACCTGATTATAGTGTATTTTGTGAATACGGTTTTTCATTGCTGGATCCGAGTCCATACCTGATTGATTATGCTGATGATCGACTAGTTTGATTCAGTTTTATCAGTTAAATATCCCATATTTGATTTCTTAGGCATGAACCAAATATGCTAGCTGGATTGGATTATCCAAAAGTAGGTTTATATCACCATATCCAACTGGATCCAAACCATATCCCAAACCCAGATGTCTTGTGGGGTTTCACTTGCAGATAACTAATCAATATCCGTTAGTTGAGTTTGGACGCTTTAGGTTGGCTCCACTATCCGGTCAATGGTGTAAACTCAAAATCTTTGAACCCCACAAGCAGTCAAATATTCCTTCTATAAAGGTCACCATGACCACATGACTTGCGTGCCACCTTTGGGCATCATAAACTTTTTTGACTCAAGGGCAACATCCCATGATCTCTTCTGATACGGTTGACACTGTTGATTATAGTATACTTTCTTGCTGGTATGTTGTCTTGATGCATAGTTTGTCTTACGACTCGGGACCCCTAGAAAATCAGGGGGTCTCTAAATGTTGCGAGTATAGGATCATACATGTATTGCATAGGGCGAAAACACATTCTATAGATCATATCTATCATGCAATTTGATATTTTATTACTCTTATCAATCAAAAGTAATGTTAAGAATAAAAGCTAAAACTGTTAAAAGAAAAAAATAAAGATAGCGTACATATTGGTGTGTATCGTATGTTAAATATGCTATGCTGTCATAAATACGCTGCAATTGATACACATAGATACCTCATATTGGTTTTGTTCAAATCCTTTTCTCCCTACATGTATTTATATATAAATATGTATATATATATATATATAAAGAGAGAGAAAGAGAGAGCAATTAGTCCGTAGACACATCAATCCATGCTCTAAACTTACTAAAGATTTCAACCGTTTGTTTTTGAAGATTAACATTTGAAATTTGTAAGTAAAAATGTAAATAGTATCGGGTGCATTTATTGTACTTACAAAAGATAGTTTTTTGCTTTTAAGATTTGAATTCGATTGAATGATGAGATTCTTGAGAATGTTTTAAACATATGTATCAACTATGATCTCTCTCTCCCTTTATATATGCGATGTTGGAGATCAAAATGTTGTGGGAGTACCATTTACTCTAGAACTTTGACTTTCGATGGTAACCAACTAACGATACTCTAGTCGGGCTACAAATCACCGATCCACCGCCCCACCCACTAGAATATCGTTGGTTGATACTATTCAAAGTCAAAGTTGTAGAGTAAAAATGCGAGTCTGAAACACTTTCTAATCTTCAACATCACTGACACACACACACACACACATATATATATATATATATATATATAGAGAGAGAGAGAGAGAGAGAGAGTAGATTTTGAATTCTCTTAGCCACGAATAATCATACATTTTGATGTGAACGGCTTCTCTCTCGTTCACATGCTTTTATGTGTCTTCTGTAAATCCTCCATCATCTTCCCATTTTCTTCCGAAGCTATCTTTCTACCATCTTCCTTGATATAGAATGGACCACTCAAAGATCTAGCACACCTTGTTGCTTACAGTTGCATACTCTCTCTCTCTCTCTCTCTCTCTCTCTCTCTCTCTCTCTCTCTCTCTCTCTCTCTCTCTCTCTCTCTCTCTCTCTGTTTGTGCCATACGGCACATGCAAATGTGAGGGTGGGCCGGCACCGACGTTAGCTCGTTCACATGCTTTTATGTATGTCTTCGGCAAATCCTCTATCATCTTCCCATTTTCTTCCGAAGCCATCTTTCTACCATCTTCCTTGATATGGAATGGACCACCCAAAGATCTAACACGCCCTGTTGCTTACAGTTGCATTCTCTCCCTCTTTCTCTCTCTCTTAGGCGATCTAGGTGACCTCAGCAAAACCCGATAGATCCTCGCTCTAGGTACGTAGCAGAAGTGGTGAACCTCCTTCTCATTAACAAGAAGATGTAAGGGTGATTTGATTTTTCCGGTTACTACACAATTAGATATTTTGAGAGAGGGCTTTATATTTCTATTCACTGTATTACTATCCCTGTGCACTCTGTATTTATAGAGTTGCGCCGGCTCCTCCCTCCCGACTTTCTTGGTTGGGCTTTCCGTTTGGAACCTCATCTAGTGTTACAATACTTATCCGTAAAAGGTTTGTTATGGATAAGCATTATAACGTCTTCTAGAGGTAACATCTGGATGGCCAATTCAGCCGTTCCTTTGATAAGGTTGTCAAGATTGATCCCCTCTATACGTTACATCTCCCACTTGGTCATTTAAGCCAAGTGAACTGACATATTGGTTTTCCTCTCACTTTCGAGGGTTTTCCTACTAATGTCATTTCATGATTACTATTGCAATCATTACGGTTTTTTACATACCAACAATTAAACATATCTCAAACCTATGTTTGTAATATGTTTTGAGAAATGATCTTCTGTTATGCCTTTAGTCAAGGGGTCTGTCAACATATCATGAGTTGGCATGTATGAGATAGATATTTCCTTTCTCATAACCATATCATGAACATAGTGGTATTTAACCATTATATACTTGTTTTTATAGTTGCCAACTCCACTCTTGATTAGAGTGATTGCTGCATTCTAAGATGTCATTCTTAGTATCTTCTAAGAATTAAACATCTCTGCTCTCTATCAATATGTGGTCCTTATGATAAAACTAATCTCGTTTTGAGCCTTTAGGATATCTAATGAATATATATTTGAAGGACCTGTTGTCTAGCTTATCTCTAGACTAATCAATGATCTTTACATGACAATAGATTCCCACTTCTTGAGATGACCTAGGTTGTGTTTTCTTCCAAACCATATCTCATATGGTGTAGTAAATACAACCTTATATGGTACTATATTAAGTATGTATATTGTTTTACTTATTGTTTCTCTTCAAAATATTCATGGTAGAGAGGCATCAATTAACATTAACCTTATCATGTTCAGTAAAGTCATATTATATCTCTTAGCTACACCATTTTGTTGAGATATTTTGGGCATTGTATTTTGCTTTGAAATACCATAGTTTTTATAGAATTTCAAAGTTTTTGTAGAAGTATATTCTCCACCTCTATTTGATCTTAAGACTTTAATTGAATGCTGAAGTTGATTTTCAGCTTCCTGTTTATATTCTTTAAATGCTTTAAGTGTCTCAGATTTATGTTCTAGGAGATAATATATATACATATATATCGAGTAATCATCAATAAAGATTATGAAATAAATTTTTTCTTGATGTGACATTACTCTGAAGGGTCCAAATAAATCACTGTGAATGACCTCCAACGGGGTTGTTACCTTTGTTGTCTTTTTGGAAAAAAAATTTCTCATCATTTTTCCTTATATACAAGGTTCACACTTGCTCAAAGTGTTTTCCTCAAATCTTAACAGTGAATCAAAGTTGGATAATTTTCTTAACTTTTTCAGACTTATATGCAAGGCGTTTATGCCATACATTTACATAAACTTTTTAAAGGCACAATCAATATAAGCAGAAGAACTTTTATTTTCATTAACTTTTAATTGAAAAATCCATATTCAATATCAAATTCTCTAGAAAAAAATACATGATCATGTTTCCCCACAATCACTTTGCTAGGAACAAACTTAACCTCAAAACCTTTCTTCACTAAGGCAGGGATCGAAACCAGATTGCGCCTTATAAATGATATAATCAATACATAAGTTAATACAACCGGTGTACCTTGTACAAAATTTCTTAAGGACCTAGTTCGTAGAACATGTGAGAAAGTATTATTTCTCATGTACACCCGATGTTCTCCTAGTTTGTACTCTTTTATATCCATTGTCCCTTCCTTGGTCTTTGAGATATATTTGATTACTCCTGAATCAATCCAACAACCAGTCACCGGGCGGTCTATGTAAAGACATTCCGATATCACGTAGATTATGTCATGCTTTTCTGATTGTCCACATTATGGATTGTTTCCTCTACTCTTCTTTTTGTGGCAATCTCTCTTTTAGTGTCCCATCTTTTCACCGCTAAAACACTTAACCCGAGAAGCAATTTTTTGTGTTTTCTTAAAATACCGACCTCTCTTTTTGTTATTTTTGTCAAACTTCTTGTTGAGTTTATTTTTCCTTTGGTTGAGTTTGGAGATAGACCCTGTCTCATCTTGTACTACTAGTAATTTTTTTTTTAAAATTTTTATTCATGTATTCTTGCTCAATTGCTAGTTTTAGGGTTAATTTAGAAAGATTGATTTCAGACCATAGTCTAAGGGCAGTAGTAACCATGTTGCATGACGGAGGAAGACTGTTCAGTATGATACATATCTGCATCGGTTTCAGGATGACTAATTTTGATACAACTAGATTTCTTACAATTACCAAGAATTGGTTTACATGTTTTACTACATTATCTCCTTCTTTCATTTTATAGGAGTTATATTTTTAGAACAACAATTGAACATGTAGTTTGATAGTTGTATCATATTTAACTATTATAGAGTCGAACAACTCTTTCACGATCTATTTTTTCTCGAAGACCTTAATCAGGTCATTCTCCATATACATCAATCAGATAGTTCTTCCTATCGTGTCATCTTTAAGAAATGTTTTATATATTTTTATTTGTTGTTTTATTGCGTCAAGTGGTGGTGGATGAGTCGTCTAAAAAGAAAAACATTCACCGAGCAACAAACCAAAGATAACATAATTCTAATTAACATGATACACAATATCCAAATAATGAATTGAAAATAACTCATTATTATAATATAAAATCAGGTTGGCATAATTCTAATTAACTGTAAATTGTTTTCCAAAAAAATTCCTGCTTTCGATAATTTCTCAAAATCTTAGGGGTAAAATAGTAATTTTATCTATTCACTTTTGTAATTTTCTAAAAAGATGAAGGACATAATAGTAAAATTGGTGTTTGTTTTTTTTGAGAAATTTGTCACTAATCATGGGTAAATGTGTAATTTTTTTCCTCAGTCCGAATCTATAATTTTCACAAAAGTAGAGACACTTTTGTCTTTTAATACAGTGGTTGTATTGAAATATTTTATCGACGTAATTTTCATAAATTGTCAGAGGGTAAAATAGACTTTTTTGCCCATTTGAGGGTAAAATTGTTTTTTTAATATCTGGATATTTTTGTAATTTTATCTGGTGACAGTTTATAATTTTCAAAAACTAGATAGGGTAGAATGAACTTTTAAATCCACTGCTCAATGCGATTTTCCAAAACCACCGAGCAGTTTTATAGGGGGTTTAAAAGGGGAGGAGAGAGAGTGTGGTTTTTCGAGAAGAAGAGGGAGAGGAGCTCCGCTCGCAGGCCTTCTAGCCAGGGTTCCGCCGGTGGTTTTCAGACCTATCTGTGGCCGGCCACTGGTCTTTTGACTAGGGCTCCATTGAGTGGTTTTCTGGCCCGCCTGTTTCTTTTCAGGCAAAGGCCCTATCCTGTCTCGACCTGAGTTAACTTTTTCGTAGCAGTTAGCCTTCTTCCTCCTTCTCTTCTCATTTACTTTTTTTTTTAAGCATACCTTATTTTGTAGATCATAGGGACAAACCAGACCCTGATACCATTGTAGGCGATCTGGGCAACCTCCATAAAACCTGATAGATCCTCGCTCCAGGTACGCAGCAACAACGATGAACCTCCTTATAATTATGAGCAGCAGAAACAAGTAGAGGTAAGGGTGATTTGATTTTTTCGGTTACCACACAACTGGATTTTTCCAAATAGAGCTTTGTATTTCAATTCACTGTATTACTATCCTTGTCCGCTGCTCTATCTTTATAGAGTACCGGCTTCTCTCTCTTGGGTTTCTTAGCTGAGCTTTTCGTTTAGAGCCTCATCTAACGTTGCTTATCTGTAACAGTTTGTTATGGATAAGCATTGTAACGTCTTCCGCAAGTTACAATTGGATGATCAATTCAACCATTCCGGTGATAAAATTGCCTAGAATGACCACCTCTATACCCTACATCTCTCTCTCCGTGTGTCATACGGCGTGAGGATGGGCCGGCACTGACGTTAGACGGAGGAAAGGCAACGAGATGAAGAGGGTGGTGGTAGAGAGGAATCCGAGTCCAAAGAGCCCCACTATCCACCAATATTTATCATCCATTACAAGCCACAAGGCAAATTGATAAAGCGGGGAATCATTGGAATATCTCAAATCTTTCTCCCTTCCCTTTGTATCCAACACAGAATTTTTGCAGGCACTTAATGCATACCACTAAAAGCTGAATCAAAGTCCCATCTTACTCTTGGATGCCCCCTTCCAGCATGACATGAGACTCTCCCTCTCTCTCTCTTCACGTGTTGTGGGTCATGATCTATTGGCATTTTAGTGGCGTACACTCAGAATCCTGCTATACGGCCAAGAACTAGTTGACAAAAATCTACTTGGCTCTATTGGCTAGCATACCATCAAGGTCATCATCTCTTGGCATAATTTGAACGGCTTCACTTTGTGGTTCTGGTCGTGAGCCTTATGACCTTTTCAACCGTCATCCACCAATGACGTAGTGCCACATCATCTTACACTATCGATTGGGAGAACCTTCTGCAGCCAACGAGGCGGTAGACGTGCATCAACACGTTTGCACATGATTTGATGCGCCACCCTTTGCGCTATATATAACTTTTTGAATCTATGAAGCCACAGAGACACCGAAAGTTTTGATCAGTTTATATCAATTTCTATGTTCAATAATTTAAACTTTTGTTGTTTGCTAATTGAAAGCAAATCTGATCACTCCCATGCACGAACACACATACATTCATGCATGCATGCATCTAGAATTGAACTAAAGAAATGCATTTAGAAACTTTTGCCAAAATATTGTGGAGTGTGGTGGTTTTGAACACCACGAATCAGATCAAGGGCCCATTCTCCTTACTAAAGCAATGCTTGCTTGCTCCGTACACGAGCCAGCTCTAAAGATAGGTATATTGCAAACAAAGGCAAGGTCCTGATTATCCTTTGAAAAAGAATAAGGAAGGATAGAGTTGTGATATGACGATATCAATTAATTCATTTTATTTTATGCGGTAATGATGCAGTGGGCCGTTCAAGTTGGAAGAATGTCTGCCCTTAATTCATGAACTCAAACTAAATAGTGCAAATCTTATCGAATATGAATAATTAATTGTCTCTCGGAAGTAATCATGTTAATAAGTGACACTAATTTGTGAAATATATTTCTTTCAACATTTCATGCCATCAATCAAGTGTGATGATTTTTGACAATGATGTTTCTAGAGAGACAGTTTTATGGTTTGAGTGTTGGGCAGTTAATGATTAATATATAAAAAAAGTTCATGACATAAATAAAGATGTTGAGATGGAGGGGTGGTCACAAAGAAAGATTGTATACATAATGAGGTTACTATAAACAAATTTACAATGACACCAATAGATGATAAAATGAAAGAAAATCATCTAAGATAGTTTGAACACGTAGAAATACAACTAAAATAAGTTTTAATAATAAAAAAGTATGAGAAACTAGATTGTAATTTTTAAAAGAGCATCACAAAAGTATTGAAAGAAAACATGAAAAGATGATCTAGCTTAGGTTGAATTAACTATTAGTATGACATATGATCGGGTTCCGGAGAACAAAGAGTCCATATAGCCAACCCCATCTAGTATTAGGAAAAGACTTATTAGTTGTTGTTGTTGATATTTCTAAAGATATGAAAACTATTAGAAGAACCAACAACCTTGAAACAAGCTCTGGTATGGAAAAGCATTGCTTGAAAGCCCAGTGCACTGTAGATGGCTCGAACTTTTGTACTGACATGATGACAAAAGTTGGAGCCTGTATTTAGAAAAGTCACACTTGACACATTCATTTATCTACTCAATCATATATATTTATTGAGTACAATATATGCACTCAATCGTATACATTTGAAGACATCATCCTCTCGTATAGCTATATATTCATGTATATGTATACATACATAGACAGATATCTACACATATGTACGTGTGACTATATTTCTTAATAAAAAATTCAATATCTTCAACTCTCCATTGTTAATTTTTCTTACAAAGGGGGATTGCTACCGCATGAGCAAAAGAGAGTGGCATAGCACACCTAACACAAGCTACTGAGAAAGGATACGCAAAATGCATTAATGTTGCAGGATCATATAAGTGGTGGTAGAGTTGTTGGCTTGATCAAGGCATAATGCATTAATGTTGCATTAAGTGTACTTGTTGACTTGTATTTTATCATCTTTTCATGTTCAAGTTGTATGAAATGTAAAGTGTATGCTGCCTTTCATTTCTTCGGAAATTTGTACATAATATAAACATTGACATAAATATTGATACATCTAACTTGTGATTCTTTATATTGATAATTATTATATAATGCAGGGTATTCATTAGAAAAAGAATAGAAAAGTAGCAACAATAATAATAATTTGGGCTTCTAAGACGTAATTCTCTATCTTGTATGGTTATTTGTCTCTCAAATGCGCTTTCCAGTAAGACACACTATACAAAGCTTTGGTACCCCCTTTCTTTTCTGAGTCTGACTTCCATAATCTTGTGCGGAGTTCATAAAGAACTTGCTGCATTTTGCATACCGTCATTTTACTATGGTGAAAGTGCATGTGTGCGCGCATATGTTTGAATTTGGCTTCTGACTCCATTTCCATTGTCCCACCTAAAGTAGTAAATATGTTTGTATTCTCTCTCTCTCTCTCAGCAGACAAAATTTACATAGATGTTACAATTGATAAGCACCAGTTACCAAACAATTATAGCAAGAGCAGAGCTTTGATCTATACAAAACCTCGAGATTTTGAGGAGGAAGAGTCCATAAGTAGAAACCTTGTTTTATATTAGGCCCACAGTTAGCTAAAACACGAGCTTCACTATTTCGCTCTTGAGTTATATAGAAGAATCTCTCTCTCTCTCTCTCTCTCTATATATATATATATATATATATATAAGAAAAGTGGATCCTACCACCTCTGAAATATCCACATGGATCTACACTGAAGCAAGGTGGAGCGACCGCCTCACTTGAAATTCGAAAAACGAATGAAAAATTTATAAGACATGATTAAATTCATCGCTGTTATACATCATTTGTCCAACCTTAAATGGTCAAGTGAGCATCATCCCACCCCACAAAAAGTTTTAGAAATAATACTACAGGAACTCATGTTTACTCGCTTTTTTCGATAGCGTATTTATAATTTAAATTTTTAAAGACTTTTAAAAAAGTTTAAAAATAATATTTATTATACTTGTACCTTGAAAAGCATGTCGTACGTGAGTAAGCAACAATAACAAGATCCAATCTCTCTCTTTTATATATATATATATATATATATATATATATATATATATATATATATATATATATATATATATATATATATATATATATCATACGCGTGCACTATGAAAAATTTATGCCAACGGATGTTATTTAAGAGCCCCCACCATCTTTGGCTTTAACCTTGCCATCAACATCGCCATGGGGTCTCATACCAATAAGTTATGTGTGTGTGTGTGTGTGTGTGAGAGAGAGAGAGAGAGAGAGATGAGATCCTCACTCTCGTACAAAGGCACATACAACCACCAGTATCCACTATAAATAGTACCAGCATCCCCTTCCTCGCCATCACCTGCTTGCCTTGACACAACAACTGCTAAGGCTCATTAGTACGTCGCTCTCTGCCGTGGGTCTCTACCTTTGGATGGGGAGACATCTTGCAATTCAAATCATGGACCTCGAGAAGAGATCGAAGCAGAACAAGTCAGTGCCTAAGGGTTGCTTCGCAGTCAACGTCGGCCTCGACGAGGAAGACCAACGCCGATTTGTTATTCCGATCACTTATCTTTCCGATCCCCGGTTCAGGCGTCTCTTAGAGCAAGCACAAGAGGTTTATGGATTCCACACTCCCGGCCCTCTTCGGATTCCGTGCTCGGTCGATGATTTCCTACATCTAAAATGGATACTGGAGCGCGAGCATACCTACAATTGTTAGGATGATCTCCAAGACGGTGGTGGTGCCAACGGAACCAGCCGGGGGACGGTGACCTTGGCTTGTTTTGACTCTATGTTGTTTATGGCCTTGAGTCAAGCATAGCCACGACAGCCAAGTCTTCAGATTTGGGCGTCATCATTCCTCACCATCCTTGGACCAAAAATTTTCAGGTTGGTGTTGAATTTAGGTTTTGAGAATGCTTCGGCATGTATATGTGTGAGAGATTGTAATTTTCATGTTTCACGGGAACTGTAACAACGCAGCATTAAGTCTAATTGTGACAATGGTAATCCAATGGAGCGTATGTGCTTGGCCGCAATTAACATGATATCTTCGGATAATTTAGGTTCAAGATTGCGAAAGATTCACACGATTTGTTGCTTCTACTGGTGGCTTCATGTTGGAGTTCATGAACTTGTTGGCAAATTGTAGCTCTTCCAAACACACCCTTCATCTATGACGTCTTTGTAAAGCCGTGACGCGATGGCAGCCACGCAAAGGAATATCTTTTCGACGACATCATCTTTTCGTCTTCTTTTTTACTAGTGCCTTTAGGAATTCTTCAAGGGGAAGTACGTTGATAAACTTGCTTTGTCTATCCAAGAGGAAACCTCACGGGACTCTCCAATCCAAGCGGAGTTTCTTTGCTCACGATGGTCCGGCCCATCCTCCTTTGTCGGGTGTCTTTGCTCTTGTTTATGAGCCAAAAGGGAAAGAGAAACCAAGAAAGGTATATGTGTTTATTGGTTACCCACATACGGAAGGAGTCTGAGTTTTTTGTATGTATATTGTAGAGTGCATTGCTCTCAATTTATATTTATAGATCAACGCTTTTCCTACATGCGCAATTTGTATTTATATTGTAGAGTGCATTGCTCTCAATTCATTTTTCCGGCTCCCTTCCTCCTTATTTTCCTTGTTTGGGCTTTTCGTTTGGAGTCCTTAGTCTTATCGGTAATGTTTACTTGTTACAATTGTTGATTTTGTAAACTGTTCCACGAAAACGGCAAGATGGTCAATATGTCATTTTCGTGGATGTACATACCGAGAATGAATACTGCTCGACGTTACATCTCGTACTTCGCCATTCAAGTCAAGTAATCCAACATACTATTTCTACCTCACTTTTGTGGGGTTTCCCAAGTCATGTCATCTATGATTGTTGTGCAACCATTACCCATTGTGTTATTTCTTACCTACACAATAACCAAATATATATCAAACCTAATTTTGTAACATGTTTTGAGAAAAAATCCTTTGTTATGCCTTTAGTGAAGGAGTCTTCCAACATATCGTCTATTGGCATATATGAGATGAATATTTCCTTTCTCATAACCATATCATGAATATAGTGGTATTTAACTATTATATACTTGCTTTTGGAGTTATTAGCTCCACTCCTAATAAGAGTAATTGTTGTATTATTGTCACAATAAATGACAACCGACTCATTAGTTATATCAAGCTTCAAATCACGTATGAAGCGGTTTATCCAAACACACTTGTTGCAGCCATACAAAAAGCTGCATACTCAACTTTCTTTATATGCAACGCTACACAACCTTGATTCTTACATGCGCAATAAACAACTCTACCTCCAAATAAGAATATTTGTTCCTACCACTTTCAGTTCATCTGCTTGAAAGAAAAGTTTCAAGACTTTTGTTCTTTTGAGATATCTTCAAACTCTACCAACACGAAAGCTGATATTAGATCTTCTACACAATATAACATACATCAAACTACCAACAACTTGTACATAAGGAACATTAAGCTTATTGTCTTTCTCACCAGGACAATCAGCCTTACTCAATTTGACTCATTTCACAACGGGTGTAGATGGAGGATTGCATTCACTCATTTTAAACTTTTTGAAGATATAATTGATCTCTCTCTTAACTTAGGCATAAGAGTTTAGATTCTCTATCTCGAGAAATCTTTATACCCAGGATATAAGATGCTTTACCCATATCCTTCATTTCAAACCTTGAGTTTAACTATGACTTGGTTTTAACAATCATCTTATTGTCATTCCTAGTCAATAATATTTTATCTACATATAACGATAAGATGACAAAGTGACTCCCACAGTTCCAAACATAAACATATTGGTTAAGTTCATTAGCCACAAACTCAAGTTCAATTATAGCATTTTGAAAAGTCAAATAACATTGACGAGGTGATTGTTTAAGACCATATAGGGATTTTTTAACCTATATACTTTATCTTCTTTGCTTTAACAATATATCCATCTGGTTGTTGCACATATATAATTTCATCTAAATCTCTATTTATAAAAGTAGTTTTTACATCTAACTAATGTAAATCCAAATCATAATATGTTGAAATTAACAGAATTATCTTAATGGATGCAAATTTTGCAACAGAAAAATATGTCTCAATAGAAAAATATGTCTCAACATAATTTATCCCTCTTTTTACAAAAACTTTTTTGCATCCAACCTTGCCTTATACTTGTCCATAGAACCATCAACTTTATATATATATTTTTAGAACCCATTTATAGCTTATGACTTTACTTTTTTTTGGCATATCAATAAACTTCCGAACTTAGTTTTTCTCAATGGATTCAATTTTCTCATCCATAGCCTTTTCTCAGTCTGACAATTCAAATGAGTCAATAGCCTCTTGATATGTCGAGTTACAAGTCAACCTATCTAAATCCCCCAAATTTTATACTTCCTCTATAAGGTAAGTGTGATAATTCTTTAAGTAGGACAGTGTGACCCTAGGACTTTTATGTCCACTTAAAGTTTCAGTTTATTTAATAAGATCATAATCATCTATGAGTTCATATGATGATTGATCTAGATCGTCAATATATTCATCATCATTTTCAAGGATATTATTCTTAGTGTACTATAACATCTCTGCTTTCTATTAATCCATGATTCTTATGATAAAATTGATATCCTTTAGATCTTTTAGAATATCCAATAAATATACACCTCAAGGACTTATTTTCTAACTTTTCCTTAAATTGGTCAAGGATCTTGACATGAGCGATCAATCCCCATCTCTTGAGATGACCTAGGTTTAGTTTTCTTTCAAACTACATCTATTATAGTGTAGAGAATACAACTTTACATGGTACTCTGTTTAGTATATATATACAGTTATACTTACTGCTTCTCCTCAAAATAGCATTGGTAAAAAAGTATTTATTAACATAGACTTTGTTATATTCAGTAAGATCCTATTATATTTTTCTGCTACACAATTATGTTGAGGTGTCTTGGGCATTGTATTTTGCTTTGAAATACCAAAGCATTTACATAATTCTAAAAATTATATAGAAGTGTACTATCCACCTCTATCCGATCTCAAGACTTTGATTATATATCTAGTTGGTTCTCAACTTCCTGCTTATATTGTTTGAATAATTTAAGTGCCTCAAATTTATTTTCTAAGAGATATATGTATGTATATCTTGAGTAGTCATTGATAAAGATTATAAAATAAACCTTTTCTATATGTAATCTTATTCTAAATGGTCAACATAAAGCAGTGTTAATGATTTTTAGTAAGGTTGTTGCCCTTGTTTTTTTCTTATAAAATATTTCTTATCATTTTCCCCTGTATACAGGCTTCACATTTATCAAAAGTATTTTCTTGAAATCCTGACAATAAGTCAAAGTTGAATAACTTCCTCAACTTTTTTAAACTTATATGCTCTACTGTTTTATGCCACAAATTCATATCAATGTTAATGATATAATCAATATAAGCAGAAGAACCTTCGTTTTCATTTATATTCAACTTAAGCAAACCATGTTCAACATCAAATTGACTGGAGAATATTACTCTCCCATGCTTCTCCACTGTCACTTTTCGAGTTACAAACCTGACTTCAAAACCCTTGTTAATAAAGGTAGCGTCAAAACTAGATTATGCCTTATAATTGAAACAATCAATACATCAGTTAAAACAATTGATATGTCTCGTATATGAATCCTAAAGGATCACACTCAAAGGACATAAAAAAATGTGTTATTTCTCATATATACCATATGTTCTCCTAGTTTGTATTGTTTTAGGTCTATAGCTTCTTCCTTGTTCTTCGAGATATGTCTCATTGCTCTAAAGACAATCCACCAATTAGTCATCGAGCGGTTCATGTACAAGCATTCAGATACTATGCATATTATGTCATACTTCTCTCATTGTATTCATTGTTGGGTGTTTCTCCCATTCTTCTTATTATGACAATCCTGCTTATAGTGCCTAATTTTTCGATAGTTGAAGCACTTAATCCGAGAAGAAGTTTTCTACAGTTTCTTAAAAGGTTGACCACCCCTTTTGTTATTCTTGTTAAACTTCTTGTTTGATTTATTTATCTTATGATTGGTTTTAGAGCTAAACTTTATCTCATCTTGAGCTACTAGTAATTTGTCCTTTTTATTTTTATTCATGTACTCTTGCTCAATTGCTAGTTTGAGGGGCAATTTTGAAAGACTTGTATCAACCCTTGGTCTAAGGGCGGTAGCGACCATGTTCTTTGATGGGGGAAGACTGTTTAGTAGTGTGGATATCTGCAGTGGTTCTAGGATGACTGATTTGATATAGCTAAGTCTCTTGTCATTACCAATATATGGTTAACATGTTCTACTACATTATCTCATTTTTTCATTTTATAGGAGTTATATTTTTGTAGTAATAATTGAACATGAAGCTTAGATGTAGTATCAAACTTAGTTATTATTGAGTCAAACAACTCTTTTGCGATCTCGTACTCTTTAAAGACCCTAATTAGATCATCCTTTATATATGTTAACATAATAGTTCTTATTATTGTGTCATATTTTAAAAATATTTTATACATTTCCTTTTATTGCTTAGTTGCATCAGAAGGTGGTGGTTGTACAGTTTCTCTTAACACATAGTCTACACCTTCTAGTATAAGAGTCAACAATATTATTCTTTTTCATGTTTAAAAATTAAGACCGTTTAATTTTTTCTTTTTACTAATTCAAATACACATATTCTTTAGTTTATTTTTATGTATTTAATAAAAATAACAATCAAACTGTCTAAAAGAAAAACATATAACAGATAGTCAACCATTAAGATGTATATTGCAGAGTATCTATCTACTAAACTGAAAATAACTTAAGGTACTTAAAAACAATTTCAAACATATTTTAAGTATCATCTTTGAGTTTTTTATAACTTGATTATGTTATTTTTAGAACAAGATAGGGAACAAATGTGTAATTTACCATGTTTTCCTACTACTTTAATTTTTCAAAAATTTAAGGGGTAAACCATGAATTTTTCCCGTCTGTCCAATTTTGTAATATTTTAAAAATACTTGGAGTAGAATAGTAAAATGACACCTTTTTTATGTAAATTCGCGATTGATCGTGGTGAGGAGAATCATTTTGTCGGTTTGTCGATATATGTAATTTTTCTTAAAGATGGGAGCAATACTTTCCTTTTACAGTGTCAAACCTGTAAAATTACGCTCATCTAGGGGCAGTAGCATAATTTTATAGTCTAATATTTCGTAATTTTTATAAACTGTCAGAGGGTTAAAATATCCTTTGACTCATTTTGGAGTTAAACAATCTTTTAACTTAAAAAATAACTTGACTTTTTGGTAATTTCACCCATAACTGTCTTTAATTTTGAAAACCGGTAAGGAGCATAACAAACTTTTCAATTTGCTACTTGAGGCAGTTTTTTATAAACCACGATTTATCCACTCATGGTTTTCAGAAACCGTTGAGCGGTATTCAACGTTTCGAGAAGAGAGAGAGAGAGAGGGGAGTGGGAGACAGAGGGGGAGGGTGCAGCTTCGGCGGATCTGCCGCCTCTCCTTCCTCCCTGAATGTGGAGGGACCGCCTCTTGCCGACCCTCTCTCCCTTTGTCTGTAGGGAGGTCTCTGATCAGAGGGTTCACGCATGTGACTGGCCTTTCATCCCTCTTCTCCCTCTCTTTTTCTTCTTCCTGTTCTTTCCCGTGTTTGAGTGTCTCAGGTTGCGAACGACTTTCGATAGTCGATAGAACAAACAGTTTGCCCTAGTTCTTAGGCCAGGCAGATCCGACTGCTTAAGTGGTGGATCTATCTGGCTTACCGGCTTTTCGGTAGTACAACCCTCAAGAGAGTATTTTTACTTGGTTTCCCTCTTTGTTTTTTAACTAGCATACCTGTTCTTATAGGAACCTCACCCTAATACTAATGACGAGACTCTCCATTCCTCACCTGGAGTTTCTTTGCTCCGAATGGTCCTGTCGATCCTCCTTTGTCTAGTGTCCTTTAGCAATCGAGTAGCATCAATGGTCTTGTCTCCAAGCCAAAAGAAGAAGAGGAACGAAGAAATGTGTGTGTTTTCTTGTTACCCATAGACGGCTTTTCAGGAAGGAGTCTTTCAGTTTTTTTGTGTATATTGTAGAATGTGTTGCTCTCAGTTTTTTTTGTGTATATTGTAGAATGTGTTGCTCTCAATTTATAGAGCAGTGCCTTTATTTTTGTGGCTCCCTCCCTCCCAGTCTTTTATGTCTAGCCTTTACATTTGGAGCCCTTAGTCTTATCCGTAACATTTACACGATACGATTGTTGATTTTGTAAACTATTCCACGAAAATGGCAAGATGGCCCATTTGTAGTTTTTGTGTATTAACGTGGTGAGAATGGTCACTTCTCGGCGTTACAAACTATATTATGTCACCAAAAAATTCGCCTTTAATTAGATACATAGAGGATCTACAAGATCATTCCATTGACGTTGTTTATTCATGTTTTAAAAAAATAAAAAGTATTGTTGTACTGTTTGTATTTTGAATTTAGTGTATCATGCTTTTTATTTTATCACCTCAATCATTCTATGTCAAAAATTGAACAGTAAAAATGTTTATGCACCGAAAGACGATATCCATTTGCCACTATCTATACATTGGCACTGTCTGAACCTAAGAGTTGACCCCTGATAAATTCGCAGTGCATTACATCAATGATTCAACATGGTTAGAATGTTAAAAGACTACATACAATAAAAGAAAGAATGTTTGGCGCACAATGCTAGGGGGTTGATTCACTAGATGAAGGTCATGAGTTCGACACTAGCGGTATGCATTTGGCTTCAGCCTCAACATTTTACCCAGGAAAAAAAAAGAATGCTTGATTTCTTGATTTATTCACCGGTGGTATGGGTCACTCATAAGAATCAAAGGTGATCATGTAAGAATATTGCTTGGGAATGTTCCCTTGATAATACAGCAAAACCCAATTTAGATCTTGTATATCAGTCATCCCAAAGAAACCATGCCTTGATCTTGAAAAACATCACAGTAAGAGCAATAACTCATCCGGCCAGCGGGTTGACTCAGAAGTTGAAGATGATGACCTCGCTATCCAGGGCGAGCATTGCCTTTGGCTGCCCCATCTTACCAAAAAAAAGAAATCATAAGGAAATGCCTGGGAAATTTTGTACATTGAAACTTACCGTATCCTAATGGGAACTTTGAATAAGATCCAAATTTGCATCTGACTCAATTGATTCGCCACTCCCTTACCAAGCCCCCAAACTCAATGGATCTGGTTTGAATTGGATCTGGATCATGTTCAACCACTTGACACCCCTAAGATGCACTTCTAGGATTCAAACACACACCATCTAATAGCATAGAGCAGATGACACCGTTTATCTTCATCTGTTTGAAGCCCAACCACAGAACTATTGTCTCATTGAACTGAATTTTTGTTGGGCACACCCCTTTTTTTTTATTCACACAAGGAATTGAAACTATGTTCTAATATAAACATTCGGTTTCACGACTACTATTGTTCTAGATTTCTTAAGGCCGGGAATCTTAGCTGGGTCCAAACTAGGCCGATATAGACAAATTGTCCAGCATTGGCTGGTTTCACTCTGGAAAACTCGATTTATCGCATACTCAGGAAATTTGGAAAACATGACCTATTTTATGGCCTGGTTCACCTTAATAATACACAAAGAATTGAAAGGAAACCATAGGACATGATACTACTCTTAGATTCAAATGTAGGTCCGAGCCAAGTATGGTGACCAAGGACACACAACGCCGAATCCATCTAGTGTAGAAAAAGCTTGGCTGATGACACATAAAGCACCGAAACAAAACCATAGGACATGATATTACTGTTAGATTCAAATGTAGATGAGGATACACGTCTGTGGCATGAGCCTCAGTACTGCTCGCTGCTAAGTTTGTCAATCACACCTTGTCCTTTCTCAAACATGTGATCATCTTTAGTCAGTGATTAATGTTAAAAGAAGTACATGACGTGGAAAATGAGTGGTGGATTCCACTTTGTACTGATCTTTTCTGGATGAAAATTATTTAATTTAATATTTGCATGATAAATAAAATATACCTTTACATGGATCTTGGAGTTAGCTAGCATGTCTGTATAATTTCCTACAAAAAGGAGGGGGAGGTAGGAGTAAGACATTCATCAATACAAGTTGTTTGAGTTGACAACAATCTTAGTGATAGCTAGCCAATCGATCTCAGTATGCATCGTCGCTAGCTTCTATGAACATTTTTTTGCCTTGTCCATATTGGATCTGTTTTACACCTTTGCAAGTGTACGTTTAATTAATTATAAGATGCCTGTATGCATGCACAAGCAATATATGCGTGTTTTTGTGATCGAGATACACAGAGAGAGATAGAGAGGAAGTCTTAGAACTTTGGAATAAACTATTTGCGTGCTTCTTTGGACGAACTTAATTGGGTGATCAACATATTTTGGACATGCTTTCATGTCTTCACATATATTTTAACGAGGCACAAATTCGACATGTTGGTCGGCCCATTTTGATGTCTGGATCATGGGATGGTTTTCGGATCGTGGGACATGAGGTTCATCCACTGGGGCAGGATCTGGTGCGGCGCCAGTACAGAGCCGTATGGTGGCTGGGCTCCCTCTCACATGGATTGCACGAGGCACACGGTCCGCCGAGAACAGTGGCGGTTCTACGTAGAGGCACGGTGTATCAATGGAAAACACTATACAACTTGCAGCTTAACAGTTGGTTATAATACAAACTCCGCCCTACCTTACACAGTTCATGGCCTATCACCCTACCAGATGCCAAGCACCTATATATATATATATATATATATATATATATATATATATATATATATATATATATATATATATATATATATATATATATATATATATATATATATATATATATATATTGAGGTCTATGGTATTGAGGAGGCTGCAGCTAGATGCACGGCGAGGATATTGAACTCATGAACTTAGACTTGTGAGTTTAACCCCTAGCCAGGTGAACTATTGCTCTCCGTGCAACATCATTATCGTATTTGGTGTTAGACCCGCATGCAGGCAGCTGCCACTAGCACCGGCTGTGCTAAGCAAAGAATTGGTAGCCTGTCTTCTTCTATTATATAATGAATTTTCAAAAGATTCATATATATATAGTATATATACATAACCTTCCATCACTAAAAAGTAAAAGTACGAGATGTGCTTTGTATTATTTGCTAAAGCTAATTTTAGCTTTTACTCATTTGAGTTTGAACAATCCATTTGGTTTAGACTGTCAAAAAGAGTTTATCATGAACGAGAATCTAACATTTCTCATTTTCATGTTTTAGATTGTCAAAAAGAGTTTATCATGAACGAGAATCTAAATTTTTTCATTTTCTCTCTATAAATATAAGTTTTAGTTGTATAATCTTTTACAAACATTTTTAATATCTGATCTTCAAGATTAATGATAGAAATTTGAATTAAAAGTATGTTGTATCTTTATACTTTGTATTTAACGTACCATATACATTAAACATAAAGTAATCCAAATCTCTATCATTGATCTAAAAAATTGAACAGTGAAAATGTTTGTATAAGATTATGCACAAAAAAACATTATACAACTAAGATACTCTTATATATATATATATAGTGAGTACTCTTTTGCTCAATGAAACTATGAGAAGACAAAGGAGATGCCTATTCCTATGTACGTTTGCTGCCTTGACTCCTTTTCCTTTTTCTTCATTTGAAAAGAGCGTAAATTCATTAGAAACTTTAATGATAATTAACTGTTTTAAGTTACCAAACTGTAACAACTAGATAGATACTGGGGATGATTAGGAAGCCAAAGAAGAAAACGAGTACGGGGAGAAGCAGCGTGTATCACATGGACATGCCCTTTATTAGGGACAAGCATCATGCCATTATCTGTTACCACAAACAAATTATCGTATTGTTCAATAGACAAAGAGGACCTTCTTAAAGTGGTGACCAAAGCAAATATTTAAACCTAAAATTTGGCGGTTTTACCAAACTCGTGTAGAGAGGGCAATCTCTACCTGCCCGGACCCTACATGCGTGGGTTTCCAAGGGGAAAACCCGCCCGATGCAGGGTGAAGCGAGGTAGAGGAAGACCCGAAAATGGGCCAGGGTGAGGTAATGTTTAATATAAACCCACCCGACGCAGGGTTTGACCCTCAAGACCCATAGGGTAATAAAGTGGGGTGAAAACCCATGTTATCCTAACCCATTGTCGTCCCTAGTATTCAGTTTAGCCTGATGACTAAGCACGTGGACAAACTTCTTATATAGGTGGACCGTTGTTGACAAGGACCAAGAAACAACCTGATCTTTTGGGTCCGAGAGTTCATTATGACTAGCATTCTGAACAGTAGCGGCCTCAAGAATTTCTTTAGAATGAGATATGCTTGTATTTGAATGAGACGCACTTGTATTTTCCTATATATAGTGGTAGACCCATGGTTTTTTCAGATTTTGGGTGAAATGCATGCTTTACCTCGCCTTAAGGTCTGCCACTGATTCTGAAAGATGAAACAACCATTAAAACCAAATTTGAATTGGACAGCAGATATAATTGACATTTATCCAGAGATCCAATATGAAAACCTGAAATGGATCATTGAATTGAATATGAGTTGTGATAATGAACTGGTTAATTGACTTCAGAATGGGATACAGATTCACACATAGAAATCTGCTTTCTTGCGAAGGAAATCAATACAACAGCTAAGCATTTTCTCATACTAGATGGGATCGGCTACATGGATTCTTTGTTTTCACATAGCTCTATCATAATTTGTAGAATCCATGGTAAATAAGTCTAACAAAGTCTTACGTGCTACAAAACTTAATTTTAGCAAGTAAGCTTACGACTTAAATCACTAGATCCAATGAGACAGAGTTCTACCATCATCACCGCTTATCGGATGAGTATACAAACATGTAGCTTGTGCATGATGTACGAATTGAAACATTCAAGTAGGACATGCGCTTCTTTGATAGTTTTACTCATAAAAGTGTTTTTCCCATATATATATATATATATATATATATATATATATATATATATATATAAAGACAGAGAGAGAGAGAGAGGGAGAGAGAGAGAGAGAGAGAGAGAGAGAGAGAGAGATCAGGAATTGGTATTTGATGCACCACTCATCATCAATACACCAATGCACCAAATCTACATCATCCAATCAAACGAATTGGATGGTTGAGATTAAATTCAAAAAGCAAAAATATATTTTAAAATTTTTAAGTTAAAAAACTTTTGCTTTTTGAAATTAAATATAACTCATCTGATCTCAGATTTGATTAGCGATTGATGATGCATTAAATCTAGGTTCCTCTCTCACACACGCATATATATATATATATATATATATACACACACGTATGTATGTATGCATATGCATGCATGTGTATGGATGTAAGAAAAAACTTAGATCTCAAATGACTTGGATGTATGAATGGGAATATCATCCTAATGTCTGTATAATTTGCACACAACTTACAAATGTCCTTGTTAGTCTGCCTAACTTTGCCTTAATATATACGTGTTTGTGTTTGTGCACACACACACACACACACACACACATATATATATATATATATATATATATATATATATATATATATATATATATATATAGAAGTTTATAGAATACCAATAAAAAAGGTGGAGAAGAAACTCTAACCCTCGTCGTGCAAGATTGAACTGACGCCCATCTACATCAAGGTGGAAAGGAGCTGCGAGTTCAATAGTTGAGCCCATACATCAAGGTGGAAAGGAGCTGCCTAACCTGGTATTACCAATAAAAATATACAGATGAAAGTAGTTAGCACACTTGGATTGACAAATTAATCAGTCTGTAGAGATGCGTGTACTTAAATGCGTTATAGCTTTCTTAAGTGAGATGTTCGTATGACAAAAAGATTAGGTTTAGATATACATATACATGGCCGATTCATGGAAAAAATAGTTCCGAACCACTAGTGCCGGACCTGTCGGTCTCCTTAGAACCAGGAACTAGAACTAAATCAGGATCAGACCGGTTTTGGCTTCAGTTTCAGTTTGAGTCTTAAACCACCTGAAATTAGGAAAATTCATTTAAATTTTTAAAAAGAAGATATGAAACCGGTAGTATGGAATCCTCTGTCCCGGTTCCAACCCAATTCCATTCCATGAACAGTGAAACCGGAACCAAACCAATAATTCTCTGGTTCTAAGTTCAATTTGATTGATTCATCTCATTTTTTTGTCATGTTCGGTTCCAATTAGAACCACTAGGCCGGTCCCGAAACCAACCACATCTAGAACTCATTTACATGGAAGGGGATTCGGTGATTCTCATATGCGATTAAGTCAAGCTACCCACAATGTCTAGGCCCAAAATCCATCTCATAATGCACAAAGAGCAATAAGTCACCTCACTGAGTGGTCGACTCACAAGTCATGAGTTCAATACCCAAGGTGCTCGGGCTTTGGCCTCCCCATTGTACCAAAAATGGAGTTCCATCTCACCTACTCCAACCAAGAAAATCAATACCATAAAAATATGTTAATCTTTTATTAACATGCTAATCACATATATAATAGGTACATGTCAGCGTCTACGAATCGGACCCTATATCTTGCATATGACACGGTACCGAAACCATGTCACGGTGAAGGAGAACTGCCCAAGGCAAGATGGGTCGGGGACAAAACGTGGCACGAAAAGAATGGCCCAGCTGTCAAGGGAGCAGGAGAGGCTGGCGCAGTGTCTCCAGGTGTTTGGCGGCAACGTAGAAGCGGGTACCCACGCACTCGCGAGCGCACACACACACACACTCTCTCTGAGCCTACGGCCACGCCCTGTTTGAGTCCAAAGAGAGAGCATCTCTCTCTCTCTCGGAATTCGGAAATGTTCTGAAATTCTTCGACTACTGTATGAAATCGCTTTTCAAAGCGTTTGCCGGCGTACCGATGCCGGTATTCCTGACGCTCCGGCTAGCGATGCTTTCGTCTATGTCGTCGGGACTCACACCTGTAATTGATGCCTTCTTTTCCTGTACATATACGTGGATTGTAAGAGACTTTCTCTAGATTCAGGGGTTTCTCTCTCTCTCTCTCTCTCTCTCTCTCTGTGTGTGTGTGTGTGTGTGTGTTTGTGTGTGTGTGTGTGTGCGTGTGTGAAGGAAGCGCGGAATATTCGGCGAATTACCTGGCTGGCCTGGTAGTCTCCGCGGTTTTCGGTGAATTGCGTTCCTAGCGAATCGCTTTCCTTCCTGATTGATTTTATCAAATGGACGGCAACGGTTCGCGGCAATTTCGCCGATAAGACGCGTCGGAACCAATTCGTTCTGCTGCGGGGCGCCCAGTCTCTACGGTGAGCGGAATCTGGTGACGGATCTTCCAGAGACGACGACGAAGACGGAGGGCGCCAGCGAGCGCTGAGAGATGCCTCTGCGATCTGCCTCTATCTCCTCGTCCGCCGGTTTGGGCGATGTTGGGAACGGTACAATCCAGCACCGGCTGGCTGATTTGTCGCTGCGGGGATCGGTCCGTGAGAATCACGATATCCGTAAAGTGAAGATCAATAACATAGTTGGGAATGGAATCTCCGGAATCCTCCACAAGTGGGTGAATTACGGGAAGGGGTGGAGGCCTCGGTGGTTCGTTCTTCAAGACGGGGTTCTATCGTATTTCAAGATCCATGGGCCTCACAAGATAGAGGTTAATCAGGAAACGGAGAAAGGATCGAAGATAATCGGAGAGGAATCGGTTCGGTGGATCTCTAAACGCAAGAATCACAATCACCGTCATCATCAGAATAATCACAATCAGAATGTCGATTCGCAAACACGGAGGAAACCCATTGGAGAAGTTCATCTCAAGGTAGCATGCTTACACTCTTCTTTTATTGATTTTCCCTGTTTCGAATGCAATGCTTCGAATGGAAGCGTCTGCGGTAATGTAATTGTGGTTGCTTCTTCTTGTAAGGTGAATTTGTGTCTCCTTGGTTTAGCTTCATTTGAATTTTGAGAGGACGTCACGTGGGAGACAAAATTCTTGGACTGAAAGAAAGAACCGCAAATACATGTTTCAACAAAGCGTTTAGCCTTAAATAAAATTGTCGCATTTGCAGAGACTTCAATTATCCATTTCCTTCTCCCCCTTTACATGATCGGGTTGATTCGATTTGGGTTCTTTGCCGGTAGCGCAACCGCCTCCTTTTCCCTTCTTCTTTGTTATAAGGTTTTGTGTTTCCTTTATCCTTTTGGGGTCTCATCAGGTTTCTTCCATCAAAGAGAGCAAATCTGATGACAAGAGGTTCTCAGTTTTTACGGGAACGAAGAGGCTACACTTGAGGGTGGAGACACGAGAGGATCGTGCTGCGTGGGTGGAAGCGTTGCAGGCTATAAAGGAGATGTTTCCTCGGATATCAAACGGGGAACTCATGGCTCCTGTAGAATCGGTTTCCACAGAGAAGCTCCGACAAAGATTGCTGGATGAAGGAGTCAATGGCACTGCTATCATTGACTGCGAAGAAATCATGAGAACTGAATTTTCGACTGTGCAAAATCAGCTGGTTCTTCTACAACAAAAACAATCTCTCCTTGTCGATACTCTGCGACAATTAGAGGTATGTTCTAAGGCGCTTCACAAACTTTGTGGAGTTTTACCCCAAAGATTAGGTGCATTTGGTTCAAATCTTGTTCTTCGGTTTTCTTCTGCTAACAAATTATCCATTGAAAGAGGTGGATAAATTTTCTTATGCCCTGTAGTATGAAACCATTCTGTGAAATCATAGTACTCTAGAGGACAGTGTTGTCTTGCGTTGTGTTCAGATCTGAACATATATGTTCATAAAAAAATTATTTTCGTTGTTGTTTTGTGCAGTCTTCTAGATAGCTTATTAAAGGGCAGATTAAGATACGTACCACACTGTATCCAGGTCATAAAAAAAAAGTACTTTTTTGGGGAAAAATTACCGAACAATCAATGGACATCAGTTGCATGAGATTTCATCAATAGAACGTGATAGAGTCAGTGTATCACCTGCTAAACTTTCCAAGCATATTGTGAAATTGCAAAACACGTACAGAAGCATAATGATAATAACAAAATGCGTAGGTTTTAGAGCATCACGTCATTGAAAAGCTTTTCAATGCAAATATTCGGAATTTAAATTTAAAAACCTAAGCGTCTTCTGGAAATCCAATCGTCATCGTTAACAAGATAGTCTTCTTTCCTTGGGTAAAATAATTCTTCCATCAAAGATGCAGAAGTCTATTACACATGCATAAAATGGCTAATCCAGATTAAAACACAAAAAAGGTCAGTTTTTCTTCCCAGTTGCTCTTAGAAGTGCGTGAAAGTTGTTCATAAGGAGCTTTTGTAGTCTTCAAACAAAAATTATGGCATCTGGCATCATTTGCTGTCTGTTGAAACTGTATCTTTCAGTACAAGATGCATCTTAGGTTGTATGATGCCTTATCCTTTGTCTTATACAAAAAATATGGCATCTGTCATCATTTGCTGTCTGTTAAAAAAATAATGTGGTAAGCATTTGCTATTCATGTAGAAATTGCAAACTGTCTTGTTTGAGACCCAATAGTAATGACCATCTAGCTTGTATCATATAGTACAGACATGCAGAATACTTGTGTTTTGTGTATAATATTAGTGCAACTATAATGTCAATAGCATGGTGCGTTGGTTTGCAGTTTGTAGTTCTTGTGCTAAAATTGACATGAAATTGTAGGAATTTTTGTTCGTATGAAACTTTTATTTATATATAGCTTGGCCTTATGCCTTTCATTGTTAAAAATGTTCTATCACACAACCTGTTATAGTGTGACGGATTTACTGAACCATTACCTACCAACCTACCAAAATCAAGCCTTATGTTGGTTTGTCACATGAATTCTTCATCTCATTCGTGCTTTATCTTCTGTCCTTTAACTAAAGGAAAGTCACATTTTATCGATTCCGAAACTTGTAATGCTCCTCATCCAGTATCTCAGACCTTCTTACTGCTAGATCCCTCTGGCTGCTTTAAATGTTCAAAATAGCTGGTCCCAAGCCCCAATAAAAAAGGAGGGGAGTTGCATTGGATGGTCTATGATATGTATAAAAGTCAGTTGGACCTTTTACAATGGATTCTTGGTTTATTGATTAAGTGATTTTGATAAACTCATAAAATTCATTTTGTAATTAAGACCAATATTGTAAAAAGCATATTGGACCCCATATTGGAGGCGGCCCAATATGCGGAAGGATTGTATTATGCGATGCGCTATGGTACCTTTTTCTTCATTTATTTAATGCTTTAAAAATTATAGAAAATCACAATTAAAAATTGGAAAAACGAAAAAAATGTTAAGAAGTGTAGAAACACGATCCAACATCAAATACATGAAAAACTGTTGGCCCGATAACAGGACACAATAATTGTTAGCCCATAATAGTACCAAGTAATAAGTAACAAGCAGCAAATGCCCGAAACGTTTGGTAAAAGAGTTAACTCAGATTTCAACCAATGCCTAAAGTTTTTTAGTGATTTTCTAGTAAACACCAAAAACTGGTTTCTGTTTGTTTTGGGGGCTCAGATTTCAGAAACGTTCTTTTCACGGTGATTTTGGTATAACAAAGCAAAGAAAGCGTGGAAAAGGTCTAGGGAAGAAAGAGGGCTCATAAAGGAGCCTTCTTTGGTATTTCTAGGTTAAAAATCCCCTTTGTCAGATGTTTTCTCTGACAAAAACTTTAAAAAGAAAATGCTGGTTGACTTGTACGATACAGTACCATATGATACGGTGTAAAATTGTATGATACACTTTGATACAGACTGATACCTGGTCCAATATGACTCACATACCTAAATTGTATCAAATTTATGTCTGATAGACGATTTTTCCATATAGTGCCATATGATACATAGAGATTTTCACAACATTGAAACCACAAACTTCATATGCACCAAACTCTCTCTCTCCCCCCCCCTCTCTCTTTCTCGTGTGACGTGCGGGGTCTATCTTGCCTTCAGAGAAACCCAGTAAACCAACCTCCAAATATAAGAAGATGCTGAACAAGTACAAGCTAGAAATGATACAAGCATTCAACTCATGAAAAGAACTAGAAAGAACGAGTATGCAAAACTTCAGAGTTCAGCCTGAGCCTACTGATTCCTTCATAGCAGCACTATCTTTGCACTTATGTTTTGCTTTCAAACTGTATGCAACTTGTTTGACAGAAACTTCTTTTTGTTCAACCAGTCTATCTTTCAAATCGAATTCCTTTTTCCATTTCTGGATATAATAGTGCACAACTTATGTCTAATAAATGGAAATATGTCTTGTAGACAGAAAAAGTTGATTTGGAAAACACACTTGTTGATGAGAGTCAAAGACAGTTGATGGAGCACGGAGCTTCTTTCATATCTATAAATGACAAATGCAGTGGTGCGTCCTTGTGGTAGAATTTTAAAACTTTGATTCTTTTTTTCCTGCTTTGTTCATCTTCCAGGATGCAAAAAGTGCCACCTAGGAACTTGTTTGCATGTAGGAATCAAAATGTAAAAGTCTTGGATAGTTATTGGTTTGCTACTTGTACACATGTCTATAGACTATAATCATTCTTGATTGATAAGTTTTTCTTATTCCATTTCCAGAGTCTGTTGTGGTTGCGCGGTCATGGTTCCAACAACAACAACAACAACAACAACAACTAAGCCTTTTCCCATACTAGACGGGATCGGCTACATGGATTCTTTGTTTCCACAGAT
Source organism: Brasenia schreberi (assembly GCA_036023115.1). Lineage (NCBI taxonomy): Eukaryota > Viridiplantae > Streptophyta > Magnoliopsida > Nymphaeales > Cabombaceae > Brasenia > Brasenia schreberi. Next base: position 12,470,660 of record JAYKKT010000060.1, on the reverse strand, counting down.
CCCTATCGTGTGCCATGTTAGCAGTTAACTCACAATAAGCTAGATCATTCTTTATTGTTTCTTTCCAACACTTTTGTGGTCGTCCTCTACCTCTTTTAATACTTTCCAAATTTAGTTTTTCATACCTTCTTACATGTTCTTCTTTTGTTCTTCTTTCTATATGTCCAAACCATCTTAAATGATGTTCTCTCATTTTATCCTCTATTGGTGCCACTCCTAATTTGTTTCTAATAACCTCATTATGTATACGGTCTTTTCTTGTATGACCACTCATCCATCTCAACATCTTCATTTTTGTCACAGACATCTTTTGAACATGTTGATGATTAACTGACCAATACTCATAACCATAAAACATGGCAGGCCTAATTGCTGCTCTATAATATTTATCTTTTAATTTTAATGGTATCTTCTTATCACAAAGAATACCTGATGCTCCTAAAAATTGACCCTAGGTATTTAAAACTTTCCTTTTGGGGAATGCAATGTGTACCAATTTTAATTTCTATGTCCTCTGAAGTAACCAAATGATCAAACTTACAACAACAACAACAACAACAACTAAGCCTTTTCCCATACTAGACGGGGTCGGCTACATGGATTCTTTGTTTCCACAGATCTCTATCGTGTGCCATGTTAGCAGTTAACTCCCAATAAGCTAGATCATTCTTTATTGTTTCTTTCCAACACTTTTGTGGTCATCCTCTACCTCTTTTAATACTTTCCAAATTTAGTTTTTCTAACCTTCTTACAGGTTCTTCTTTTGATCTTCTTTCTATATGTCCAAACCATCTTAAACGATGTTCTCTCATTTTATCCTCTATTGGTGCCACTCCTAATTTGTTTCTAATAACCTCATTATGTATACGGTCTTTTCTTGTATGACCACTCATCCATCTCAACATCTTCATTTCTGTCACAGACATCTTTTGTACATGTTGATGATTAACTGCCCAACACTCAGAACCATAAAACATGGCAGGCCTAACTGCTGCTCTATAATATTTACCTTTTAATTTTAATGGTATCTTCTTATCACAAAGAATACCTGATGCTCCTCTCCATTTTAACCAACCAGCATTAATTCTATGTGTAACATCTCCATCAACTCTTCCATCACTTTGAAAAATTGACCCTAGGTATGTAAAAGTTTCCTTTTGGGGAATGCAATGTGTGCCAATTTTAATTTCTATATCCTCTGAAGTAGCCAAATGATCAAACTTACATTCCATATATTATGTCTTTGTTCTACTAAGTCGGAGGCCTTTGTTTTCTAATGTTTCTCTCCATAGTTCCAATTTTCTATTAACTTTTTCCTTAGACTCCTCCACTAATACAATGTCATCTGCAAATAACATACACCAAGGTACTTCATCTTGAATATGTTTTGTTAACTCATCCATCTCCATTATAAATAAGTATGGACTTAAAGTTGATCCTTGATGTAACCCAATATTAACTTCAAAGAAGTCTGTCGTTCCTTCATGAGTCCTCACACATGTTTTTGCACCATCATACATGTCTCTTATAAGGTTAATATATGTCAACGGGATACCTCTTTTTTCCAAAGTTCTCCAAAGAACCTCCCTCGATACCCTATCATAAGCTTTTTCTAGATCAATAAATATCATGTGAAGGTCTTTCTTTTTTGCTCTAAAATGTTCCATAAGACGTCTCAAAAGGTGGATCGCTTCAATAGTAGATCTACCTGGCATAAATCCAAATTGGTTCTCTGTTGTACTTGATACTTGTCTTAACCTACGTTCGATAATTCTTTCCCATAATTTCATAGTATGACTCATTAACTTGATACCTCGATAATTTGAACAATTTTGAATGTCTTCCTTGTTCTCATATACAGGTAAAAGTGTACTTGCTCTCCATTCCTTGGGCATCTTTTGGTTTTTCCATATTTCATTAAATAGTCTTGTGAGCCAAGTGATTCCTATTTCTCCTAGTATTTTCCAAACTTCTATAGGAATATTATCTGGTCCTACCGATTTACCACTCTTCATATGTTTAAGAGCCTCTTTGACTTCATTCTTTTGAATACGTCGGTAGAAATTGTGGTTTATATACTTTTCTGACTTGGCTAAATCTCCTAAACTAAAACTAACATCCTTATTTTCATTAAAAAGATTATAAAAATAGTTTTTCCATCTATTTCTTATATCATCATTTGCCACTAGAATTTTTTCATCCTCGTCTTTTATGCATCTAACATAATTAAGATCTTTAGTTTTCTTATCTCTAGCCCTAGCTATCCTAAAAATATCTCTTTCACCCTCTTTTGAGTTGAGTTTTTTATATAAGTCCTCCCAAATCTTAGCTTTTGCTTCACTAACGGCCTTTTTTGCTTCCTTCTTTGCTTTCTTATAAGCTTCTAAAGTTTCACTAGTTTTCTTAGCATAATGTAATTTGTAACATTCCCTCTTTGCCTTGATTTTATTTCTTACTACTTCACTCCACCACCAAGCTTCTTTTTGTGCCGGTACACCTCCCTTAGATACCCCTAACACATCTTTCGCCACTTTCCTAATATGTATAGCCATATTGTTCCACATATCAGAGGGTGTGCCAACATAATTCCAAACATCTCCTTGAAGGACTTTCTGTTTAAATATATCTTCTTTCTCGCTTTTGAGGTTCCACCATTTAGTCCAAATAGCTCGATGCACTCTTTTCTTCTTTGTCCATTTTTTTATTTGTAAATCCATAACTAAAAGTCGATGTTGGGTGGTTAAGCTTTCTCTTGGAATTACCTTACAATCTTTACAACACGCTCTATCTTTTTTTCTACAAATAAAGTAATCAATTTGTGTTTGTGATAAGCCACTCTTATAAGTAATTAAATGTTCATCTCGTTTTTTGAAGATTGTATTGACTATAAAGAGATCAAATGACAAATCATCTCCCTTTGTGGAATCTTTTGAAACACCTTATCTAACTCTTCCCAAAAAACTGCCTTTATACTATCTTCTAGTCCTACTTGGGGTGCGTAAGCACAAACTATATTCAAAACCTCTGCTCCTAACACTAATTTCAATGTCATGATTCGGTCACCATATTGTTGTATGTCTACTACACTCTCCTTTAAATCTTTATTTATGATAATACCAACTCCGTTTCGGGCCTTTTCTTTACCTGAGTACCATAATTTAAAACCTATATCCTCTATCTCCTTTGCTTTTTCTCCAACCCATTTTGTCTCTTGTAAACATAGAATATGAATCTTTCTCCGAATCATAGTATCTACCACCTCCATTAGCTTACCCGATAATGTTCCGATATTCCAAGAACCAATACGAATCTTATTATCTAGGACTAACTTCCTTACCCCCCGCATCCGTCCATAATCAAAATGCGGAGACCCTCTCTGAAAATTTTTCACTACATTCGGGCGGCAATGTAGCGGGACTAACTTCTTTACCCACACCCGTTCATGATGTGGGAACCCTCTCTGCAATTGATTCACTACATTCGGGCGAAAATGTAGTGGCCCTTGCTTACTTCTTACTGCATTCGGGCTCTGCAGCACGTCGCTAGGCGGGGACGCCCCAAAGCAATGCTCATAATTTTTGTAATCCATGTTGTAGAAATCCGACGAAGTTTTACGCTGGCTGTCGGAAGCCTAACACAACCCTCCTCCTTTATTCGGGCTTGGGACCGGCAATGCAAGGGTGATCCCTTATACGCCCCAAAGCTGATCAAACTTACATTCCATATATTCTGTCTTTGTTCTACTAAGTCGGAGGCCTTTGCTTTCTAATGTTTCTCTCCATAGTTCCAATTTTCTATTAACTTTTTCCTTAGACTCCTCCACTAAAACAATGTCATCTGCAAATAACATACACTTCAATATGTTTTATTAACTCATCCATCACCATTATAAATAAGTATGGGCTTAAAGTTGATCCTTGATGTAACCCAATATTAACTTCAAAGAAGTCTGTCGTTCCTTCATGAGTCCTCACACATGTTTTTGCACCATCATACATGTCTCTTATAAGGTTAATATATGTCAATAGGGTACCTCTTTTTTTCAAAGTTCTCCAAAGAACCTCCCTCGGTACCCTATCATAAGCTTTTTCTAGATCAATAAATATCATGTGAAGGTCTTTCTTTTTTGCTCTAAAATGTTCCATAAGACGTCTCCAAAGGTGAATCGCTTCAATAGTAGATCTGCCTGGCATGAATCCAAATTGGTTCTTTGTTGTACTTGATACTTGTCTTAACCTATGCTCGATAATTCTTTCCCATAATTTCATAGTATGACTTATTAACTTGATACCTCGATAATTCGCACAATTTTGAATGTCTCCCTTGTTCTTATATATGGGTATAAGTGTACTTGCTCTCCATTCCTCGGGCATCTTTTGGTTTTTCCATATTTCATTAAATAGTCTTGTGAGCCAAGTGATTCCTATTTCTCCTAGTATTTTCCAAACTTCTATAGGAATATTATCTGGTCTTACCGATTTACCACCCTTTATATGTTTAAGAGCCTCTTTGACTTAGAAATTGTGGTTTATATACTTTTTTGACTTAGCTAAATCTCCTAAACTAATACTAACATTTTTATTTTCATTAAAAAGATTATAAAAATAGTTTTTCCATCTATTTCTTATATCATCATTTGCCACTAGAATTTTTTCATCCTTGTCTTTATGCATCTAACATAATTAAGATCTTTAGTTTTCTTATCTCTAGCCCTAGCTATCCTAAAAATATCTCTTTCACCCTCTTCTGAGTTGAGTTTTTTATATAAGTCCTCCAAAATCTTAGCTTTGCTTCACTAACGGCCTTTTTTGCTTCCTTCTTTGCTTTCTTATAAGCTTCTAAAGTTTCACTAGTTTTCTTAGCATAATGTAATTTGTAACATGCCCTCTTTGCCTTGATTTTATTTTGTACTACTTCACTCCACCACGAAGCTTCTTTTTGTGCCGGTACACCTCCCTTAGATACCCCTAACACATCTTTCGCCAGTTCCAACAAAAAGTATTTTTGATTTTTTTCATTGGGTTATCTGGAATTCAATCCGCACTAAACTACACCTTTTAGACACATCTCAGGACCTTCAGAACCTAAACAATAGGTAGCTCTGTTCCGTAGAAAAGTTGGTTTATCAATTTCATCTATGTGTTCATTTTTCTCATCCTCTCTCACAAATAAAGCTTCCCTTCTTTCTCTCAGTCTCTCAAGAAGAATTCTGACTCAATTACCTTCAATGACAATAATTGATTTTTCTATGATAGTCTTGTCCCTTTCTTTAGGGCGTGTCTTTCTCTTGCTCATATTCAAGTGCCATGAGTTAGAATAGGACAAATACTAGTGGTGCAAATTTTTATTCAAGTTGCATCTAGCAAAACTAAATCCCATTTAATTGGATATTTTTCTGCATAGCTGGTCTGTTAAACTTATGTGCATATACTTGCTGAAAAAGATTTAGGATCTTATTTCTATTGATGCTTTTTCAGAGGGCAGTGTAACTGAATCTGACAATGATAATGAAAGGCAGGAAGCAGAGGAGGAAACGGAGGAAGAAGACAATATTTTCTTTGATACACACGATTATTTGTCATCCAGTTCTTTTAAGAGTAGTTGCTCGGAGTTTCAAAGGTCATCCTTTGTTTCAGATGAAGCCGAACTTTGTCCAATTGATTCAGATGAGTATGTCGATGTGCCTGATCCTGTTGAGAAAGAGAATGGAGTCAGTCTCTGGTCAATAATAAAAGATAATATCGGGAAGGATCTTACAAAAGTTTGTCTTCCAGTTTACTTTAATGAGCCCCTCTCCTCATTGCAGAAATGTTGTGAAGATTTGGAGTACTCTTACCTTCTGGACCAAGCATCTGAATGGGGTAAAATGGTTAGTTTTTATTTGCAAAATATTGCTATAGTTAATGGCATAATTCACTGTTAATTGTTGTAGCCCAAAGTTTCAGGAACTGTCTTGTAACTCTTAGATACATATCTCACATCCATGGTACTAATTAATGCACAGGGTGACAGTCTTCTGAGGATGCTACATGTGGCTGCATTTGCAGTTTCAGGGTATGCTAGCACTAGTGGTAGAAGTTGCAAACCATTTAATCCACTGTTGGGTGAGACATATGAGGCAGAGTATCCAGACAAAGGCATTCGGTTTATCTCTGAGGGTAGAATTGGGTGAGACATATGAGGCAAGTATCCAGACAAAGGCATTCGGTTTATCTCTGAGAAGGTACAATTGTATATCATGCTGTTGATGAAAAATGGAGAAGTTCTTTTAGGCTTGACTTCCTTAGGCACAAACTAATTTTTGACGTATTTAAAGTTGTGTCAATAGACATATATGTATTGAGAGATTTTTGTGGGAACTTTTTATGTTAAGTATGCAAATAAACTTTTGACATATATAAAGTTACTTGGACCATGTTAAAAATATATATATCTATTAAAATTACTTCACACATAAAAAAAAAAAACTTCGCATATGCTCAAAGATTGATTTGCATGCTTGAAATAAAAAGTTTTCATCTAAAAATTTTTGGTATATATTTTTAAATTAGCTCACACAACTCTATACACTATCAATAATTGATTTGCATACTTAAAAAGTAGAAAGTTTCCATCGAAGAATTCCTTATGAGGAATGACGCATGTACACCTCCACCTATAAAGACAACATCTAATCTTAAAAATAAAAAGGAAAATAAGAAATTTTTAAGTAAACATTATCTATTATAAACATTTAAAACAACATCTAATCTTAAAAAATAAAAAGGAAAATAAGAAATTTTTAAGTAAACATTATTTTAAATTATTAGTCGACATATAAAAAGTTATAAGGATCATATTAAAAATATTATTATTTTAAAAAAAAATTATATATATCAAATAATAATTTAATTATATAAAAGATTACATGATAGAATACCTAAAAATTTCTTATGGAAGGTGAACCATCAATATATTTATTGGGTAATCTAAGAGTACGTTGCTAAAATTTCAATTTATTCATTTTTTATAATTCTTATATTCTTATATTATTTTTTAATATCACTTTCTACACTTGATTAATTATGTATAAAATTTGTGATTAATCATAAATATTGGTTGGATAATGACTAAATTTAAGTTTTAATATTAAATTATGGATTTACTCATTAACTAACCAATACACGATTAACTACAAATTTATATATCATTAACCAAGTGTAAGATGATTATTTCTCTTTCTTTACTAAAGGAGAACTTTGCCTTGTTGCTATTCTCCCTTATTCTCTTTTGTCCCTTTCTAAACTTTTTTTTCCAACAATCATTTTTTTCATCTGCCTTCTAAAAATTGTGGGAGGGGATGCTATTTGCACTTATGTAATTCCAACCCAATGCAATCATTTTGAATCATTGATGCTAATAAGCCGTAGACATATCGATAATTTGGCATATTTTTTCTTGAGTAAAGTGTTGGTGATTGGAAATAAAATACTAACGCTGTTCATCTTGAGATAGGTCAGTCATCATCCCATGATTGTTGCATGCCATTGTGAGGGCAATGGCTGGAAATTTTGGGGTGACAGCAATTTAAAAAGTAAATTTTGGGGTCGTTCAATTCGTACTCATGCAAACTAAGATTTAAGGAGCAGTCCATCATTGATCGGAACCCTCACCAGGTTAGTGGTTGGTGTTTTTTTTCTTTCATCCACTTATGAAGTAAACTATTTAAGTTGTGAAGACAAGTAATTTAACCAATAGTTGGGAATCTTCTTTGTGAAAGTGACGTAAATAGCCAGCTAGGGTAATTCATAATCGCCATGTTTCAGAAATTCTGCAATAAAGCCTTGTTGTATTGATTTCTGTCATTTGATGAGATGAGTTCCATGTCTTACGACGGTTAGAATTGCCTTCATGTACTAAAATCAAATAGGTGAAGTGGTTTGTGTTATGAATAAATCTAATATTCATTGACATATAAAGTCACTTACAATAAGGGGCAGATTGGAGGCATCCCTCCAATCTGCAACATGACCAGAATCGGCCCTGGACTGTGCAGCCATCCCCTCCTTTCTGTTATTGCTCTATCTAACCCTAATCACCTATTAATACCCTATCTAACTTAATTTCCTAATCTACCTCTAATAAGTATTAACTATTTCTAAGATAACATAGGACTCAAAATAACAAAATGACATGGGACAGGACATTCTTTTTACACGACTTGACTCTCATCACATGACACGATGACTTCCCTTAACAGTTTGTCTTCTATCCGAGGGTAAAATGTTCAAAAGTAGCTTTACGTTGAATTTAAAAACACCCCGGCTATTTTGGAATACATGAAATCAGTGTTGGCTATTTGGACAAGTTCCCCAACTTCTTTGTTGGTTTTAGACAACTGAGCTCAAAGGGACACATGGCATCGGTCTGCTTTGTCCTGTTATACTGAACATCTATATGGTGCCCTGTCCTTGTATTTGTGTTTCTGTAAAACAAGGGTAATAGGATTTTTGACAAATCTACAAAATCTGTTTTAATGCTTCTATTTTGAAGGCAAGATTCTGCTCTCTTTTGGTCTTCTTCAAGTGGTATTGGAAGGTTTTCACGTTATGTATTACTGTGTTCGTAGCTAGTATTATTGGGTGTCATAAATTTTCTTTAGGGGAAACGTGAAATTCAGCCAAATGATCTTAATGACAGGTCCAAGGCATTGTTCAAGATGGGCATGGGAAAACAGTTGCTACTCTGTTTGGGAAGTGGGATGAGAGCATGCATTACGTGAAAGGAGATTGTTCTGGGAAGAACAAAGATAAAGCACACCTGCTTTGGAGAAGGAACAAGCCAACAAAGTTTCCAACCAGATACAACTTAACTCACTTTGCCATTACATCGAACGAGCTTACTCCAGGATTGAAGGTTCTTGAAACCCATAGTCTCCATAAATTCTGCAAGTTCCTTTAGAACGGATCAAGGCTGACCAAGTTGCATCTGGTGTTCGGTTCCCTCATGAGCAGGAAAAATTGCCTCCTACAGATTCAAGGCTTAGACCTGACCAGAGATGTTTGGAAAATGGCGAATATGAATCAGCTAATGCAGAGAAGCTTAGACTAGAGCAGCGGCAACGACAGGTAAATGTTGCAACTTTTGGTTCATTATATGACCGAAGTTAGTGGCTAGTACCTGACCTTGGGAAGGTCGAGCAAATGCAGTCCATTTTTCTGTTTGTGCTAACATCCCCAGTGATCCATGAATGTGTTTCTTGGTGACTTGGATATGAAAGATGGGACCGGTTGTATACTCTGTTATCTATCAGTCCTGTTGAGATTAGAAGTCGGATAGTTTTCAAAAGATTCTAGAAATCCAAAGTTAATCAGATAGAACATGGACATTAATATGATTAACGAAAGTTTGAAGAGAAAAACTATTGCAAAACAAGATAAGAAAAGAAAAGAAAAATCCAGGCCTAAAGCAACATGCAGGGCATGGTTGCCCATCGCTTCAAATTCTACTCCTCAGGCTGATCAGGTTCTGACTCCACATCAACAAGATTGGTTTCAGTGATGCAGAAACTAAAGTGGTCTGAAGAATCATGACATGATGATTGTTAATTTGTGTTGTTTCCTGTAAAGCTTTTCTCCTTTTTTTCATTTCCAAATGGCAAACATGCTACGTTCCTTCAGCGTAGTCGCTGGGGAGGTATAGTCCTTGGCTTCTAGTCTTATGTCAGGTTGGTTCAACCACATGAAAAAGTTGTTTCCCTGGGTTATAAGATCAACAAGCTTTTATTCGTTGCTGATTGTGATTTCGATGTTCAGGGGCCTGAACAGAGGACCTCAGTTGAATGGTTTGTTTCTCTTTGATGTTTTGTATTCGCAGGCAAGAAAGATGCAGGAGAGGGGTTGGAAGCCAAGGTGGTTTGCCAAGGACATGGTGAGTGACACCTACAGGTATATAGGTGGCTACTGGGAGGGTAGACAAAGTGGTGAATGGGACTCCTGCCCGGACATATTCGGTCACGTGGTGGTCGACCAACAGCTTCTTGAGTGACAGTTGAGCGGCTTGAGCTTGAGCACCCCCTGCTATCTGTAAGGTTTGTTTGCTCTGAGGCTGTAGCCCTCGTGTTTATAGGCAGCAGGAGTTCCGCCGCATGGCATGCCTCATCTTTGCTTCCTCTTTCCTTGTGAAGGTGTTTTGTTTCAACCTCTCTATCTTTCCCCCTTCGATGGACATAAATTTGCCTTTTCTCTTGCAAAGGAAATAAGCATGGTGCTTTATATTACATGGATACGTGATTTTGTTGGAAAGAGAAGAGAATACATAGAGTATACAATTCATTCTTTGTTATTTTTGGGCGAAAGAGATGCTCTTAAAGGGGAACAAGTCGAAGCATATTTCTTAGACACATTTATGTGGTCGTTGACTGTATTCACGTATATCCTTTCTGTATTCATGCACTTGAAGTGAAGAGGAAATAATGATGACTTAAGAGAGCTTCATGTGTTGCCCTGTCAAGCAGAGCAAATTGCCATGAATCTTTAGATCGTATTATTCCATGTTTGATGAGTACCGCCTTGTTTTGTGCTGGCAAGGGGCCTTCCAGAGGAGCACATGATAGCGCTGTTGGTGTCATTTGGTTCTTAGTTCGTGGTGCAGATTGGTGCCGGTATACATGAAAAGAGAAGCAGGTCCCTCTTTCACCTTGTGTTCTTTTGCCGAAAGGTCCAATATATCTATTGGAGCAGCATAAAAGGGCTGCATCTGTTTCTATTGTATTGTATGAAATATTAAAAGTTCCTCCTAATCTTTTGTTTGACACATCTTTTTCTCTTATTCTTTCCGCTGTTTCAGTGGGTTCCTTTTGAGGCCGTTCACATGGTAGAATTTTTCAGGTGGAACCAATATTTCGGGTGTCAATTCTACAATTGATGCAAACGAAGAACTTGAAGTACCAAACTGGAATTGAATCGGGACTGCTCCTGGCTTCAGTTTCGGTTCCGATTTGAGTCCCAAACTGCTTGGAACCAGAAATTTGTCAAAAATTTTGAAGTTAAAAAGAACTACAAAAATATGAAACTGTCGCTTCATGTTCTGACTTGGGTTTGATTTCATGGAAGGTTCGGGGTCTTGTTTGAAAGGTTCTGGTTCCAGTTGGTTCTTGACCTCGTTACGTTCTGGTTGAAACAGTCGAACTGGTTCTAAACCCGCTGTCTACTTGCATTTGTGACAAATTATATACATTAATATGTACTTTAATATAGCCAGGTATCTGGTAGCACGAATTTTGAAGATCATCGTTTGTCATTCCTCATACCTGTGTCTATATCTTCACCTCGACAAGTAAAACTAAGACTAAGCGCATATACTAGGCTCCCCTCACAATGAAGTAGCATTGACGAACATTTATGGTTTGGTTGGTTCACCGGCACTACTATCGTTTGCAATTCTAATAGTATGAGAAACCTGTTGCATTGTTTATCTTGTTGATGCATTACGAAAGCCTCGCGTTGGATCCACCCTAACCGGAAGGTTGCAGTAGGACATAAGAGTTGAAATAAGCCAGTGAAGTCGGTGCTTTGTTGGTCAGTGAAATGGTCAATAACAATGGGCTTGTGAGGCCGACACTGACCCTGATGCTATTCAGATCGATGCAAACCTGACCCAACTATACCGGTGGGCATTTTCGCAAATAAAAGACTTGATCTTGTTTATCAAATATTTATGTTTAAGAATCTCGTCTGACTAACTTGGATTTACCAGGTTGTGAGGCAGATCGCCGAACCTGAGTAACTGTTTTGAATGGATAAGAATGTCAATTAGATGCAGGATTCTGTAAACAGACCATACTCAAGGCTTGACCCCACCTGGCAGGGCTCTTGACTCCACAAGGTTCAAGGTGTGAGTTCGATTCTGCGGGCTGCCTTCTTGTGTCTCTCGATTTGAGCCGGTCATGGTAGTCCGTTTCGTTACTGTTAGTCTCTCAATCTCTACACGACTCCAGCATCAGGGATATCGGCCTTCTTGCAAATCTTCATCATTTTGGTTCTTTGCTTTGTAAATCTTGATCTTTGTTGTTTGTTTATCTTGAGATATCGCAATTCTTTGGATATTAGAGTTTTCGCGTTTGTGTAAAATTTAACACTTGATTGGATCCCTAAAAGAAAAAGAAAAACTTGATTTGGAAACAAACAAGTTCGGCATTTCAAGGTTTTGTAAGACTATTATTACCTTGTTCAGATAAATTCATGTGTGGAGTTGGGCTTGCCATATTGCGATGTATTTGATCTTAGGTCTTCTAATTTCTATCAGACTTGGAAACCAATCATGTTGATTGGCCGTTTAGTTGGACTCCATGACGACGTATCCGACCCGTTCACATGCGTACCGTTTGACGTCTGCCATCCTCGCGTTCTTTATAAGGTTGGGGCGAAGCGCGCGACTTCGCTGCGGATCGTGCCCTCGTCCGACGACACGAAGCCATTTTACGGCGTCGGCTTCCGGCGATTGCTACAGCCATTTCCCGGAGGCTGAAATTTCGAGGCAAGCTCTCTTTCTGTTGCGTCATTGATTTTTTCTGTTCATTGCTGTGTTCTTGGGGTTTCTCTGTGTGTGTAATTGACTCTACTGCGGATTGTAAGTCGTTTCCTTTCGTATTGACTGATTGAGATCGGAACGGTAAGTGTAGTGTCGATCGACTTACTTAAACTGTCAGTTCCAACATTTTATGTGTTTGTTGTGTTTTTCTCCTAACTGTTACCAAGTACAGGATAGGATCATCAAATGCAGAGTTTAATATCTTGATGGATGCCTCTACGGACGAGAACAAAAGAAAGTACATGGATAGAAAGTAAATGAATAGTGATATCATCAGCCAAAATCATGTAAAAGGAGAAGCAGGATTGTGTGGTGTAGTGAGTCATAACCAAGTAAAACGTGACATTTTGGAGAAATTTAATAAGTTAAAGCAATATTTGTTGGTGAATTTGGACACTCTAGTATATATATGGATGATAGTGGTTATGTACGAACAAATATGACAATGTAGAACATGTGCAAGTCGAGGATAAATCATAACGATTGCATCTCTAAGCATAATATTCATTCTTTTGTCAAGGCTAAAGAATAGCACCATCATTTAAGCACCTATGAGCAGATGCCCGTATTGGAGAGGGCACGGATACACGATAATCATGCCCTATTGTACGATAGGGTACAATATGCCACATTTAATCCTGTATAATAAGAAAAAATACAAAAAATAAAAAAAATGAAATAAAAAAAACAAAAAATAACAAATTATTAGAAAAAAATCAACATTAAACATAATCCAATTAATAACAATTAACAAGTAGATAATAAGTAATAACTAATAAGCAATTAAGCATTGGCATGGCAATGGCATTTCACTATCAACAATAACTACAAGAGTAAGAAAGATAAAGTTGTTAAAAACTTAAAATACAAACTGAAACTAACAATGTTGGTTCAAAATTAATATTACAATTTACAAAATACAAATACAAATTACAAAGTCCAGAGTTAAATTTCAATGTTTTATTCCACAAAACATTGATCATATAAGCATTATAGTTAGAGTCGCTATCATCATCATCATCACCATCACCATCACCATCATCTCCCTCCTCTTCCTTCATAATTGGGTCCTCCAATCCAACACCTTCCATATCATCATCTTAAATCTATTCTTATGTCTCCATTGCTTTACAGTTTTTATTCTCTAAATTGATTGGGGCTCTTCATCTTTGACCCAACCATCAAGAATATCAATATTTTGATTGCTAAGTGGGTCATACAATACCTTCTTTGCCCTTCTTATATCTTTTTGTATTTGTTTATAAGGAAAACAAAAGAAAAAATACAATAATATTATTTACTTAAAAAATCATGCAAATTGATATGAATGTTATGAGTATAAGCCTATAAGGAATAACAAACATATTATAATGAAATTATTACCTTTGCCTTAACTTCATATTATATGTAATATATAACAAATCATGAAGATGAGCATGCTCCAATCTGTTTCTCTTCTTTGTATGAATGCATTAAAAAAACTCTAATTTCTTTTGCATCTACTCGAAGTACATGTTTGACTCAATATACGTTGAGTAAACCTTGATAACTTTGGTGCATCTACACCAAAGTGAGCCCACCATTCATCTAAAATAAAACATAATATTAAAAATCAAGAAGTAATACAAGTTATAATCCATTTAAAATCAAATAGTTTATAATTTATTAATATAAAAAACCAAATCATACCTGGTCACATAAGAGAACGAAGTTGAATTGCAATTGGCCTTCCAAAACCTCCAATACTATGTATATACTAAAATCTAAATGATGTTGTACCGATTAGATAAAGCTTGTACCAGGTTAATTGCATTCAATCTCTTTCTTAACTTCTTCATCCTCTACAAAGTTGAGAGAAAATCTAATAAAGGGATTAAAAAATATGCAGCCACATGCAAATCACGATAAATTTGTTGGTTTTAGCATGCATCAATTATCTTCCATACCTTCTTTAGAAGAGGTTTGCTTGTATTTTCAATTTGGCCTTATCTATTGCATTATATACATATATAATATGAGGCATAACAAGCCGACCCCATGTAGTATGGGAAAAAGCTTAGTTGTCATTGTGTATATAAGGCATAATAAGCCTATCTTTATTGTCTAGCATTCTCGTTATCTTGACTAAAGACACAATCATTGTAAAAATGTGTTGCACTTCTCTCAAAAGTTAGCATTAAAAATAATATCCACAACAATCTCCTCCCTATTTCTTGACAAACTTATAGAGCTCCATTCATGCAAACATCTTTCTCAATGTATTTTTATGTACGACAAGATTTTTTCAATATATTTTTATAGTTTTGAACTTTTATCAATATATGACATGCCATATGACAACAACAACAACAACAACTAAGCCTTTTCCCATACTAGACGGGGTCGGCTACATGGATTCTTTGTTTCCACAGATCTCTATCGTGTGCCATGTTAGCAGTTAACTCCCAATAAGCTAGATCATTCTTTATTGTTTCTTTCCAACACTTTTGTGGTCGTCCTCTACCTCTTTTAATACTTTCCAAATTTAGTTTTTCTAACCTTCTTATAGGTTCTTCTTTTGATCTTCTTTCTATATGTCCAAACCATCTTAAACGATGTTCTCTCATTTTATCCTCTATTGGTGCCACTCCTAATTTGTTTCTAATAACCTCATTATGTATACGGTATTTTCTTGTATGACCACTCATCCATCTCAACATCTTCATTTCTGTCACATACATCTTTTGTACATGTTGATGATTAATTGCCCAACACTCAGAACCATAAAACATGGCAGGCCTAATTGTTGCTCTATAATATTTACCTTTTAATTTTAATGGTATCTTCTTATCATAAAGAATACCTGATGCTCCTCTCCATTTTAACCAACCAGCATTAATTCTATGTATAACATCTCCATCAATTCTTCCATCACTTTGAAAAATTGACCCTAGGTATTTAAAACTTTCCTTTTGGGGAATGCAATGTGTGTCAATTTTAATTTCTATGTCCTCTGAAGTAGCCAAATGATCAAACTTACATTCTATATATTCTGTCTTTGTTCTACTAAGTCGGAGACCTTTGTTTTCTAATGTTTCTCTCCATAGTTCCAATTTTCTATTAACTTTTTCCTTAGACTCCTCCACTAATACAATGTCATCTGCAAATAACATACACCAAGGTACTTCATCTTGAATATGTTTTGTTAACTCATCCATCACCATTATAAATAAGTATGGACTTAAAGTTGATCCTTGATGTAACCCAATATTAACTTCAAAGAAGTCTGTCGTTCCTTCATGAGTCCTCACACATGTTTTTGCACCATCATACATGTCTCTTATAAGGTTGATATATGTCAATGGGATACCTCTTTTTTCCAAAGTTCTCCAAAGAACCTCCCTCGGTACCCTATCATAAGCTTTTTCTAGATCAATAAATATCATGTGAAGGTCTTTCTTTTTTGCTCTAAAATGTTTCATAAGACGTCTCAAAAGGTGAATCGCTTCAATAGTAGATCTATCTGGCATAAATCCAAATTGGTTCTCTGTTGTACTTGATACTTGTCTTAACCTACGTTCGATAATTCTTTCCCATAATTTCATAGAATGACTCATTAACTTGATACCTCGATAATTCGCACAATTTTGAATGTCTCCCTTGTTCTTATATACGGGTATAAGTGTGCTTGCTCTCCATTCCTCGGGCATCTTTTGGTTTTTTCATATTTCATTAAATAGTCTTGTGAGCCAAGTGATTCCTATTTCTCCTAGTATTTTCCAAACTTCTATAGGAATATTATGTGGTCCTACCGATTTACCAGAGCCTCTTTGACTTCATTCTTTTGAATACGTCGGTAGAAATTGTGGTTTATATACTTTTCTGACTTGGCTAAATCTCCTAAACTAATACTAACATCTTTATTTTCATTAAAAAGATTATAAAAATAGTTTTTCCATCTATTTCTTATATCATCATTTGCCACTAGAATTTTTTCATCCTCGTCTTTTATGCATCTAACATAATTAAGATCTTTAGTTTTCTTATCTCTAGCCCTAGCTATCCTAAAAATATCTCTTTCACCCTCTTTTGAGTTGAGTTTTATATATAAGTCCTCCCAAATCTTAGCTTTTGCTTCACTAACGGCCTTTTTTGCTTCCTTCTTTGCTTTCTTATAAGCTTCTAAAGTTTCACTAGTTTTCTTAGCATAATGTAATTTGTTACATGCCCTCTTTGCCTTGATTTTATTTTGTACTACTTCACTCCACCACCAAGCTTCTTTTTGTGCCGGTACACCTCCCTTAGATACCCCTAACACATCTTTCGCCACTTTACTAATATGTATAGCCATATTGTTCCACATATCACAGGGTGTGCCAACATAATTCCAAACATCTCCTTCAAGGACTTTCTGTTTAAATATATCTTCTTTCTCGCTTTTGAGGTTCCACCATTTAGTCCGAATAGCTTGATGCACTCTTTTCTTCTTTGCCTATTTTTTTATTTGTAAATCCATAACTAAAAGTCGATGTTGGGTGGTTAAGTTTTCTCCTGGAATTACCTTACAATCTTTACAACATGCTCTATCTTTTTTTCTACAAATAAAGTAATCAATTTGTGTTTGTGATAAGCCACTCTTATAAGTAATTAAATGTTCATCTCGTTTTTTGAAGATTGTATTGACTATAAAGAGATCAAATGACATAGCAAAATTTAAAATCTCCTTACCTTCCTCGTTTATATCCCCATAACCAAAGTTTTCATGAATCCCTTGATATCCTAATGCCATATGATTTAAAAAAAATGTTCTCTTTGGACAGGAGATCAAAAAGTTCACTAATGATCTATGCTAGTCGTCTGGCCAACCATAAACTATAATAGAACAACTATTAACTTTTCACGACTCCCTAAATTCAGTACTCCATTCATGAACAATATCAACCTATTTTTATAGTAATTTATCTCTAAAAGCATGATAAGTAGGGACTTTATAACCTGATCCTATACTAGAAATAGCATTTGTCATGCTTTAAAAGAAAAATAAATTCACAACATTAAAGGGAGGCAATTTTCATAAAAAAAATTGTGCACACTTTAGATCTACCTTCTCAATTATCTCATTTGAAGTCATAACTTATCTAATGTCTGGTTGATTTTTAAGAATCGTATCTTGGGAGAAAAATGAATATATTTCATTGCCACTAGGATCTCCTCTATCACCCCTCGCTCTCATTGGATAAACATGTACTCTTGTAGTGAAACACGAACCAACCCTACTACTATTGCAACTAGAACATACAATCTTTTCCATATCTCGCTTTTGTCTTGTCTCCTTAGTTGTCTCCTACCGTAAATCTCTCGAGAAGCATCTTGAAACCGTGAAACATATCATAACCGCTTATTTCTGCTCTCTCTATTATAATTTTTTTCTTTTCTTTGTAGCCTTCAAAACTTGTTCAATTTCATACTTTACAGCTTCATACACCCGATAACAAACACTTGTATCTTTTTTGGTTCCCGTAAGATTGGTCTTTTATGTAGAAAATAGTCAAAATACCTCGATGCTTAACCCTATTATAAAACATTGGTTCTTGCAAGATGATGTTTCATGCGGGAAATACCTTCATGCTTAACCTTGTTACAATACATGCACCTATTCACAAGCTTACCCCCTTCATACATTGGAGTGCAATGCTTTCACGCTGGATTGGTTTGATTGGACGTCATCAAGCCGAGCAGAGATAAACCACAAGAAGAAAAGGCTTTAGGAAGGTGAAAAATCTTGGAATCTATGAAAACCTCAAATTTTTCAAGTGAAAATTTAGGTGAGAAAGGACTAGGAATAAAAGGAAGAGAGTATGTCATGGATTTGACAAAAACCTTATGGATTTTCATGAGTTTGAGAGAAAAATGTGCGATTTCTTCACGAAATCAAACAAATGGAAGATAGATAAAAGGCTTGGAAGCAAACAGAGGTAGTAGGAAAGGGTTTAGAAGTAGTCAGAATACCTAAAAAAATGTGGGTCTAAGGTTTATATGATAAAAAAAATCGACGTCAACTCGTACGATACGGGACATATCTTATGATACAACCCAATAAATGGTTAAATATGATACACTTACCTATACCATATTGTTCTTGTATAGGATATGCAATAAACTTGTATCGTATCGTACGATACGATACAA
The DNA here is from genome assembly GCA_036023115.1 of Brasenia schreberi. Lineage (NCBI taxonomy): Eukaryota > Viridiplantae > Streptophyta > Magnoliopsida > Nymphaeales > Cabombaceae > Brasenia > Brasenia schreberi. The sequence goes on along the minus strand of JAYKKT010000060.1, from coordinate 12,451,922 downwards.
TTTTTATAACATTGATGATACCCATTAAACCGTACTTCCTAAAGTTTGAAGTTAGTCATTTACAGCTTTTGGGAGCTAGGTTTGAGATGGAGATGAGGGTGGAGTAAAAAATGTCTGGTAATAGTAGAGAATGGAGTAAGTCTATTATGTTGTCTTTAAGATGCAAGTGAAGCAAGAACAATAGATGTTTAAAACCATCATGCGGGTTGAACCATTGTGAATGTCAATCCCACCACCCATTCAATCATTGCAAGTTGCATCCTGTAGTGAGGTGTGTAAGAGACTAAGAATCTTGTGTATTTCAATCTCCATTTTCAAGACACAGCCTATGCAGGGCGATTTAAGCTCTCTCATAACTGTCATCTACAGGTTGTTGAGTGCAATCATGCATTTTTACTATGTATTGATTAAGAAATCAAAAGAAGGATGACAGGTAAAACTTGGGCATGTTTTGGTTCTTTTCTTCTGTGGTGAGGAATGGAGAGCAAAAGCTAGACATACATCCATGGTTGTAACATCTTGATCTACTTTATCAATGAAAGACCTAAAATATTTCTATGTGATGTCATTTGAAACTTAGTGACCCTCTTACTGGCTGTCAATGATCAACGATTGCACTCATTTGCAAATATACTTAAAGAGTTATCTAACTCTCATATGCTTATTCTTTCTATTTATCACTCACATGGACACTATTTTATTTCTTCTTTTCATGACATTGACTAGAACTTCCTTTGGTAATAATGCATTTTGGAGTTAGTTGGGTGTGCATACAAGAGTACTAGCATGTGAAGTCAATGACGTAACTTGATAATTGATTTAATTCTAAAGCAGCTCTGTTGCTGAATGCTAGGCTCATTGCCTAATGCCCTAGTAAGTTACCTTTGCTGAGGTATATGCTTTGAAAGAGTCCAAGCACATAAAATTCACGACTGAAGAATATGTGGCAAAGACTACCAGTTTCAATGGGTTCACCTTCCCCTTAGCTATTAAGTCATGTGCAACTCTTTGTGACCTTAACTTTAACCAAGCGTTTTTCCACACTAGGTGGGATCACCAGGGTGCAATATAAGGAAATTCTACAAAGTCATCTGTCCTAGTAGTATTCTTGCCCAATCATGTGTAACCTCTGAGTTTTGATAGGATTGGGTGCATTTGTGTCAGAAAGATCACGTCTCTAGTAAAAGATCCATTAAAGTTTTATGTTGGTTGTCAACTGCTTGATACAACCATCCTGTGTTCTACATCGAACCTTAACCCCTCATCTGGATGGAGTTTCACGTGCAAAAATTGATGAGCTACTACCTAATCTTGCCAATAGAGAAAAAGTATTGTACCTGAATTCTTCTCTCCGCCGTATTCACTAACTTACATTGTTACACACAAATACTATCTTTAATGAGAATATATAGACAATACTTGACCAAGCATTTCCCTCACATGGTTGGGTTGTCTGGAGGGTGCAACACAAGAGCTTCTGAGGAAACCACCCATCTCATACAACAGCAACATACTTAACTTATCAATTTTATAGCTGAATCCAATGCATTAGTGGTAGAAAGATCACACTCATAGTAGAATATTTTGCAATTGTATAATGGCTGTTGGTTATCTTATGCAATCTTCATCCTTTTTCAAGGCTTGGAACCGTCTATGTATGGCCCAAACATCAATGTAGAGTCATAGACATAGTTTTAGAATGTCTATATGATAGCAAGATACAATCACTTTGCACACCTGCTTGCCAGTATGTCCATGAACATCACATCAGAAAACTTGCATGGACAAGTAAGACCATTCTAAATGTCTGATTAAGACAGAGATCACTAACTGTTACTGGGGTGCACCTTGCTTTTAACTGCTTGGATATTTGTCAGCTATCTATTTTTCAAGCTGCTTTATTTGAATTATGCACAAACGTTGTACCATTTCCTAACGATACCTTCCTTTTTATGTCTGGAGTGTATGTTAACTACGACTTTCCAATTTTAATCAAAATGCCTTTTCTCTTTTTTTCAAAAGGTATGCGTATTTGTCCTTGCATATGTAGTTACTTGACCAATTCTTGCCAAAAAAAAGACATGTATGTTTTGTTTCACGGAATAAGTTGTGAATGAAACTGGCTACTCAAAATGTAGTTTGGACTTCAATTCTCTCACTGTCTTGGTGCTTAGATTTATTTGAATGGCATATCTTTGATCTCAGCTCTCTTTTAGAAACAAGAAAAGGTCTTCATGTAACTGTCATGACTCATGACCTCAATTTTTATTTTGCAGCTTGTGGTATGGCTATTGAAAATGTAGAACCCTCTACGCTGCCTCTCCCTGATGAGGGCTATGATACTGAGAACCTGGCTCCACCACTCACTCCTGTCAGGTATCATGGCTCATAGTTTTCAGTTCCCTTCAGGGATGACATGCTTCACATGTATACAGGGCATACAGGCACACGCACAGACATGCATGTGCGGGCACACACACACATACAAACATATACTTTTATATATCAAGTATCTGAATGTATATATGTATGTTATAAATTTATGTATGAGGGTACTATGTGCGCATCACCTATGCATGATGCCTTTCCTTCCTAGCACAACACCCCCTCATCACAATATTTCTTCAGATCTGCTTGCTTCACGTATACAAATATGTGAAGATGAGTGGACGGGGCTCTTTGAGCAGCTAGTCTATTACCCAAGTCATTGGCCAAAAAGAAGAATGAATCTGTTGATATATATATATATATATATATATATATATATATATATATATATATATATATATATATATATATATATATATACATATACCTACACACACAATCTCTCTCTATTCTGAACTACTGATCTTTAACTTTAAAAATATGGCTAAATATTAAAATATGATTATACAAATCATGTTAAATAAACTATGACAGACACATCTGAATGATAACATCTTACATACACGCCACACACACACACACACACAGAGACATATATATATGGAGAGAGATTGGATCATGCCCACCCTCAACGTCGCCCTATCGTTGGCACGAGTGTAATAACAATGTCCTTCGTACTTTTCTAAAACCCCTTGAAAAATTTTAAATTTCACTAATGTCACCAAAAAGCAATGGGTGGGCATGAGTGTGCATGTCGGAGGTGAGCATGGTTTGTTTTATATATATATATAAATATATGGAGAGAGAGAGAGATTCTTCTGTATGAAAGTCTATTTGTCTCTCTATGCGGGTCAATTAGTTCAACTACACATAGGGTTAGCCAGATATATATATTTCGGTTTCTAACTGTTCCTTAACCATATCTTCATATTTTTGTTCAAATTTTCTATTACAGATCTCTGATGCACTTGAAGTACCTTATTCCGTCATATGTAATGATTGTTTTTGTGTTCTGCTCATGAAATTTAAGGGATGAGGTTCCAAGCCACAACATCAGTGAGGAAGTTAGAAGTATCATTGAAATGATTGCTACAACTGGAAAATATTGGTATGTGGTCAATCTAGCGTACTGGTAGATGAATGATACCTCAGCCCCCAAATGGGAACAGTCTGTTGCATCATATACTTACATGAAGCACCACACATCTTCGTCAAGATTCCCTGAAAACTCAAACAATTGGAAATGTCATTTTCTCAAGTTTCTTTAGAATTTATGGGTTCACCTAATCCCAATTTGTGAAGCTTTCATTGTGCTTAATAATACTGGAAATCTTGTTATTTTATAAACTTGAGGTTTTCATTTTACACCATCGCATGACAAACACCAAAAAGTTGTTTCTTCATTCTCAAAATAGGTTGAGATGGATCCTTGTCTTGTATTTTTGTGTTCAACTTCCACTTCTGTTTTTGCATCGTTAAAGTGAATTGGCTCATTTGCTAGAAAATTTGTTTTCTAAACCTTAGGTAAAGAACTTATGTTTCCTTTGGTTACTGTTGCAGTTGTGGTTGGAACATTCTGAAAACCATTGTGTCATTTCGTTTGAAGCAGGTATGGTGAGGTATGCCAGCATGTGATTATTATCGTTACATATAGTTGTTTACTTGTTTTGCATATTCAATTACAGTTATACTTGTTTTGCAGGTATGGTGAGGTATGCCAGCATGTGATTATTATTGTCCTTGAGAACTGGCATCTAATCTACTGTTGCTTATGTTCATTTTTGCAGGTATTGGCAGAATATTCAGAACCTGGGATTACCAGTGATGGTGGTCCTTATCGGGGCCCTGTAGTAGTGGAGAAACACTTTGAGTTAGTAGAAAGATTGGATGAAGGTGATCTTTTGAGTCATGCACTTTTATTTCTGTATTGCTTCATCCAATGTCTCTTTGCCCTTGCATACGAGTTATGCATTTGGTTATCAGATGCATAAGTTGTCAGGACGAACAGTTATCCCATCCATGATGTAGCACTTGAGTTAGTTCTTGTTTCTTTCCACGTTAACTAGCTTGTATTTCAAAAGAATAGCTTAGAGGCCTGCTTAAATATACAATCACATAACAGATAAGGCTTGCTCTGAAAAGAGAAAAGCCTGCTAATTGTGTAAATATGTCAGCATTATTTGGAAAGAAGATTCCACTTGGGAAAAGAAAAAAAATTGGCAAGCAATTTCGTTTTCTACATATCTTTGGTCCTTAATAAATCAGCTTTGCCTATTTGTGTTTCAGCACTCCTAAGTTTCACAGAAGGTCCTCCTTTTACCCTCCAGAGATTGTGTGAGGTATTCCTTTAAAAAATTCACATTTTACGTATTAGGCGGTTCCCTATTATTTCATAATCAGCTGCTCCTTTATTTTTGACAGATTCTGTTGACTCCAAAAAGTATATATCCCAACCTTTCAAAGCTTGTACTGGCTTTAGAAAAGGTGCTTACTTCTGTCTCTGTAAAATATGTTATGCAAGTTTGTGCCTTGTTTTTCCTTGAAATGGTGTGATTATGCGTTTAGCCTAGTGGAAAGGGCCTCTAGATGAGATGGGCGATCGGGGGTTCAACCTCATGGATGCTGCCCCTTGCGAACGCCAACATCCACCATTAGGACTTGATCCAAGTGGTTCCATCCCCTTGAAAGTTGGTTTGTCCATATTATAAGTAAAACGAATGGGCGAAAAGGGGGGACCATGTTGGAAGAATTGCTGAATCCATATTACCCAACTTTGCGTGACTTAGTGCCTTCCAGAAAACTTTGCTTCACTTGGTGTTCTTTCAGGTTTCTAACCCAGGGAACGAATGTAATTTGGAAATCTCATGTATATATTTTGTTTTCGTTTTCTATTGACTCAATGGCATTGATCAGGGACATGCATTTGAGTCCCGCTGCCTCTACTGTTTGTGTGAACACTTGACTGATTTGCTTCAATTGTTTTGCCAGAATTTGCTGGTGACTTCAACTTTACCCATCTGTATGGACCCATGCCCATTGTGGAAGCCTGCTGCAATTAAGAAATTAGTTGAAGATCTGAAAGCATTGCCACCTGCTCAGACGAACTGCAAGGATGAAAATCCAGTTGATGATACTGATGTGGAAATGGTTGATCAAGAGGATTACCCTGAAAATAAAACAAGCGACAACAAGGAGGAGAACCTTGAAGTCATGTTGCCGACTCCAGAGAATCTTGTGTCGCCAAGAGGTATCGAACCCCGTCCAAGTTTATAGTTTTCATTTCATCATCTTCAACGAGGAAGTTTTGCTCAACTGTAAACTGAGTTACTGAAGTCCAGTAGAAGTTACCTGATTTACATGGGTAGAGTGGAGTGGTGCTTTGCTTTGGTATTGTCAATGAAGAATTGTAACGTTTGTTAGAGTTTACAAGTACCGAACTGCGGATCATTGATCTGAAGAATAGGTTATGAATGTTTACAGTTACTTGAAACATGCCATGGAATTGCGCTTTCATTGAAGATTTTGTGAAGTGTACAACATTGTTTGGGCGCAGGTCTTATTGCATGTAGTTGGGGGAAATGAAAGTGGCCCATCTCCTGGCTCTGTTGACCTCCATTAACACCAATTTTTCTCTCCAGCAGCCGTGGAGTGGGACTGATGTGCACTTGGAGATTAAGGTATCTGTGCCTTGAGTGCAGCTAGAACATAGCTGTACCCACTGGAAACAAAACACCAATTTAGGATGTTGAGAAGCTCAAACATATAGTCAATTCTTCACCCATTTAGGGAAAAGTGGTCGGAAGTTGCTTCTTTATGTCTGAATTGCATATGGGAATTACAGAAGGAAGACATTTGCAATTTCGTTGCTACCCTTTCTCTCTCTCTCTCTCTCTAACTATTCGAGAGATTTGCAGATGCAGGCTTTAACCTCCAACGATGAAGGCTTGTCCTCGTTCTATCCTTAGCAGGGAAACTCTGGCCGTTCTGCGAAGGATCTGATTCTTTTTATAACCAATCCCATGAGATCTCTTTTCCTACCTTACCTTACCTAAGCCTTACCCTACCTAAGCCTTACCCTACCTAAACCTTCTGTGACACTAGGTGAGGTCTGCTAAAGGGTGCAGCACGAGAACTTTCTGGAGGGTGATCCTTCATAGTACTATCTGGTGCAAGACCGTGGAGTTCCGATGGGATCCATATTCATGTTGAAAAAATCGCACCTGAAACCTCGAGACAGTCATGCGAATAGTTAACACAATCCATTTTCTTTTATTTGGGCTTGTGGCCTAACTTACAAGAGTGATCCCTTAGGGCAGAGTTTCCATGAGAACTCCTTCCATCAAGAAATATTTAAATTTCTGAAGAGCATGGCATCTTACGATAATCTTAGTGCAAGGAGAGATGTTAGAGAGAGAGAGAGGGGGTCTGGATACTCTCTTGTTCCTTATATATAAGGGGCAGCTCTCTACCTTCGTTGCAGCAGACATCTAAGGGTGCCTGACCCAGAGTACTTGTTCCTGTTTTCCTTGGCAATTTCTTTCAAATTTGGATTCAAGATCGGCCCACACATATCCGGGGGCCTAAATAAGGTGCATGCCACTGAGCACGCAGATACAGATTTAATGATTTAGGGCTCTAAAGGTTGGGTGGTTTGGCTATATTTTGGATGTAAATTTAGACCTAAGCCTTTTCCCACACTAGAAAGGGTCAGTTGAAGGGTGTAATATAAGAACTTAGTAGGAGGTCACCCATCCTAATACTATTCTTGCTTAAGCATACTTTCAAATTTAGAGTTCTGATAGGTTTTAATATATTTATGCTAGAAAAATCACTCTTGAAAAGCCGATGAAGTTTTATGTTGGTTATTCGCTATGTTGTACAATCCTCCTCCTCTATTTGTTCTTAAGACTTTTATCATGCAATGAAGATTCTTTATATAAGCAGAGTTACTCTTAATTTAAACAATAAAATATCAAATTGGTCCTCATAATCTTTCAAATATTGGGCATGAATTTGACGTGTTGATATCTTTGTGCAAGCCGATGCTATGATTTTACGAGAGCCAACTAATCAGGTATTAGGGTAATGACATTTGGAGATGGATCTGGATACCATATGAGACACCAAATTCAATTTCACAAAATACTGAATCATATTCAAGTATCGGATATCAATGGACAATGAAACTTTTGCGGAAGAGCAGAATCTGAAGCCGGTTAACAGTCGGTTACGGTTTTGGATACTGAATCCAATGAGCCGATTCGATTTAGGATCATATCTTGGACGTATCACGTACGAGTTAATACCTAACTGGGGCTTGTGGAAGCGATTCGTGGAAACAAGGGCAAGTAGGGCCCACTCACGCGGCGCCAACCAGTAGAATGAAACCCGCGCCGTTTGAAAAAAGGCAGCCCGTTTCTACCTCTTCTTTCTCCTTCAGCCTCTCTCCTCCTCCTCCTCCGCCGCCGCCGGCGCTGCTCTCTCTCTCTCTCTGTCCTTCACTTTATTTGCCAATTGAGGCGACGCTTCTCGATGGCTCTCTCCTTCGAGGTCTCTTTATTATTCTATTTGGTGATATTCGAATTGTTTATGCAATTGCAGATGTGTTTGTTTTCCCATCGATAAGCTTAAGAATAGTTTCTTTCGCATCCGATTTGGCTTCTAGGTTTTGGGGAGGTTTAATCGCGCTCGCGCTGCGCAACTGTCCTTGCCGCATTTCACATGCCAAACTCCGCTCTTTATGCCCGTTGGGCTCCAAGGTTAGTGTTTCTGTTTGTGCCGTTTCTCCATTTGTTGCTTTCGGATATTGGACAGTGTCTTGTTTTCTTATTCGGAACCACATATCCTGTTAAGTGTCTTCATGTTCAGATGGTAAATTGTTACCTACTTCAAAACGTCGCGATCTTTACCTGCATTTATCGAATTGGATTTGTTGGTTTAAATTTCTTTTTACGCACAGAAGAGTAGTATTGGCTTCCTTGAAGTTTGAAATCATGAACGTGTGTGGATTTTAAAGAAGGTCAACTTACAAACTAAACCGACAGGCGTTTTTTCGTTTAACCATAAAAACAAGGCTGTTGACCTTTTTTTTTCATAAGTACCCCGGATACTTATTAGTTAGTCTGCACGGATGTTTCTTTTTTTAACCCCGAAAATGAGGCACAGTTGAATGACCTTTTTCTTTGGTAAGTACCCCAGATGCTTATTAGCTAGGCCGCATGGATGTTTCTTTCTGAGCATTGTGAAATCTAGTCTACAATTTAATTTTTGTGTTATGTGTTTGTGTTGGCAAGAACGTAGTTGAATAAATTTAGTTTAGATGGAAAGTCAATCATGTCTTTTGGTTCACTCGGTTACGTTTTAAATTTGCACATACAATGCGTTCCTGCCAGACCCAAATTCCTACTAGATTCAGATCCGGATGAAGGAGAAGCTTGGCTGCATTTTTGGATACCTAGATATCCATATGGTCCAGTTCAACAATGGATCCACTTTCAGATTTAGATTTGGAAGAATGCTTCACGTGATCCATTCACAACACAGTGCAGCATCGGATCGGCTTGTACAGAGATCTTTTTCAGCAACGTGCAGCGGCTCCAAGAAGTAAAGCACCTGACATCGCAATTTCTGGCAATACAACTACCAAGCTCCGGTCATTTGGCTTCATGCCCAATCTCTTCATCTCCACAAACATGTCATGTGTCTTCCCACAAACCCATTATCTAACCATAACCATCAATCAGTGAATTCCACGATTCGATATCCCTATAATCCATGCTGTCAAAGACCTGTTTAGCAGATTCAACATCCCCTGCTTTTGTGAAGGCATCAATCATGGCATTAGAGCATACCAAGTTTCTCTCAGGCATTTCAACAAACAATTTGTAAGCGGACTCCACATTGCCACAACAAACGTACCCATCGATCACTGTGTTCCACGTCACGATATCGTGCTTCTCCATGGCATCAAACAACCAACTAACAGGATTCATATCTTTGGCTTTCATACAGGTGGTGGTGAGCATGGCATTCCAAGAGAATACATTTCTCTCAGGCATTTCTTCAAACACCTTCACATAGGTGTTTAGATCTTCCTTCTTAGCATGTCCAAATGATAAAGAGTTCCAAGATATCACATCCCTCGCTGACATTTGGTCAAGCAATTGATGTGCAGTCACCATATCACATGAATCCCCTGTTATAATTGCAGTTGAGGAGGCCACATTTCTCACTGGCATCACATCGAACACTTGGCGAGCATGGCCCATTCGATTGAAGAAACTGCAAGCACCTTCGCCTTTCTGCATTCACTCTCCCCTTCTTTCTTCACGGTCCCCTTTCTTGCGCCATTAGCCCCTTTCTTCTTATTCTTCAGGACCAAACACTTATCTTCGATGTACTTTCCTGTTTCACCATTTTCCACCATTCCATTCATCTTACTCTCCTCTAAATCCCCTCGACTTATCTCATTTATTTTTTATCATATCTATTGTTGTTGAAGAATATGAGTTTTAGAGTCAGTTTGAGTAAGGTTAATGTTTAGGATAGTAAATTTGATATTTTAGGTATTACTGTAATTGTCCAAAGTTGTAAGGGCATTTTGGTAATTTTCTATACTAGTAGTATTTTGGTTATTTTACGTTTTACAACCCTTATATAAGGGCTAATTGATTGTATTAGGTTAAGTAATTGAGATTAAGAAAGAGAGAGAAAGAGGGGGGGCGACCTCTATTGGAGGTCCGCCCCCTCCTCCGATCTCCATTGTTACTCTTCTTCTTTTATCAATATATTTTATTGTTTATTATCAGTTGTGTTTATCGGTAATTTCAACATGGTATCAGAGCCTATTACCGGAGATATTGGCGGTTGTGCAACCGGAGTTGTTATCTTCTTCAGGTTTGATATAGATTTTTGGTATTTGTAGCGTTAAGGTTCTTTTCTTGCGCAACAATGGCGATGACTGAAAGAAGAGGCCAGCTTAAGCAGGCAGTGACTGCAATGGTACAACAAGCGATGTAATATATAGATGAAACACCTGATCTGAAAACTCGTGTTGAGCTTATCAAAACACTGAACATTGTCTCAGCTGGAAAGATTTATGTTGAAATTTAAAGGACAAGGCTTGTGAAGAGACTTGCTAAAATAAAAGAAGAACAGGGACTTATTTCAGAAGCTGCGGATTTGATGCAAGAAATCGCTGTGGAGACATTTGGTGCAATGGCCAAGACAGAAAAAATAGCTTTCGTTCTTAAACAGGTGCGGTTGTGTTTGGATCGGAAAGATTATGTTCGTGCACAAATTCTCTCCAGGAAAATTAGTCCTCGAGTATTTGATGCTGACACTTCAAAAGAGAAGAAAAAGCCCAAGGATGGTGATAACATTGTTGAGGAGGCTCCTGCTGATATTTCGTCTTTGTTAGAGTTGAAGCGAATCTACTATGAATTAATGATTAGGTATCACTATGATTACCTGGAGATTTGCCGTAGTTACAAGGCGATTTATGAAATTCCTTCAGTCAAAGAAGACCCACGACAGTGGGTCCTTATTCTCAGGAAAATTTGTTGGTATCTTGTGTTGTCTCCACATGGCCCAATGCAATCTAGCCTTCTTAACTCTACTTTGGGAGATCAAATCGTGATTCAAATTACAGAGTAGCTCAGATCTGGTGGATTACTTGGAAGCAATCCTTACATGTTGGGACTTCAAGCGATGCAAGACTTGGTGTGGTTATTTTATCATGGACATATGACAAGTCAGATGCAGAAATAATCAATTGATTTGGAGAGTATATTCTATGCCATGACCACCATTAATTCCGAAATTAAAGAGGAGAAATATTCCACACTTAAATTCTCTCTGTATATTCTTGTGATTTACGTGAAGTTCTAAAGGAAGAAGAAGATCACGAAGAAGGAAAGTTATTGGTTGCCTCAAGATTTTTTAAAAGGGGAAGTTACACAACATCTTGGAAAGGAAGACTTGATTTTTTTTTTGAGAAAGGTAATTTCAAGTTTTTTTGAATAATCAAATGCTTGAAAAGTAAAGTTCCAAATTACTTGCCTGATTTTGTGGGAAAGCACACCAAGAAGCAGTTATGGAAAGTTACTTTTCTGATTTGTGGGAAAGCAAACCAGAAAGGTAACTATGGACAGTTATATTCCTAATTTTGTGGAGAAGAAAATCAGGAAAATAGTTATGAAAGATCATCTTCCTGATTTGTGGAAAAAAAAAGAAATCTAAAGGTAATTGCTGCCCATCATTTGCATAAAGGAAGTAGTTATACAATAAGGAGGATATAGTTCTTCCAGACATTTTCTGGGACTATACAAGTGGAAAGGTGCTCACAATGGATTGGGTGGATAGCGTGAAACTAAATGAACAAGAAACAATTGAAAGACGAGGACTGGAACTCTTAGATCTAGTTAGCACAGGCATACAATGCAGCCTTCGACAACTGCTTGAATGTGGATACTTTCATGCAGATCTCATCCTGGTAATCTTTTTGCAACACCTGATGGAAAACTTGCTTTTCTTGATTTTGGAATGATGAGCGAGACTCCAGAGGAAGCAAGATTTGCTATTATCAGCCATGCTGTTCATATGGTCAATCGGGACAAACTGTTGCTGTCAAGGTGCAAAGGCCCAATATCGAGGAAGCAGTGGGACTGGACTTTTATCTTCTGAGGAACCTGGTTTTTTTCTTGTCAACACGTACGTTGACATTATCACTAGTGATGTTGATGCACTTATTGATGAGTTTGAAAGAAGAGTTTATCAAGAACTCAACTATGTGCAGGAGGGACAGAATGCACGTAGATTCAAAAAAGTTATATGCAGATAAGGAGAATAATAAAAAAAAAGGGGGGAATATGAAGCACAGGAAGTGTTCGGGCCAAGAGTCCAAGTGCTTCACTTTCTTCTTAAAGAGAACCCAGATGCTGAACGATCAATATCTCGTGTGAGCAGCATACATGCACCATAAATCATTTATGGGCATGGATTCAATACTATATTCCTCTTTTATACTGAGTTGTTCCAAGCTGGTTTGTTGCAGTCGAACAAATAAAAGAACGATTACTGGAGAATAACAAGCAAACTTACAGGTTTCTTGTGATTATGTTAAGAAAAAAAAGGCGGTTTCATAACTTGCTTGAAAATGCAAAAGATTGGGCTGTCAGTCGAAGCAGATTTTGGGGCACACCTTTGCCGGTCTGGATTAGTAAAGACGGCAAGGAAAAGATGGTAATTGAATCCATTGACGAGCTTGAAAAACTTTTTGGAGAAAAAGGTGACTGATCTGCATAGGCATAAGATAGATCATATCAAAATTCCATCTGCTTGTGGTGATAAGTTTGGTTTCCAGCACCGTGTTGATGATGTGTTCAATTGCTGATTTGAATAAGAGATTGAAGAACTACTCTTCACCAATGGAAGTTATTGGTGATGATGGAGCTAATACCTTGAGGTTGTACCACATAAATTCTCCAGTTGTCCGTGCAGAACCTTTACATTTCAAGAAAGATGGAGTTTATGGCGTTGTGAAGGATGTATTCCTCCCATGGTACAATGCTTCCAGGTTTCTTGTTCAAAATGCCAAGAGGCTCGAGGTTGAGGATCTTGCCCGATTTTAGCCTATGGATCATGCTACTCTCCAGAGGTATAAAAATGTTATTGATCAATGGATCAACTCTGCTACTGAAAGTCTTGTTCAGTTTGTTCGTCAAGAGATGGATGGATATCGTCTATACACAGTCGTCCCATACCTTCTGAAATTCATTGACAACTTGACAAATATTTATGTCCATTTCAATCAAAAGAGACTGAAAGGGAGTACTGGTGAAAGAGATGCTAGTTAACATGCTGCATAATCATATGTAAGGCAGCAATCATCAATGATAAAGGTCATGTGCGTGCAGGACATTAAAGAAGATATTACGAGTGGAGTGATGGCTTCTTTAACGAGAGACAACAATATTGAAAGAGTGAGAGAGATGTTCAGCAAACAATATGAAGAAAATAGGAAAGAGAAGCCAGCCGTGTAGGGGTGCCAATGTCCAATTGTATGAAGATGACAGTCATGAAGACTGCAGTACTGATTATATTTGCAGGAATTGAAGGCAAAATTGAAGAGTTATTGCAGCCTGAAAATGACAGTATCACCAAGAATCATGCAAGTTAAGACCTTGGGTTTGCACCAAAGAAGATTGCTTGGAAAATGGACAGTCAAGGGGCTGAAAAATGCATAAAATCAGTCTTTTTCACTACATATGCATGAAAAATTAAATCATTGAAGAGGCCGGAAGAATTTGTTGATATAAAATATGGCAGTATCACCAAGAATCATGCAAGTTAAGACCTTGGGTTGCTGAAGTAAACAGTCAGGAGGGCTGAAAAAGTGGTTGCAGTCACCATGTGAAGGGGCGCAGACCGACTAGTATGAGCAGATGCCTGTATTCTGCTATTTGAGTGGTAGAGAGAGGACACCCAACCAACACACCGACAGTAACCACCATGTGAAGGGACGCAAGAAAAGTCGTGTGAAGTGTGTATGGTGGAGTAGTACCTCCTATCATAAAAGATCAGCTTTCTCAAGAGTGAAGAAACATTACTTTTAAGTGTAGCTGCCAAATCACTTTATGAAGAAGAAGAAAGAGAGGGGGAGCAACCGACACCCATAGAAGGGTCGGGAGTTATCCATGTGTTCTTAATTGTTCAAGTTGTTTACAGAAGCCTCGAAGAAATTACTAGTGCACGTGTGATGAAGAAAGTAATGATGATGATCAGCCAGGAAGGCTGACTTTATGTTGCAGCCATAGATGTTGCTTGAGACAATCAGCCAGAAGGGCTGAATTGATGTTGCAGCCATAGATACTGCTTGAGATGATTAGCCAGGAAGGCTAAGTTTATATTGCAGCTAGAGATGCTGCTTGATATGATCTGCCAAGAAGACGGAGTTGAAGATGTTGCAGTCAAAAAATGTGTTTGAAGATTAGACTAGTGATGCAGACAAATGAAGATTTTTAGCAAGTTTGGAGTTCAAAGTATCTCACTCCCAACTTGAGGGGGGGTGTTGAAGAATACGAGTTTTAGAGTCAGTTTGAGTAAGGTTGATGTTTAGGATAGTAAATTTGATGTTTTAGGTATTACTGTAATTGTCCAAAGTTGTAAGGGTATTTTGGTAATTTTCTACATTGGGGGGGGGTATTTTGGTTATTTTACATTTTATAGCCCTTATATAAGGGCTGATTGATTGTATTAGGTTAAGTAGCTGGGATTAAAAAAGAGAGAGAAAGAGGGTGGCGGCCTCCATTGGAGGTTCGCCCCCTCCTCCGATCTCCATTGTTATTCTTCTTCTTTTATCAATATATTCTATTGTTTATTATCCGCTATGTTTATTGGTAATTTCAACTATTGTCACTGTTGCCCTTGTTCGAAAAACTCAGGTTTGTTACTTCCAGATCGGGATTTCCAGCTCCACGCCTTTGATTTCTTCTTTGACTTCGTCTGATCCTATTTCACGCCGAGGTCCTCCTGACACATTGCTTCTCCTTAAGATTCCTCGCCGGAAATAAGTCTTGTGCTACTCATTGTCATCATTGGTGCTACATCATACTCACTTCCACACGGGCTCGAGGGAAGAGCATTCTCTTTCTTGACGATGTCTTCGTTGCCACGAAGGAGCACGAGAGCGTTGCTTAGTTCATCGGGAACATAAAATCAATGTTGTCTGACGCGTATCGTATCGCATATCGTTGGGCTCCACGATACGGGCTTATCGTATCGTACTTTAATATTAAAATAATATAAAAATTATTTAAAAAATCAAAAAAATTAGTAAAAATTTGAAAAATTTTTGGAAAAATCTGATAATTCCTTTAAATTCATATAATGCAAAGTTTAGCACAGATTGAACATTCAACATTGAACAATTGTATCCAAAATTACATATTTTGAAGCAAAAAATGAAATACATTTACATTTTATATATTGTAAATTTGTGATGTTGTTGCACTTCAAATTAATTCATGCAATGTCTCTTCGGTTAGGAGTGCATTTTCTTCGTTATCTTCCATAATCCACTCATCTAATATATCAAAATTAACAAACTGCTATCTTTGTACATGTAGTTGTTATATTTGCTAATTTTCATATGTGAGCAAAACAATGAGCTCAATTTCTTTGATTATTGACTCTATGACACCTCAGTGATGTGATATTATTACTTGATGATATCTCTTTTTCTCTTACGACTAGCTTTTTAACTGATGCTTGAGTTTCATTTCTCACTTCACAGACTGAGTTAAGCCTCACACACGTTGATCATGTTCAACTCAATGGAAGTCACGTAAGGTGAACCCTAAAATAGTGAAGTTGTGAAATGCCCACTCAATGAATCGAGATAACCAAATGTTTTTAATTGTTTGCGATCTCATGAAATTAGAAACTGCTAGCAGAAATATACCTAAAAGTTGGCAACAGAAAGGAAAATGATTTTGTCACAATTTTTTATTTGTTTATAAATTATTCTTATTTAATAAATAAAATTATAAACTCAAATTACAAGTATAGGGAAGTGAAGAGAGGCAAAGAGAGGCCAGAAACCTACAAAAAAAATTTGGAAAAAAAATTTTTTGAATTTTTTTTTGCGATACGGCACGATAACCTGTATCTTGCGATACAGATAACACTACGTAAAATCCTTTCTCCGATACCGGACGGTCGCTTTGGCCACCATGGTTGCCGGCATGCCGAAGGAGGCAATTCACCATTTCTCAAAAATCCTGGATGGCTCACGTTGAGGCCTGGCTCAGGAGTAACTCACCGGGTGCTATATGCAGCGAGCGATGACCTATCAAGCCGCCGGATGACTCTGATACCATGTTGAGAAAAAAAACACATGAGAGGAAAAAGAGGAAAGGAGGGGAGAACAATGAAGAAAGGAGGGTGGGCCCTCCATTGGAAAAGACAAAAGTACCCCTAATATGAAAACATATTACAGTGATGTCCTGCATGCACTTAGGTAACCCAACTACTAACTAACATTGTCTTCAACAATATATACATATACAGACACATCCTTACACACGTATTTTACTTTTATATCCATATGCATATGTACATGTGTTTGCCTGTTTAGTTATGGGTATTTATGTTTGTTCATGTGGTTGTTCAGTAATTTACTTGGCCTGTTTTGTAGGTCAATAAGCGCAAGCCTTATCACAGCATAAACTTTGTGATTGCCCATGATGGGTTCACATCGTACGATCTTGTTTCTTACAATTCAAAGGTAGCGACGGGTTTATGTTTTTCTCTTTCTCAGTTGCAAACTTTTATGACATTCTTTGTAGTTTTAATGCAAGAAGTGGTCAAACATTTATGACATTCTTCATAGTCTTCGAGCAAGCTCTTAGCTTTCATTTCGAGGAAAGAGGAATTGACACAATAATCTGGCCATTCTCTTATAGCATAACGAGGCAAATGGAGAAGATGGCCGTGATGGAAGCAATGATAATTTTAGTTGGAATTGCGGATGTGAAGGTACCCTTGCTCTTGATCTCTTCCTTTTTGTCCTTTCTTTACTCGTTATCGGTAACTATCATGGATCTGAATCACAGTTTGGGACTTTATTTGCTTTCTCATTCATTAGTTTTCGATGATTGATTCCCTGCTACATGAAAGAACACTTCACGGTGTAATAAGAGCAGAGGACATAAGGAAGAAAAATTAAAAGGGCAGAAAATATAGTGAAAGGAGAGAGAAGACAGAGAAGAACATATCCAAATGGCAGTGAAATGTGAGAATTGACTACTATGGTTAGCCATCGGCTCTCCTATTCCTTTCATGCAGACCACCTTAAGTATGGATACACATAAAAGTTGCACATTATGATCAATGTCACCTATGCTTGTAGTCTGTATATCAAGAGAAAGCACCTATATTCTGACCACCATAACCTCTTTAGATCACTCGCCCTTAAGTTGGAGGTGAACACGTCAATCATCTCCAAGTTACAAATGAGCTAAGGTTGTCATGATCTACTGATGGCTGAAATAAAATGTGCGCATGTGACCACTCTAATACATTTCATAACTCCTAATTGAGTTGTGAGTATTGTCGCTACATCAATCCTCCCAAACTTTCAAACGAGTATAAAGAGGCCTTTATGAGCACAGGAGTTTGTAGAATATATCGCACCTTGAAACTTCTCATTTAACATTTTCAAAGATAAAGTGATTATCAGACTAATATGCTTGTCCTTATCTCACTGTATGGGATTGTTTGCAATGTGATTGGCATTAGACTTCAATGCTTGTCTCTTCTGAGTGAGATTTTCCACATTGTTTGCATGTACCCATAGCCATAGCCCTACCCTGGGTTATGCACTTGCTCTTGTATCATTTTGTTTGTACTTCTCCCAAGTACAAACTTACCTTCAACATGTGCACAAAAACTGGTCGTTCTTCTATACTCTAAAGAGCTGGGACAATGCACGGTTGACATAATTCTCCAGATAACACATTTTTGCTCCAAGGAATTTCTTCAAGAGTTATATAAGGAGTTATGGAAGTTATGGCCGTAAAAAGTGATGGTACTGGACCACCATAGCAAGTAAATCCTGGTTTGCATTTGAGCATTTGATCAACGTAGTCAGGGTATAGCACCAAAAGCCATGGCGGCACAACAACACATCTCCCTTCCCCTCTCTCTCTTTCTCTATATGTATATGTGTGTGTAATACGAGAGAGAAACCCATAACAAGCACACACATGTACACATTATGTCAAGAGACGCACATCTACTTTATCCTATCACACTTTTACTTGAATGCATATCTTTCTCATTTTATGATGGGGGCTTGGTTTCATAGGTGAAACTAAGGATCCATCTCTGAATTCATTGCGTTCCCGCCAAATGAAGAATTTCCATATGGCTTTGATGGTGTCACAGGTAAAATATTCACAGAAAAATTCATTGCGTTCCCGCCAAATGAAGAATTCACTAATTTTTTTTCTATATTTCTTTCTATTTTTTTTTTCTATTTTTTTGTGGTTGTTTGTGATGCATTACTTGTTCTTTTTTGTCATCAGGTGATGCTGGAAACCAAACGGGACCCATTCTTCAGATATGGATCCAAACCTGAAGCGTGAGTCCTGTTTGGCTCGAACTCATCATCAGTCATTTTTGTTTACGAGTTGGACGCTATGATAGTTGTTCAAACCAAGGTGAAAGTAAGTGTCTAGATTGGTGATGCCTTCTGAAAAATACTGCATTAACTATCCGAGGTTTGAAATAATGGAATTCACATTTTCTGCTATTTTCACTGTACCTTTTTTTTGTTACCATTCTATATTCTAGAGATAATTTTAGTTTCTCAGCACTTGCTCTCTCATCTTCTAGAAAATTTTGGCTCCGGTTATTTGTTCAAATAAGAGTTTATTTTTCCAATATGTCAATCTTGAGCCTCTAAGTCTTTAAACGTGTGAATCTGTCAAACTAAGTTTGATTGCTTGATCCTGTGTCCTAAATTGTAAGTTTTAGTTTCAATTGAACTTACTTTCAACATAAAGTTATCTTGAGCTTATTCAATCTCATTAAGTCGAGTTATTTATGATTCTATATTCTTAACTAACAGATCCTTCTACCAACTATATTTTGTTATAGTCATCCCATATAACCTTATTTTGTCTGATAAAATCTTATGCATTTTCCACTAGCATTTCTTTCTATAACCTTATTTTGTTCTTTTCTCGCACGGTATTGGTTAAGGTTGCTAATCACCTTTAAAACCCCTAGCTTGATTATGCACTGGTGTTGTAGAATGGTTGAATGTTATCCTTCCACCTTGATTTGGCCATGAAAATGGAAAAGGATGCTGAGTTGCTTCCCGTTGGCGCTTATGCAGCCTTTCCTTTTGAAGTTTTTCTTTTTCCCCTTTGTGGTGAGGGATGCGTTAGCTTTTCTGAAGCTGCTTTGGAAGGCTTGATGTGTTCCTCTGTCTATCTAACATTTTTTTTTGTTTCCTCAAAATGTTGTTTTTTTCTCTTTTCCTCTTTTGCTGTCTGCTAGATCTGCTTGATGCAATTAGCTTAATTTTGTTCTCATCTTTTGAAAAAGGTTACTTCTTTCCTAATGATTAAACATGCTTCTTTCTTTGTTCAGTATTTGCCTATGAAGATTTTGAATTAGTTATTTTCTTGACGGCATCCTTCTTGGCAATGGTGCATTAATGATGTGAAATTGCTAAAACATTATCCCTTTCTGATTCTTCCTTGGAGATAATGGCTCGGAAAAGGAGCTAAGTTGTTTCTCCTTGGCTTGCTATATGTATGCACTTATGTATATATATGTATGTTTATTCAGATATATCTATGTTTTCATAAACTCCGCCCATGTAAGGGATCACCCTTGCATTGCTAGTCCCAAGCCCGGATAAAGGAGGAGGGTTGTGTTAGGCTTCCGACAGCCAACGTAAAACTTCGTCGGATTTCTACAACATGGATTACAAAAATTATGAGTCCCCGCCTAGCGACGTGCTGCAGAGCCCGAATGCAGTAAGAAGTAAGCAAGGGCCACTACATTTTCGCCCGAATGTAGTGAATCAATTGCAGAGAGGGTTCCCACATCATGGACGGGTGTGGGTAAAGAAGTTAGTCCCGCTACATTGCCGCCCGAATGTAGTGAAAAATTTTTAGAGAGGGCCTCCGCATTTTGATTATGGACGAATGCGGGGGGTAAGGAAGCTAGTCCTAGATAATAAGATTCGTATTGGTTCTTGGAATATCGGAATATTATCGGGTAAGCTAATGGAGGTGGTAGATACTATGATTCGGAGAAAGATTCATATTCTATGTTTACAAGAGACAAAATGGGTTGGAGAAAAAGCAAAGGAGATAGAGGATACAGGTTTTAAATTATGGTACTCAGGTAAAGAAAAGGCCCGAAACGGAGTTGGTATTATCATAAATAAAGATTTAAAGGAGAGTGTAGTAGATATACAATGATATGGTGATCGAATCATGACATTGAAATTAGTGTTAGGAGCATAGGTTTTGAATATAGTTTGTGCTTATGCACCCCAAGTAGGACTAGAAGATAGTATAAAGACAGTTTTTTTGGGAAGAGTTAGATAAGGTGTTTCAAAAGATTCCACAAAGGGAGATGATTTATTTAGGAGGAGATTTAAATGGACATGTCGGTAAAGAGGCATTAGGATATCAAGGGATTCATGGAAACTTTAGTTATGGGGATATAAACGAGAAAGGTAGGGAGATTTTAAATTTTGCTATGTCATTTGATCTCTTTATAGCCAATACAATCTTCAAAAAATGAGATGAACATTTAATTACTTATAAGAGTCGCTTATCACAAACACAAATTGATTACTTTATTTGTAGAAAAAAAGATAGAGCGTGTTGTAAAGATTGTAAGGTAATTCCAGGAGAAAGCTTAACCACCCAACATCGACTTTTAGTTATGGATTTACAAATAAAAAAATGGACAAAGAAGAAAAGAGTGCATCGAGCTATTCGGACTAAATGGTGGAAACTTAAAAGCGAGAAAGAAGATATATTTAAACAGAAAGTCCTTCAAGGAGATGTTTGGAATTATGTTGGCACACCCTCTGATATGTGGAACAATATGGCTATACATATTAGGAAAGTGGCGAAAAATGTGTTAGGGGTATCTAAGGGAGGTGTACCGTTACAAAAAGAAGGTTGGTGGTGGAGTGAAGTAGTACAAAATAAAATCAAGGCAAAGAGGGCATGTTACAAATTACATCATGCTAAGAAAACTAGTGAAACTTTAGAAGCTTACAAGAAAGCAAAGAAGGAAGCAAAAAAGGCCGTTAGTGAAGCAAAAGCTAAGATTTGGGAGGACTTATATAAAAAACTCAACTCAAAAGAGGGTGAAAGAGATATTTTTAGGATAGCTAGGGCTAGAGATAAGAAAACTAAAGATCTTAATTATGTTAGATGCATAAAAGACGAGGATGAAAAAATTCTAGTGACAAATGATGATATAAGAAATAGATGGAAAAACTATTTTTATAATCTTTTTAATGAAAATAAAGATGGTAGTATTAGTTTAGGAGATTTAGCCAAGTCAGAAAAGTATATAAACCACAATTTCTACCGACGTATTCAAAAGAATGAAGTCAAAGAGGCTCTTAAACATATGAAGAGTGGTAAATCGGTAGGACAAGATAATATTCCTATAGAAGTTTGAAAAATACTAAGAGAAATAGGAATCACTTGGCTCACAAGACTATTTAATGAAATATGGAAAAACCAAAAGATGCCCGAGGAATGGAGAGCAAGTACACTTATACCCGTATATAAGAACAAGGGAGACATTCAAAATTGTGCGAATTATCGAGGTATCAAGTTAATGAGTCATACTATGAAATTATGGGAAAGAATTATCGAACGTAGGTTAAGACAAGTATCAAGTACAATAGAGAACCAATTTGGATTTATGCCAGGTAGATCTACTATTGAAGCGATTCACCTTTTGAGACGTCTTATGGAACATTTTAGAGCAAAAAAGAAAGACCTTCACATGATATTTATTGATCTAGAAAAAGCTTATGATAGGGTACCGAGGGAGGTTCTTTGGAGAACTTTAGAAAAAAGAGGTATCCCATTGACATATATCAACCTTATAAGAGACATGTATGATGGTGCAAAAACATGTGTGAGGACTCATGAAGGAATGACAGACTTCTTTGAAGTTAATATTGGGTTACATCAAGGATCAACTTTAAGTCCATACTTATTTATAATGGTGATGGATGAGTTAACAAAACATATTCAAGATGAAGTACCTTGGTGTATGTTATTTGCAGATGACATTGTATTAGTGGAGGAGTCTAAGGAAAAAGTTAATAGAAAATTGGAACTATGGAGAGAAACATTAGAAAACAAAGGTCTCCGACTTAGTAGAACAAAGACAGAATATATAGAATGTAAGTTTGATCATTTGGCTACTTCAGAGGACATAAAAATTAAAATTGACACACATTGCATTCCCCAAAAGGAAAGTTTTAAATACCTAGGGTCAATTTTTCAAAGTGATGGAAGAATTGATGGAGATGTTATACATAGAATTAATGCTGGTTGGTTAAAATGGAGAGGAGCATCAGGTATTCTTTGTGATAAGAAGATACCATTAAAATTAAAAGGTAAATATTATAGAGCAACAATTAGGCCTGCCATGTTTTATGGTTCTGAGTGTTGGGCAATTAATCATCAACATGTACAAAAGATGTATGTGACAGAAATGAAGATGTTGAGATGGATGAGTGGTCATACAAGAAAAGACCGTATACATAATGAGGTTATTAGAAACAAATTAGGAGTGGCACCAATAGAGGATAAAATGAGAGAACATCGTTTAAGATGGTTTGGACATATAGAAAGAAGATCAAAAGAAGAACCTATAAGAAGGTTAGAAAAACTAAATTTGGAAAGTATTAAAAGAGGTAGAGGACGACCACAAAAGTGTTGGAAAGAAACAATAAAGAATGATCTAGCTTATTGGGAGTTAACTGCTAACATGGCACACGATAGGGATCTGTGGAAACAAAGAATCCATGTAGCCGATCCCGTCTAGTATGGGAAAAGGCTTAGTTGTTGTTGTTGTTGTTTGCGTTGTGGACATCGGGTACCTTCTCATTTTATGTCCAAGATATGGATGAAACTACATTGTTTAGATGAACTCAACTTTTCCATGGCAGGAAACAAATGCCATAAACTTAATAACCTGCACAACAATATCCAATATGTAGGAGCTTTTGGTAGGTTATTCACTCTCAGATGGCAGAAACCAATCCATTTATCAGAACATTATGGTGTAGGATTTATATGTTTATGTGATTAAACTTGATGCTTGTGAAGTTGTACCTCTTTATTTAAAGTGTGCTACCTTTTTCTTATTTCTCTTGTTGACGAGTGTTTGTGATTTTGTGTTAGGAATTCTCTTTTCCTAGGACTTTACCTTTGTTATTGTGAAGATATATTTTCTATTTTCTATATTTTTCTATTATTTTTTCTTTTTATTCAATGTATGAGAAGACTTGAGGGCATCAGGGCAAGTCGGGCCCTGTCACATTATGCCTGGTGGAATGGCCACTGGTGCCAGGCCACTAGGGCCAAGGCGCCCGACCCCAACCGCTAGTCCAGCTAGCCGTTGGGGGTTGGCTGGATGTTGTTCTCTTTTTCTCTCTCTCTTCTCCTCCTTCATCCTATATAAAATCTCCCATGTACACTCTCAAATATACACTTTTGTGGCTGATTAATAAGATTGATTTTTCGTTACTTTTGATGCGCCTTTGTTGCACTTGAATGTGATTATAGCATTTTCTAAGGCTTTGTGATAGTCACTTTGTGGTGATATTTATTATTGATCTTTTGCTACTACATTGAAGCATTGTCTTTGTTACATGGTATTAGAGCCATTCTCGATCGTGAGAAAGTGGTTTGTCACCTCGAAAAGCATGCCGATTAGAATTTTCGTCTCTTTGAAAGTTTACTCCTATAAATTTCTTTTCTCCTTAAAAAATAGATGAGAAAGTAGAGTTTAACTTTCGTCTAACACCCTCAAACTACAAAATATGAGCCCAATCGTGTAACCATCCCGTCATTATTTCATAGCGGTTGACAATCCTCCATATTCCAATCTTTGGTTGATGAAAGGGCCCCCTGTATGTGTGTGAAGACTGACCGTTTGTTCTGCATGTAGTTGGAGTTTAGGAGAGATAGTCATTTCCGTTTCTTCTCGGAGATGATAAAATTTCGTAAAAGACACTGTTTGTTGGGACGTGAGAACTTTCTTACTAAGGTAAGTGCATTGTTTAATGCCTAACAATTTTACAATTCCTTGCTTAATCTTCGATGATACTTTCATGTTATGTACTTTTAAATACAAGAGAACAATGTTGCATGAGAGGATTAGTCATTATTTGGTCAATGGTCATGTTACACTAACGTTTGTTTGCTGGAAAAGGAAAAAGATTGTAAAATGCATGAAATGAATTAGTGATAGTCAAAAACAGACCTAGCCTTTACATGTTTGGAAAAACACATGCAAGTTTCTTTATGGTTAATGATAAAAGTTCTGCTACTTCCTAATTGGGTTATCGGTACATGTTTGGTGAAATAACTATTTCATCTTCTGAAAGGTTTTTCCTTTGTACACTATGTTACTTAATTACTTACCAAACATGAATTAATACAAACTCGTGTTTTGTCCTTGGAAGGCTAGTTTTTATTAAAGGTGCAGAATGCTAGGTGAACTTTTAAGTTTTGACAATATGTAAGAGGTATAGTTTTCAACAATTTCAAGTTTTTTAGGTGCATTTCTGAAATTTCCCAAAAGAGAACATAGAATGTCATTGGGCCTTCTACTTCCCGAGCCCAAGTATCTTCTTATCCATGCAAACTGATGTTATGCACTTGGCCGCAGGAATTTTTTATTATTTAGTTTGTGGATAGTAGCCGACCCCATCTAGTATTGGAAAAGGCTTAGTTCTTGTTGTAGCTTGTGGATGTAGCTTAGGATACATTTATGTAGCTAGGAAGATGTCTACTGATCTTGGAAGCCCCATCTCGAGATAAATAAGGCACTTTGATCAAATAATTTTGACATGGATGGGTAGTGTTCCTTTGCTAGGCAAGTTTTGGTGAAGCATATTCCATACCATTTGCTGTAAACTCCTATCCTATTCAGTTTTTCTTGATCCTATTGAGAAAAAGAAAAATGCTTGCCTTTACATTTCTGACTTGTCAATGTTAAATGATATCTAGACTACTTTTTGTGTTCTTGAGAGCATCTGAGATGCTTGAAAAGATGTTCCTTGGTTGTTAATAAGTTTGACTGTATCATGAATCTTTTGATTTTAACAAAGAAGAAGGGCTGATTCCAATCAAATGCAGAATGATATTGCTTGGCATGAAGATAACTGGGACAACAATGACAGCAAATTTCTTGCCTTCACGTATGTGTTCGACTCTGTCATATTGAGTTGTTCCTTTTCTTGGTTATTCATACCTCTTCCTATGGCAATGGTTGGTTACTGGTACTCTTGAAGCCATGCATAACTGCTTTCCTTTTAATATCACGTTTGCTAACATCAAATTGAAAAATCTGCACATGGTTGAGTAAATTTTCACATTTCCAGTCATCACAAGAGCAAATTTTGTATTTGTAGGTTACGTACTTCGTGAAATTTACATGAACATATGAAATTTGCACATGGGGGACCTGTATAAAATTTATGTATATGATATTTACACACCTGCCGACCCCGCCTGGTATGGGAAAATGCTTAGTTGTTGTTGATATTTACACACCTAAAGGGCTAGCAACCATGTCTTAAGTTGTGAAACTTATGCCTGGACATGCACTCTAATTTTCACCTTTCATCCTTTGTTGGAACCTGCAACTTGAGTATTGTTGCTAAAAGCCTAAAATACCATAGGGCTGCTGCCTTACCGATTAAAAAGATTGTTGCAGCTTGAATTAGACCTGCCTTATTGTTGTCTTGAATTCTTAGGCTCCATGATTCACATACTGGAGGTCACATATATGTGGCCTTTAATGCGCACCATCATTTTGTGAAAGCTGCTTTGCCTCAGCCACCTCATAAGCGGCAGTGGTTCAGAATGGTAAGCTTGTTGTTCTGCTATTTTCAGTTGATGACCCAAGCGCCAAAAATAAATCTGAAATCTCAAAGTTGTTCATACCTCCTAGCTTGACTGCTTTCATTTTGATCTCTATACCATTCTTTTTTTGCCTAACAACTCTAAACTATTCTGAACTGGTTCACACTGTGCATGATGACATCAAATCTTGTAGTTTCCATTGTCAATGTTGGCTTTTGGAGAAACTTTCTCCTTGTCATCTGAAACTTAATTAAGGTGCTATATCTTAATTGGATGGTGCTTTTCAGGATTAACCGCTAGTTATTCTTTAGATGTATTTTTAGAGGAAAAGGAAAACAGAACAGTTTCTCATATTTCTGAAATGTTTGCACTCCCTCCATTGATTGGATTTAGATCATGCTTTTTTAGTGGATAAGCCATGATAAACAAATGCACGGGTACAGGCTAAGCTAAAGCCAAAGGATTTAGGATGTTAGAACATGAGTAGCACAGCTTTCTTACTGTGACGTATTACTTTCATGAAAGTCTCCAAGTCTCCTTCAAGGCAGAACTATCCGTGGATGTCCCTCATGGCTAGCCACTTAGTTTAACCACCATTCTTCATCCTTAAGGCTCAGATATATCATTCTAAGATAGCAACTTGTGAGCATCCTTCCGCTTCTTTAAATGGGTTTATCCGTCATCATGAATGTACCTAAGACAGTGACTTGCATTGTTAGTACCTATTGTTGTTGATCTGCAGCTATATATTTTGCTTTTCTAATCACTAAATTTGGCTATTTGTATGACACGATGATATTTTTCATAAGCCCCTGTTAATGCATTGGATCACCTTGAAACTTTCTTTCAGTTTTCTTGGATGAAAGTTTCTAGTTCTCACCTTTACCGATCCAATCTTGCATAGACTTTCATGTTAATGTCTATAGGCCGTGAGATATTTGTTTATGTAAATCAGTGGTTGGTTACATTTAGGTGTTCATATTTGTCATGTTGATACAACACGCAGGTGGATACCAATCTTCCATCTCCAGACGACTTCGTTCATGACGGTGTTCCTGGGATAAAAGCCACTTATAACCTTGCTCCATACTCTTGAATCCTTCTTGTTGCGAAATAAACTCTATGAATACCAACATTTAAGATGAAATAAGTTCATATTTGTTATTATAATATCATCTTTTCTTGGACATGCTAGTGCCGATCACTCTATTACGTACTTGGGGATATTTTTCTCATCCATGCCGATTTGTTTCTCAAAGAATTTAACATCAATAGCTTTGCATTATCTGTTTGATTCCGTGATTCAAGAGGAAACTTCATCGCCTTAAGCATGTTGTTTCCTTAGTGTCTTGGCCCGGTGGAAGATGGCCGAGTCTGCTCAGTCATGAGAAGGTGGAGTCCTTTTTGTGCTTGAGATGCTGTAGTCATGCGACTGCATATGCATGACAAAGTCTCAATGCCGTAACCGAGTAACATCATCCTTGACCCAGTTTGCGTGGGACTGAACATAAAACCTTGAACATTGGCTTGGGCTCGAACCGTTAATTAGTTAAATTTGCTTTGAAGCTTGTGCAACTAGAGACAGTGCAAATAAGGTAAATTTGCTTTGAAGCTAGTGCAACTAGAAACATAGTGCAAATAGGGTAGGCTTGTAGTCTACGGAACCTAGTTTGTCTTGTACCAAGCGCATCAATGGGGCTTGATTGATCTTGCCTACGTTATATGTATGCAAATATCTCAATTCTATTCAGATGTTCCAATGTTTAGTCGTGTACGAGTAAACTCCAGGTCCTGATATCCTACCATGCCTGTACAACTTGTCGCATTTTGTCTTGAAACAGTAAACAATGAAGACAGAACGGCTACCACGAAGTGACACCGTGCTGAGAGTTCCACAAAAGCCTCAAAGCTAGTGAGAGGAGGTCTGCATCTGGTAAGGGTCCCCTTAACCTTCTGCTAGTCAATTAAAAAACATGAAATATAACGGGAGTGAGGGGATGTCGCGTGGCATCATCTGTCATAAGGATCATTTGTGAGGTGTTATCTGTGACACGGCAACATGGAGACTACCTTGACAGACAGATCAATTTATTTAATATTTATATTTGAATTGTAAAACACTAATTTTAATAAATATTAAAAAATTCATGTCCATCACGTCTCATTTTGGCAATTTCTCTTTTTGTTTCTGCAACAAAATGGTACAAAAGCACAGAAACATGTGCATTTTCATGGTTAAAGATTTTTCGCAGCGAAACAAAATCCTGGTAAAATCCTCGCCTCAACCAGGACCCCCTTTACCTTGTTCTTCTGACTCGGGGTATCGGTCCTTTTTCAGAACCATTCTCCTCGATCTTCGTGCCAATACCCTAATATTTTCTGCTATAGTGCAGGCAGTGGCCGGACGATATTTTCTGAGACACACACACAGAAGGACGCACACATACGAATGTTGCAGGTGTTCTTCCTCAAGGTGAAAGAAAGTGGGGTCTTCTGCATTTATTAGTTCCTGTCAGTTGCTCTGTCTCATATTGTGGAATGCATACAAACAAAAGCAAATCTCAAAATATTCGTGCAGATCAGACTGCTACGATCGGTCACAGGAATGTACTTGCACCGTTTCCAATTTGGCCATTGAGTAAAAACCAGTCATGCAAATCACGGTGCAATAACAACTGAGGTCAAGTGAGCTGTTCTTGCTTATACCATTTGGCGTCATTATGTGTGGGCGCATATGCGTGTGTTTGGAGAGTACATTTGTTGTCATTGTTGGTTTCACGTGATGGGGTTTTGGCAGTAAGCATTCAAACTAGGTACACACTAGCGAGATGCGGATCTAGACTAAGCCGGACATAAGAGAACTACACAAAGAAGCTATAGCCCAGGGTTTGACCCATGACTGTAATATATATATATATATATATATATATATATATATATATATATATATATATATATATATATATATATATATATATATATATATATATATATAGTTGGCTCTCCCTGAAAGAAAGCTTCTATGTTCCATGGCTGCTTCTACAGTTATCGTTATAAGCCATCTTTTTTCCAAAAGCCGCAACCTTTCTCTCAAAATCCTTGCCGCAAGTTTGTACTTAAAATACCACTGTAAATCAAGTTCAATGAGATGGGCCTTTTTAATGTGGCTTGTTTCAAGTGCTCATTTATATGGGCACATAAGCCAAGCGAACACGAGCTTGTCTAGAATTCTTGTACTTCGATACAGTTTTCGTTGGAAAGTAGACTTGACTTGTTTCTCATTAAGTGTAAAGTTTAGCTTTTCAATGCAACCTTTATTCTGAAAAGAATAAGTCTGCTGTCCTGACACACTAAAAGCTTGCACTAGTTGGAATATCACGTTTGCCTATAGTGTTTGATGTAAATATGACATATAGTCAAGGCTACCAGCTTACAAAAATATGAGATGAGAGCTTCCAACCTTTCACAGCTTTGTTTATACGAGCCGACCACAGCTTCTCCGGTTTGGCATCCCACGTTTCAAAATTCAGAGCATAGTTTCAGGATGCAAACCATGGAAAGCAAGCAGATCAGAAGTTGTTTCTAACTAGCACAAAGCAGGTTACAGAATTTATACGCGTTTTCAATAAATATAGCACTATTGAGATGCGGATATGATTCAAGATGGATCAAATGATGACTAAGAATCCATGCTCGACCCCACTTAGTGTAAAAGGATTCGGCTTCAATTTGCCTAAGAGTCACCTCTCTCTCTCTCTCTCTCTCTCTCTCTCTCTATATATATATATATATATATATATATATATATATATATATATTATGGAAATTGGGAGTTGTTAGACACCCTATGCAATTGTATTGATGACATAGATTGTCAACATCAACAAGAGAATTAATGTCATTTAATGCATATGAGTTCATTAAAGGCGAAACGGAATGGGTTCCTTGATTACTACTACTATTTGATTGATATAGTATAGGAGGTTGGCTT
The DNA here is from genome assembly GCA_036023115.1 of Brasenia schreberi. Classification (NCBI taxonomy): domain Eukaryota; kingdom Viridiplantae; phylum Streptophyta; class Magnoliopsida; order Nymphaeales; family Cabombaceae; genus Brasenia; species Brasenia schreberi. The sequence goes on along the minus strand of JAYKKT010000060.1, from coordinate 12,421,880 downwards.
GCTCGTTATTGATGCTATCAATTTATGTTCGGCCATTGCTTTTTGAGCATATGAGTATAATAATTTTGCTATTTTTTATACTCATGCTACCGAAAAACAATAGATAAAACAAGATGAGAAGGATTAAATTTTCCTATATATATTTATATAACACTGAGTGAGGGAGAGAGAGAACCAAGCATATGTATATGCAAACCACCAATGCAAACAACTCTCGACTGGTAATCAAGATGGATGGTCGAGATTTAAAAAGGAAAAATACTTTTCTGTTTTAGTGGGTGCACTTGATTTTTTTTTTTACATTTTAAATCCAATTTCTTGCCATTTACTAATCTAATGGTTAAGAGTTATTTACATGGGGATTATATAGGATCCACGTGCGTGACCCACTAACTGGGCGAGAATGTTCGGTTTTGGTTTGATTTGAGTTATTGTACTCTAAACCTAATATGTTTGCTGCTGGTTGTATTTTAGATTTGGTCTAAGTCTATATCTAATCTAGTTTATTTTTTGGATTTGGTTTTTCACCTCTTATATCCAACTAAAAATAAGTAGTTAACTTTTTCAAAGATTTTGCAGGCTGCCCTAGTTGCGACCCAGTATACCAAATTGAAGCGTCCACTCCACGCCTTTTAGTCGTTGTCTCTGTTGGGAAAAATCAGAGAGCCAACATGAGGCGACTGTCCGCAACCCCTGTTGAATTTCTTGAGAACCACAAAAGCATCATTCATGAAAACCTTATCTTTACTTCGGCTTCACTCCAGATACAATGAACTACACTTTACAGATGAAGTATGGTTTGTACCAATGCTTTAGGGTTCATTCGTATGGTGGAACTTTTGTGTGGAATTGGTACTGAGGTGCCAATTCATTTGCAGGGTTCAGAGTTCCATGCCTAAAAGTTTTATGAATTTCACAAAATTTCATGAAACAAACAAGCCCTTATTGGTTCCATTTACTTGGCCGTGACTCGGTCTTGAAGGCATTGGCATTGCGAAAACGCGTTGGGCAGGCTGAAGCCAGTTGCACGCCCCGGGTACCGAACTCATGACCTACAACTTGTGAGTTGACCCCCTAGCCAGGTGATGATCTGTTGCCCTTCGTGCTGAACCTATAGCCTTTTGAAATACAATAAGATCATATGTGCACATGAACATCGTGAAAAATAGCAGTAGCCGTAAAGTTTAAGTTGGTAGTCTTCTAAAATGCATGAAAATAACATGTACATTCAAATTTCATACATCAACTTCGTAAACACACTATTATACACATGAATTTTACATGCTAACATAGACCAAACGAAGTTCATGGTGGTGGCCACCATTCAATCGAGTGTTCCCTTTCACTGGTGTTGCTTTCTCATCCTTTATTCTAGCAAAATGCCATAACTTCCCCGAATTATCTACTACTAAGATCTGCCCAAAGAAGGCGATTGTCCTCTAGAGTCATCGCCACGGTTCGATCCTTCCCAAAGAGATTTTCCACCATCATGTAAATAACATTCAAAGAAACCTTTGAATTTACTCCAAGTATCAAGACACATTTATCCCAAAAGACTAGGGTTTCAATTGATATTGCTGACTAACTAACCTTTACTACATCACTTAAAGCCACATCTGCTTGTGCATTGTAACTGTTCATGATACATAGAAAGGGTAAATGTCTACCACATTGTCCAGCCATTCAAACACGTCCTGAATGTGTTCCACAACAAATAAGTGTCTCCCCTATTTAACAAGAAATAAAGTCTCCCAAGGGACCTCATAATTGATGTGTTTAGACCACATAAATGAATGACACAAACATAGGAGCTACTTTAAAGAGAGTAAAGGCTCACAAAGTGGCCTCCCCCCTTTTCTCCAACCTCATAGTTTCCCATGGGAGAGAGAGGGGTCCCATTTCCCTTACCATGGAAAGATGTTCATACAGAAATTAAAGGCCAAACATCTTTCTAGGCAAGGCAACCACACTCTTAATGAACAACTAAAACAAATTTCTGTTTTTTTTCTTTCTTTTGGACAGTGGCAATAACTGTGAAAATAAAGGGAAAAGGAAAATTGGTGTGAAGGAAGGCCATTTGATGGGTGAGCTAGAGAAAGACAGGCAGTATATGGGTTAACTTGAACTCAAGAAGTGGGTAAATAAAATGGATGAACTTAAATTAAGCTCGTAGTTCAGCTCGGATTTGCCCTGTGCCAAGATTGTTAACATTCCTTTTGGAACTCAACATGAGCTGGCTCGTTAAGCTATACAAACTGAACCTAAACAATGAAGAGTTGTTATTTTCAGTGAACATTATGTTCAAACAATGTAAAGCTTATATAACTGAGCTCCAAGTAAGCTGGCATGCTTCAATAAGCTAACAAGCTTATCAACAAGTGGAACTTAAATTAGTGAACAAGCCATGAACAACCCTATGACACTGGCACACTGATAGAAACTTGTCTGGATGAGAAATTAGTGAGCAAGCCATGAACAACAAGTGTTATCCAACATTTCAATAAGCTGAACAAGAGTTTAAACTCAAGAAGCTTAAAATTTGTGATTATTTTCTTTGGAAAAAACGACATCTTTCTAAATTAAGTTAAGATTTCTAATGTTATCTTTATTTTAAAAGCAAAACTCTACCTGTGAGGACATGTACAATCATGCAACTAAATGTGTATTCATGTTTACATAACTTGTATACATGTAAATATCATATGCACTCAACTACACAAGCTCGAAGCAGAAGGCATTGACTCCATACACTCTTGAAATTGAACTAGGGCCTGGACCTGGTGAATTGTTCATTCTGGGCACACCCCACACTCGCCTCCACACTCATTGTTGATCTTTCTAACCCGTTAATTTGAATCTCATGGCTCTAGACATCCACCAGCCAAACCCTCTTTGAGCTTGAGCTGTTTGAGCTTATCTCACATAACTATACAACCCTAACTCTCTGTATAGCTTAGCTTGTGTGACTCATAAGACGAGCCAAGGTGAGTATTGAACACGACTCGGTGAACCAAACAATGAGCAGCTCACCTTCAGTAAATGATCTACATTGAGCTGAAATGGGACATCATGAAATTTTAAAATTCAAAAGAAAAACAGTAGCTTATATATGATATTGTGACCTTCAAACTTACTTGGCCCACCCTAAACACCTCCGTAGTCTATTCGCCCCACCATACAGGAATTTCTAGATCTGCCATTGCTCGTCTTGTTTCCCGAGATGGGGCATCCTGAAATCTTAAAATTCAAAAGAAAAACAATAGCTTATATATGATATTGTGACCTTCAAACTTACTTTGCCCACCCTAAACTCCTCCGTAGTCTATTCACCCCACCATACAGGAATTTCTAGATCTGCTATTGCTCGTCTTGTTTCCCGAGATGGGTCATCCTGAAATTTTAAAATTCAAAAGAAAAACAGTAGCTTATATATGATATTGTGACCTTCAAACTTACTTGGCCCACCCTAAACTCCTCCGTAGTCTATTCACCCCACCATACAGTAGATCTGCCATTGCTCGTCTTGTTTCGTCGACCCCGTAGGGGCCCACACGAAACAGGTCAAAAGCCAAATTCGTCTTTCTTCTCAGCAAGACCCAATTCATATCTTAACCAGTTAGTTCAGTTCGAAGTTTCGTGTTAGTTACCGATCCACGTTATAAAAGCCAAAGACGACAAAATAGGAACAAGAGGAAGAAAAGAAGCAAAAGGTGTAGTTGAACAGTCCTTTCTGATTCAAACCCAACACGAAAGCAAAGGAAGACTTGTTCTTCCTTGCTTGAGTGAAACTCCAACGAATAGGTCAAAAGAGGAAACCAAGAAAACGTTTTCGAAAATCGATAGCAATCGAGAAGCTTCAGCGGTCCACCGATTACCGAGTTAGCCGTTGCTCCTTTATTCATTCAAATAAAATGAATAATTTTCCCCAGAAAAAGGAAGCACAAGTCCAACGTCAGGCTTGTGAGTCTGAGCAGGAAGCTTGCTTCGTTCATCTCAAATAAAAGAAATAAAAAAATTTGAAAGAAAAACATACCTTGGTTAACTTTTAGGTCTAACCATGGTTGGTTACCTTTAGCACCTGTTTGTTAGCTAGAGCACTCAGTGTCAAGCTGTCTCCAACGTTCCAAAATATTTAAAATTAAAAAAATATCATTTTAATAGAAAAACAGTAAAATGATTAGGAAGGTTGGTGCTTCTACAATACAATGGTGCATGAATAAAAAATTAAATTCATAATGGTGGGTTGGTGCATATGTCCCCAGCCTACCATGTTCAAACCAAACCAATACTACAGTTTCTATCTTTATTTTTTATTTTTTGAAACCCAAACAATAGACTTTAATACAGAAAATAGCTAAAACCCTCTTCATTAGAAAAACCTTTGGAGGCACAACCAATACGTTAAGGTCCTGAGTTCAATACCGGTGGTACGCACCTTCTACTTTTGAATTGTAAAAATCAAAGTGGAATGTCCAATGATCGATACTGGGGGGCTGCTTATCTTGTAGGTGTCTAAATAACACCAACTTAACCTATCTTATCAAGAATAATGCACAAAGAGCAATAGTTGATCTGGTTAAGGGTTCGATTAGCAAGATAAAGATCACGAGCTCAATATCCGGGGTGTGTATCTAGCTTTAGCTTTCCTATTATACAAAAACACAAAAACAATAATAAATTCTAATAAAAATCCAGCTTTTTCTTGTTTGGCTTTGTCAAAAGATAAAAATCATTTGCCTATCTCAAAAAAGGAAAACATAAAAAAAATCATTCATCAGGTCCTTTCTTACTCGATCAACGGCTAGAAAGACCTGGATTACGAAAAAGTGTACCTTGCAAAAAAGATTTTATTATCGCACGCCAATATTATCATTAAATCCTTTTTCCTTTTCCCCTTTTTTAGTGATTCCTGATTTCCTTCCTTAAAGCAAATCGTTGAATTTTTTTTGCTTTTCCGAACTACCGACTTGGTCCCATGGTCTTACGCCAACGCGTATGGGAAGAACACCAGAAGCTTCCTCATATTTTATTTTCTTTTTTAACCATAAGAATCTTTTCTTCTTCCAATATTTTGTTCATCGAGTGTTGCTACAAATTGAAAACCTTAGCAAAAGCTCTATGAAAAATTAATTATTTTAAATATTGTTTTGGTAAAATATAAATATTATACTTTTAGTTATAATATTATATAATTAATGTAGAGAAAATGAAACAAGCGTCGGGGTGGGGACCACAGAGCAATACAAAGGTAGGCCATCCAGCCGTTGCTTAGTTGTCCTATTATTATTGATTGATTGAGCTGAGAGAAGGACCCATTCAGCCTTTCCTCCTTATTATATCTTCTCTCGCTCCCCCTATTCTCCTTCCGCTTGATAGTAGAGAAAGCAAAGAGTGCGAGAGACAGAGAGAGGAGAAGAGGAAGAAGATCGAAAATGACTTCCTCAACGCTGTCATTGTTGATGGTATTGTCGATCGCCGTTGCTGCCTTCGCGCAGGGTCCGTCTGCCGCTCCGAAGAGCGCCCCACCCGCCTCCCCATCTTCTTCTCCGCCACCCTCCGTTGCGCCTCCGTCTAAGCCGCCTACCACCCCTCCCTCCGCCTCTCCTCCTTCCGTCACCCCACCCTCTGCTCCCACACCCTCCGCCCCCACTCCCTCTGCTCCTACATCGTTGCCGACAGCAACCCCGCCTTCGACTCCTGCCCCGTCCTCTGCTTCTTCGCCGTCTGCCAACCCTCCCTCTCCTCCGTCTCCGCCCTCCGCCACCAGCCCGTCCTCCTCCAGTCCACCCTCCGTCTCTAGCCCGCCTTCCACTCCGCCAACCACCACCCCTCCTTCCGCTGCCGCTCCTCTTGCTGCCGCCGGATCCGCATTGTTCGTCGCCGTCGCCGCTTTCTTCTTCTGATTGCCCCTGATGGGTGGTCCTCTCTCCTCATCTCTTGCTAGAGATGGTGGCGACGTTGTTTTGAAGTTCTCTTCTTTTTTCGATTTTTTCTCTTTTACTGGTTATTGTATTCTTCGTTCTTCTTGTTCATGGTTTTACTGGCTGTACTGTGACATTTGATCTCTATTATTGCTTCTATTCAGGGATTCTTTTTCTCTTCTTCATTACTGTATCAGGCAGATGGTTTACATTATGATTCTCACTATAATTATAATTGGTTATTTGACTATGAGGCGCTCACTCTGTAACTTGCCATAATATCGTGACCATGGTTCTCGTGTAGATGAATAAATTTCTCATCTTCTTTAGATATAGAGAGGTCTATCTCTTTTTTCTGGAGTCTTTGTCACTCCTCTCCTTACAACCACTGAACCAGAGACTAAACCTTTCATTAGAGAGCGGAATCTCGTCTCAACGATTGATTCGTCCTTTTGTGATTCGTTTGAAAAATCAGAAAGAGAGATTTTGAAATTTGGGTGTTCTCGATTAATTTAATGGTGGTTGTCATTACGTGGTATATGACGAACAGCTGTAATCAGAGCTATTATTATTTTGTGACGTCCAGCACATGGCCACCACCTGCTCTATCTGTTTGCTTCATATTTTTGTTTTTCCTGGGTAACTCTCTTTTGATGTGTTTCTGTTTATAAACTCGTACTTTTATGAATTTTTTAAACCTAGCAGGTTGCCTCATGCATGTGACCGAGGATGAGTTGCCTTGCCATGTGCGGGTTGGTCCCTCCAATCTATGGGCTGCTTTTCTTAAGATTTACGCAGAAAGAGAGATAGATATTTTAATGGGTTTTGATTTAGAGTGAGATCGAAGTCAGTAAGGTTAGATGGTGTTGAGTTGGTAAGCGTCCTCTTCTCTTGCCTTTCCTTTTGTATGCTCTATTCCTTTTCTTTGAGCAGCTAGCAGCCATGTTAGGTTTTGGCAGAGGATGAGTTGAGTTGCCTTGCCATGTGCGGGTTGGTCCCTCCAATCTGGGCTGCTTTTCTTAAGATTTACGCAGAAAGAGAGATAGATGGAAAGATATTTTAATGGGTTTTGATTTAGAGTGAGATCGAAGTCAGTAAAAAGGTTAGCGTCCGTTTCTCTTGCCTCATTTTGAAAAGAATGCTATTCCTTTTCTTTGAGCAGCTAGCAGCCATGTTAGGTTTTGGGGAGTAGGACGGTTCTCGGGTTCCCTTTTGAGATACGTGGCCCATACATTGAGTGGAGAATACTCTGCTGGCCCCCCTGAACCTTTTGTTACAAGTACTGTGGTGTTCACAAGTCTCTCTCCTCTCTCTTCACCCGTTCGAGAAAGAGAGAGGGTGCTAAAAGCACAACATTGTTCATGTCATTTTCTTCCTAGGGTTCCTAGGGTATGTGAGAGTATATACACAGAGTAAAGAGCCCTTGAATCTTGATTATTAAGTAAACTCTCTCTCTCTCTCGTCACCCGTTCGAGAAAGAGAGAGGGTGCTAAAAGCACAGCACTGCGGATATAAAGAGCCTTTGAATCTTAATTTTAAGTAAACTCTCTCTCTCTCTCTCTCTCTCTCTCTCTCTCTCTCTCTCTCTCTCTCTCTCTCTTCACCCGTTCGAGAAAGAGAGGGTACTAAAAGCACACCATTGTTAATGAATCTAGGCATTTTCTTCCTAGGGTTCATAGGGTAAATATATATAGAGAGAGTATTATGGTCGGATATATTCATAGGGTAAATATATATATAGAGAGAGTATTATGGTCGGATATAAAGAGCCCTTGAATCTTGATTATTAAGTAAACATTCATATAACATGGAGAGTTATGTACTCTTTGTTTCAGGCGTTTTATTGATAAGCTCAATAGGAGAGTTTGTGACTTGCACTCGCAATCTCAATGTCGGGCATTTAAAAGAATTGCCAATTCTCTTTTTCGTATTGGGTTTGGATTTGAATCAGATTCTGATCCAGGCTCATCTTGGCTCGCATACACCACCATATATTGCATTGCATTTATATTTGTTAGAAAGATGTTCTAACCAAATAGACGGTCGGTTCATTAAGAGGTTTTCTTCACAAGAAGGTTCAAGTGAAGCAACAATTACGTTTTCTCGTCGAGATTATGTAAAAAATTTAAATTTTGTTGAGCTCGTTTCTCAAGCTGAAGTTCAGTTCCTTTAGCTTGCAGCTCATCCAGCTATGAAACTCTAACTCAATTCATCTTAAATGAGCAAAATGGACAAGCTAAGAAGAAGCAACAATCTAATGAAACGAGAATCACTAAGCCAAGCTTCAAACTCGATTCATCTTAAATGAGCAAAATGGACAAGCTAAGAAGAAGCAACAATCTAATGAAACGAGCATCACTAAGACAAGCTTGACTCATCCAGAACCTTTGGCACCCTTTGCTAACGACCTCGGTTTGGTGGTCTCTGTCCTCCATTTTTTATCCTCACTTACTGAAGGGTCCTCCGTCTAGGTGGGTCAGCCGAACGTGGAAAGCCTGTATCTGAAAGCTTGTTTGGCTTTGACTTGGCTGGCATTAGGACAAGAATCGTGTGTTATGTCGAAGTTTATTTGGCTTTGACTTGGCTGGCAGGGTTGAGACTCTCCATAACCAGCCAAACGATGAAATCTCTCTCTCTCTCTCTCTCTCTCTCTCTCTCAAGATGGAAAACAGCGGTATGCAAGGTGGAAAAGGCTGGCAATGGATGGCACACTTGCAGTGAGTGTAAGGATTGTGGGCACCGTCAGATATGTTTCCTAGTTGGATTCCAAGCTCAGCTAACAAAAGAAAAGAAAATAATATTTTGTGGTTTGTTTTTTTCCTCAAGAAGATCTACTAAATTAACTCGCTTATTAAATCATTTATATTGTGTTAAAACCTATAAGGAGATAAAAAAATTCGTCAATGTTAATATCCCATTACACCGAAGTTTAGGGATATATATTTGCTGATTTAATTATTTTCGCAGAATGTGAAATAAAGGAGAAAGAAAAAACATCTTATCGTAATAGACCTTCTTGGTGTTCATGTTGCCAAGAAGGTAGGTTTATCTTGAGATTTTTTGCGGGATTTATATTATTTGTTTTCTTATTGATTTTTTGTTCATAATAATTTTAACTACACTAAGATTGAAAAACAGCATTTCTTTGGGCCGTGTGAAAACAAAGAATCCATGTAGCCGACCCCGTCTAGTATGAGAAAAGGCTTAGTTGAAAAGGCTTAGTTGTTGTTATTGTTGTAGGGAGACAAGTGAAAGCGGCCTGGAGATGCACACATGATTTCAGAGTTGAGAGGTGAAGGCTCAGATCAGGCAAGTAGTAAATCGACAGTTTCAAGAGCTGAACCAAAACAAGGTTGGCTTTAGTTCTACTTTGAAACTGTTGGTTGCAGTTGTGGTTCAAGTTTGAGTGCTAAATTTTGGGGAATTTAAAAAAAAATTATTAAAAAGTTGAAATTATAAAAATATGGAACCAGCGGTTCTCCAATTCCTTGAAAGGTGGAATTGAAAGTAAATCAGATGGGTTCTCGTTCCAGGTCTATTGACTGTTTCCAGTTTCAGCCCATAGTTTCAAACTGCCGATTCTGGTATTTTAAAAAAGTTTTCTTATAAAATTTAATTTTTTAATAAAACTATTGGTTGTGTTAGGCTTCTGACAGCCAACATAAAACTTTGTTGGACTTATTTACCATGGATTCTACAAATTATGATAGGTCTATGTGGAAACAAAGGATCTATGTAGCCGACCCCATCTAGTATGGGAAAAGGCTTAGCTCTTGTTGTTCTTGTTCCGAACTCAAACCGAAACCAGTGGTTCTGAAACTGGCCTGGCCCATACCATCTTAACATTATGAGATAAAAGCCTAACATTTAATTATAACTTTGCTTCTTCCATAAGTCTAAAAATAATGCACCAGGCTAACTGAGCAGGCTTCATCATTTCATTAACACACACACACACACACATACACACACACACACACACACACACACACATATATATATATATATATATATATATATATATATATATATATATGTAAATTCATTACTGTGAGCACATACTTATTACTTTTAGATAGCAAGAGTGTAATAATAATGTCTTTCATACTTTTTCAAAATCTTAAAAAAATATAAATTACACTCATGCCATCTAAAAGTAGGCATATCAAAGATGGGCAGAATCCTGTTTTCCTATATATATATTTGTTACTAGAGGAGGTCAAAGCCTTAACACATATACCCGTATATATGTAAATTGAGTTAACACTTTGGGTGCTCGTTTCATTAATATTTAAACATGACATGAATTCACCATTTTTTTAAAAGTTAAGGCATGTGGATTTCATTTTCAAGATCCACCTCACCACGGAAAACTGGCGAAAAAAAAGGATAGCTAAGCCCTGAGCTATAATTGTATGCTACGGTTCAAATTGTGGGTAGTGTTATAAACCAATAGGAATCTCGCCTTGCAAAAGAAAGAAAGGTATACATAAGATGTAATACACACTAAACCGTAGGCTATAAGATAGAACTCAAGGAAGAACCATAAGATTGTCCTCACCTAGCAGGGAAAATGTTGGGTATACTTTAGTAGTGTATTCCCCAACACTAAGACTCATCAATAATTGTGCAGCGATTAAATTTATAGGGGTTTAAATCTCGCCTTGCAAAAGAAAGAAAGGTATACACACACACACACACACACACACACACATATATATATATATATATAAAGTTGATATACTTATAGGGGTTTAAATCTTGACAAATTTATAAGTTTAGAAATATGAATTTCATAACCTCATATACATATAAATTGTGGATCGTAGATCCAAGTAATCTCATAGTATGATACATTGTATTAAAAAATCCTTAAATTTATAGAATCATGGTTCATAACTGAACCAAACTGGAATGAGCAGATCGGTATGGATTAGTTCTGGCCATAGCACGGTTCGGTTCTCTGAAAGTTGAGAACCGAAACTAGCGATTTGGTTCGAGGTTGAAGCTAGAACTGAACCAAATCAAACCGTGAACACCCTTACCTACATGCTATTAATGCTCTTTTGAGAAATTAACTAATGCACGTAAAACTCGAGATAGGTCAGCTATGGTTAGAGTTGTGTCATAATGTTCATATTTGACTGGGTGTATTCATTGTATGTTTAGAATTGTCGTAAGGTTTTCTATCTCGTTACTCGTATTTGATTAAATTTGGTGCATCTCTCTACTTCTTCGTTGTTTTGTTATTGCGCCATTTTGTGCTGGATTGATGCAGTTTGGTGTTTCCTCTTGTTTTCTACCATGGCGAACAAGGGCTCATGCAGAAGACCAAGTTAGTGACGAATAGACTATGGTTTTAATGGTTTGTCATTCTAATCACCATCTACTCTTAATGACGGTTGTCCAAGCCGCCATGGAGGCGAATAACTCTCCTCTTGACGATGGTCTGCAGCCTAATACAATCTTTCAGGTGTAACCACTCATCATAAACACTAACAATTAATGATTAAAATGACAATATATATATATATATATATATATATAGAGAGAGAGAGAGAGATTGGATTTTGTCCACAGTCCCCCATTACTTTTTCAAAACTCTTTAAAAAATTTAAAATTATATTCATGCAACTCAAAAGCAATAAATGAGCATGAATAAACAAATGAAATCCAATTTTCACACACACACACACACACACACATATATATATATATATAGAGAGAGAGAGAGAGAAAGAGAGAGATTGGATCATGCCCAGTAATGTCCCACTATTGTGTTTTAGAAGATAGTGTAATAATTGTCGTTTATATATATATATATATAGAGAGAGAGAGAGAGAGAGAGAGAGAGAGTTGTCATACTCTCATTTATGTTAAACCATTTACGTTAAAACTAACAATCGGATTGAATGGATAGATGATGTAAATAAACATACCAAAAACACATGACATATTTTATATTTTTCATTTTACAAAAAGCAAAGTTTATCTTTTGTTTTTTATCTACATCATCTCCTCTGTCAGAGACGATTTAAATTGACATAAACAGAGTAACGTGAACGGAAGTCTAGCAACTCTCTTCCTATATATACACAGACAAAATTTGGTTAACAAACTTTAGACGGATGGGCCAAAGAAATAATCGTCTAATTAATATACTTTACATCACTTAAAACCAACTCTTGATCATACATTTGGACTATACTCGCTGCACTTTCTGTAATTATATATTACGTATTGTGAAGGAGTTTGGTTGAGTAACACATCTGCTTAGCATGGTGAAGGATGATTAATGCCCTCGCTGCTACTGCGTTTATGTGCTTCTATATTCTGAGTGGAGGACACCAATATCAGAATGCATTAACTTATATTTATGCAAGTGAATTCACTATGGGAAAAGAAACCTGACATCAACACACATCCAACTTGAGAGTTTCCCTTGTCGTCCTTGGATCATCTATGTATAAAATAGGTGAACTTGAAGATTTACCTAAGAGGAGATACCCACAAGGGGCAGACAGACCTCAGTGGTTCCACAATGAGGTTTTGGTGCCGTTTGAGTTCTCGGGTCCATCGCGGTCTCAGCTCCTTCCGGTCACAAGGAAAGAGGGGAGGTGACGCAGAGAAAGCTTGGAAACTCTTAACATGTCCAAATCCTCCTTCATAGTATACAACACTTCAAAAAGGAAATCTTTCTATGAACTGCCCATTCTCTTTCAAAATTGATAAGTAGATAAGGTAGTTATTAGCAGGGCCAAATATGGAGCAAGATGAACCAATCAAGTTTATGGTATTTGGATCAATGTCGTGTTAGCCGACCAACCTGATCGACCGAGTTGGCCCAAGCTGTGTCTTCCCAATAATAAGACCATGGTTAATTCACCAACTCAAACCAGTGAACCATGACCTAGTTGACGGTGCCTGTCGGGTTCCGGGTTGGCCAACTATGGCTGAAGCCCTGAAACCAACAAATCCATTGATTAGAAAAGAGAAAGCTTAATTATGATTTGAGTACATATTGAACTCTAACTACTTGCACTAAACCCACATTATTATATGGTTTTTATAACCTTAGTTGTTAAGGAACATTTGGACTCTCTCTTTTCCTATTCCCTTTGTATGCATGGGCGACGTAATGTGGTGGATGTGCCTTACAAAAGAGAAAGCTTAATTAGTTCTCTTTTCCCATTTGAAATTCTAAAAATTTTCAATTACGTATTGAAATTTTAAAAAGAATTTTAAAATTGAGACTAAGTCTTATGACCCAACACCCTTCGACCCGAGTCACTTTAGCCTGAGTTATGTTTGTGCAATGTCATTTTGTGAACGTATTAGAAGTAGGTCTACCAGAACCATGGTTCGATCTTTTTACCTACTTTAGGTGGACACATGCATGGACTTCTCGGGTTGTGTTCATAGAGGATAGAGACCTCCCAATTTTTGGATTGATTCAGAATTTCATTGGAGAAACTAGGTTGAGTCTCGACTCGAACTCGAACTATATTTTACAACTATGTCACGAAACAAATACGATTCATGTTCTTGTATAAGACACTTTAAATACATTATACTTTTTTTTGGGGGCGAAACACACCCTCGGTATCTAGACACGGGAACGGCCTCGAATAATCCGGTTCGAGCAGGTCAGTGCACTATGAGACACAGCTCCCCGGGCACTGGTTTCCTCTATTCACAGGACGGGTCGAACTCGAGACATTGCTTGAGGGGACGACTGTCGAGCCACTTGACCCAAGCAAACGTTGGTCATTATCCTTTGTTTTACCTCACTAGCTATATTTATCATTGGCCCAAGCACGTAGCAGTATGCCCAACCCGAGTTTTATTATTGGAAAATAAAAACATAATTTTCTTTTTCAGGTCAAAAGTGGATCAACTTATACTCAATTCATTAAAAGAAGGCACTTTCCAGACTTTAAAATATTCAACTCAGGTTAAGTGGTGGTTGTTGATGGCAGATCATGTTGGTCCATATTACTGGACAAGAAATTCCAAAAAACGTGGTCACTCACAAGCAATATAAAGCAAAAGAGTGGTCCATATCTGAAAATTTCCCAAAATATGTGAAGCATTGTTCATCCATAGGAATTAGATTTTGGAAGGAGTTTCCTCAAGGGAAACAAGTTTCTTAATATTTAAAAATTAAAAAAAATTGTAAGGCCATTGATTTTCTCAAGCCTTAAAGTACCTTTCTTTTCTAAAGTAGAAGAGGAAGCCAAAGTGAGATGCACGCCCCGCTAACTCATCACATTCAACTTGGTAGTTGACCCCTTAACCAAGTGAGCTATTGCCTCGGTCCTTTCTACTTAAATCTCAATGAATTCTCACCAAGTGGGAGAGGTATTCAGGTGCCTAAAATAACAGAAATTAGGAATTACTATTTGCATACCCTTTTACTATTCAATTTTTTTTTTAAATATCAAAATTATCATTCAACACTTTCTCTCTTCTTTTCATACCAAATTATGACATCCTCTTTTTTGTACTCGTGATTGATACTTTGTTCATTTTTTGCTATAGTTGCTTTTTTGCTGCAGTGGGACAATGCAAAAATATACTCTTATGAACTTCGCAAAAAAAAAAAAATCTTTAAAAATAAGGTGACAATATAGAGATTTGGGTGAGCACATACGCATTGGTAGCCCGGTTAATTAAACCACTGCACGGTGCACACGCTTTGATGGTGGGAGGCATCTCTACCAACTCTCTGGTGCTAACCTCACTAGATTAGGAATCGAGTATACTACATGCTTTAATCAAAATGCTGCAGGTTCTGTGTTCTCTCTATAAAAGCTGCTCATGATCTTCTTGGCCTTATCAATCTCCTCTCTCTCTCTCACACACACACAGACACACACACATATGGCCATATCAAATGCGGCCATGGCTATCCTGACTTTGTGCTCAGTGATCACGGTTCCAATCTCGGCAACAGATTATAATGTTGGTGACAGCAATGGATGGGTGCAGGAAACGGACTACACTCAATGGCTCAGTGGCAAAACGTTCGTTGTTGGCGACAACCTAAGTCAGTAGTCTATCCTTTTCCTTAACCTGGAGTTATACATCTACATTCTGTATAAGTACCTCACAATAATCTGACCTTTCAAACATTCTACTCAAAATTTGTCATCAACTAAATGTCTTTGCAGCTCATATTTTCCAAATACATGCTCGATCCTCAAAGGACAAAAATATATTCAAGTTGCTGACTTTCATGTTTTATCGAGTAAATATATATGCAATTTTCTGTTAATAGTTTTCTTAATAAGTACATGTAATATAGGAATAGCAAAGAACTGCCTCACTTGAACACTTTAATTTGGACGTGAATGGTTCTCCACTGTACTAATTTTAATGGGAAAGAAAACATAACTCATGTCTGTTTCGTCTTATCCAGGTGACAAATACACACACACACACACACACACACACATATATATATATATATCAGATAAATTGGATTTTATACTCTTTACAGAACTCATTTACAGTAAGAAGCAACAACCTTATTAGTGGAAATTAGCTCTTTTATTGGCACAAGATAAAGCAGACTCTTACCATGCTAAATGGTCTCTCTCAATTTGATGAAAGAAGGACCAAGTACACTAATAGAACTGTCGCTGTAGGCTTACTCAGAGAGAAAAGATAGTTCTTTTCTGTACCTCTGTTGAAAGAGGAATGCATTTGATTCTGGATTCCGTGACAGTTTTCAATTATGCTTCACCACCACATAGCCTTTTGGAGGTCTCTCAGGCGGACTACGACAGTTGCTCAACGGCGAACGCTATAAACAGCGACACTAGCAGCGGCAGCACCACCATCCCTCTCAAAACACCTGGAACTCACTACTTCGTCTGCGGTGTACCCAGCCACTGCACCGCCGGAATGAAGGTGGCCGTCAAAGTCTCTGCTGCAACCACTTCGACCACTCCTACCGCATCCACTCCTTCCGGCTCCACGAACCCAACAACGACGACCACCACCACGCCTTATTCGACCGTGCCTTCTGCAATTGTCCCGCAGGTGACGACAACCACCCCCACCACCGGCAGCTATAGGCCTTACGAAAGCTCTTCTCCGGCTAGATCGAACGGCAAGAGTTTGTTGGTGGTTGCCGGAGCCATGGTGGCGGCCATTGTGGCACTTCTTTCATAAGCTGCCAGGGGAGAGACGGTGCCAGCTTGAACATCATCTCTTTCTTTCTCTTTACTCTTCTCGTCTAGTGTTTCTCCGTGCAGCCACATGCTTGGCCAAGGTTGTGCAGCTGTAATTTTCAAGATCGATCACTATGTGTAACCTTCATTTGCTCTATGAAGCCTGGTGATATCACCGTTATTATACCATTGACTGTATCGTTTGGGAAACTGAATACAGAGGTGCATGTGTGTTTTGAATGTCATCATCATTCTAATTTTGCCACATTTTCCATAAGTATATAAACTTTACACCAATCTCGAAGCTTTCATGAATTGTAGATATGAAATAATGAATATGTTCGTACATATAAACAATAAAGTGGAAGAAAATTCTTGATGATTCTTCGCATTGAGGACTCACTCATTTGAATTCTTGAGAATTCACCCAACCACAACTAAGAGATGTGACTGTGCAAATCATTATCTAATTAGCCCGTTGCTTGGCTCATTAACCACTGCTCAAGCACGTTCTAGATTGCTTGCCATTCTTTTGCTAGTTGATATGAAAGTTTAAATAGATTTCCAGACATGACCGGTTTGGAACTGGTGTGGCTGTTTGAATCGGAACCGGCGGTAATCGGAACGGACCAAACCGATACTAGTTTGGTTACAGTTCATGATATCCAAAAACCGATTTGAAATCAAAACCGAAACCGACAGTTCTAAACCGCTGCTAAATAGGTTATATATATTTCAATACATATCGACACAATTGATCGGTAGCTCAATGTTAGGGAGTGCCCTATGGAGTTCGACTCGCTTGGTTTACTTAACAACCATAGAAAAATTGGGGCTTCTCAGTAATTTATTAAAAGTCATCTAATTAATTTGCTATTGCAAGAGCTGACTTAATTTTTTTTATATTATAAGGCGGAGTCGATGCCTAACACAAACACATGCAGGCTCCTGCCCCTGTAGAAGCTGAATTATTTCAACTACGCTGTTCTTCTTAAACAAATCAATTGACTTTTGTTATTGAACTTGCTGATTTGTGGGGATGTGAGCAGTTCGAATTCGGGTTGGATTGTGTCTCACCGATTCGACCTATTCAGTATACTACCAAAGGGCACAAATGGGGCTTGGATACGGAACAAAAGGCCAAAAACCAATCCTGTTAAAGAAAACCAGTATTTGATTTCCTCATATATTTTGGAAATCTGTCAGATATTCCTGAAATGTAAGAACCATATCCGAATCCCAATTGTATTTGGATGCTGAATCTTATGGGTATCTCATATACATTGACATCCCTATTGATGCTATTGTTAAAAGTCCATGAAATAGAAAATAATTCACAGACGAACAGGTAGAAGAAATGAGAGCAACCTGCTTAACCAATTAATTAGTTCTACGTGCTGCACATTGACCCGATTTACCCAAACTAACCAATTTGAACCTCAAGCGGACTCGTTTTAGTTCAACCTCGGGTTTGGGTTGACACGAAAGCATTGAAAACAACGAAGACCATAAGCAAATCTTCTCCCACAACAAGTGGGGGAAAGTTACATGGATTCTTAGTCACCATTGCACTCGAAAATTTTGCATCAAAACTGGCATTTAACACACAAGAAAAAGGAAGATTAAATTTTGTTGTTTCCATCTAATACTTTGGAGACCTTTCTTTTCTTTTTTTTAAGTGTTCACCATCTAATGTCTCATACCTTCTTGCACGGCCTTATTTGGCCGCATCTTCAGACCTCGTTCAATGTAGATCCGCTACTAGATATGACCTGATATTAGTCCAAACACCCCAGATCCAAAACTAAAAAAAAACTAAGCAACCCAAATAGGTATACCTTATCTACAGTTTTAAGTGTTTTATTTTAATATTCTAGCTGTCCTTGCCAGTTATTGAAAAATGTTTGGGGACATTAATAGGATTTTCCTAAATTGAAAGTTATTAGGATCCAACTTGTCTAGATCCATCTCGAGTCAAAATGGATCATACTGATTCCTGAACCTAAAACTAAATGAATCTTTGTGTCCAAAACTTAGACCTGATTGTTCAAAAGATTTCATAAGAACTGTTCCATATACCAGAATCCTTTAACCCGCATAGGTGCATAAATTTGATGATCTAAACCTGAATCCAGGACACGAACAGAACCGAACTATAGAGGCCCAGATTCCAGTTGGGCCCCAGTTCTTCCTTAGGCGGTTTGGTTTGATTCTACCTGTCAGGCTGCATTGGAACCGGATAGGTTCTGTCAACAGGATTCGATAAATTTCTTAGAATAAGAACACGCATTTCATTCTTTTTTATTAAATGGGAAAGAGCGTGTGAGCTACACCTAGACATGGTAATTTTGGAATCAACTCGGTGGTTTCAAGCAGAACCGAACTGATTTGAAAACCAACTGGAATTAGAAAAGGTGAAACCAGACCCAGAACAAGGGGCCACTCAGTCCAGTTATGGTTCTACTTTCATGAAATCAGAACCGGTTTCTGGTTGTTCCAAATTGTCGGTTCTGGTATTTTTTATTTTTTTAAATGTTGTTACCGGTTTCGAGCAATTTAGGTCTCAAACCAGAATCCCCTTAGAACCGATGGTTTCGAAACGGGGCCAGGTTGATTCGGTTACGGATCCAGGTTATGTGGTAAGTGGAACCTGCGGTTTCGTGTGTAGGTACACCCATGTCTCGTATCGGCAAATCAGAGTGAGACCTCATGGTGCCCACATCCAGTCTTGTGTCAGCTTCTCAAAGTGAGCGCCGGCTTTAGATACACCAAGATCCGAACCTTGTCAGAGTTGTTGACGCCCTGAGGTACAGCCTGCTCATCGACGGCGAGGAAAGCAACCAAAGGCAGAACGTCCGGTGCACCCTTCACATCCCGGCAACGCATGACTGCCAGGTTGGTTGGTTTTGTGAGAACATTTCCATTTTACTGAGGTACAACTTGTTTGTTTATAACCCTTTCTGTGTACTTCAATAGTGGTGATGATTTCTGATTGTTGTTAATGGCAAAAGCAAAGAAAACCAAGACGTAGAGACTGAGTGAAACAAAAGCAAGCAACTGAATCATAGCGTACATTCTGATGATTGAAGCTTTCGAGCAGGCATTGAAGCTGGTTGTATTTCTTAAAGGTCTTGAACAGGCAGCCATGTTTTGGATGATTTAGCTGAAGTTTATTCTCAGAAAGGATTGTGCGATTTCTAGCTATTATTTGTTCGGCAAGTACCTTTTTACAATAGAGCGTGAGAAGTCAGGTATACACACGTCGGGAATCAAACTCGCAGCCGACGTCTTGTGGAGTTAAGAGCCCTACCAAGTTGGTTAATGCCCTTGCTAGCATTGTTAATTATTTAAATGAAATATCTTCAAATCAAAACAAATTTTAACAAAATCAAGAAATTCATGCGACATATCTTAAGAACACGCCACTTTGGCCAGCTTCTTGTAAATGACACGAGCTTCTTATATGTAAATGAAAAAACATATTTTTATATATTAAAGCATACAAAACCCTTTCTTTTTCTTATTATAATCAGTGACGAATTCGTGAGACATGCTTCTTATCCGAAATCTGTAAATGAACACGAAATACAAGTATGTTTTACTCTGAATACAAGTACGCCTGAGAAGCTTGCGATAAAAGACTGCGAGGTTGCTGGTGCAGATTCAGTCCGAGGGTTTACTCGCTGCCGATGATCAAAACACAAAACAGGAAGATTAATTTCCTCGCTCCAGAGAACGGCTGGCTTATCTGCCAACTTTTTCCGTTCTGCCCTAAAATTATCTGCTTTATTGAGCACCCTTTTTCATAAGTGGACGAAAACTGTTTGATAAAATGTCTCACGGAAGACAGGTTATATACCTCGCTGTTGCTACTAAGTCCAACATTTTCTTGTGCGTGCATGGTGTAGCAGTGTCCCACTTGAGGTTGATGAGGGGAGAGAGTGAACGAGACACGGAATGAAACCGATATCTAATCGATTGCAGCATACGAAATAGAAACTGAACGTTTGAAGTTAGTATGATTCTTCTACTATGAATTATGAATTGTAAGAGAATGTGATCAGACATAAATAAAAGTCTTTGTTAGTCTCATTGGTTTGCGATCATGCATGACTCTGTGAATCTCTTTTTGAATTATTGATCAGTTTAAAAACTGAGATGGGTTTAGGGGTGGGGAGAGGCTTGATCATCATCCGCTATTTGCATTTGAGCAGTCAGTTTCATCCGAGACAACCTCGTCTCTTCTCCACAACCACTTTTGAGCAGCACCCACCTCCTCAATTCCCTCTTGCCGTCAATCCACCTTTTCCTTCGTCCCCGCTGGTGGATTATTTGATAGCCTCATGGGGATTCGACCCTGAAAATGCTGAAACCGTTGCATCAGGGATATCCACCCTGAAGACCCCGGACTCGGAGAAACCATCCTGTGTTTTAAATTACCTGAAGCAGTCTGATTTTGAGAATGCCCTGATAGAGAAACTGGTCGTTAGGAGGCCGAAGCTTCTTCTGTCCAGCGTCGACAGGACCCTCAAGCCCAAGTTCAAAGTTTTCCGAGACCTAGGTTTCTCCAATAATGAGATTGCAAAGTTGACGTCCTGGAGACGAACATTCCATACTCGAAACTTCACATCAACTGTCGATCTGCTTAGGACATGGTTTTCTAAAAAGGAAGACATACTCAAGGTTGTTTGGAGATCCCGCTTCCTTATTACTTCAAAATTCTCAAAGACGATGCATAGCAGCATCTCAATCCTGCAGAAACATGGAGTCAGCGACCAAGTCATACCTAAGATAATAGGGGCAAACCCATCTTGCCTCTTACAAAAGCCAGATTGGCTCGAGAAGAACGTTCTCAAGGTCGTTGAAATGGGGATCGATCCTTGCTCCAATACGTTCTCCTATGCCTTCCGTCTGATGTGCAGCTTGAGTGAATCCAACTGGAACGCCAAAGTTGAAGCCTTCAAAAGCTTTGGGTGGTCAGAGGACGATCTATTGCATGCGTTTCGTTCTTGTCCATTTTGTTTCTCTATATCTGAGGCAAAGATCCGGGAGAAATTGGAGTTATTCATGAACAAGTTCAATTTTGATTCTTCATTTTTAGCTGTTCATGCTTTCCTCTTTAACTTAAGCTTAGAGAAGAGAATCATTCCACGCTGGAACTTTTATGATGCATTGAACTTGAGGAAGATTCGCAAGAAAGATATAAGCTTTATTTCAGTTTCTTCATTGACCGAAACAGCTTTCAGAAATAGATACATTCTCCCATATATGGATCTAGCTCCTGACATATGTGAAGCTTATATAAAGATATAAGCTTTATTTCAGTTTCTTCATCAACGACAGGGCTCTCTAGTTTTGTTGCTGCTGGTGGGGAGTTCGACTCCCAGTGGGTGCACGTGTGTTAGGCTTCGGCCTCCTCTTGGAAACAAAAATATATATAAAACAAGAATCTGCACTCTAGAGCGTTTGATTAGTTTCCTTAGCTAAAGTGGTAAACAATTGTTTGAAGGCAATATTACATTTTCAGCTTTGGTCATACTCATCATATCTTGCTTTAAATTTTGATTAAAACAATAATACTTATCGCACGATTGATCATTATCTATTTCAATTTGTTGATTAAACCATGATTAACTTACTAATAACTTGATCTACCAATGTTGACTAATTTTCTACCCAATTAAGCAAGACTCTCCAAGTACCAACACCGGTGAGATTATGCCATAACGAGTACGACTGTATGATGTCATGCATGTCATCTTAAAGACGTGTCTCAAGACGCTCGTGTTGGTGCTCAAAACAGGTATGAAAATATTTTGTTGGTACTTATTGGCGCATTAGAAGACATGGTGGGTTCGGAACCAGCTCAGCAGCTTGAATTGGAATTAAACTGCGCTGAAACTGAAACCAGCTAACTGGACCAAAACCCGAACTGACAACTGTTACCGTTGGTTTTTCTATTTTATGAGTTTTTTTCTTAAAATTTTCTTGTATCCTTTTGTTCTTTTTATTTTTCAACACGAAACTGTAAAACTGTAAATCAGCAATGGGTGGAAACTTATTTGGTTATGTTTCACGGTTCTGGGCGAACGGGAACCAGCCATTCTAAGAATAAGGTTTGGTTTTGTTATTCAGCATTAGATAGACATGTTTGGTTTTGTTTCCAAACCACCGGTTTCAGGCAACTTGGAACCGGAATTGAACCGTTTCCAAAGCGGTTTTGGTTTTGGTTCTGGTTTCGGAACCTGTTGGTTTTGGGATGGCTCCCATTTCAATTTTGAAAATGTTTTTTTTTTTTTTGAAAACCAATCTCAATGGTAGGGTGTTTCCTACCGTTGAACTACTAATAATGAGCTTGTGTTCTGAAATGTTAAAAGATATATATAATCTATTTAGCGGCGGTTTGGGATTGGTTCGGCCTGTTCCACAACTGATTTGGTTTCAGTTTCAGCCATCGGGCTGGTTCCAAACCGGTCATGTTTAGATTTAGACAAGTTAGGCCTTAATAATTTCCAATTTAGGCAAGAAGTAACCCATGACATCAAACATTCTTTTGTTGAAAATGTATGGAGGAAACCGAACATTTTTCAATAGTTGGAAAAAGCTAGGAATATTTTAAAAAGAAAATTTAAAATTAAAGCGAACGTATCTCGATTGGGTTCTTCTTGTACATCTATTGATAGAAAGAAGGACAAAGCACAAGGAGCAATAGCTCAACCTGGCTATGGTGTCAGCTTACAAGTTAAAGGTCATGAATTCAATACCTGACGTATGCATTGGCTTCGGCCTTCCCATTGTACCAAAGAAATAAGGAAGGTCTATGTCAAATGAACTTTTTAATCATCCAATTATTCTCGCATTAATCTCTCCTACTGTTACACTGTTGCCAAAGGATGAACTAAAGAAAAGGATTATGAATTAGTCCGCCTGAGTTAAAGCAATTGAATTATATGAACACAAGGAGCTAAAGCCTACTGCCTAGGGGGTCTACTCGAAAGAACCTTCAGGTCCCGAGTTTGATGCCCAAGGTGCGCATTTGTTCGTGGGCCTTGCTAGCCCCAGCTTGCATATCCAAAAATGACGGGCTTAAGTTAGCAGTACAGTTCGGTTCAACTACGACGCAAAGCCAAATGAGCACGACACGACAGCAAGCATGCAAGCCGATTATTGCTTGTTTTGGCAATGAAAGCATGTTTAACGTTGTGGTAAGCATGTAATATGCAAAGGCCGAACCCCCAACACGAACTTTATTAAGGTAGGGCTAACAGTCACACGAGAATTTTGTGTTCACATACACCCAAAATTGAAAATACCGTGAAAGCTATCAGATTATTTGAAGGCTATTGGACACAAACACTAAATGAAGCAGCACGAACACAATCCGGATCATGAAACTACGGGCAAAATTACACTCGAAACGAGGACCAAATGCTTTGGATGTCCACTCTGGCTCAACGACACAACGAACACGAAATGACACGATATGAACATGACTGAAAACACGAATCAATAGTCTCTTCCCGTGCATTAGCCCAAGGGCGATAAGACCGGAGAGAGAGAGAGATGCGGGTCCCATGCGGGTGACAAAGGCCATGACGAACCCAAAAGTCCACGTAGGTGAGGTGGGTCCCGCAGAAGTTTCGCATTGACTCCGGTCCGTCACTACCCAAGATGTTTTCTATCAGCGAAGTCGAAGAAACGATCCATTCACACAGACACACGATACTTAAACTTTAAAATTGGTCAAAATAAAGTTATAAATAGATTTAACTTATCGGTCACGCCATGCATGAACGGAGTCGTCGATTCTCTATATACCCACAACCCCTCCGTTCGAGGTATTATACGCCGTACATCGTTTAGGATGAACGGTATCCATTGTCCATTGGTTATAGAGGCGACCCCCCCCCCCGCCCCACTTCTACTTATAGGCAACGGTAAGTTCGGGCTTCGGACCACAGCCACGAAAACTCTTCGTTCTTTCCTCCCTCCGTTCCGACGACGCCGGGCCGTGAATGCAGCATGACGAAGATCTCAACCATCAAACCTCTACACCGGCTAGCCAGGAATGGTCGGTGGTTCGGCGTCCTTGCTTTTCTCATCCTCTTTGGCGTCGCGTTTGGCGATGGAGGTCCGGTCGTTTCGTCGCCTCCGGACGATGACATTCCCGGGTTTGATAAGGCGTTTCAGCCATCGATGTTCGTGGTCTTGATGGTGATAATAAGCACTTTGTTCTTCATTGGCTTCTTCTCCATCTACGTCCGCCACTGTGCCTCTGAGCTCGACTCAAATCGCTCCGTCCTACCCCGGTTCGGTCTCTCCCTCCGAGCGGCCCAGCAGGGGCTCGAACGGGCGGTCATCGAGTCGTTGCCGACGTTCGTTTACGCGGACGTCAAGGGGATGAAGATCGGAAAGGGAGGTACGGTGTGCGCCGTCTGCCTGAGCGAATTCGACGACGGTGACACGATTCGGCTTCTGCCTAAGTGCAGCCACGCCTTCCACACCGATTGCATCGACCTTTGGCTTGCGTCGCACGTCACCTGCCCCGTCTGCCGGGCTAATCTCCTCAAAACGGTTCCGGCGGACACTGACGCACGGATTGTTGCGATCGATATCCTGGAAATCGATCGCGCCAATGATACCGGAAGCCAAGTACCGATCCCGGTGGAGAATGAAGAGGCCAATTCGATCGTTAGAATTGGGAGTTTGCATGTTCCGGCGGCATCGACGAGTTTGAGATTCCCGGAGAAGGGGAGAGTGAAGTCGATGAGGAAGTTCTCGCGATCTCACTCCACCGGACATTCGATCGTCCCCGCAGAATCCTTGGAAAGGTTCACGCTCATGCTGCCGGATAATGTCCAGAAGCAGATTTTAGCCGGAAGGGTTCGACCAGTAGGTGGCGGCAGTAGCCGCGGTGGGCGCAAAGTCGGAGAAGAAAGCTTCCAATGGACGTTCTCGATCGCCCCTCCTTTCATCCAACGATCAGTCTCTGGTAATCCGAATCGATCCGTGGAGGCCGAGTCGACCGATACGAGGCCAAACGGATCCGAACCGGCACTGGAGGCCACTCATCCCAATAGCCTTAGCTCCAAATCAGAAGCCGGCAATAGGAGTTCGACTCCGGTATGAGATCTGCGTTTTCAGCTTTTGTTTTCAATTGGCAAATTGGGTTAGGTCAGCGGAAAATGCATGGCGTGGGTTTCGAACTCGTGACCTTCAACACTGAGTTGACCCGAGTCGAGGAGGCGTGTGGAATTCTTTTGTTGTTGTTCCTTTTGTATCGTAAGTTAAGTTAGAAAAAATAAAATAGGATGTAAAAATAGGAAGGGAGCTTTCTTTCCATTATAGAATTTGCATTTATATAAAGTTGTAAATGTGTAGAGTGGGCACTTTTATTTTTGTTGTTGTTGAGCAGGCTTGTACAAAGACTTGATCACGTTTTTGCAATTTTCACTTTTATTCATGTTAAAAAATAGTTTTCTTTTTTTATTTTTCTGAGTCCAGGATGCAACTTTTACCGCTTCTCTACTATTTCCTTCCGTAAGTTCGGTTGGTAGTTAAAGCCACACAAAGCTTAATACCTTACGAGAGCTTGCCCAAACTTGCGTCCCTCCTCACCCGGTCTCCTCCTGTTCTAGTGTGTGTGTGTGTGTCTATATATATATATATATATCACATAATTTGGATATGGTGTTGCTTCATATTGATCGGTTGTTTACAGTGCAATCATCACATATTATTGTAATGACAAATGTATAGAACCATGGTTCTGCTGTGACTTGGTTTGGTTCGGTTCGGTTCTTCCAAAATTTTGAACTGACTGTATCGGTATGGTTCAAGGGTTGAGCCTACAACCAAGCCAAACCAGTCCAAGAACACCCGAAGCCTGACCCAAATTTTGGAAATTAAAGGAAGCATCATAGCCCATAATTCAATTTCTATGCTTTAATTCTGCAAAAATGGTACAAATTCCTCTCTACAACTATGGGTTATTTGCTCCCATCCTTAAAAATATTTGTCCTGGAAAATGTGGCAAGTTTTAAAAGCGTAAGGCCCATAGTGGAATGCGTGGGCTAAACACCGTTTAACCGTGGGATATTTTACAAAGTAGCATGGTCTAACTAACCACAGGGTATTGTTGAAAAGTTTTCCAAAATCTGGCACTGTTCAAAGTCTGATGAAAGATTTCTCGTCATTTTAATCTGAGCAATGGCAAAGAATCGTGGAGGAACGAGTGTAGGAACGAAACCAAACTTTAAACATGTTCGTCCGAAAAAAAACACGAAACATGTTCATCCGAAACGAAACCAAACCGGTGCAGGAACGAGTCAAATTGGACACTTGAAACTCGAAACCGCCTAGTTCAGTTCTAGTTCCACCTATCATGTAACCAAAATCTTGGTAGAACCGTTGGTCTCATACTTCATTTAATTTTTCTTGTACATTTCAAACTTTTAAATGATTTTATCTGGTTTCGAGCAGTTTGGACCGGAACTGGTCCAGTCTCAATTTGGTTATGGTTCGTGGTTATAGGCTCGATCAGCTATGTCTTGGTAAGGTGCTCGCATCAAGGCATCTAAGCTCGATCCACTATTTGTTGGTGAATTTGATTACAGGATGCGCACAAACTCCTGGTGTTGGTGAATTTCTGGTCATCAATACGCCTGGGTAGTGTACGTGGTATACATCGTTGGATCCAAACCGTCCATCTCAATGCTGAATGAACAAGATTGAATACTGATTGAAGTGGGCAGATGCAAGCCATTCAACCTCGTGGTGGCCAGTTTGGACCATGGCCGACAGTTTGAACAGGGTTGGAGACGATAATCTGTGGAACTGGGCCCAGAATCAGAACCAAACCTGGTGTTACAGAATCATATTTTGGTTCCGGTTCTAAAGTCCCACCTTCTTTTTCTTACATACCAGAAGCAAATTGGACCCTAAATCGTAACCAAAACCGTTGCAGGACCTTGAACTGGACAGAAAACCAATGAGTCGGAGTCAGCTTCCAAGTTTCAGCGGAACCAGAACCGGCGGTCCAAGTTTACTTGTCCAACATGCAGGGAATTGAGATAAGCAACAAGGTGGTGTTCTAGAAAGGAGAGTTCAACCTACAGTGGGTGGAACTTGGCTTAGCTTGACCAGGAGGAAGACCATGTGCGAGAAAACCACATGACTTCTTTCAGTCATCGGCATCGGCATCTCATTTCCCTGTAGCATCTCTCTCTCTCTCTCTATCTCTCTCTCTCTCTCTCTCTCTCTCTCTCTCTCGTACGTTCTTAGTGTGGAAGGCTTGAGTTTGACCATTAGCAGGTCTAGTGGGTGCTTTACGGGTCTGATAAGGAGGTTGTGGAAAACCCTTGACTTTCCGGGAAAATATAATTTGACTTGAAGATTAACTGTCAGTGCTTTATCGAAACAAAGAATTCATATCCTCGTCCTCATCTAACATGGAAAAGTCTTCAGGTTTTATTGTATCCAATTTGATTTAGAGAAAAGATTAAATGGCATTAAGTAGTACAGTGCGTCCGATTTGTAAAATCTCCACTCGTCTCCCTTTATGGAGGCCGAAGTGGCATGCACTGTCACAAATTTCTACTGAGAAATCATGTACGAATGAGAGACAGAGGAGCAAGGACAGGAGTAATTTTCTTTTTTTTATCTTAAGGTGGTCATTGGG
Organism: Brasenia schreberi; assembly: GCA_036023115.1. Taxonomy (NCBI): domain Eukaryota; kingdom Viridiplantae; phylum Streptophyta; class Magnoliopsida; order Nymphaeales; family Cabombaceae; genus Brasenia; species Brasenia schreberi. The sequence goes on along the minus strand of JAYKKT010000060.1, from coordinate 12,394,101 downwards.
CTTACTGCTGTTCAGCTCCCTTTCTTCCTTCCCTCACAATCTTCCTCTACTCTCTTGCTCCTCTCTCTTTCTATCAGAGAGAGAGAGAGAGCAATAGGTGGAACAATTTTGGGTTGTGAAAGGAGTCCTTGTACCTTCGTGAATTCTATTGTGATTTTCAAAGTTTTTGGGTTGTTGATTATGGACGATAGAATGATCGATTATGTGGCGGGGCTCTGCAAGAATGATGGCTCATTGAGTGATTTACTTGTTTTATCTTCTCTAATCATGTCGAAAGATTCTCATTTTTATGATTGTATGCTGCTCTATAGCCTCCTCTGAACTTTTCTTTGGTAAAAAGAAAATCACAGAAAAAGATCATGTACGATTGAATTAGGAGAAAAAGAATATGGGCAATTATACAGTATCATAACCAGACTCTTCTTCTCTGAAAGAGATCGATCAATTAGTTGGTGATTGGCAATGGCTTGTACTCCACCCTAGCAGGTCTCGCGTCATCTATTTTAGGCGTTTACCATCATGCTTCGTCAAATAGATAAGCCATATAGTTTGAACCAAAACTATTTCCTCACACCAAGTGAGTTTCAGTACTGTATTCTTAGCACAGCAAAGGTCCCTTTGTTACAGCTATATTCAAGTAAACAAAAAACTAATGGCGGCAACGCTACTATTAAACAAACTAAATTTAGTGGAGGCAGCAGTAACTACAATGCACAAACATTGTCAAAAAGGCTCCATGCGTTTTAGGGAATAAAGACGCATATTGAAACAGTGATGCATGTATTATATGATTCGTTTCGAGTGTTTAGTGGGGATGGAACCCGCATCATTGGCTTGGGGTTGTCATATAATTGGAAGTTACCATGACAAATCCTACAAATTAATTGCAGACCACGACATATATAAAATTTGCGTTTACCTTCTTTTCTTGAATATAAATGATAAAGGTCTACCTTTTGAAAAAGATCTTTGCCGACAAGTATACTAATTAAACAGTAGTTGGCAGCAAGGGTGAACCCATGAATTTCACCTTGATGAGATGGGAAGATCGGATTAAGATGAGATGAGTCCTGTTGGGTGCAAACTCCAGGGCCCTCATTTTTGCAAAGGAGCAAAACTCTCCCCACCAGAGGGGGCAACAACAACAACCAAACCTTTTCCATTTTCCAGGTCTTTTACATGAATTTTCATGGAGCTCGATCCTCTGACATGTTAACACTTAACAAAAGCTAACAGTTAGCACCATGAACGAGAGGGGGACCTAAAAAAATTCTAGAAAAAAATTGCAAGATGCATTTGCGACGAAAAACTGTTCACCTGCCGCTGCGAACATGCGCACTGAATGCCCCAAACTGCTGCAGCCAAGATCATTCGGAACCCATTTGTTTGCTTTTCTTTTTTCACTTTCCGGTTTCAAAAGGCCCGGCAAACAAAAAGGCCGAAGCGAACTTCTCTTCGAGCCATCGAATCCATGTCTGGGTGTTGGAAGTGCTTTGTGAGGTCGGAAGTGACCTGACGCTGGTGGCTGCATGCATTTGGATCGGCTCTCTTTCAGGTGGCCCCTGGCCCGCCCAGTACCTTTTTCTTAACAACCACCACAACACATTTGGACTCTTTGAGCAATATATATGATTAATAGCATAACTAGTTTAACTTATCAACCCCTTAAATGAGATATTAATACATATACACACGTTAGAAAATGCTTTTTAAGAAGGAGAGGGCAGTGGGGAATCTAGAAATTATTTCAGGGTGGGCCGACGGAAAATGGTATACGCCGACCTTGGCTCAATATAGATCCACCAGACAATGGTATACGGACAATGCTTCTACCTGTAGTGGTGGTGACAGGGATGATGCTGGTACAGAGAGTGGTGAGGGGTTAAAGGATACACAGGACGAGATCAGAAATTAAGTGACTTCCTTCGATTCCAATCACTGGGTAAACAAAAAAGAACTCAGCCAAACTTATGTTTAAACTAAGTATTTCATTCAAGCAACAAGATTTTCAAAAATGTAAATGAAAATAGACTATGAAGACAAACATACATCCAAAGAAGGTGCCGAGTTTTCTTTCCTATTTCAGGAGACCACCACATAGAGAAAAAAATCAAATTGCTAACTAGTGCCACTGCATATGTTTCAGTAATCGCCATTAAAGAAAGAAAGCACATATTACAGATTGAAAAGAACAGGTTATATTATTGATGCACACTCTGTACCAGTTGAAACAGATTGAGTCTTTGGAATGTTTCAGAACTCCAAAGGAGTACAATCACCTCCCAGATTCTCCTAACTGGGACACGGTCATAGTTGGAAAGAGAAGCCACCAGAATGGTTTCTTTCTTATTTTTTGATTTCGCTGTATATTTTACTTACGTGTATCTGGTAGGGGTCTCAAGAGCAATAACTCACCTGGCGAGGGGGTCGACTCCCAATTTGAAAGTCATGAGTTTGATACCCTGGGCATTCACTGGCTGCAGACTCACTTTTACATATGTATGTTGCTATTCAGATGTGTGGGGCTCCATATCCGGTAAGAATCTAACCAACCCAAGCTTACCAATAAAAACTATCATGAAATTACAACATTCACTGCTTGAATTTGGTTATTTCTAAACCCTTGAGCCTTGAGTTTGTGTGCTGTCTTTTGGTGTGTGTGTTTTTTATACAAGAAGAGGCCGCAGCTTAACACAACACACACACACTCCATGCACCCTCCCGGGAGTCGAACTCCCCACCAACAACACAGGCGTCAATACATGGTGCATACAAAAGATAAACCTCAAAATATTATTCTTCATTCTCAGGAAATGGTATCTACAATGGTGTTTCACACATTTGAGTGAAAAAGAAGAACCAGAACAACAAAAGGTCAGCTCTAGGAGCGCTATGCGAAGAGTTAAATGGTTAAACTACATACATGGTGAAGGCACCATTCTTGCACAATTAAGCTTTATGCCCCTTCGAACGGTAGAAGAAGATGCTAAGATCCTGACTGACATTACCATCAGGGTTGATGAGGTGAAACGACTCGGAATCTAATGAACCCGATACCCTCTTGAAATTGGCTCGGAAGTACATGAACTCATCCGAGAGCCCGCTTTCGGTGCTTTTCGCAGACATCACCTTCCGGCCGATGATCCCGGCGCCGACAGAGATCGATCTCATGCATTTAAGGAACCCAACATCAGCTTTAGTAGGATTCGTTCTAATGGCAAATCCCACTCTTTTGCCATTGAAATACATGGTCCAAACCGGTACAGAGAACAAGGAACCGGTTCTATTGCTACCACATGACGAGACTGTACACTGAAGGTCGATACGAAGCAACCCAGTTTGCATCTCCTTTGCTAACACCCGAGTCGGCACGGCTAGTTCGAGCAGCAGCAAAGGAGTAGTGGCCTTGGAGTTCTGCTGGATACAGAAGCTCACCCTACCCCTCCTATACCCAAATATGGTACCAGTGATGGCATCACTACTCCGACGGCCGACGTCCGGGCTCGAGTACCACGTCGCGCGGTCCCCAGCCTCTTCTTCTTCGATGTAGGTGCATCCGCAACAAGGGACCAGGAGCTCGAGGAGTGATCTGAACAGCCTCCAGCACTTCATCTGCTTCTGGCAGTCGACGGTAGTCGCGTCGGTGATAAACTGCCCGGTGCCGACGGTTTCATGGCGAAGAATCGTCATTCTTTTGATCAGTTCAAGGCAGTCAAGATGACGATCTAGCATAAAGCAACCATAATGGTGAAGGGAAACTAATGGCGGTTGTGCTCAAGAAGCAAGAGTAATATGGAGTTCAGTTAAATAGGTGAAGAGAGCGCTGGATTGAGATGAATGAGTTGAGAGAGCAGTAATGACAAAAAAGTGTGAAGAGGATTGCCGGCCATAAGGGGATCATTGGCTCAGAGTGACGCTAAAAGGAAAGAAAATAGCTTTGGACAAAGTCTGAAAAATAGAATGTACAGAACTTGCAGCTGGAATGTCTGCTCTCTCTCTATATATATATATTATATATAATACAAAATGTCCTTTTTCTTCTTCTTTTCACTTTTAGTTCTTGAAAGTATTATGTTAACTGACATGCAGTAACAAACAGGAGTATATGCATTGTTATTACTGAGTGCTTGCTGAATCACAACCTGCCTGCACTATCAACAGTAAACCGCATATAAAGGTTCATATATGTTTCGTCATTTATTGTCCTAACAGAGGTTGGATTATTCTCTACTTTGTGTGTGTGAGCGTGCATATGTGCGTAAACAGCCACAAACACCATTTGGAAATTAGAATGTCAAAAGGAGATCAAATAAAATATTAAGGCCGTCTGTCAGACTGACCAAGTAGAGAAAATAATTATTGAGAACACTGAAGCACCTGAGAATAATTTTAACCATGTTTCTGCGTGGCAAAGATTCGTGGTCCCTGGAGCATTTTCATATGATAATTTGAAAGCTAGGTTTGGATCATTCATGCGCCAAGTTCATGCAGTCAATCATTCACCAGATTGAACTAAAATTGCTTCTGCAAAATTTCTGACCTTCAAATGAACCTTACCGAAACAAGGTGAAGGCAGAAGAGAATTGACCTATACGTAGAGCCGTGAACACTTCTTGTCGAACAGTACAGTAAAAACTAAGCCTCTTTGGGCATCGGTGGGGGCGGCGCCATGGATGATTTACAGGTCTTAGATTCCATCGTAAAAGACTTGATGAAGTGTTAAGCTGCTCGCCTGCTACCTAGCTATCATATCACTACCTTGAGAGAGCTTCCTGCTAAGGGATGGCTTTGGAGCTAAGTAAAAATGCAAAAGTTGCAAACAATTAAAGAACGTAAAGCTCTATTTTAGCAGAAAGCTGACACTATCACATTAATGCAATCGTCGCAATAAAATTCATGGTCTTTGGTAGAGATGATAATGTCAGCAACGTGAAATACGAACTTAGGAAACTGGAACAAAAACAAAGAGGAAGGACAGATTCTTTCTTGGATTTAGAGGAACTTTCATACTGCCGAATTGTATCCGTCCATCCAACCATATCTTACGGTCCATAGTAGACACAAGCGCTGCACCCAACAAAACCTGTGCTTCTTGTCAGCGGAAGGCAGAGAGCATGCCTGCAGCCTCACCATTTGCATCATCCCTCGTAGCGTAGCTTTCGTGTTCAGAGATTGCCAATCACAGTGCAAGAAACAGGTCCACCTGAACACGAAACTGAAGACTGTAACTATGCATTGATGGGTGCATAAACTTTTCAGACCTTATCAAATCAATCGTCAGAAATTTTGCCCTTGGGGTTGTGTTTCTGTCATATCATTTCTTGTTTGTACGAAAATAGGTCAATCGAAACACCACAAATACTTTAATTTCGTGTTACATGAAAATGGTTCTCTCAGGTGATAATGGGTTTCCATGTCATGTCTGGTGTTGTCGCCACCCGAGTTGCGCATTCTAGAACGGCGTTCCAAGCATATAAAACAAAGGTTGCATACATAACTAAAGCTCAGTAAGACCGTTTAGTGTTGTAGTTGGGGTTAGGCTGACCCCTACCTGATGCATACTCGTGTATCGAACACTTGAGCCATCTCTCTAGCCAGTAGTCGTCCAGTTCAACTCGAAACGGATTAGTTGGGGTTCTTGTGGAATTATGGATATTGATGATTCAAAAAAATAACATACAGTTTAAATTTATTATGGGGTTCTTGTGGAATTATGGATATTGATGATTCAAAAAAATAACATACAGTTTAAATTTATTATATATATATATATATATATATATATATATATATATATATATATATATATATATATATATATATATATATATATGTGTGTGTGAAAATTGAATCCTACTCACTATTTACATGTCCTTCCAGCTTTTTTATAGTAAGAGTATAACTTAAAAGTTTTAAGAGTGTTAAAACATAAATAAGACAATATTATTATACTCATATTTCTACAAAGTAACAGTGAAGCATTAATGAAAGCAATATCAATAGTGGGCAATATCCAATCACTACTATATAAATATAAAGAGAGAAAGAAATTGAATCCAACCCACTACTCATGTCCTGTTTTGTAAGTGATGAGTATAATTTAGAAGGTTATGGTAGTATTTAAAAAATTATGAATGACAATTCTATTATACTCATATTACCGACAAATAATGGTTGAACATGACCAAACAACGTGACTAGGATCAAATCTATATATACCAAAACAGCCTAAACCATAGAGTATGTACATTGCCCATGCTTTACCTTTACATGCCTTTCGTTTGCGTTTAAAATCCGAGTAGGAATGGATTGCTATCGTCTGCCTTTAGACGTAATCACCCGCTAATGACAATAAATAGAAAAGGCCAATGCTTTATATATATATATATATATATATATATATATATATATATATATATATATATATATATATATATATATATATATATATATATAATCCCGAAGGTTAGGTCCTAACTAAGTTCATTTAATGAGAGATGTGGGAGAGCAGCTCCTTTACACATGAAGTGCACAAGGGAAGATGTCATGTGGTTGTCGTATATATTTTCAAACAAGGATTCTAAACTTAAGATGAGAGACATGTCATGGAATGGTCGGAGGGGTTTGGCTGGAAACAAAAAGAATCACAGTGCAATACCCAGGTTAATCACATGCACATGCCTACACAAGCACACTTACGAACATGCACAGATACACAACAAGCTTGTGGCACAGGCTCAAGTTCTTCTTGCCTTACCAGTTTCTTCCTTTTCTTTGGTGCAATGGGAGGCCGAAGCAAGGTGCACCCTCCGGGTATCGAACCCACGACCTTCAACTTGTGAATCGACCCCTGAGCAGGTGAGTTATTGCTCTTTGTGCAATGCTTTTTCTTTCTAGAAAGACAACAAAACGTAGAGCAATCAATGTTATTGTGAATTATATGACGCGGGTGCAATTAGATCAATTTCTTAGTATTGTTAGTCATAAATGATAACTCGTAGAGTTAGTGGTCATAAGGCCTCTTTAGTGACAGTCATAAAATTCAGAAGGAGAACTTCCTTTCATAATTTACTTTATAATTCAAATATAAACTGTAATGGACATCCAAGATAGAGAAAGATATATAAAAATAAAAGGGAAGAACAACAATTACAGGGACAATATATTCATTCTGAACTCTACTACTCTCTCTCTCTGATCTTCCTGCTTTTATGTGAAGCTACCTTAAAGAAGATGTGTAAGGCAATTCAAAGCCCAACAATATTTGGTATCGGAGCAAGATTGATTGTTATCCAACTTCTCTAAGTGTGAAATCAAATAGAGTTTTCTGTGTATTACAGCCCGTCTAAATTCAAATAAGACAATAGTTACCTATTTTTCACCGGCTCTTACCATCTGATCACGTCTTGCTCTCCCTTAATCTGAGAAAAGAAATAAAAAACAAAATTCTACAATAAACTCTAAACAAGCACGAGATGAAAGCAACAATTGTGCACTTATCATTGATGAAGAAGGAAGCGCCCATAGGAGCCGCTCTAGTAGAATGGCCTCAGAGAATTTGATGGCCTTCACACTTTTGGAAAGCCTTTATTCAGAGAGGTCAAAGTTTCCGGAGGACGGGTTGTGTTAGGTAGCCCACAGCCAATGCAAAGGTTTATTAAGATCTTCTATCAAAGGGTGTAATCTCTTCGATACTAATGCATCAAACTCTGTTTACCTGGCATGGCTCTCTGACTGCCAAAAAATTACAAGTGGTGAGTTCAATTTTCAAGGAGGTGCATGCGTGTGTGTGTGTATGTTAGGCTTCAGCCTCTTTTTGTAGAAAAAGGAAAAACTGCATTGCGTTTCATGAAGGGGGTGTTTGATTACGAGGCCAGGAGTATGGGATTTGAACCCCATCCTAGTTCCAACGGCCCACCCTTAGTCGGCCTCCGACTGGCTCTTCACTGCGAGTCGAGGCCCATGTTTGATTATGAGGAGAACTGTCTCACCTTGCTACACACACATGCGCACATGCACACACAAAGTAAAGAAGCTTACTGGAGAATATACTTGCAAATTAAAGTTTGCTTTCTCATAATCTTAAACCCATTTTAACTAATCAATGGTGTTAAAATATCCGTTTGCATCTAGGTTCCTTTGGCAATAACTTTCTATATAAATACCAAAATTGCATGATTGAAGCAACAATTAAGCCTTTGCCCGTACTAGATGAGGTCATCTACGTGGATTCTTTGTTTTCATAGAGCTACATCACCTAAATCATTCTTTATTGTTTCCTTTAAATACCTTTGTGAAGTGTACTAATTAAGATACTCGATGTCAAGGTAAAAATGAATTTTTATCTGCCAGTCCTGCACAACCATCTTATAAGGGTCAATCCTTAAAGATGTGATCGAGGTAGTTTATTATAGTTGTTATCGTCAGAAGTGGCGACACAATTCTTATGGCTCAATAGTCAAAAGCATGTTTTATATCACCCAATTGTCTAACACATTAACAGTTTTTTCGAAGGGATTCAATATTCAACAGCAGGTCGGCCCACAACGCATGAGAGTTTCGTGTTCAATGAATTCAACATTTTGTGTTGAGACTTGAGAACCTGGTATTAAAACTTAATTACAATAATGTGACGATGCTAAATGTTTAAGGCTACAGTAAGTCCCAGTTCAGCATTTAGCATTAGGCCTCAATTTGTATCAAGACACTCCCCTAAATGTATCGATATGGTTTAGATTAGTTAAACAAGATTGGCACCTATCTGTTTGGAGGCATGCATTTGACTGTCATGAGCATTTCCCTTCAATAGAAAACAAGGTTTTTCCGTTGAGAAACCGAAATGGAATGCCCTCAAAAGGGCATCAAGATGCTCTCACTGTCAAAGGAAGCCATTAATGTGGATCCACTTATAGCCAAAGGGGAGAATGAAAACCTTGTGAATGTGACATCCCCTTGGACCACCCACCAAGCTAAACATGAAGGTGGGCCTCGCCATAAACCTTGATCAGTTATTACTCATATATCCCCTTTAGAATCAATGATCACCAAGCTCATCGTGCCTGAGCGTACGGGCCGATGCCATTACACCTAGCAACTGATAACCTTGATAATGTAAAGAAACATACATTGAGCAAGATTGGAGAAGAGCCTGTACAATGGCGACTCCTTGTCGTTCTTATTGCCTTATTATCTTTGCTATGAACACATGGTTTTGATCACCGTTTGCATTATCTTTCTTACAACTGTCAATTATAGTTTTAATTTAGGGTAGAACGGATGCCTTTCCCTGTCATAATGTATATTGGATGCGATGGTTCCCTGCTATTATTAATGTCAGGGTGATCTTTAATGTGGAGAACTTTCGCCAATTCATAGTATGGAACCTTAAAATAAATATGATTTTTTTAGTATATAGAGAAAGGAAGTAGACAAAACTTTGTTAGCACTATTCATCGTCCATCAAGAGTGATTAGATAATTAGAGTATAGGAGTATATACTTTCGGATGACCCTCATATATATTCTCATAAATATTTTGATGGCAGGATCGTGTTCTTCTAATTCATATGTAATGTATGATATCAATTTATGTGATAAAAGAAATTGTTGGTCATCTTTTATTACTCTTTTTTTTATATTTTTAGTTCTGGTTTTCTGAATAAGTTTGGGTAAACGTTCTCTCTCTCTTCCCCCACCTGTGTGTGTGTGTGCGATATGTGTGTATATTGGTGTAATTGTCCCAATAGGGATAAGACGGATCAAAGATGACAAAATGGATTTTCTTATCCCAGTTCAGCTTGGATTAAATAGGAGTTGGTAAATCTATATCCGGACTTAATCTGACCTGTTTGTGTCCCTGCACAAAATTCCCTTTCACTAGAAAAATGGATACATGAATTGCTGAAAATGGGTTCAATGCGTCGACCTCTCTCTTGGTTACTTCCTTGGTTGCTGTATTTGACTCGTGTTTAATTGTTTATACGTAATTTGAACTTGTTTGTGCAATGATGAATCAAACTTGATCTTAGACTCAAATTTGTCAAGCCAAGCTTGAACATATAGGTCAAGTTCTGGTTGTCAGTTTGAGCTCAAACTAACCTCACCTAGGTCGCCTAGAAAATGAATCGTGTACTCAACTAAAGCTTGAAATCAGCCGGAGTCAAACTTTGAAATAGGCCTAGTTAACTAAAGATGACACAGAACTTGAACTTGGACTGATCAAATGTTTGATCCAAGCTCGAGGTGCATGTCATTTACCATGATCGAAAAGGCTCACGACGAATTTTCACAACCTAATATATATATATACATACATACATACATACATATATATATATATATAGCATTAGTGAGAGTCAATTAATTAGGGATATATCAAGAATCCCTCTTGGTTAGAAAGCTATTTATTTTCATCGTTTATTATGAAAAAAAATGCATTTTATTTCATCTATAATAAGGTAATGATTTTCATATCAACACTTTTTCATCCCATTTTAGTGGCGCACATGACCGGGCCATAGCACGTTGTAAACATATGTACACACAATCAGCTTTGATCAAATGATACCTGAGTCACAAATGCTAGAGATTTTGGGATTTTTTTGAGTGCGGCACGCTTGTATTTTACATAAATTCATTGTGTTTTTCTATTTTGAGATTTTGGGTGAGGTGCATGCCTCAGCTCACCTTAAAATAGGTCCACTATTAGCTAGAGCCCTCGTCAAACCGTGTGTGAGAAACTGAAATGTGTCACAATAAAATATCAAACTTAAATATATCAAATATTCATAAGTCTAAACAATTCATTTAAAATTATATGGGATCATCGAACATAAACCCCGAATACCGCTTACATTCATCCTCGCGCCAGAAACGGTCATGTGACATCGGATCGGGTCATGGTCAGGTGTGACACAGATTATATACGAACTAAACATACTGTCGTTTCCACTTTTAGGTTGTATTTGTAATGATTGAGAGGTCTCAGTCTAACTGGAGCAATGGCAGGGCGACGGTCAATTTCAAATAACTTAATCTCCTCCCCCACTTCACTTGTCTTTTCATACAGCTTTTCTTTTTGCACGTAGTATCCACAGCATTAACAAGTTGGAATACATTTATACGAGAATCATTTGGTCTTTGATTAAGATGATGTGTTTTATATTCCACTTACTATAAGGTTTCACATAGTGATTAGACATTACCAGTTCCGAGCTTCACCCAAACCATGATCTGTAACAGAACTGAATTCCGCCTGGTTCGGGTTACAACTTATAACCACCGGTTTTGGTTTCGGCCAAAAACTAAAAAAGAACAAAAAAGATGAAAAATCGAGAAAAATTATAAGACGGGACTAGAACCTGTGGTTTGAACCACCAGTTTCAGTTCTGGTTTCACCAGAAGAGGAGCTGTAACCGAACTGGGGAGAACCGATTTGGTTATGATTCTAGGTTCGATTAGACCGATACAGGTGTTGGCCTGTTTCGAAGCTGGGTTTGTTTGGCAAGGATTCAAACTTCATGGCAACCGGCCATGTCTGGTAATAATATGCCTTTCACTTTCTTACGAAAGGACCTTCATTTGTACTTAGCGATCATCGACAAGCTTTGATCTGTCTTTTGGCACATGTTACTCTTTACTTAAATGCCAAAAGGCAGCAAAGAATTTAGTATATGCTGTCTGTACTTTATATTCTTAGAGACACAAGTTTCGTTCCCATCTAAAACCCCCATCCTTTCATACAATAATGGCACAAGCCTTTGGCAACAAACATTCTTTGTGGCCTTCGAATGATTCAATGAACGCCGTGATTAATTCTCATTCTCTTTACATTTGTGAGACTCTCATGACTCGCAGTAATTCTCTTAAGTTTATAGCCCGAGGCGACGGTGACAGATATAAAACTTAGAGGCTTGGTCAGCCTCGCCTTCATTCAGCACAGTTCATTTACTAACCTGAACGACAGTAGTAGCAGGAATAAGCATCAAGCAATGGATTTTACAAGAAAACCCCCATAATGATTGTCTTCTTGCAGATTTTAAAACTAAATAAGCTGCAAACATGTGAAAACAGAAAGATTAAGCCATTCTAGTTTATGGTAGACCAGACTCTGAATGGATCCTCCCCATGACTTGGTGCACAGCTGCCGCGATTTCATCTACTGACGCGACATGGCACCCCTCTTCCACCTGTACAATGTCACCAGACGAAATTTAAATCACTAAAGACGCACACACATCAGAATGTTAAGCCATGGTTCATGAGAAGCTTGAGGAGCTAACGAAAGAGGAAAACATGATAACTTCAGTTACTTGAAGCATTATCGCCATTGACAAAGTTACCATCAAGAGCATTGATCCGCATTTTATGCATTACTAGAATGCGTTTCCATGTACCTTGCTAACAGTATTCAAACCCTACGTCAACAACTTGTGGTGGCAAGCAATTTATGGTTCATTTGTGAAAGAAATCGGATAAATGACACCGTTGCAATCTCTTGGATTGATTTTGATCTGAAGAAAGGTGCATACAGAAAGAGAGAATTTCGGCCGAAATTCGGACTCACCACCTAACATATGTCGGCAATGTCATTTTCATAATGGGTGATATCATCAGCGCGTAGGAGGAAACGAGAAAAGACGACGAAGGAAAAGTATTGTTGCTATGCTCAAAAGTTTGGCCTCATTGTTCGTCGACCTCAGACAAACAGTCCAGGGAAGTCCAAGATGACATATTTTAGTGATATTGAATGTGGTCCATGGAAGTTCAAGATGACATCTTGTCCTGCCTGTGTGAATCTTACGATGGTGCTTCTTCAAGATTACGAAAGATTGGTGAGACATATTGATGGTGCTGCTGAACTCATATGACGCTAAACCATCATTAGTGGCACCATCCATGAATGCAATATGTAGTGACACATCTCTGCTAAGTAGCTAGCCTTCTCAAGTTGAATTAGGAAGGATATGAAAGACAGTGCAAGGTACTTACCTTGGAGAAACACCCATAAGATCCAAATTAAATGAAAAAAAAAGTAAAGTTAGAAACTTAGACGGGCAATATAGGGTGCAACCTAGAGGTATATATATATATATAAGAAATAGGGCAAACAGCTATCATGCAAACACGGTTCTCTTCTCTTCAAAAAAAAAGAGACAAATTATGAGTATTATCATGCGTGTTTTGGATCTCGAACCCTCGTCCCTTTTTAATTTATAGGTGTCTTGTCTAGGGAACAAAATGAAAAAGATGCGTATAAGGTAGTTAAGAATATGGATCTGAAGGGACTAATGAAGAGAAGTTAGAGGATGCACACATTGGGAACCATGAAAGAGCTAAAAAGATGTGCAGAAGAAACCCATAACATAATACTTGAATTTTAAAAAATGACATCAGAATGGCTCTTATGACTCCATGAAAAGGCTCGGTTTGATTTGAGAAAGACGGGCACGTAGGCGCTTGCAGGGTAGAGGATTAGAGAGAGTTGAAATGACAAGAAGAGAGGCACTTACTTTGGCGCTTACAGAGTAGAGGACCACGTCATCAATGGCCGTTACGTTGAGATGAAGGATGGTGAGTTGCAGGGTTTGAAAAGCAGCAGCCAACTTGAGGAGTTGCCTTGGCCTCCTTCTCGAAACTATCTTAACATTAGCATGACACATTACCAGAGACACCTCCACTTCAGCAATGGCCCCCGACTTATTATTCTCTGCACCCACTGACTCTAGCGGTAAACTAAACCGGCTAGGGCCGGCCGCCATCATCGAGCTTCGCTGTGAGAAGGCCAGCAAGTTCTCCATGGGCGGAAGCGAAGCACCACCGCCCGAGTGCTGCTGCTTCATCCTTTTTTCAGCTGCCAATATCATCAGGAGCTGCTCTAATTCCTTCACAAAGTTTATTGCACCCCCAACTATAGATGCCTGATCTCCCTTTTCAATATCAAAAGGAAATAAATATTATAAAGAAAATTCTACCGCAATGTTTATCTCTGTATAAAAGTTCAATCAACTTCTTTTGCTATAAAATTAGATGGAAGAGTTATATATTGTATACCACCACGAGTTTTGTGCTGCGAATGTGTTTAGTTTAGAATGCCTCAAAAACGATATAATGAATTATAAGGCGTTCTTGTACTACATGAATGGATCGATCTTATATGCAAAGAAGGCTAAGTACTTTAATATGAATTAACCCCTTATAAAACCCGATTAATTAATCATATTTATATGGCTTTTTCCAATAATTCATTCTGCTCTCATTTGTTAGGGTGCATTGTTCTCGATCCACCTAATTGCTCCAGAACTTGAAGGTCCTATTCGCTATTTTTTGTTTCCTTGTTTTCATGTTCTTCTTTTACTGTGTTCTATAAGTTTGCTATATTCATAAGATCCTACCTCAGATACTCAACAGCATATTAATTTCGGGAAAAAAAAGGAAATGGTTCTTCTGTGTCATTGATGGGCCTAAGTGGTATCTATCCTTACAGAACCTACCCTACCAGGATCCACTAACGCATTCTGTATAGACTGTTCAGACTCTATTCACGAAGTCACATTCAAATGTTGTCAATTTTGGCGACAAACCGTGCCAGAAGGCCCACGGTAACAGCAAAGCCGTATAAACCTAAGAAGTGAAGCTTACGATTACAATGAATAAAATAACATATATATATATATACGTGTGTATATACATGTGTGTGTATATATGTGTGTTTAGCAATCAATGACCATGTATTCACCAATTTATAAAAGATATATGCATTCAACCAAATATCATATGATGCTGTTAGATTATTGCGATTGAACAGTTAAAAAGAAGAGTAACAAACCCTTTGAACGTATGATGGAGGTATCAAGGAGCGCAAGGCAGAGAGGTATTCATTCATTTGCTTGCGACGGTTTCGTTCCACAGCAATGTGAGTCATTCTCTGGTTCTCCACTCCCTCCATGTTCTTGCAACTCTTAGTCCTCCTCCTTTTCCTCCTCCCTGCGTTCTCTCCCACCGGCTCCGTTGCCGTGGAAGAAGGAACTCCATCGAAATTCTCTGACGGGGAATTCGTGTTGCAGAGAAGGGTAGAAGAGGGTGAAGCTAAGAACTGGCCACGATGGACTTCCATGGCCATCTTCTCTTCTTTCCCCTCGGAGAAGAAGAACCCTGAGTTGTAGTAATCACCGAAATCCATATTAAACGAGGCTGCGAATGGAATCAAGTCCTCAAAGCCGTAGTTGGAGATATATTGAGGGAACCCAAGTGCCTCAAGAGCCATCCTTTTCTCTCTTCTGATTCCTGAACTTTGAAAGATCTATCCTCCTTTTGCCACACTTTTTTCAGTTCAAAGCAGTGAATCTAATTGAAAGCATAAAAAGAACATGTCAGTGCTTGTAAGAAGTCTCTCTCCACCGTGTTAAAACTGACCTTTTGGAGAATAGTGTTTCTCTCTCTGTGTTAAAAGGCTGTCTTCTCCTTTCTTCAGAGAATAGACCCTTCCTGATCTATACAAAACAAACACAGAGAGAGACAGAGGGAGAAAGAATTCTCGCTCTAGCTAGTGAAAAACCAATCTTTCTCTTCGGGATATGGTGTTTATCTCTCAGGACTGAAAGGGTTGCTCGTTTATCCAGAGAGTAGACCCTTCCCTCTATATATATCGAAAGCAGGGGGAAGAGAGAGAGAGAGAGAGAGAGACTAGACTTGGAGATTTGCACGTGGGAAAGCAGAAAGAAAACGAAAGGCCATGTTTTTCTGGTGAACAAGGGAGAGAGAAAGGAACAACTGAACAAGGAGAGACCAAAATAGCGGGTCTTCTTCACCGATAGATAAAATGGCAAGGACCAGGGTTCAGAGGGGTAAATGGCTGACACCCTAGAAAAGCAAAGACTCACTCAGATGTCAGGGCATCTATGTGACCTCTTGCACTTGTTCATCTACACCTGCAATCCTAATCCTTCATGACCCTTCTCACCTTGTACACTTGATATCTTTCTCTCTCTATCTAAATATTTATATGCGTTATTGGGTGCATGATCATTGAACTAAATATTAAAATAAGCAACTAAAGACATTCTTAGAATTATTTTCCATAATCGACAGTCTAATTAAGAATCTTTGTCATTGTAAACTACAAACAAATAAACAAACAAGAGAGCTAAATTGTTTATCTTGCATACCTTTTATTGGTTTGATGATGGTTGGCTGAGGATCCCTATTAGCCGGCCGGGAAATCTGGGCATTTTGTGCCCCTTCCTATTCTTCAAATAGGGCTGTGATCAACTGACTCGATGCAGCCAAGCTGGGCTTGTTTCTTGCTGTTGTCATACCTTGTTATTGGATTCACGGCATGTCTTGTTTGCTCATATCAACTGAGTCGAGTTCATATTGAGGCAAGCTGTGAGTTACATAAGCCAAAGAGGTTTGCTCGTTTTAAGAACTTGACGCTTTCTGTAAATTTCGTGAAGAAAATAAACCTCTTGCTCATTACGTTATTAAAATAGCCTTTAGTTCTAATGATATCTTGTGTAAAAGTAGAATTAATTGACCCACTTCAAGACATTCAAAACCATATCTAATTGATTAGCTTATGTTCGCCTAAATATACAATACCAACAACAACCAACCCTTTTCCCGAGCTTAATGTGTCTGCTACATACATGAATTTAAGATAGATTGTGATTTTGTGTTGTATTAACAACTAACCATAAAAGAAACCATATCATGTTTAATAGTTTTCTTCAAACACTTTGTGACAAAGCGTTTGTGATCTAACATGAGAATATTATGGTTGCTTAGGTCTAGACCAAATTTATCCATGTTCATATTGCATTTTTACACCTATATAAATCGAACCGAAGCTCGATCGTCTCGGGTGAGCTCGGCATAGAGCCAAGATTAGCTAGATAATCAACAGGCCATACCGTTTAGCAGGCCTAATCTCAATCAGTGTACAACATGGAGGATGTACGAACTGCAAATATTGAAGAATGAACAAGAAGTTCATGCATCCAGCCCATCTATTATTAGAAGTCATTCGTCGCTCTCCATGCTCTTTTGGTATTTATAGTGTGTGAACGTTAAATCAATCCAAACGTCCACATGTCGACATTTGTCCAGATGCGATGCGTCATTGTCAAGTCAAGTTCGTTGGGAGGCCACCCTTAAACCTGAACATATCAGGCCAGATGGGGTCGGCTTATGTCAAGTTTCCGAACCAATTCAGTCAGTACCCGGACCCGCTTGTGTCAAACTGTCTCTTCACACCATTGTTACGAAATTATATTTTGTTTTTTTTGTTGAAATTAGCAAAATCCAGGTGAAATTTTTGAAAGCTAATCCAGGATCTTGTGGGGGCAAATCTCAGGCAGAGATTTGATGTCTTAACGTGATCACACATAATGTATCCGGTGAAAGTGACTCGTCATATAAACAATGGTTAGTGCCTTGAAAAATCGAATTTTATGGAGTTCTTTTCCTTCACTAGAAGGGTCAGCTAGCAGATGTGAAGTCAAAATAGCAGGATTTAAGTGAAAAGAGCAGCAAGCTAGCATCAGCTAGCCAGTTGCAGTGTCTCTTTTTTGAGTTCATACGTACCAAATAGTATGCTACCATGCATAGACCACAATTTACTAGTGTGGTGAAATTGACGTTTCAACTTTTACCTTTCGAGCTGCATGGACTGCAGGCTGCTACCACCTTGGCTACGCTTGGTCCTAAGAGTATATTTGATCTCTCTCTCTCTCTCTCTCACACACACACACACACATATATATATATACATGACCAATTCGTTCGTCATAATGAATCTTCACCGTACATCTTCCAATATCTCACTTGATGGTGGTCAAGTTTCATGGATCCCGAGTTATGAGCACGGTTTCCAAGCCAGGTGTGCGATGGAGATTGAAGATAAAAGAGGAAGGATCATATAGACTATTACCTGATCATCTTGGTAGAGAGGGTCACAAAGACACGGGAATCCATTGTAAGGGTCTCACTGTTGGAAATCCAATAATTGTGATGACATAAATCCAATCCATGGCCTCGAGGATGTGGGAATCTGTTGATGTGACTCTGAAAGATGGAGGGTGGGAAATCATTTGCCATGTGATGTGAGCAATGAGTGCAACCAGAGAAAAAACTTTCCTTTGCTAACTGGATTCTGTGCCTCTTCGTAACAGTGAACCATTTTCAGCCTGTTTTGCTGCCAAAAGAACGATAGATACCTCCCACTGTTGATCCATTCGTTTATATGTTTTACACTCGTAGCTGGACATGTCCCGAACTAGAACCGAACCACTTTGGGTCTGGTTCCAAATTCAATTTTTTTAAATACAAGAGCAATACGAGTTTCAAATTAACGGGTTGCTCTTGCATTGCTCTTGTATTTTAAAAAAAATCAATTTGGAACCAGCCCCAAAGCGGTTCGGTTCTAGTTCGGCAATGCATTCAATTTTAAAATATAATGATGGTTTGAAACAGTCAGTTTTGGTTCCACGCCAGTTTTCATAAATCATAAATCATGGACCATAACCAAACTGGAGGGGGAGGGTCTCCCGTTTCGATTACGGCTGGTTCCTTAAGCTGTTAAATTCTAGTTCGAACCGGCAAGCCGGTTCCAAACAGGCCCTATCTACTCCTAGCATTTAGGGTTGCCAAATGATATGAGTTGTTTTACTCATTTCAGCTGAACCTGTTTTGCCTTGGGCATTAGGTTAATGAAGCGAGTTTCAAATTAACGGGTTTGGGTTGTCTCGAGTCGGCTCATGTAAGGTCAATTTAGCCATGTATATACGTGATTAATTTCTGTCTACATAGCCAAGTGGTAAGATGGTTGCATGCATTAGATGGGGATACATGTCTTTAGTTGTTTTCATAATAAAGAATGCATTGAAAGCTAATTTTCACTAAAAATGATGGAGTACTGAGGCTTTCCAAGTGAAAATTATTCAAAATTTGGAGTTTTAAGAATTTGTACAATAACAAGTTTAAAGAGTTTAAAGAGACATTAACATATATGTTTGTTTGAATCGCCCGTATCGTACGATATTAGGCATGTATAGTATAAAGGTCGTATAGCCCTATAATGACTGTCGACAGGGCCATGAAATCGAAAATGTTGTTTCGCTCGGCTCTTTTTACAACCCTACTTAACATAGGAAGGTCAGCTTGCTAGGATTAAAGTACAAACCTGATACATATTTAACAGCAAATGCAGGCCATTGTTTAAGGTCTTAAAGTATTTGATCCGCATTGTATATTCAACAAAGGTGTCTAACAAACGGCCAGCACTCTTCAAACTTCCACGCCCATCACGGTGGACTCGCCACTCTCAAACACCATCTTCCATTTCCTCGATGCATATAATAATGAGAAAATAGTTGAAACAGAAAATCCCGATGCAATGCATCACCTTGTTTTTAGATTGCCGAGATTCTGAGAGGCTATAAGGGCAAACAAGTTCATCCAGTAACGAAGAAAATTAAATCATTTCTAATATTTAAAAGGAAAAAAAGCAAAAATAGGGCCCTAACTTCTACGCAAGAATAGACATGCACATTTTGTTTTCTTCCTTTTGGAAGGGCACCTGTTGTGGGGCCCTGGGGCAGGATCACAAGTGTCAGGCTGTTGACCCACCAAACCCGGTGCCTCTGTGAGTGAGAAACAGTGAGGGTGGCCGGCTGGAGGGTCAAGCACATAGGTGCCTGCCTTGTGTTTGTGGCTGCACTGAGCAGATGACACCTTGAGACTCAGGGAATGACTTGAGGAATTCATTCTTGAGAAGAGACAAAGAAGGTGTTGTGGAGGACCCTAGTCCCAAGATATTCTCATCCCTTCTATCGATGGACCAGGCTCCCTGATCATCTGATCGGTCACCATGGAGAAAATAGTTCTCTCTCTCTCTCTCTCTCAAATGAAAACATGGTCATCCTCGGTACAACTCGATGTAGACGACAGTGGCAACTAGAGTGTACATAGCTAACCTCACTTAGTGTCAGAAAAGACCACGCTTTGGTTTTAATTTTGGTTAATCAACATTGATTCAACAATCTACAATGCCATAAATTTTTATGAGAAACCAAAACATGTGTTGCTGATGAACAGCTTTATTCTAAGTGGATTTCTAACAAATAGACGTGAAAAACTGTTCAGTGCGTACGTTTGCTTGCGGACACGCGCGCTCACACAGACAGACTCACACAGACACAGAGTTGTCTTGCATTCAGAACAATGCCAAGATCCAGTTCAATGCTTTCTAACCTTGTTAGAGAGAAAGAGCGAGTTGACTTGCATTCAGAACAATGCGAAAATCCAGTTCAATGCTTTAGAACCTTGTCATGCTCTCTCACTGGCTTCAAATCAACTGTAGAAAGGAATCTTATGATCAGCAACCTGCGCCACAATAATGTGACCTTTATTATTTAATATTGTTTAATATTTAAATTTGTATGTCGAATAATATTGTGTATAATGTTGATTATTAGAAGGTACGAAACGTTTACAGGACTCGTTTAAAATCCTGTTATCATGAGAAAAGTATTATTTGAGCTTAGAATATGTTAAAACTGTATTTTTTACATAATTGAAAATACGTAGAAAAACTCTTGTTTGATTTTAAAACTCATTAAATTTTTAGCGCGTGATTGAGAAAATATTTTAAAATCTTAACGTAATTGAGAAAACATTGGAAAATCTTTAGAGTGGAGATTTGAAAACATAGCAGTGTTACGCAATTGTGAAAACACGATGTATTGCCATTGATTGAGAGGAACGGTGAGTTTCTTTGTAGGGCCAACATATTGAACCAAGTAATTTGTGAAACTAAAGTATTGGACCTAAAGTGGATTGTTTGGTATTATGTAATTGTATGGTGATTACATAATGTCATTAGTGCTAGTAATTATTAGACAATTGTATAGCGGTTGCTTTAAAGTCATTGGGGAGCAGTCTAGCGGTACTTTGATTCAATTAAATATGCTTCTTGAGCATTATACGGATGGAGATATCAGCCATGTTTGATGACGTGTGAATAAGAAATATCTCCTGTGATTAACTGACACCTAATCAAACTCAATCCATGAGGCGGCATGTGTAACCCATTCAACAAATATTAGGTACTGCATTGACGGTATAGCATGTTGATTCATTGGCTTTATAAATTGGGTAAACGGATTCGCTATGACCTATATTGAAAGCGTGTAAATTTCAGGCATAGAAAAGAATCGTTAAGCAGGTTGTAATATTAGAAAGTCATGGAATAATTTATCTTTTATTATAAATGGTAGCGTAATGACTTGAGAATAGAAAAACGTGTTCACTATGAGCAAGTAGAATTGAATCATTGATCATGCATAGAAAAACGTTTTTCACTTTGAACATATGAATTTTGACATGTTCGCTTAAATTCATAAAACTTAACAAGTCCCGGTGTTGCACTTAACCATGCCAGCATGTAGTGCACCTAAAATCATGGTCCTTGTACTCGTGGCGAATGTATTTACTGTACACATGCATGGCATAACAGGCATTATGGAAATTGACATTTATACTATGGTGATATAGTGCATTATGGTGATATAATATTATAGTAGCGTAATATGATGTAATGTCATCGTATGCACGATATTGTCTTTGCAAGTTTATTAGATTATGTATTTATGTAACTCACCGCAAAACCTTTAGGTATTAAATCTATGGATTGTATGTATGAACATTTGTTGTTACATGATATCGATTCTTTGTCTACCATGTTGTGTCATGCGTGTAGGTCTTCTCAACTCTTTCAAACCTTTATTACGTACATTTTTCATTCTATGTCACGTCTGTATCTCAACCCGGGACTATGGTAACAGGACAGAATAAGCAAAAAGAAGAAATAGACTGTGCAATTTCTTGAGAGAATGAGATATTGCAAGATATAACATCCTTAGAAGTGAATACATTGGGACATAGGGCACATAAGTACTTTCTAAATGACAGTTACTCCTATAAGCGACTCATCGAGACAACCAATGGTGATCGTTACTTCATTTTATATGAGTAAGCTAATGTGAGGTGTATTTACTATCCTGATTAGGAGTAAAGTGGATATGAGATTTGAACCTTCACTAAATGACTTCTAAGGAGAGATGTCTCTACATATATCTTTGGGTTTAGAGACAAATTCATATTAAAAAGAGTCTTTTTCCCATTTGCTATGGTGTTTCAGAGCTTGATCTTACGACAATGGTTCATATCTTAGGTAAGAACTAGGCTGATTGGGTCATACTATTTCACTAATGAATTAATAGTTATAATGAAACTCGAGTTTTTATAACAGACTAATAGTATTTATTCGAAGACCAATGGTTTTACATTTCAAACTATATTAGTTAGAAGATAGAAGGATAGTCAAAAATTGATAGTTTTACGAGTGAAAAAGAATACCCTTTCCTGACAACATAACTAATATTCTATCTAATTGGTCAGATTATGCATGCTAACAGTAACTTGGGAATCTTGGATTTTTTTTTTTTTTTTAAAGGTGGAGTGATAAAAAGATAGTACTAGGTTTAAAATGGTAGAGTTAAAAAAGGGGAGCTCAAACTCGAGGCACTTAAGCGAGTAGACGATGCAACGCCTGAGCAAACGGTTTAGTTGTAGGATCAGAGGATCATATTAATCAAAGTCACTTCAAGGTGCCACAAAGAGCACAAGTTAAGACTAGCACGTGACAAAAATTTGTCATCAAATTCCCATGTCCAAAAGAAAACAGAGAAAATAAAAAAAAGGCTTAATAGTGGTTTCTACAAAGGAAAACAAACCCAAATGAATCCCCCTCAAAATACATTATTTTAAACTGGTCAGACAAGATAACATCAGGCTTACTTAGGCCAGACACAAGCTTATAGATAGCATGACACATTCAGATCACCAACTCAATGGGTATCACCACGCATAAAAATAGGTCTTCAACATGGTAAGACTGGGTGAACGACAAAAATTTATCGTCATAACCTGGGTCATTTGTCCCTCAGTTGAAATTGGAACAGCAAAAAGAACTACATGAAAGGAATAAAAAGACACTAAACAACTCAGATTTATTTCAACATGAAGAGATTAAAATTAGCTAATAAATAGTGTAGATAGAAAATAAACCCTAGCAGGATCAGATAAAATGTCAGTCACCATCTTACACCTTGTGGTGCAAATTAAGACTTTGGCTAAAAACCTATCATCACATCCTTTCCAAGCACAACTGAATCCTTCTCCACTATGAGAATATGAAATGCATGTTGATAAATCTAATTAAAATAAAACTCAACTTTTATGCACTTCAACATAAAGGCAAGATACAAGAATCAGGCAAAATCCAATTCAGCTAAAAAGGAGTACCCGAACCTAAAGATTGTTCAAGAATACACAGCCATAAAAACAGCATCAGATCTTCATTTAAATTTACCACACCCAGAAAATTCCAATAGTCTTATAATAAATCCTAAGTTCATCAGAAGAAAAAAAAAGCATTATTCACAATACACAGCCATATTCGCGAACAGTTCAATCAGTTGCCTTACAAATCACACACCTTTCAGCTAACCCATAATTGCAATAAAAACTAGATCAAAAAATCTTCTAAAATTATACCTTGACGGATTTGATCTTACGATCGCTCTGGGTCTCTTGAACTTCTTGACCCGCTTCTTCAGGCTGGCTGATTCTTCGAAAGCAAGGTCACAGCCATTGTGGCGAAACTAGCTATATTGGAGGCTGGGAAATGTACTAGTATATATAAGCGCTGCTGCGTCTAGGAAATTTACATAGGAATGTAATGTGATGCGTCGAGTCTAGGGTTTTAACATAGCAATTGGGCCAGTTGAATACAGCAAAGGAAGAGTGCAGGCTTGTAATTTATGATTAAACCAACCTGGAGCGTAATTAATAGACAAGAGTCTCTACGACTTGTAAATGGGATTGGACCAAGAGACCAAAACAAGGGTCTAGGCTTTAGCCCTTGATATTTAATTGCATAGGATTTTAGAACTTAATATTTGACCAACTAGCGATATGAACAAATAACTTAGATGTAGCATAGGATTTTACAACATAATTTGCATGTTGGAGAAAGAAAAAAAAAAAACTATATCGTTTTAAAAAATTGTTGCTTTGTTAGTTTAATCCTATATTAAATTGAGTAATGAGTAATGATATATTGATCCAAACAAATTTTATATACGCATTCTCACAGAGTAAAATGAGTGGCTTAAAAAAAATCATGTATATTCTTTAAATGTAAGTTAGAAATCTCTAACCACACAGTCAATATCTATATAATGTATATGTAAAACCAATATCCGCATCTATCCATTCTCTTGTATATTACTATGTTTTAAGAAAAAAATGAGTATTTCAATAGGATACGGTTAAATTGTAATTTTATTAAAAATAATCAATTCTACCTTATTTAAATCAATTTGAATTTTAAATTAGCTATATTTTTAATTTGAGTATTTTCCTAATCTTGATTCAATGATGAATTTAACCATGAATCTAATTAGTTGAATCAATCAAACTATGATCTCCATGGTCAAGCTAATTCAAACGAGGCCAAGAGCTAGCTAATCCAGATATATAAAAGCTAAATATAAAAAATGAAGACTTTTTCTTAATAATAATTAATATAAAAAATAATTTTAATTCTTTCTAGCATTTTAATAGACACATTTTTTTAAACTAAACTTTTATAATTCAGTTATTCCTATGATTTCTTTTTCAATTGATAACATAGCCTAATTCATTTAATCTTATGACATTGAGACAGACATTGATCTTAAATAAGATTTTATTAATTTGTCGGTAACTTTCTAGAGTCTAGTCTTTACCCAGAGGTGGAAAAAAAAAGAAAGTGAATAAAGGGATATCTAAATTCAAACTATTGAAATATCAATAACTATTGAATCTTGATCCTTCATCTACTGTGATGACTGTGTGCTTTATAGGTTTGGATATTATAGTTTCCTATTTCTAAGCTAGTCTATAAGAGGAGTAGGTTAGCGTGCATTCCTAATCAAAGTTCAACCATATAATAAATTGGAATAATGCTACCCGCACATATTTATACACATCACCTCACATCTACATAATTTGCCCCCATGAGGCATGCCATGCGGGCCCACTTTCTGGTTACAATGGGAGATTGAAGCCGTGCACCCACCAGGAGTTCAGCTCCCGCCATGCCGATAACGCGGCTGCCGTTGGCCTGTTGGGCCATCATTCTGGGTGCGCAAACCCGCTGCTTATAACACCAAATATAACACACGGGTCCTTCCCCACCTGTTCATGTGGCGTGCAGGCCCCCACAGCGTTAATTACGACTCCAGCCCATGCAGCAAAGCAAACCCCCCAAGAGATGATTGTCATATTGATATAAGCAAAATATTTACACTATTTATATTCCTTCATACTTCAAATGGCTGTTTGATATCATCTCCCAACTAGCTAGTGATTATGCTCAAATTCTGCACATATAATCTTCTTAATGTGGAAAAGAGAACCAGAGTCGAGTTCATGAAGTGTGCATAATATATAGTTCTTGTTACCTTAGATGAACTCAACAAAGGAAGATTTTGACAATGTAAGATGTATCTTTATTAATTTAAGCATGTCAAATTCAAACACTGGATCGGGTCTGATCTACCATCAGGTAAAACGAGGGGATCCATTAGTCTCTCACAATAGCGAATCACCAGATCTCTGCTGAACATGTTCTTACCAGCATTGTGGAGTGAGCTTTATGCCGAAACACAAACAGATTGGGTCGAACTCGACATTGGTCTACCACAAATTTTACATTGTTAGATTCATGGCACTAAACATATTGTCATTCCAATTAATGTTAACAGTTGATTTGCTTCAATCGTAACCTGAAATATCAGGATGAGCAACGATATCTCCTGTGACAATAGGGGATTTTTCAATCTGTGTAGTATGAAAGCTTCGTAAAAACGATAATTGCTACACGAGAACACGCTGCACACCCTGAATGATAATCTAAATATGCATATAGAATTAGAAATTGCTATTTTATGTTTCAACAGAGGTTTATATATCAAATCAAAATGTACCTTAGACAGACCACACAGGTGAGTGCTTTCTTCAAAGGCTATCCCAATATTGTGCCTAATGTGCTGAAGAGGAACTGCAGGACACCGTACAGCTGCACCAACTATGTTGCCCGATACGTGCCTGCTCACGGGTCTGTGTCTGTGCATGCATTGCATAAACCATGCTTTCCACACCTATAGAGAGTACCATTTTCTCCATACGAAATAAAAGAAAGCCATACATGTAAAAGCCAGATTATAAAATGCATGAACAGAAACATTGCCATTCGAGAGAGAGAGAGAGTTCAAATCACTGAAGGGTTGTGTATCTTCATTTGCTTCCGTTTTGAACTATTGACACACTCTCCAACCAAAGGCTCCCCACATTCATCAGATTACTGAAGTTATTGAACATAAAATCTAGGGAGCAGAAGATTACTCCTCTACATAAAAGAACGAAAAGAAAAACTCACGGAGCTATTTCTTATGACGAAGGATGTAGAAAAGGCAATTTATGCCAAATGGTCTCCTACACATATATAGCAGTACTGGTAATTTTTATGTCATGCTTATCCCCTCCATTGTCAATTGAAGATGCAAATTATGCATTACAAAAATTTAGCAGTACTGCTCGAAATTACCTAACTTAAGCACATATAAATAAAACTGCTGATTGTGATCCCTCCTACTGTATCTGGCTTTCTGTTCACTTTTTTTCAGTAAACTTGCTGAACAAGAGGCTGCATAGGTTCATCAGCCTCTCACTTTGTTAAAAAGGATTACTCCTTCGAAGAGGAGAAGTGGAAATCGTCAATAAGATTATGCTCGCAGAGGAAGAACTGAGCTCCGGTTATGGCCATGCTTTGAGAAGAAAAAATTGCTGCCAATGGAGAAAGATCGTTTCATGTCCGGGGGTACACTTTGCTTATCAACATCACCTAGATCACGTGCTTCACTCTTCTCCCCCTCATTTTCGAGGTCAGCTCCTCTGAAAATTGACAATTTTCCCAGATTCAATTTTTCGCAACTTTGTGATCCAGTCGCCATCATCCCTCTGCAAGCAACAACCGAGAATTCACGGGCAGAGTTTGTCCCAAAGCTCATGGATACATGAATCCTAGCAAGTGAATCCATCGATACTGATCTTCTAATTGGTTGAAATTCAGTCGGTGATCCTCCCTCTCGTTTTTCAGTATGTGGATCCCTGCTTGATTCACCAACACAATAATCAATAGCTAACATCTTGCTATCATGATCTGCATCCTCTATTTCCAACGAATCCGAATTTCCGCTTTGGGCATCATCGGTTTCCAAGTCAACAACCTGGGGCTCATTCACAGTTGAAGGCGCTGCACCACTACCCACCACAGGAATCAAATTCGAGGTATTGGTCATGATCGGAGCTCGGCACAAGGGGCAATTCACATGAGCCCTGAGCCACCTGTCTATACACTCAAGATGAAAAGCATGGCTGCACTTGGGCAGAAGCCTAAGATCCTCCCCTTCTTGGAACTCACTCAGACACACAGCACAATCTTTATCTTCAATCAATCCCTCACCCTTCTTGTAATTGCACTTAGTGATCGAAGCTATGAGGGATTCATCAAGACCCACAGTATTAACGTACCAAATATAATTGATTTGTTCCTGGTCCTCAAGGAACCGATCAAGGGCAGGGGGTTGCGGCTGCATAGCCCTCCTTGACGAGTGCCTTCTTTGGTACCACCGAGCCATGGTTACATAGAAAACCCCCAAAAGAAAGGCAGCTGAAAGAACGGCAACGACGGCGGAGAGAGACTTTGACAATAGAAAGTGATGGGCGACAGTTGGCGGCGGCGGCGGCGGCGGCGGCGGCGGAGATAATAAAACACGAGAAGGAAAGGGTGCCGGCGAATAACAACCGGATAATTCCTCGCGGTCATCAAACAGACGGCGAGCATAGGTATTCATGTTTCAATATACAAAGATGGTTCTCGACTAGGTTTGATTCTCTACACAAAAACGAAAAATTACGAAGATGGTGCTCAAGAGAAATTGCAAGGGGGTGGAGAAGAATCGAGTTGTGAATTATCTGAGATAACCTGATAAGATGGAGATATAGACGCAAAAATTTTCTCTTTCTGCGAGAGGCATAGCCTGAGGGAGAGGAGGATGAAAGGCATGAGCGAAAGGAAAGCGACCTTCAACCCAAAATAAAGTCAATGGCGAATAGGTTGGGGAGGACATCGACTATTTTACCTGGCCAAGGAGCGTTGTCGCCTTTTCGTCACCATTGGACCCATTTGCAATCTTTGGCGAACCAGAGTGTTTGGATAGGGACGAGTTGGAGGAGCGGAGAATCTCTGATCTACGTTATTTTATTGAAAAGAATTACTGTGACAGGTTTACTACAATTATCATATTATTTCATTACAAATTTTAAAATAAATATATAAAGTGTCTAAAGAGAAGCCCACTTGCAAGCTCGTTTTAACGCTTTGGGTCCAGTTCAAAAACGGTAATGCTAATTCCAAATGCTTGCACACTCACATAAAATAGTCGATACTTGGGGATGTTCATAAAGTGGGCTTGGAGGGACGGGGTGGGGTTTCCACCATCATCTCCACAAGGATTTTCTTTACTCTCTCATTCTCGATTCCGGGAGCAGGCTCTACCAAAAATAGAGATCGCCTTATAAACATCTGAGTGATTGGAGTGATACCTTCTCTTTTAACAACAGTTCACCAAGAACAGAGATCCCCACCTCATGAACATCTCCGATTGATGATACCTTCTCTTTTAGCAACAGCAGGTTGGGGCAGCACTGCCTCTTTGCACCAAATATGATCAACACTACTAGGTTGCACCCCGTTTTGGTGCTTGTATATCCATCCAGCTCTTCGTATAAGCCCTCCACAGATTGCGACCAACATTTTTATTTCAGTACTGATGGCTCGGCTCGTCAAAAAGGACACGAGCTGGAATCCAATCCCAAACTCCATTTTATTTTAGAAAGAGGAAATGGGCATCATAACAGGCACCCTAACCCTTCGGACAATGTGAACAGGACGCAAGTGCAATCACACAGTGACACTGTTCAAAAGTTGGGGCAGCAGACAGGCAGGATGCCTATTTTGGTGCCTGTTCTTCTTGCTGGGGTCGAACTCCCCACAAGCAGCAAAGGCGCTAGAGCACCTTGCCATTGAGCTAATGCTCTCGGTGCTTGCTCTTCTGTTTTATCTTGCTGAATTTTGCATACAGTTTCATCTTGCCTTTGCATGTGGTGGTCAGAATTTTCTTTCTCGTTTGTTTTCTTCTTCTCAGGTTTGTGTTCAATCAAATATTAGGTTAATTCATAAGCAGGCCAAATTATGGAACTATAGTCATGGCTAATTCATAGAGTTGACTTCAAGCTTATTAACTCGATCACCTTCTTCAAAGGGCTTAGCCTTAATGTGAAAAAAAAATGGTCCACAACTCAGTGGGGAACCGTAGATCATATATGGGGCAACGAACAATTGGGCCTTCATCTCGATGCTGTTTGTGTTTTTCTTTTAATACGGAAGGAGGCTGGCAGCCTAACACACTCTCCATGCATCCCCCTGGGAGTCGAACTCTCTGCCAACAACACAATCGTCAATACGCCCTACCAGTTGAACTAATGCTCTGGGTGCTGTTTTTGTTTTGTTATGTGTAAAGAGACATCCCCGAGCCACAGTAGCCTGTAGCTAGCGTTCCTTTCCCTTTCGGAGATGAACGCTCCTTTGGAGTAAACCACAGTGAGTAAGAGAGACCGATACTGGGTTAAGTGTAAAGAGATACTCATCATCTTCATAAGACACCAGCAAATTGGAGGATAGCTGGTATCTTTCGGCCTTCAATTTCTACTAGATGAAACATAAATAATATATATATTGATGACTTAATAAGTCTACTATGATTATCACTTTATATACTTACTCATCTTTGAAAATTTAAGAAATGGTAAACATGTGAATCAAGAACAAATACAAAATACATGAATATTTTTTTGCTTTTTTACTTTTAAACTCAATCAACAATCTCTTGATGAATGGTAGCGATTTTAAAAAATATGGCAAGTATATTAAACTCTTTCCATACACATGTGAGCATGCAAGCACACACACATACCCGTATATATAACAAGAGAGAGAGAGAGAGAAGTCTTGTATATTAGCAATTTAACATATAAAAAAACCCTCAACTGCTCATTTTAGATGGTCTATGGTTGACATTTGGATTCAATAAGAAAAGGTGAGTGTATATAAAGTATACCTGCAAAAAGCAGATTGTTTAGATGTTCTAGTATATACCAAGTTCCCTCTCTCTCTCTCTCTCTCTCTCTCTCTCTCTCTCTCTCTCTCTCTCTCTCTATATATATATATATATATATATATATATATATATATATATATATATATAGAGAGAGAGAGAGAGAGAGGGACTCGATTATATTCAATGGGTTTGGTACTCAATGAGTACTCATAACATAAAAATGGTAGGTTCTATTGTTCCCTCAACTGCTCATTTTAGATGGTCTATGGTTGACATTTGGATTCAATAAGAAAAGGTGAGTGTATATAAAGTATACCTGCAAAAAGCAGATTGTTTAGATGTTCTAGTATATACCAAGTTCCCTCTCTCTCTCTCTCTCTCTCTCTCTCTCTCTCTATATATATATATATATATATATATATATATATAGAGAGAGAGAGAGAGAGAGAGGGACTCGATTATATTCAATGGGTTTGGTACTCAATGAGTACTCATAACATAAAAATGGTAGGTTCTATTGTAATAAATGTAAAGGAGCCCACCACTTTACACTATCTTATAACTATTAAGTATGGTAAGCATTAAGTATATCCTAGTTTCTATATATATATATATATATATACACACTAGGACTCTACTTTTGAAAATTAACTTAATAAGTATCTTTTCTTATCATTGTTATGTGTGTACTAAATATAAATCTAAAGATCCAAAGATGCAGGCAATAAATCATGGAATATATTTCCGGTGGAATCCAAACTCAACCTCTCAGCATGTGCAATTTCTTTATGTCAACTGTTGGGTGCACCTAAACAGCCTAACTGGTGTACGATCATAGCCTTATGAAATTGTATAACCTGCTATGCTGTTTGTATTCAGGTCTTAATACATTTAGAGTAATTAAATGAGTATGAGTATGTAGAGATTGATATGCATTTTAAAATCAAAATAAAGGGGCACCTTGGTTTTTTAACCTGTCGGAATAAAGTAGGTGGTGGGTGTTACTTGTCAAATTTTGCTACAAAATAATTAAACACCACTTTTTGTTTATTTTTATTTCTAACTATTTTATTCATTGTCCTTTTTATCTTTTTCTTTGAGATTTAAAATGCAAGAGATATGGATAAAATGTAACTTATCATGAGTTTTTTTGTTTCGTGATAATACCTTTTTCTTTTTGTTACAAGAGGAAGCCAAGCCTAACACGCACACGCACACACACATGCACTCTCTATTAGTCGAACTCCCCACCAACAGTAATGGCACTTAGAGAACCCTGGCATTGAGCTAATGCTCTCGGTGCCGTGAACATACCATTTTTTCTGTTCATACATCTTTTAAGGATATTGAGGGACTTGATTTTGTGCATGAAAGCAGGCATATAGATTAAGAATTTCTTATAATATGTGGGCATCATTCTTTAGTCCTTTACTTGAGAAGATAGAGATCAGAGGTTTTATCTTTAGTGCAAGTTGAGCAAGAACGCAGGATCCTCTCGTTTTATAACTCAAAGACGTGCAGATTGATCAAAAGAAAACGGGTTTGCCTGAACTTAAATTTCCATTTCGTGATGTTACCGTTGTGATGGGTTTACATGGGGCCACCTTGTTTGGCTCATTCCCTTCACTTTGAAAGTGCACAATAGATCCCATTGAGAGGAGGAGGTTCTGAAGAAAGTGGTAGGCCGAAGTTTAACACACACATGCATGAACCCTTCGGTAAATATGGCTGATTTCGGTTAATGGAACACTTGAAACCGGAACAAAACTGGCCCAGGACTAGTTCTAGTTACAGTTTTAGAACTGTCGGTTTCAGGGAAGTTCCAATTTGAATCTTAAGCCTCCGAGAACCGACAAAACATTAAAAAGTTAATATTTTAAAGAATTTTTAAAAAAATTCTGAAGCAGTGGCTTGAAACCACAAGTTTTGGTTTTGGGTCTGTTATGTTTCCATGAAAGATGGAAGTAGAACTGAACCAGGTGGTCCCTAGTTCTAGGTTTGGATCGGATCCGGTTTCAGCTAGTTCTTGGCTTAGTTTAATACAAATTGAAACCGATTCTAGACCGACTATGTCTATCTTGGGCAAATCGAACTCGCAACCTGTATTGTAGCGTCAAGAAGTCATAGCAAGTTACAAATTTGTCTCAGTATTTCTAGGTTAGGTGGGGTTATCATTATCTTTTTTGTAGTGATGAATCTTGTATATGTTCTTAATAAAAGGAATTTGTCCAAAAACCCTGGTAGGTAAGCTAACACTATGGATGCTTTCATAATCTTTTGTGGGCATCATAGAATGGGATCCCAAGTGATTGAGGGAGGGAGGATGACAAAAGTTGCCGACAACATATATTTTAAACTCGCAGTTTTCATGTTGTTTATTCGGGCTTGGGACCAACCATGAAAGAGTAAATTTCATCGTCAATGGAAGGCTCGGAAATTATTAAAAGAAGATGCCCCACAGTTGTGACTGTTACAGTTTAGTCACAGTTATCTTACTTTGAAGAGGCTTTTCTATCATTAAAAAGAAAGAATAACTCGACGGCGTCATAGAAATGCATTTTCTATTGTCACCGCGAAAATAGTTTAAATTTGGCAAATACAAATGCAAGAAGAAGATATTGAGAAACTCAATGGCACTATTCCACTCTTCCTGAACCAACCCTAACCAGATATGATTTTGCTATTTTAAGTTACAGATATAGCACATATAAGGAAGGCTCCTTGTAGAAAATATGCAAAAACCAATAGTTAGAGCTGAATAATTGAGAGTTGTATAAATGCACAAGTAGCTAATCAACTCCTTCTTAATAGACTGCACTAAAATTCGGATATTACATTTCACTGATCGTCCTTTTCAAACTATGCATCGATCTTGTGTTCATGTTTTGGACGTAAAGGTTTCTTGTTCATTTGGAATAAAGTGCGCCTTTCTACTTTGGTTTAGGGGTGTTCACGATTTGGTTTCGGTTGTGAACTATGGTTCTACTAATTTAAAGATTTTGTTAAATACAATGTATTATGCCATGAGATTATTTGGATCTACGGTATACATTTTATATGTATGAGGTTATAAAACTCATATATATAAACTTATCAAGATTTAAATACATATAAGTATATACATATATATTCACATTTTATATAAACTTGTATACATAAACTTATAAAGATTATATTATAAAGTTATAAAACCATATACATAAACTTACAAACTTTTAAAGATTATTATATAAGTTCTATGACCTTATATACATATAAATGTGAATATATAGATATAGATAGATAATAATTCGGTTTGGTTGTGATGATTCGGTTCCAACATTGGAACTTTGAACCAAACCGCTAGAAATTTTTCCAACTAGAACCAGATTGAACAGAACAGCCAGAACCAAACTAAAACAACCAGATACCTAAAACTGAACCAAACCTTAGTTCTAGTGGTTTCATGAACATCTCTACTTTGATCTATCAAAGATAATGTCTCATGGATCAACAAGGGGCATCATCAGTTAACCTTTTGATAGATCTTTGTTCAACTCACTAGTTTTAGGAGCAAGAGGGATTTTATAGGTGTCCACTGAAAAAGGTAGGCGGTAATGTGACAGGCATTCATCTGCAAACAAGTGGATTAGTTGACCTCGATTTTGCCAATTTGTTGTGGTTCTCATGTCATGACTTTTTCTCTCTTAAAATTGGATCAAACTAAACCACGCAATTAATGGAACCTAACCAAAAAGCCTTGGTTAGGCTTCATGGGTTCGTTGGACACCCCAATTACAGCACATTTCAAACTAAGGCCTTCCTTTTATAGAATCCCCACTTATATCTAAATGTCCAAAATGTCCTTCAGAACCTAATAAATTGGAAAAAGGGAGTACATAGAGGGTAGCTAATAGCAATTCGTAATAACCACCTGACATTTCATATATTACATTTTGGAACTGGTGGGGAGTTCAACTCCTAAAGTGTGCATGTGTGGGTGTGGGTGTTAGGCGTAGGCCTTCTCTTGTAACAAAAAAAAAAGTATTGATGTAATTAAGGATTACTATCCACACATTCCTTTTACTATCTATACACATTTTTTTCAAAAAATACCAAAATCGTCTCTCATAAATTATCTCTTCTCTCACACTTAATTCCAACATTTCTCTCTCATCTCCCACCCAATTCCAAAAAGAGTTTATTTCTTCAGATTTCTTTGCTCTAACAACATATGTTTCATTTAGCATTGCTACTTTCTTTGCAGTTGAATAATGCATATTCTTATGAATCTTGTTAAAAAAAGAGGAAAGAAGAAAAGGAAAAGAGACAAGAATCAAGAAAAAAATGAAATCAATAATAAAAAAACAAAAGCAAAAAATTTAATAAGAATCAATAACAAAAGAAGAAGAAAAAGATAAACATATGAAAAAACAAGTAAAATAAAAAACGATGTCAACTTCATGACTCAGAATATGACAATGGTGTATCTCCCTTGTCGGGAACTTGATCTCATTTTTCGTTTTGATTTCGACTGAAAATGAAATCAATACATCAAATCAATGCAATATCTCACCAAAACACTAAAGCTCTCATAGATTTGGCTCCTTCTCTTTTTTACTTTTTTTCTTCTTCTTCTTTTTGTTTCTATTTTTTTTATGGAATTCGAAACACTATGGTACGATGGATGGTTCAATATTATGTATTGGATGGAGCTTCAAATTGTATATCATTAGAAAAATGGTATGTAACAATCAACACTAAGCGGGGAACTTGCCAAGGGAGGGAGAGAGGAGAGAGATTTTCAAGCATGAGTATCATGATAATTTTCAGATTTTAGCAAGAACAAAATTAAAATTATGATAAAAAAGGGTATCAATTTTGTAATTATATCAAGAGCGAGTTATTTCCTCACCCTAACACAAGTTACCCTTGCTACTTTCTTTTCAAGATTCTCCAAAAAGTTCTCACTCCTAAGGCCCTTGATGAACTCTAGTGAGCACTATATATATTATTCTTTTTGTGTTAAAATACATCATTAAAAGTTTTAATAAGTAAATAACATTGATAAATAATTGTTCCAACCAAACATATCCAATTTGATCATTTATTATACTATATATTTATTTCAACAACTTGATGCCTTCTAGTTTATACAACTATGAATATGTAATGAATCGTTTTTTTCTTCCAATAGCTTTTTATTCATTTATATTATAATAATTATAAGCCAAATGACACGTAAAGCAACCTAACCTAATGACGTAGTAAAAATTACAAGTTTAAGAGTATCTTTGCAATGCACAATAAATGCCACTTGATTATCACTCTTAAACTAATATCATAACATGGGATCATCAGGCTAGGGGTGACTCCCAAGTTGAAGGTCATGAGTTCGGTATCCAAGGAATGCATTTGGCTTCGCTATACCCATTTTAAATTCTCCTTCGCGTCAAATAAAAAGAGCTTCGGAATCGTTATCGCTCATACCAAAAGAAATTCTTTCGTCAAATTACGACAAAATGGCTAATTCAGGAGAATACTCATGTCACTATAAACTTTAAATAGAAAATTTATTTCAAATAAAATAAGAAATCATTCTATTTGATTATTTTGTTAGCAAATAAATGGAGATCTCCTAAAGTAAAAATTGTATGGTTTTATGTGATAATAAAATAATAAAAAACAATGAGCACCGACCACCTTGTCAAGACACGACGATACAAAGCAGAAAGAAACGTGTTACTTTAGTTCTTCGATACATGTAAACTTAATTTAAAACTTTAGCAAGCACAAAAAAAACCCTCAACAAACATATATATTTTTAATTATTTTTTAGTCACTTACCAATAAAAAAAAGGTAGTATGAGGCCAAACGACTATTGCTATTTCTAGAGATAAAAAAAACTCAAAAAAAAAGAAGAAAGAAAGAATTACAAAAAACCGAATGGTAATAACTCAATTAAACAAACGATGCTCTACTCCCTCTACACCCCAACCCACCATTAAGATGAGGTGGCCGGCCGTTTCACCGTAAATTCGAAAAAACAACGATCGGCTTCCATTACTATACATAGTTCGTGCCACTTTAAATGGTCGATATCCTCCCCCACATAAATTGATAAAGAATTGAGAAGCAATATGCTTTTTATCTCCATCGCCAGCTCCTCCATTGTCCATTCTACCCTCCACATCAAACCCTTTGAAAACACGTTGCTAACGATCTAGAAAAGTAAACTGGAGAAAGCCCAACCTCCCAAATCAACAAATTCAACCTTTAATCTGAAAGGGCAGTATGGTCATTTTCTTGAAACTGCAAGATAAGTACGTAATTACCGAACCATAATACGTAATTACCCAACCATAATCAACAAAATTGCCCCCAGAAAAAGAATAGCTCATCGCACCGGAGCATTAGCTCAACGGCAGCATGCTCTAGTGTCATTGCTGCGGGTGGGGAGTTCGACTCCCAGAGAGTCCATGTGTTAGGATTCGGACTTAAAAAAAACACAGTTTGATAACCTGAGCATGTACCTTGCATGGAGGAGAGGTACTTCCATCTGAGTGCGGCCATAGCCAACGTTTCTTATTAATCTTCAACAACTTTGAAGTGTTAAGATAAGGCTGATCAATGAGTTGAATGAACAAATTTTGGTTGAAAACTTCTGCGAAAACATGATAATGAAGTGCTCATTAGCCTATTTTTAAATAGCATTCTTCTTCATTTACCTTTTTTTTTTATTAAAGTCCTTTTTCATAAAAGAAAAGATTAAAGAAAAACAACTCTTCATTTACCTTAAAATCTTGTGCAATTCCCTTGAGCTGTGATTTGGGTAAAACTTATAATTAACTTTCGACATGATTTCACTAGCCGAACCCTACAATACATACAATGTTTATGTTAATATCATATGATTTAATGAACCGAATGTGAATGAGTCAGGTACTAGCCAAACCGAGCTACAAGCCATTTTGCTCATTTACCAGACTAGGGTCTCTTTTCCATTAACCCTCTACAATTTAGGTGCATAAAAGATCAAGGTAGCTAAAACACCCACCACAAATAAAGAAAACCAAAACTATTAAACTAAATAAAAGAGTAAGATATATCGATAAGATTCAAGAACTTGAATCTGTATGCATCATTCATCACGTCATACCACACCATATGGTATGGTATATATATATAGTATGATACCACCTTTCACGATGTACACTTGTATCCTATGATCCAATATTGAATTTTTTTTTGGAGGTTATGCTTTTTTGACTTTCGAGGTCCGAGATTATTTTAATCAATAAGTTCACCTTCTTTGGCCTTTTTATCCATCTCCTTTTCAAGAGAACCCTTGCTCTTTTGTCTAAAACTAAGTTTCAAATTTCTTATATCGGTCAATCACTAACAATCTTGTTTTTCATTCAATTGAACAATACTATAGTAAGAAGTTTGAGAACAATGGGAAGATATGATTTTTGTAGATATTACGTATAGTGAAATTAGCTATGTAAGACATCATCTAATTGAAACTAAATGAATGTGCATCCTTGCTTGTGCCTCAAAAAGTAAATATGCATATGTTAAAAGATGTAAAAGACATATAAGTGGGAAAAAGAAGAATACGAAACACCACAAGAATAAAAAGGGAAAAAATGGCTACTTTTTAAAGTTTATTTTTATGTTTGAAACTTTTAGATTTATTATTCTTTGTTTTTAGTAGTTTAAAACTTTAATCTAGTTTTTTTTTTATTAAAAGTTTAAAATAATATTATCTTTTGTGTAGTGCCTGAGTGTGATGATGCATGACATTTTGCATGTTACAAAATTGTTTGATAACTTTTTATTTTTAATGTTTTTTAAAAAAATCAGAGCTCAAATGAGTGAAAATTAAGCAAAGGCCACTACATTTTCGACTGGATATAATGAATCAATTATAAAGAGGGTTCCCATGTCATGGTCGGCTATTGGTAAAAAAGTTAGTCTTGTTACATTGCCGTCCAAATGTAGTAAATAAATTACAGAGAGGGTCTCCACATTTTCAATATGGACGGATGCGGGAGGTCAGAAAGTTAGTCCTAGATAATAAGATTCGTATTGGTTCTTGGAATATCATAACATTGTTAGGTAAGCTAATGGAGGTGGTAGATACTATAATTTGAAGAAAGATTCATATTTTATGTTTACAAGTGACAAAGTGGGTTGGAGAAAAAGCAAAAGAGATTGAGGATATATGTTTTAAATTATGGTACTTAGGTAAGGAAAAGGCTTGAAACGGAGTTGGTATTATCATAAATAAATATTTAAAAGATAGTGTAGTAGATATACAATGATATGGTGACCGAATCATGACGTTGAAATTAGTGTTAGAAGCAGAGGTTTTGAATATAGTTTGTGCTTACACACCCAAAGTAAGCCTAGAAGATAGTATAAAGATAACTTTTTAGGAAGAGTTAGATAAGGTGATTCAAAGGATTTCACAAAGAGAGATGATTTGTTTACGAGGAGACTTAAATGGGCATGTCGGTAAAGAGGCATTAGGATATCAAGGTATTAGTGGAAACTTTGGTTTTGGGGATATAAATGAGGAAGGTAGAGAGATTTTAAATTTTGCTATGGCATTTGATCTCTTTATAGTCAATACAATCTTCAAAAAACGAGATGAACATTTAATTACTTATAAGAGTGGCTTATCACAAACACAAATTGATTACTTTATTTGTAGAAAAAAAGATAGAGCATGTTGTAAATATTGCAAGGTAATTCCAGGATAAACATCGACTTTTAGTTATGGATTTGCAAATAAAAAATAGACAATGAAGAAAAGAGTACATCAAGATATTCGGACTAAATGGTAGAACCTCAAAAGTGAGAAAGAAGATATATTTAAACAGAAAGTCTTTCAAGGAGATGCTCGGAATTATGTTGGTACACCTGTAATATGTAGAACAATATGGCTATACATATTAGGAAAGTGGTGAAATATGTGTTAGGTGAATCTAAAGGAGGTGTACCGGCACTAAAAGAAGCTTGGTGGTGGAGTGAAGTAGTGCAAAATAAAATCAAGGCAAAGAGGGCATGTTACAAATTACATTATGATAAGAAAACTAGTGAAACTTTAGAAGCTTATAAGAAAGCAAAAAAAAAAAAGCAACAAAAGCAGACAATGAAGCAAAAGCTAAAATTTGAGAGGATTTATATAAAAAACTCAATTCAAAAGAGGGTGAAAGAGATATTTTTATGATAGTTAGGGCTAGAGATAAAAAAACCAAAGATCTTAATTATGTTAGATGCATCAAAGACGATGATGAAATTTTTTTTGTGGCAAATGATGATATAAGAAATAGATGAAAAAACTATTTTATAAGCTTTTTAATGAAAATAAATATGTTAGTATTAGCTTAGGAGAGTTAGCCAAATCAAAAAAGTATATAAATCACAATTTCTACCGACGTATTCAAATGAATGAAGTCAAAGAAGCTCTTAAACATATGAATGGTAGTAAATCGGTAGGACTAGACAATATTCCTATAGAAGTTTGGAAAATCATAAGAGAAATAGAAATCACTGAGCTCACAAGACTATTTAATGAAATATAGACAAACCAAAAAATGCTCGAGAAATGATGAGCGAGTATGAACAAGGGAGACATTAAGAATTGTGTGAATTATCGTTGTATCAAGTTAATGAGACATACTATGAAATTGTGGGAAATAATTATCCAACGTAGGTTAAGATAAGTTGGATTCATGCCAAGCAGATCTATTATTGAAGCAATTCACCTTTTGAGACGTCTTATGGAACATTTTAGAGCAAAAAAAAAAAAACTTTAAATGATATTTATTGATATAGAAAAAACTTACGATAGGGTAACAAGGGAGGTTATTTGGAGAACCTTGGAAAAAAGAGGTATCCCATTAACATACATAAACCTTATAAGAGACATGTACGATGGTGCAAAAAAATGTGTGAGGCTCATGAAGGAATGAAAAACTTCTTTGAAATTATTATTGGGTTACATCAAGAATTGATGGAAACGTTACGCATAGAATTAATGATGGTTGGTTAAAATGGAGATGAGCATTAGGTATTCTTTGTGATAAAAAGATATTATTAAAGTTAAAAGGTAAATATTATAGAACAACAATTAGACCTGCCATGTTTTATGGTTATCGTATTGGGCAGATAATCATCAACACGTACAAAAGATGTCTGTGACAGAAATGAAGATGTTTAGATGGATGAGTGGTCATATAAGAAAAGATCGTATACATAATGAGGTTATTAGAAACAAATTAGGAACAATACCAATAAAGGATAAAATGAGAGAATATCGTTTAAGATGGTTTAGACATATAAATTTTAAGAAGGTATGAAAAATAAGATTTTGAAAGTATTAAAAAAGATAGAGGATGATCACAAAAGTGTTGAAAAGAACTTATTGTGAGTTAATTGCTAACATGACACGTGATAAGACTCTATGAAAACAAAGAATCCATGTAGCCGACCCGAGTAAGGTAAAAGTTTTAGTTGTTATTGTTTAAAAAAGTCAGAAAAATATGCATACATTGTGCATGTATGATATGATATTATCGGATACGATAGATACATGCTTGGCGCCGTGTGCGATACCTATATACGACATTTGAGAGTAATTACTTAGAAAGAGAAGGGGGAAAGGAAAAGAAATCGTGTCTATCCTTAACAAATCTTTCTCTACCCCCGCTTTTGTCTTCTCGTTGGGTCGGCGCTGTATATGATAAATTTCGGCGAATTTCCGTTTTTTTCGTTTTTAAAGTTTTCTTGCCGAGCCCGTCTCTGTGGTGTCCTACAGACCTTCATCATTCCCAAGCAAGAAATAAAGCAATTTTCTTGGCGAAAAAGAGAGGAAAAAAGTGAGAGAGAGAAGCACCATTTGGGGGCTTCTCAATCGACCTTCAATAGGAGGGAAACCCAATATTTTCCAAGAATTTAACGGAAACCGGAGGTGGGTCTCGAAGGATCGAAAGTTTGTCCTCGGAATAGATCGTTTTTCTTGTTGGTTGTCTTCCATCTATCCACTTCTGTTGCGATTCCATTGTTGGGTGTCAGCTAATTGATCGTTTTGTGGATTATCACAAAGGGGCTGGCTCATGTTTCCAGATTGGGGGCCGATCCGGGTCGTTGGACGATGGTGTGCTTTTAGGGTTTTTGATTTGTGGGA
Source organism: Brasenia schreberi (assembly GCA_036023115.1). NCBI lineage: Eukaryota > Viridiplantae > Streptophyta > Magnoliopsida > Nymphaeales > Cabombaceae > Brasenia > Brasenia schreberi. The sequence goes on along the minus strand of JAYKKT010000060.1, from coordinate 12,352,578 downwards.
GTTTCTGATGATTTGGGGATGATGGTTTTCTGTTTCTTGGTGGTGGGATTCGTGATTGGAGTGTTTCTGCTGGAATTTGTGTGGTTTGATCGTTGTGATGCTGTCAGTGAGATATAGAGATGAGGATCGAGGTTTGGAGAAGAATAGAAGGACGAAGTTAGGGTTTGTGGGTGCGGACAAAATGGAGGAGAACGAGCTTGAAGAAGGGGAGGCTTGCTCCTACCGCGATGAGGATTCTGACGTCCGCAACCCTGACGTCGACGTCGATTTATCTTACATTGTGAGTTCGGAAACAAAAGGGTGTTCCTCGGAGATCACCTGCCATTTCTAGCTCTTGATTTTTCTTCTTAAGCTCTTGTAGTTTAATGTGTGTTTCTGATGCTACGAGGAAGTATCAATAGGGTTTCGTACTCCTGATTATTGCGAGCTTCCCGTATCAAATGATTGATGTCTGAGTATTTATTTTCTGATGTTTTCAGTTGATCCTGATGGTGATTGAACTTTTATTGTCTATGATTTATGATACTGATAAGGAATTCAAAGTGGGGGTGATACAGTTAGGACATATTGTTCTATTGGCTTCTTTTGGCAAATAGACTGTTTCCCCTCCCAGAGCTGTGTTTCAGTAATCTGGATTGATAATTTCTGCTGAGAATGAGCCTAATTAATTTTTTTTTTCTTTAAATTTGACATACATCATATGATTGTTCTCAATACCACACTGCCCTTGCTATTCCCTTTTTACTTATAAGTTTACTTCAAATCTTTACCATCTCCGCGTAAGATCAGATCATTGCTGTTCCTTCGAGTACAGAAGGTTACAAATTTAACTTTCACTGCGACTCACATTAACCGGTCCCTTTTATTACTTCCAGACTTTTGATGAAGTGGTTTATGTGCTTCGGATCTATCCCTTTTAGCTATTCTCTGTGTGAATCAGTTTCTCGTATTCATTTGACTTGCTGCTTGTTTGACGCCTGCCATTGATTTGATTTGCGTTATGAGCTCTGAACTTCATTCTCTCTGTGACAGGATAAAAAAATTCGAGATGTTTTAGGACATTTTCAGAAAGACTTTGAAGGCGGTGTGTCTGCAGAGAATTTGGGTAAGTATGTTTCTTTCTAGAGGTTCCATGGCATAGGCAGACTTCCTTGTGAAATATCATAGCCTTTTTTCTGTTTCTTTTAAATGATACTCTGATACGAGTTTAGCAGGAATAAGGGTGACCAGCAGTTGCTTCAATGGCAATATCTTCACCATCGTTGTCTTTCTTATGGTTATACAGGAGCAAAATTTGGTGGTTACGGATCATTCTTACAGCCAACACGTTCTCCTCCCATTGTATCACATTCTGGAAGTTCAGTCAGGGTTCAACATCCTGTCTTGCAGTGCCGCGGAGACCAGCCTTTTGCGGTACCGACTATGGAACTATGATAACGAACAAGTTGGGATTCTTTATTGAGTTTCTAAACTATCATTTATTTTCTTCCTCAGCAGAGTCAGGGTGCCCGCCAAAACAGCAGTCATCAGCCAATTGCTTCTGTTCCCACTAGATCTACCCAAGCGCTGGTTAGTGCACAGATCACTACGTCTGCAGCTTCCTTGGATGCGTCTGTTGGAAAAGAGATTCAGACACATAGTACCTCGTGCTGTGCTGGGGAGTCCTCCCCAAAAGGCGACTCTGCCGTTAAGCCTTCTAGTTTTAATGCTAAAAAATCTCTTAAAGTAAGACTTAAGGTCCCTCCATGTCATTCTTCAAGGAACAATGCAGCGATTTACAGTGGTTTGGGCCTTGACATTTCGCCATCATCCTCACTTGAAGAGAGCTCGGGTTACAGTGGCGGCTTATCGCCTGAAGCCCAGGAGGCACCTGATGAGTCACCTACTACCATACTTCAGGTAAGTTTGTCTAAGTTTCACATAAGATGCAGCTTTTGCTGAAAAAATCTGAATCTTTTCTTACTTTGCTCTTACAGTTCATGACATCTTCTCCAATTTGTGGAGTTTCTTTGCTCTCGCCACTTTCTGATAGTCTGCTACAGTTGATGGAAAAAAGGAACCCGCCTCAGAGGAACACTAAGTCTAGATCAGGCCAAAAGGGTAGTTTTGATGCTGCTTTGGTGCATGATGCTTTGCCTGGCAAGGATTTCACGGTGCAGAAAATGAAGACAACGAGGGTTGTAGAGAACCCCCAGAATCTTAGTGAAATCAACCATTTGAATGCTACAGTCGAGGAGAAGGGGTTTCCTGCTTTCCTTAAGAAGGAAATAGAAATTGATGCACCGGATGGTCATACTTTGAAGCTTTCCTTGCCAGCCAAAACAAAAGAAAAAGGAAAGACCACAAAGGCGGTAGGAAAATTGGGAAAGCCTAGTGAATTGCAGCACATGAATGCTACAATTGAGGAGATGTGTAGTCCGTTCACTGTTAAGAAGGAAATGATTGTTGAAACCCCTGAAGGCAAAGAACTTGTTTTGGAAACTTTGATGCCTTCATTACCAGGCAGAAAAGATAACTCACTTGATAAATTGGATATGCAGAGTGCGGGTGATGCAAGGAAGAATACATATAAGCTATCTGATCTTTTCGGGGAGGAAGAGGATACTGTAACACCAGAAAGTATCTCTTTATCTGATAATGTAAAAGTGGAAACAAAAGAGACAACAAGTGCCCCAAGATCGGATAAGGCTGACAAGGCTGAGGACAACTCGGTGCCTATGAAAGCAACGGTAACTTTGAATGCAAATTTGGCAGAGAAAACATGGTTAGATCAGGAGTTCCTTGATAAGGATGACACAGAGTTGAGTAAAGATACCAATAGCAAAGCTGATGCAAAATCTAATGCATCTGGAGAATTTGTCCAAGGGAAAAAGAATAAGAATGAGTCTCCAGAGAAGATTGTTAAGAGCAAGGTTGCTTGTGAAATTGGTGAGAGAAAGGGACAAGAAGAGAAGGACAACTTGTTTAGTGGAAAATTGAGGCTGAATGATGGTCAGGGTACCACAAGATCCACTTCAGAGTCGTCGAAAGAGAGATCAAAGTCTGGGTCCTCTGCTTCTCATAAACACAAGAGAAAAGGGATGAATATGAGGGTTGACGTCCTTGAAGCTCAACCAGACTTGATGAGATTGCAGGAGTCAAACAAGAGAGCTGATAAGGATTATCACAACGATCCAACAAGATATGTTAAGACAGAACATGATAAGAGCAGGTCAACATTGGATTTGTCGGATAGCTGTATCAAGGACAGGCCTATCTCAAACTCTGGGCATAATGAAATTGAACCTTCTGGACTATGGGGAAAGCAAATTGAGAAATTAGATAGAAAAAGATCTCAAGATGCATCTGCTTATGAGTTGAATGGTGAGGTTGGTACTGATGCAACTGTCCCAGCAAATGGTTTGGTCTCTGAAACAACTACTGTAGCAGCTTCAGTTCTTATAACTGAAAATTGGGTTTGTTGTGATAAGTGCCAAAAGTGGCGTCTTCATCCCTATGGACCAGATCCTACGTGTTTGCCAAAGAAATGGGTGTGCAGAATGCAGAGTTGGTTGTAAGTTTCATCACCAATTCTTATGATTTAAATATCTACTCTCTCTCCCTTCTCTGTGACATTAGGCTTCATTTTTTTGGCAATGTTTTACTGAATCTTTTAGCTCTTTGCTGGTGGTTTTGGTATTCAGGCCATGGTTAAACAAGTGTATTATCAGTCAGGAAAAGGGAATTAAAGCATTCTATGCTTTATACCAAATCCAAGATCATCAAAATGGTCTTCATAATCACAATGGTGGAGCTGTGCCTGTTACATCTTTGGCAGGTGGCCAAAATCTTGAACCAAACTTCCTTTTATCTGGTTTTGTCTCAGGCGCTGGGGAGAAACACTTGCCGAAGGAGGCACAAAATGATTCAAGCTTCTTAGTTGCTGCCCCCCTTCCTAATTCCACGAAGAACCTACAGGCCTTTGCCAAAGGAGGTAGTTTAAATGATGTCAATCACTACCCTTTAGATTCAAACCTACTAGACAAAGATGGGTTGCGACATGTGGATAAGGCCAAGGGTCATGTTAAGGAGAAAAGAAAGCATAAACATCATGGAAAATTTAAATCACTGGGGAGCTATTCTGATGGAGGTACTCATCCCTTTTCTACACACCACATATGCACACACACACACACGTGTGTGTGTATATATATATATATATATATATATATATATATATATATATATATATATATATATATATATATATATATATATATATATATATATATATATATATATATATATATATATATATATATATATATATATATATAGGCCATTTGCAGTTACTCTTTTGGCAATTCAACTACACATCTTGCTTGGAATGTTTAAGAAACTTGACTTTGATTCACCAATATCCAATGTGTGGCGGTGATTTTATGTGGTTCAAAGGTGATAAAGTTTTTTGAACTGTTGGTTTCTGTAACCTCTTTAAAATCTTAGTATACATTGGAAGTTTGGAACCAAGGGTCCACTCCCATGAAACTGAGGATTGCTTCCTTACGATTAAACTTTTGAAAACTCAATAGAAGGTTCTGTCCATACAGTGTATATGGACTGCCAGACTCTGTGTGTGTTTGTTATTCTGTGAGACATTATATTTTTGTAGGTTGGGTAAATGTGCATGTTTTGAAATTTATTGCAGGTGAATCTATTCAACAAGATTTGAATTCAAAATCCAAATCTGAGAGAGAACTGCTGCAGAACAATCACAGAGCTTCCAAGAAAGTTAAGGTAGATAGGTCATTGCACATGGATGAAGAACAGAATTTAAAGGATGAATTAACGGGAAGGACTAGTAATGGTATCAAACTGGACGACCAGAATGCTCTTAAACATAATGAGCATTATTCCCCATTAAAGGATTCCAAGTGCGACAATATCGAAAGTGATAATCTTGGGAGAATGCCAAAAGACCGCGATCAGTCTTCATTCCATGGTGAAAGCAAGGTCAAACCTGGGACTCTAGGTTTGGAGAAGCTTGATAAAGATGAAATATCAACAAAGAAGAGAAAAATGAAACAGTGGCAAGAAACTCAGAAGCTTGCAGAGGGTTCGGTTGAAAAATGGTATTGCTCTGGTGTTATTGCTCCAAAGAGAACAGTAATTCATGAAACTGGACACAGAAAAGAAAAGAAAGCCAAGTCATCAAAGTGTGAGGGAAGGGAGTCGAGCACTAGTAATGAGAAAATGGACAAGAAAGGTGCAGCTATGCAAATTGTACCTTATAGTGGTGGAGACCTTGTACTGGATGGAATGGATGACGAATGCGGTGGTAGGCATGAAAAGGAACAAAAAGGTGGAACATTACCAGGAAATTCAGTTTCGAGGAGGATCTCAGAAGGTTCAAATCCTTTGAAGCTGGAAGCTGGATGTACTCAGCATTCTGCAGCTGCTACTTCAAGCTCCTCTAAGGTTTCTGGCTCCCATAAGACCAAAGTCAACCTACATGAGGTGAAAGGATCTCCTGTTGAATCTGTTTCATCATCTCCATTGAGGATGACTAATGGAGATAAAGTTGCACCAAGGAAGAATTTTTTGGGAAAGGATGATTTAGTAAGTGAAAGTCATACAACTGGTAGTAATTTGAGGCGATGTCTGGATGGTGAGATTGATGGTGTAAGAAAGGACAAAAATACTTTTGCTGTTCAACGTGGAATGCAGGATGATGATAGGGGTAACAAATCGTCTCTAGATGCACATAGAAAGAAATATGACGATCAAAGTGTACACAGGAAAAAAATGAACCCTGTAATTGCTCCAAATTCAGATGGTGCAACTAATAGCAACTTTTCTGTTGAATGCGAGAATAACCATGGTGATAATGGCACCGGTGAACCAGAATGGCAAAACCAATTTGTTAGTGGTTCGAAAAGCAAGGAAAATGGTTTGAAAAGGAAGAAGTATGATGCCAGAGATGCCTCAGTTCACGTGAAGTCAGCAAAGGTGACCGCTTCACTATCAAAGGAGACTCAATGGGCTAATAAATCAGAACCTGGAAAGGTTAAATCTAAGGTCTATGATTCTTTTGATGAGAATTCTGCCGAAGTTTATTCCACGAAGAATGATGAGGAGATTGGAAATAATACTCATGGCAAATTGCCCTCTCACAACGCAAAAGGAGCCATTATCCATTGCAAGGGAAGCTCTAAGTCGGATAAGGATTTTACGAATGACATTGAAATAAATGTAAAATGTTCAGGGAAAAAAAGGAGGGATATCCAATTGATAGCAAGAAATCCTGATAAGTCGGATACCCAAGGTTCTCCATCTGCAAAGCAGCACGTTTGCTCCATGGTTGGAAAACCTGAGGCTGTTCATGGTAAGGATGAGAAATCTGGTTTACATTCCAACCCTCAAGAGCTGATAACCGGGGAGGAGGAAAGGTTCTTGACTCATAATCTCTCCAATGGAACCAACCAAACAGTATTGGTTTCAGCTAGAGGTAATGTGCAATCGTTTCCTTCATCTGGGAGCAAACAGCAAGGGCAGAGGGCAGCTCTTTCATCTAACATGGGAAACAGGCTGGAGGTGGTGGATGTATCTTACGGTGATGCATCAAAACTTCTCAAACAGTCCAGGCAACCTGAGTGCACAAATGTAGCTGTTAATGGTGGTCTGCGGCATTCTGCAGCTAATGGTGTTGTCAACAAGGAACCCGATGTTGCTAGAAAGATTTTGAAAGAAGCAACAAATGTGAAGCATTCTGCTGACCGCCTAAGGGTCTGTAAACTTTGCAAGTTTGCAGCTTTGTTTTGGTGTTGCTTTTTGCTGTAATTCTGAAATGCTTGAATAATGTGTTACAGAATGGTGGCCAGGAGCTCGAAAGCATTGCCCTGTACTTCAGTGCAACACTGAAATTTCTTCATGCGGCATCCCTCTTAGAACCCAGTGATGCTGAAGTTGCAAAGCAAGGGGATAATCCCTCAATGAAAGTCTATGTTGATACTGCCAAGCTATGCGAGTAAGTTATTCAGAATTTCAGCAATTTAGTCCAAATATATGGTGATTCTTTATGATTCACTTTTCGAGTGTAAGAGATGGACTGATATGATATTAAGGTTTTGATTAACTCCAAAATACCTTCCCCATTTTAAGCTACGCGGGTCAGCCGTTCATGCACAAGCCTTTCTGTGTCTGCAACTTGGAAGCATAATTGTGTTTTCTTTTTCTTGATCTTTTCTTTAGCTGAAGTTCAGGTTGTGGAAGAACAACCCCATGTCTCATACATATGTATATATGTATATACACACACATATATATATATATACATATACATATATCCCTAACATTGTACTTCTTGACAATTCCTGATGAAGGCTGCGCTTGACTTCCCCCCCAAAAATTTTAGTTCTCATTTTAGGCGATTAAAAATTTTAAATACTAAGAAAGTTGGAATTACTAAAAATGAATATATGTGCTTTAAATATAAATTGGGAAAAATGAGAATCTCGTGAACTTGTAGTAAATGCATTACGATAGTGCAAGTTTGCAGATGTATTTGATACTTTGAAAGTGCTGCAAAACTTTGTGCTTCTCTTAGGCCAACTGCAGATAACAAGAAATTCCTAAAGTGACTGATGATCCAGTGCATGTTCTCTGTGTTTTCACGAAGTTACGGGGATCTTTTTGGGTTTTAATAAATCTAATGGCATGAAATGAATAAAAATTGCTAACTCAAGCTAAATTCTCCTGGTCACTAATGTATTTCTGTTGCATATGTTTTGCACATCCGAAGTCATACCTGTTCCGCAGTTTAAGTTCATTAGTTAGCGTTCCTGTCCTTTGTATGTGGTAATTGATTAATTTTAATGGCTCAAGTTTAGACCAAACTTGGAAGCTTGTTGCGTTTGTAGGTTTCTAGTTTATGCCAATTATTCTCTTTCATATGCAGGTTTTGTGCTCATATGTATGAAAAACACAAGGATATGGCTGCTGCAGCACTTGCATACAAATGCATGGAAGTGGCTTTTATGAGGGTTGTTTTCTTGAAACATACTTATGCCAACAGAGCTCGTCAAGAGTTGCAAGCGTTGGTACCAAATGTCATTGGTAAGCAATAATCCTTTTTTTGCTTTAGGAAGCTATGTTTTGATATATTGGCTGAGTGGGGGAATTCTTTCTGAGAGGTACTTGATACAGTGTTTTCTACCCTTGTTTTGGACACAATCACGTGTTGGTTCAACTTTGCATTTGTTATGCTCTTCCCATAATCATGTACAGTGAATTTTTCCTTTTGTTTTCACGTCTACTGCTCAACTCCTTTTCTGCTATCACAGAATGGTCCCTCATTATTGTCAGTCAGGTGACATTTTAAGGTTTTTGCTCCCTTGATTGGCTCTAAATTTGTATGTGTAGCATTGGCTGCTTAGGGTCGTCATGTCTCTCCTGTATTAGGCAATCTGAACGTTCATGTTATCATGGTTTCACTTCTAACAATATAAGACCATAAACCAAAGTATTCATTCTCAATAGATGTTTTGCACCGTGAATTGCAAGCAATATCATGAGAAAGAGAAAATGCACAAGTCTTAAGATGGTGAGGTGTAAGCTTCATGAACATATGTTATATATTCTAAAAAGCACAAATAAGTTATAAATTCCGTAAATTTTCCATTAATGAGAAATCCACCAGAAATTCAGAATCATCTACCATATGCTTGAAAAACATGAAAAAGAGCTTGTTAGTGAGCAACAGAATGTAAAAGTCAATAGAAGGGGAAAAGGACATTACGACTCTCTTCTGCAATGTTGGGTTTATGATCCTTCAGTTCTTCTAAGTATTTTACTTAGAACTATAAGTTTGACCATAACTTTTAGTTACAACAAATAAATAATTAATATACATATATGCAAGACATATAACACATGTTTATGCATGTCTGTAATAGACACTGTTGTTCTTGGTAAGATGTTTCTCTGGAGAGATTGTCAAAGACTGATCTTTCCTGGGGAAGATCCAAGATGCTTCCAAATCTCGTATATAACTAAAAATAGAGACAATCAAGAAATAATAACATTTTCTTATGAAAATATAAGAACAAACTTAGAAAATATTCAATAAAGTAACCAAAGTTCTCAGTAGCTATACTAAAAGGTTTCTAAAGAATTACAATATGTTGTCAAATATTGGGAGAAAATACCCAAGACATGTGATCTTTCATGGGATTATATTTTCTTTGAGATCTTTTCTGCTAGACACTTGTAAAATATAATATATTTATTAATGATAGCGTGTAATAGTTTTTTATTTCAAGTTTTTTGGGCATGGCGATCACATCTATATGGTTTTTGCCCAAAACAACAGTCTAGTTTTTGAGCATTAGCACATCACACTCGAGGGTACAATATTACTCCTCTAATGTGTCTATTTGTCTACATGCATACACACACATTGTTGTGACATCCACAGGCCACTATTTTTGACGTTCTGATGGATGTTTTCAGATCAGTTGTCTAAGAGTTTGTTAACACCTTTTGTTTCCCATTAACAGTTCCTTAGGTCAAAGCATGTTTTTGAAAAAAATGTCATGATTCGTGAAAGTGGTCCTAACAACACCTTGAGGCATGAAGTCTGAGGCGGTTGCCGCTTAACAGGAAATGCTTTTCATAACCTGCTTAGCATTTGTCTTTGTCCCTTATTCAGATAGATCTGCTTCTACACTCCCTTTGCTTTTTAATGGTTAACCGTTAAAACGTTTTCTGCATTTGACTTTGTCTAAAGTTTTCACATGCAGCACACATAACGTGTTTTGTTCATTCCATGTGAATTGCTTTTTGTGTCCAGGTGAGTCACCATCATCTTCTGCATCAGATGTTGATAATCTAAATAACACTGGGATGTCAGAGAGGCCCCGTCAGGTGCAAGGAGTTGATTCTCCTCAGATACCAACCAGCCTTGTTATAAGTGGTGGCAATCGTCATAGCTTTGATTGGTTGCTCAATTTTGTAAGTTGTTCTCTGAACTTCATGTATTACATATTATGAGATTAAGCATAAATATATGCTGTGCTGGTGTTTATACGTGTACCGGGAATGACAAGAACCTAGTAAAAGAAATGGCTTGTTTAAATTTCTTATTGAGTTAATCCCTAGCAAAAGAAGCGACTTAATAAAAAAAAGTTCCTTCTCGTCCCCAGCTAATAATCAAGCATACCTTGTTTTACATCTACCTTTTTGGTAATTCTCTTTACCATGTTCAGGTCTTTATGGATTTTATGGGAAAAGTCCGTAAATCACATATATTTGGTATTCTGCTTATAATCACTTTTTCTTTTTCCGGTTATACATCCCTCCTTGATCAAGTCATCCTAAAGTTAAAATTGAATTAAATGAACCCCTCTTGTCACAATCGGTGAAAGGTCTTATGTTTTTCTGAGCATTATGACTATCTTATATGATTGATGTAGCTCATTTTGTACAATCTTTCTGGATGGTTGATTCTGAACAAGCACAAGTTGCTCAAAACCCCTTCTTCTTTTTTGTTTTTCAATATAGTATGAAAGTAAAACATGGTTCTGTAAAATGCCACTAATGGTGTTTATGGCTTCACTTAAATTGTTCTGCTCACTGTCAATCTTTGTTGTATTTCTTGGTCAGTTTCAGGGACTTTTCAGTTTCATCCATTTCCTTCTTTTCGTTGCATCTAACTTGGTTCTCTTAACAATGGCTATTCAATAAATTCAAGTTAAACTGAAGTACCAGTGATAATTACTATTTGATCTCTTTACTAAAGATTCAGTTAGTCATTATATTTTTGTCTACAAGATCGTTTTTGACGGGCCCATACATATGTTCATAACTGAACATGCAAAAGAAACCAGGACTCTTCTCCTTCCTATCCCTCCATGTGGAGAGTTTTTGTAACAACTTGGCATCATGTTATTATGTGTAATGTTCTTATTTACAGTTGAAACCCAATCAATTTCTGTTAGTCTGTTAGCGGTTGGTAAGGCAATTGAAGAAAAAAAAAGTTGGTAAGGCAATTGAAGAAAAAAAAAGTAGGGAGAAGAATCAGAAGATTATCATGTAGCTAGGAAGCTGCTGGAATCATGGGTTGTGCTCTGAAGAAAGGTGACATCTCTGTCATTATGATTCTAACCATGTGGAATCTTGACAGAACAAGCAATAAGTTGTTTCTGCCTTGGAGGAGGAAGGATGCTGTTATCAAATCATGAAGAAAAAAACCCCTTAAGTGCTACTTTTGCCTGATTGAATTGTCGCGATAAAAGTTAGAGGCAACAAACTATATGAAGATCTTTTTTAAGTTGTTATGACTAATTGACAAAGTTTGTGTTCATTGGGGGAAAGAAGAGAAACAAATAATATTTAAGTTTTAACTTCTTTTCTGGGCACTCTCCTGCTTCTATATTGTTTATAGGTTCCCTACTAAATGCATCATTTGGCTGCATCTGGTATTGCGACATCTCATGATTGCCCTTCTCTTTGTAGGCAAATGATGTGACCTCAGCAATGGATGCTTTGAAGAGATCACAAAATGCACTTGCAGCTGCTACTGGAAGTTTGGAGAATGCTCAATATAGACCTGAAGGTATTTCTTCTGTGAGGAGAGTTATTGAGTTCAACTTCCACGATGTCGAGGGGCTGCTGCGCCTTGTACGTTTGTCATTGGAAGATATCAGCCACTAGATATTGCACCGAATAGTGATCATTCTGGTATAAGATGCTTCCTCTGGATAATCTGTGAGATGGATCAGACGTGGTATCACTAGAAGGCTTCTTTTCAATTGGTTGATGAATTCCTTTCGCCCAAGTATACTGTGGACCCTACTAGATGTGCGGCATGTAAATAGGCGATTCAGACCAGCAGGTTCACTTTTGTTACGGACTTTCAGTTTCTGACACTAATTTTTTTTGAAATTGATACATGGGGACTATACGTGCTGAATCAAGGGAATGCAGAACTTTGGCTGCGAGGTGAACGTTCAAGCTCTAAGATCAGATTTAGGGAGAGTTTGAGGTCTAAGATCAGATGGAAAGGCTATTTTGAGTGGGTTCATTAAGCTGATAAAGAAAGAGGGTTCACTGCTGAACCATTTTAATGTTCTAGTGGAAAGACTACGTTTGACTTTCTGTATCTTGAATTTTGTTTGTGGAATACGGAAGATGAAACCAAGTGCGGAAACATGTAAAGATCAAATGCAAGTCATGGTAGGTTTGATGCATCGTGCCTAACTTCATTGTTTGCGCAAGCATTGAACGAAGGCCAGATGCGATAAGCTTCCTGGTATGTTTATTTAAGTTATATTCTATATCGGATGGCAATTTGTTGGTCCTTTATTTTCTTGCTCATAGAAGTATTTTAACCTTGCTCTAGGTCCTTGCATGCCTTCCTATCTTATTGGTCCCAGCTTTTCAGCATTGATAACGGAAAGTTCACATGATCTAACAATAACAAATTTTGTTTCTTTGGAGTTCGTGATTCTTGGAGCAGGAAAGGTCTGTATTCACTTGCTTAATATTTACCTTACTGCTTTCCTGTGTCATACTAACACGATTTGGGATGTATGGTGATATTGATGACATGTTTTCTGTGTTTCAGGACCAGGGTTTTTTTAATTTGTAAATTACTAATTCATTAATGAGAGTTTCATTGAGGCGGCGGCGTATCGGCAGTGGTTGCACTACTGGAAATACTAACGGATAAAGCTTTGGTTCAGTAAGCTTCTAAGAAGAAATAATGTACCACTTGTAAATTCGTGCTGCCTTTATCTTAGTGTAACAAGTACATCCTCATGTATTATTCTGGCCATGTTTGTGCGTGTGCCCCGCTGCATGGTGAAACAGGACTGTTTCTGGTAGAGAACGGGTTCTGCAGGTAAGCCAATTTGCAGACCATGGATATATGCCACAAATCAATGTTTTTATGTGTGAAGTGTAAACACTGGAAAGCAAAAAGTGTCCCTTCCTGGCGTATGTATCATAGCATAAAATAGTTTATTCTTTTTCAAATAAAAGCCCTGCTCTTTCATTGCTGCTATTTTCTTACTGGCTTGGTTTGTTTGGTCAAGAACATGGTTCTACATGTTGCTTTGGTGTACGCATGCATACACGTTCATGCCTTCAGACACATAAACTGGGAATTTTCTAGCTTTCATTTGAGCGGTTCTATCCAAAACGTGTTTGCTAATTGCTAATGACTTGCCAAGTTGATCCAGTCTATATGGCAGGGTTGTAGCACTGAGAATCTTTGAACACATGCACAAAGTTATGTATCACCGACACAGACGCATTAGATATTTGCAGGAAACTGGATATTAGTGAGATATGGTTGAAGAAACCTTTTGTGGCAAGCCCTTGAGGCATCTCCAGCATCCCCAACCCTCACCCTCTGTGTAAGGAGGAGCCAGTTTTCCTTTGTAGGGCTTCAAATCCCGTGCCCCGGTTAGGGATCCCCAACCCTACTCACCCTGTCGGTACCCACACAGTCCCGCTATAGGGCAGGGTAGGTGTCGGGTTCAAGGTTGACCCACACTGCCCTATTCTTTATATATCATTCTCTAATTCAATAAAATGGAATACCAAAATTATGATATTAGAGTTCTTTTAAGAAAAATTACTTGTGTGGGTTGAAGTGAGGTGGGGGCCACTCTTTTGTCGGTAGGAACTTTTTTGGGTGTCAAACAATCTTTTTCTTTCCTAATGTGAGTAGCGCTTCCACAGTAGATTGTATTATTCTTGGCTCGTAGGGATTTGTATAACTTGTATAAAAAAAGAATATATTCTCCATGTGTTTTGGCAAGCCAGGTCAGGCAAATCCTGCCTGACATAAGGAGCAGGTAGTGATTAAGCACGAAAACCAGATCCTAAAGGGTTCTTATTTATTACCAGTACCTGACTCTAACTGCTACCCGCTACTGTAAGGTACAATTCAACAAAAGAAAACTACAAAGAGTCTAAATATGCATGGACAGGCGCACATATTAGCGAGCACACGACCACCCAGAAACCTTGTGTAAATGGGAGACTGACAGTTGAAACTTGAAACAACAAACTAGTGCTAAAGAGATTTGTTTTCACAATGAAACATGCATACGGAGATATTACTTGAAATGCAGCAACTCATGGTTGGCTTGTTAGCTCTTAATCGATCTCAACCCGGACGGGCTCACCTCCGGTGTATTTGACTTGTTACCACCTCAACCGCGGCATCTAGTACCAGTAAAATGTACTTTGACATTACTATTGCCACACTCCAAACCATTATACCAACACCCTTTTGGCGATTTCTAAAGATACTCTCATTCATTTTAAAAAAATGACCGCACTACTCCTGATCACACCTGTGGTTCCTCTCTCTCTCTGGAAAGCCCTCGTTGCCATTCATTCCGTTCAAACCCGATCTCTGGCACCGCTTCTGTGAACCGTCTTTCTTGTATGCTCTTGTTGGGGTCGACTCCGCTGGAACCCGATCTCTTGCACCTTGTTCTTCAGTTAAGCGACCCATAATAGGATCCTATTGGGACTCTGTTGCCCTTTTCCGCAGAAGAGAAGAAAAAGAAAAAGAAGAAAAATGTTTATGCTCTTGATTCGAAAATGTGTTTTGTGTTTTTCAAAACTGTGTTAATGGATTCAATCATATTTTGTTTTTCTTTATGTATTTGATGTCCTCAACCTGGTAATAGGGAGTTGAGGTAGAGATGCTACAAAGTCACATTTCTTTAGTTAGTGGGATGCAGTTGAGTTGTATCTTTCTATTTACGTAGTGTTTTCAGCAATCTAACGAAGAAGATGACGAGGAAGATAAGATCTAAGGAGGAATTTACGGTTCTTTTATTAGACTTTTTTTTATCAAAGTAAACTACAAGTACGTAATGTTTGAAATATGTGAAAAAGAAACTTTGACGGTTATCGAAAGCTACAGGAGGTTACCGCAAGCAGTCGACAAGAATGCGAGTGGGCCTTTTCAGGAGAGGGAGGAAATGAATGGTGTGCATGGGGCGAGCATCTTAGATATTCAGATCTGAGAGAGTCTTGAGTTGCAGCCAGTTGCTTCTTGACTGGAAAACCTCCTTTAGACTCTTGCCTATTGAGTTGTTCTACTGGAATCCAATTGCTGTGACACGAGAATTCTGTTGTTTCTGTTGAAGTAACAATCCGTCGAATAGATGACTTACATGACTCGACTTACACAACAGCAGATTACAAACTATACTCGACACTTTACAGCTCAATGACTTCAGCAGACCTCAATTACAACAGATTACAATCAATGGACTCTTACAAGGCCTCGCTTCACTTACACGAGTTGAATTACACTCAATTCATAGATTCAATCGAAACACACTTATACCGAAAACAAATTACAGTCAAAACACCTCATCGTCTACTTCGATTTACACTACACGCTATAACACTCATTCAAGTACCGACGATCACAATCACAACGAATTTCTTTAGATCGCAGCACTTCACCCTTCGTCTTGCTGAATCAAAGGCGTCCGAACTCGGAATTGTCTCAACAACTCACTCTTCAGTCGGCGATCTAGTTGATTAGGTTTCGTACTTCACAATCAATCACTCTCGATTGATGGTTAACTTTCCGCAGAATCCAATGACGGAACAAATCTGCGTTTTCACTGAAAGTTTCTGCAATCCGCCTATGAATTTGCAGCCGGCGACACGATCTATACTCGATCGTGTTTTTTCAACACAAATCTGATCACAAATTGATATATCAAAAACAGAATTGATGGTTAACTTTAGATCTGTAGTTCTCCCTGCCTGATTTCGGATCAAAAGCTTACCTGATCAGAATCACGTCCGAATTCGAATCGAATTGAAGCCGATCTGTTGCAGATCCTCAGATCGGCAATACTCGATAAATCAGCAATCATTCTCGATGGAATTTGCTTCTTGATTCGCGATCTGATATCAAATTATTACCTTGCTTCCACCGATCAGAGTTTACCAAAGATTTACGAAAGAGAGCTTAGTGATGGTAGCAAAAGGAATTTTTGCTCAGCCTAACTCAAACACATGCAGCACGGTCACGTACGATTGACTCTCACCCGTTCTCTATTTCTCACACAATACATGAGATGGAAGCACCATACCGAATGAGCTTGGCTCCCAACAACAGGGAAAAAAACGAGTAACCACCAATAACAGTAGAAACAGCAACTAAGAAAGTAAAAAGAAAGAAAAGCCAACAACATAGATCATATTGAACCATGAAAATTCTCCAGTAACATCACACTGGACTGACATTGCAACACAAAACCATATTATAGGAATATGGAAAGAAAATCAACAAAGCATCCTCATTGATCAACACAAAAAATGGGTCGAATTTAACATGAATAGCACCAGTCATCCTCAAACACGGAGAAAGAAAATGGGCTACTCTGATGGCGGGGAAAAGATTTCTCACGGGAGATTTTCTTCTTGGGGTGTTTGAAGGTCAGGCGAGAAGAAGGCGGGGAATACCGTGACACCCATCTGACCCCTAGCAACTATCCCGACACACAAATGTTCGAACTGAGAGAAAGGAAAAAGAAGATAAAGGTCCGGACCGAACCCGTTCGAACTAGGGGTGGCAGATTGGGTCAGAGGGTCGGATCAATTCGTGTCCAGGTCAAATGCAGGTCGATCCTGACCTGACCCGTTTTTTCTTCGGGCCATCTTTTAAATACCCAGTGTCGCAGACCCAACCTGATAGGGTTCAGATCGGGTCCAGGTCGAGCTGAATGCAACCCCAACGGTTATACTACAAATAAATAAAACACACCATATATATATATATATATTATGTACGTATGTATGTGTGTGTGTGTGTGAGTGATCATTTAGGGTTTGGGCAGGCCGTCCTGACTCTTTTTCGGGTTGCTTTGGGACAGAACGAACCCAACCTGGGTAACAGAACCCCAACCTCAAACTGGATCTCCGGGTCAGGTTTTGGGATCGCACCCCTACTTCGAACTGGCCCAAGTCTTCGAACGATGGAGGGACCTAAGTTTTCCAATGTTCGTGTTTGCCATCACGTGAGGCCGGTCAATGAACAAGTTGCTCGTGGTTTGGGTAGGTTTGACTTGTTTAGAGATTTCGGTTCATGAGGTACACGAACCGAACACGAGATGGCTCGTGAAATTGACTGGCCGAAAAATGAACAAGGTACTTTTGGGTGGGGTGTACTGCCTGTAGTTTGCGATTTACTCGTTTCTAGTTTCGGCTCCAGATTGAGCTCACCTTCTGGCTTTAGCATGTTTCGGTTAGCGTCGACGATTTCATGTTTCAGGTCATTTCGTGTCGCATCATTTCACGTTCGCACGGAAACAGGTAAACCTGAACAGACCATTTGTCACACTATGTTTCGTGTCCCTTCTGGTAAACACAAGCATGCGTTCATTCATGTATGTTTTCAGGTCGTATCTGAAATTGCCAGCAAAGTTGGCGTTTTGTCTTGTTCATTTCATTTCGAGTCAGGCTCGTGTTGGGGTTCACCTCCATGCCCCATCTCCTTTATTAGTTTGGGTTCCACCTGATCTGCCCCGTAACGAAAAGTATTTGTCAACGTTATGCCAATCATCGAAATAAAGAAACACAAAAGTTATTTCCTTTTTCATCTGTAATCTTCATAGTTTTCTGACATTAGCACTTATAACCTAATGATATGCTTAGTAAAGAAATAAATATTTCAGACCAAAAGCAGGCCAGACTTACATCGTTCACAAACGGCTAAACATGGTCGGTTTCAATCGAAATTGAACTGGATCAAGAACCGGTTAAACTCGAAACCGGTGAAATCGGAATTGAGGATCAACTGCAGATGATACTTACCCTTTACCGCTGCACCTTCATTTGGTTTTTCATAACCTTCCCCTTCTTTGACAATCTTCTTCAGTACTTTCTTGTCTTCTGTAACCTCGGTCACTGTCTTCCATGAAATCAATTCGAGTTCAATGTTCAAAGTTGCGTTGGGTGGAACAGCACCTTCCCCACTAGCAGCAGGCTTTCCCCTCTCCCCAAACGCATCTGAGTGCATGAAATCAATTCAACATGACAATAGCAAGGCCCGAAATTTACAGTAGGGAGGCCGAACCCCGATGCACAGCCTTGGTGTCGAACTCATCACGTTCAACTTGTGAGTTACGCCCCTAGCCAAGTTAGCTATTGCTATTTGTGCACCATGACCGTATTTTGACTATATGATACACCAATAATTTCTACAAACGAAAAGGAAATTCCCATTTAACAATGTCGTTCTACATTTGTCAATTTCATTCATCCCATTATTAAACACCACAAATAGATTTAGATAAGTATTATGTGTTTACAACAAACATATTCGACAATACATTTAGATAAGTATTCTGTGTTTAACCAGTATACTGGCATTAACAAATTTTGGGGAATATTGTTTATTGTCAGAAAAGTAGGAACAAGGGAAGCGATCATAATCACAGATATTTGGCCTTCGGGGAGAGAGAGAGAGAGAGAGAGAGAGAGAGAGCATTTACATTTCAATCTCTAAATCTCCTCTTTCCGTTTGCGTTATGAATCGTTTCTATTGAAGAGAGAGAGAGAGAGAGAGCGCATTTACACTTTAACCTCTAACTCTCCTATCTCTTTGGGTTATGTGTCGATCCTATTGAAGAGAAGACGGCGTAAGGTCGAGGTCGAGGTCGAGCCCACAACCCTTTCTTCCTTTCGTCCTCTTGAAGGTTTCTCTGTCTTGCTTTCCCCTTGTTGAACCCCCTCTTGCTCGCTGCAACTAGCGGATTCACTGGTGACCCTCTCTCCCTCTCCTTCCTCTTTCTCCCTCTCTCAGCACTGTAAGATAAAACTGTTTTCTGTGTTTTCCCTTTTACTAGATTTCTGATGTTTTTGGTAATTGGTCTACGTTTCTTCTCATTATCGTTCTTTTGTTGGTGTGTAACGATCCCTCGATTTTTACGTCTCTCCACTTGACGGTTCCTTGATTAAATGTGATTGCATGAGATTGGGAGTCCTAGAATTAGGGTTTCAGTGCTTATGGGTGATCATGTGGGAAGTGCCCCTTATGGATGTAGACTTTTGCCTTTCTCCCCAATTCCGATTGTTCATCTTTTACCCTATTCGATTGTTGTTCTTTGCCTGTATTCTTACTGCTTGGTTGAATATTTTAGTCTCTCTTATAACGATGATGTTGAATTCACGCGGATGTTGTTTGGATTGATCGATGATTTTCATTGATTGTTTGGTTTCTTTGTTTCCATACGAAGATTGCTTTGGGCATCGGATTAAAGGTGCCATAGAACAATGAACGAGCGTAAGATCATCGATTTTGATCAAGGATGGGAATACATGCAAAGAGGGATAACGAAGTTGAAGAACATTCTGGAGGGTCTTCCAGAATCCCAATTCAGCTCCGAAGAATATATGATGCTCTACACGTATCCTCTGTTCCCTTATTCTTATTTTACTTACCGGAAGTTGCATCTCTTCTTTGCGGTGGATTACATTTTTTTTTTGTAGTTCTCGATATGATTGAATCTTTTACTCTTTGTACAGTACCATCTACAATATGTGCACACAGAAACCTCCTCACGACTACTCGCAACAGCTTTACGACAGATATAAGGAGGCTTTTGAAGAATATATCACTTCAATGGTACAAACCCTTGTTGACTATCATTATTGTATCACATTAGTACATTTCCTTTCTGTAGTTAGTGTGTTTTTCTTCATCGTTATCACTTTAATATGTTTATGTCTTTAACTCGTGATGTATCTGTAAACGATAGTTTTTATTCGTTCAAGAGTCAAGACATATGAGTTAGTTTTTACTTTTCTGCAGCACTCTATCGTATTGCTTAATCTTGTTTATCCATCACATTTTAATAAGTGATATTGTGCTATTAGGTGATGCCATCCCTGAGGAAGAAGCATGATGAATTTATGCTCAGGGAACTTGTGAAGAGGTGGTCGAATCACAAAGTCATGGTGCGGTGGCTGTCAAGATTCTTTCATTATCTTGATCGCTACTTCATTACTAGGAGATCGCTTCCTGCCCTTAATGAAGTTGGCCTTACATGTTTCCGTGATCTGGTAAGAAACACTACAACTCTGCATTCAGAGTACATCAAATTTATGGATGCTCCCAAAATCCATGCAGTCTGCAACATGGGTCTGCATTTACAAGCGGTTTCGATTTAGTTTTGCACTTTTGCATTTGAGTGTTGCCTCCTGTTCATTGTTTCTTAGTCATGGTACTTGCTCATGTGGTTCAGCCTGGGCCATACTTTTGAAATCCTTTGCTCGCTACTTTCAATTGTCTTTGTATTTGGGTTGGGTTGCTGGTCTCATTCCTGATGTAGGGAGGGCAGCTTGGTACCTGGGATGAGAGAAGAGAGCTTGGCTTTAACTCTGCAAGGGATGATAGCGACCTATATATCTTAGATTTGTATTGCTGAATCATATGCACTTGCAACTTAAGCCATTGGAGCCAAGTAACCTGGCTTGTTCTGGTTCCTTTTAAATCTAGTGGTATTTAACGCGTCTGTTACTTAAATCTCATGCTTGTCTATGTTCTTTTGTTTTTCTTCTGAGATCACGAGTTTGACTTTCTAGGTTATCCATACAGTCTTTACCTTTATCACAGTGATGATTGGGCTTCTATAGTGCCATGTGATGTTTGAACTTTAATCTTTGCATGACTATAGGATTTCAATTTTGTGGATGCCAGGTTTACAAGGAGATGAGCACCAAAGCAAGAGATGCTGTAATTGCTCTGGTATGGAAGAGTGATAGAGGGGAATACCTGGAAGAGTATTATTATGTTTTTATCTACTCAATTTTTCTATTTTGTGCATTCTTGCTAGATTGATCAAGAACGTGAAGGGGAACAAATTGAGAGAGCCTTGTTAAAAAATGTCTTGGATATCTTTGTGGAAATTGGTATGGGCAGTATGGATTTCTATGTTGCTGATTTTGAAGATGCCATGGTTGATGATTCTGCTGCTTATTACTCCCGGAAGGCTTCAAACTGGATCTTGCAAGATTCTTGTCCAGATTACATGCTAAAGGTCATTTGGTGCGTCATTATGTACTTAACAAGTAACATGTGAATAGTTATTGAGGGACTATCTATTTAGCTTGCAGGCTGAAGAGTGCTTGAAGCGAGAGAAGGATCGGGTATCACATTACCTGCACGCAAGCAGTGAACCAAAATTGTTGGAGGTCTATTTCCTTACATTTGCTTGTTTTCATTGTCTATTCATATTACTGAATGCAACCTTGAGTACCTGAAAATATTTTACATGTAAGGCCTAGGATTTGCATCTTAGGTACTAATGGAAATGTGCTTCTAATTCAATAATATTTCCATCAAATGCAATTGAGGAAGATACATTCTTGTTGGAAATGCTAGTTTGTCTCAACTTGGTTCTTACCTGAGTCTGAGATCTTACCTACTGCGTAAATGAAATGATCAGATCAAATAAAATATAGAATTGTTTATAAAAGAGAAACTTTCCTGCTAAATTGAACTCTTCCCTAAACTTCATTTGAGCAGTTTGCAGTCTCTAAATTCGTAACCCTAGATGTTAGATACCTACTTTCTAAAGTTACATAAAATTTGATGTCTGGCTTTTTCATGTTCTCTACTTCTGACATTATAATTTAGCTGATAGAAATGTAGCAAGTTAAATAAAAATATTAACATTCTCATACCATGCAAGAATCTTACAGTAAATTACACGTGAAAGGTTCCATGCACCACACTTTGCTTGGAATAGAATTCAGGATTAACTAGGTTCATCTTGGCAACTAAGTGTCATGAGTTCAAGGGCTGACCAGACACGTGCCCTAATTTGCATCTCATCTGTCTGATTTGCTCATGTTCGTGGAGTTTCAAGAACCATAGCAGTCATTTAATCAGATCTACTGCAGTATCTTGATGCTTGATAATGTCTATTGAGTTTATTCTTGGAGTGTGGTCTTGTGGTTGTTGATGATGTGCTCATGCTGGTTCACTGCTAAAATTTCAATCTTGCTGTTTGCAGAAAGTGCAACATGAGCTGTTATCTGTTTATGCAAGTCAGCTTCTTGAGAAAGAAAGTTCTGGATGTCGTGCCTTACTGAGAGATGACAAGGTGCTCTTGTAGGATTACTTTGTGCTAGTTTCAGTAATCACCTTTTTGAATTAGAGAAGTTGCTAAGTCCATTTCGTGATTTCATTGTAGAGGGAAGATCTTTCAAGAATGTTTAGGCTTTTCAGCAGAATAAACAAGGGCTTGGACCCAGTTGCTCAGATATTTAAGCAAGTGAGGATCTGCTTTGCCCTTTTTTATTTAGTATACATGCTTTTCTCCTTGATTCATATTAAGAAACTTTGATACATTTCAGCATGTTACAGCTGAGGGGATGGCCTTGGTAAAGCAAGCAGAGGATGCTGCAAGTAACAAGAAGGTATAGTCTTCTTTGTTATGGTTATTTGTTAGATTTCATGTGAAGTATATCCATGTAGTTTTAGTTTTAAATTTTGCCTGTTTTGTCGTGAATCCTTATGCACATTACCTCTCAAAGTGATACGGGATGGAAAAATTTTATGTATGCATATTGTCTATGAGAATGATATATTGTGTTAAAGGATATTGTTTTGATCCATCAAATCCCTTGACTTGTTTATTTTTGACTAATTGAGCTACCAATGACATTTCTTCTTGCAGAATTTCTTTTCTGCTTCTCAGAAAGAAAAGACACGTTTGACATTTGTCTTGGAGAATTTAAAACTGACAGATTTTATTCATATCCTCATATCCTGATTTTTACACCTAGACCTTTTGCTAACCATATTCAACATTTTCTCTTTGATTCTTTTCCTCCCTTTTCTGCACTTCCCATCTATGTAGCCTGGGTACATGTTGGCTTCCTGTTCACCTGGAGACACTGCAACCGCAATGAAGCTGATATATATGTTTAGATGAAATATCTAGTGATTTGGTGAAACCTGTAAGGAAAAAAGAAATAAATACTAACAAAATATTGTGTGGTTGGGTCTTATTGGAATTGGACCTGGTCTGGATTCCATAGTTTGTTTACCTGCACATTGCTGTTACCCTTATCTGCACCCTGAATATAGATGCTAGAAGGCATACAGATCTACCATGGGAGCATAACTTTTTGCGTTCTTGTCCATTTATTGTTTGGTGTGCTGCTTGTGCTTCCTTTTGGTAAATGTCGTTTTGCTGTTATAGCAGTTCTGCCTGTTTCTCTTTACCTGCAGTTTATGTATTGGAGAACCATTCTGTTGCAGTCTGTTTCTATGGCTTTGTATTCTGCTGTATCAATTTTAGTTCAGTCAATCCAATTGAAAAAGTTCTTTTTCTTTCGCAATCATCTCGGACATCAGAATGTGAATTTAATGAATGAAGTGACTGTCAATCTCATAATACTGGTCTAGGTGGCTATTTAATGACATTACGTTTGTCTTGTCTTGATTCTGTCATGTTGCGTATGTTCAGCTTGTCCACTGCTGGAGATGTTTGGAAAACATTTGGCATCTCTTTCATGGTTATGTGGAAAGGGCATATACATGAGTGCTTTAGTCGGGCTTGCATGAGCAATATAGGCTACAGTCTGGTCATACTATGAGAAGAATAGTAGCAACCAACAAATGATGGATCGAGAACCTGCAGTGATCTTTATTGTCTTGTTGCTGTATAGTAGCAACAACACACTGGGGGTGTTCTATGTTAGGCATGCTTTAGGGAAACTGTATGTCGGGCTGGGAGCCTGGGTCTGTACTCAACATTGATGGTCTGATATTGGCAGCACAAAGAAGATAGTGAGAGCGATTTATTCAGTGGGACTTGTGCTTTTGTCTTTTTTTTGGAGATTTTTCTGAGTGGCAAAGGAATACACTCTCTCTGATCATAACTGAAAGTAGTTGAAGTGAACAGTTCCATGACATAGATGACGTGCAAGAAATGTGGAGTCACATGGCTGTTCAACTTAATCGCCTCTGAAATATACATAACGTACGCACAAAGACACAGACATGCACATCGCATGCATGCATTCACACGCACATGTGTGTATATATACATTTTATCTCTCGCCTATGGTACTAAAGGACATTCTAAAGGGATTTAATGTATGCATGTGGGGGGATGGGGGAGTTGATGTTCATGCTGTACTGGACACAGTTTTTGAAATTCCTATCTTTGGTTGATAAAAACTGGTGAGGTTACAATTTTTTCGGTCTTATCCCATGAAGAAGAAACATACACTTTACTGTTGTACCGAATACAAAATGTTTTTGAACCTCTTGTGCTTGGTCAATAAAGATGCTTCTCTTCCAACTGATTTGGTTTGAGGTGTTTGGAGGCCATCCATGCTAATTATTCCTATATTTTCTTATGTTCATCATCAATCGTCGTTCTTGTGACCTTCCGTTGTTTGAGGCTATCATATGTAAAAATCCATTAGCTGCTTGAGGTTTTCTTTTTTGGGGGTCAACCACTCCCGCAACCATGCATTTTGTCTATGAAAGGTGAAATTGTGATAAACGATTCTACTTCAGATCTGAATGTTCCTGTGGAACAAAAGGTTCTTATTGCAGAGAGTCTGTGATGCTGAACTTTACAGCTTGTATATCCATTATAATACTTCTTACAGTTGCTCAAAATGCTCTTAAGTTATTCAAAATGTTCACTGTGAAACCTATTCCTGCTGTGCTTTTTGAGTAAGAACCTGAATCTGTGCGTAGTTTTATGTTGTATATCATTCATCTTCCTCAGATCTTGTGGGAGCAAGTGGTTTGACCTGTTGTAGGTGAAAAAGAATAGTAGACAAATCACTGAAACCAACTGTTGGTGTATATACAGCACTCTTGAATATAGTCTAAGTTGTTTCAATCTATGTTATAAATATTGTATTGGACGATACAATATTATCGATCCAGGTATACGTATCGCTTTGGTCTATTTATTGTTGTGTATCAATGCATGTGGGACTGTATCAGATACACACTGTATCATGCGAGTATCATATACATGTTGTACAGTTTCTTTACTTTTCAAACAGAATACAGTACTGTATAATACAATATGGTATGTTTTCTGAGTATCGGTACCCCATGCGAATTGCTGAGTATATGCTCGCTCAACCAATGGTTTGGCCAAGATCACTTGCTCAGCTCTCACGGTTGTGCTTCTGGCTAGGTTGGATTTGTGGGCGAAGCTTTTTATATGCTTGTTACGCCTTGCGTAGCATGCTGGGTCCAATATGATAATTGCAACATTGGTTTCAGTACTTAAATAACTAAAGCTGAGATGGCTATATTACATTGCAACTGATAAATGAAAAAATGGTTAGCTGCAAAATTATTCATGTTACTGAAAATAAAGCACACACCACGTATATGAAGATGCCTTTTGGTTTCATCTTTATCCAAGTCATGCCATACTTATCCTGAAGCAATTTAGTTTCTAGCTTTTAGAAGTTAATATAGTGCCAATGGTGGATACTTCTTCGAAAGAATAGCTGCAGGGAAGTAGACATAGTAAGAAAGTTTTCCACTGTATGGGGATGCTTGTTCTTGTTAGAACTATTTCTACAGTCTACAAGCATCTATACTAATTGCAGCTTAGTATGTGCTTAAGATCAACTCTTTTTCTTCGTCTTTCCCTTTTTAATAAATGTATAGTTGGAAGGGAGAGAGAAGTGTCTGTTTGCTTTTCATGATAACATTTAGGACTTTGATGTGCCAATGCTACATCTCGGTTATGCAGAATCACTTGATTATCTAGAACTATAATCATGTCATCTTTGTGTTAGTTTTGATGTCTAAGTTTCAACTCGGTTCCAGATCTGGGTTGCATCATACTTGTACTATAATCATGTAATCTGTGTTTCTCACATTGACAATTTTGGCTTTTCAGGCTGAGAAGAAAGATATTGTTGGCGTGCAAGAACAGGTACTTCGATTTTGCATTTACTAGTTTGATACCAGACATAAATGTTACTGTTGAAGCTGAATCCTTCCACTTCTCTCCAGGTTTTTGTTAGAAAAGTAATCGAACTCCATGACAAGTACTTGGACTATGTGACGAATTGCTTCCAGAACCATAACCTTTTTCATAAGGTCATCTGATCTTAATATTGATTTCATGTGGTGGCAAATCTTCTATCTGTTGCTCATCTCTTTCATTTGACAGGCGCTCAAAGAAGCTTTTGAGGTCTTCTGCAACAAGGGTGTTGCTGGCAGCTCCAGTGCGGAGTTGCTGGCAACTTTCTGTGACAATATACTGAAGAAAGGTGGCAGTGAGAAGCTAAGTGATGAAGCCATTGAAGAGACACTGGAGAAGGTTGGTTAGCATCTACTCTTTTTTCTGGTTTGCAAGCTGATACATTAGTTCCATCGCTGGTACTGGCAAATGATGTCATGATACTTTTGGCAACCTGCAGGTTGTGAAGCTACTGGCATACATCAGTGATAAGGACCTATTTGCAGAGTTCTACAGGTAAATTGGCTATTTGTTTCATGGCTTTAATTTGAGCTGCGGTGAGCCACATCTGAGCTAAGCTTGGAGATGGAAGACCTCAAAGATGGAAGGAATGGTAAGTCTTTTCAATTCTTTGTAAATGGAGGCTGATATACTTTATTCAACCTTGGTAGAATGACAAGAATATTAATTTCTTGTTGCTTCTACCAGGTTACAGATTTGACGCTGGCAAGGAGAACCAAACAAGCTTTGAGGAGTATTTAAGCAATAATCCTAATGCAGACCCCGGAATTGACTTGACAGTTACAGTTCTGACTACTGGCTTCTGGCCTAGTTATAAATCCTTTGATCTCAATCTTCCAGCAGAAATGGTATATCTGGATCTTCTTGATAGTAACTATCCAGAAGGATCTTTGAGAACTATCCAGACTTTCTGAGTGTTTGATACTGCTCAACCTAGATTTAATTCATTTTGGTTTACAATTAACACCTTTCTCTTTATTTATTTTAGGTTAGGTGTGTCGAAGTTTTCAAGGAATTTTATCAAACAAAAACTAAGCACAGAAAACTTACATGGATTTACTCCTTGGGTACCTGCAATATCAGCGGGAAATTTGAACCAAAAACTATGGAGCTGATTGTGACAACTTACCAGGTTATATTTCTTACCACATTCTTCGTATGTGATGAGTGTATCTGTTATGTCCTCACTCCTTCATTTTTCATTTTGTGATGTCCGCAGATTCTTGTATGGATTTCTTTCTACTTACCCAATGTTGTCTCTTATTTTCAATAGGCTTCGGCATTGCTTCTTTTTAATTCCTCAGATAGACTGAGTTATTCGGAGATAATGACGCAGTTAAACTTATCCGATGATGATGTTATTAGACTGCTCCACTCCTTGTCATGTGCCAAGTATAAGATTCTTTACAAGGAACCAAACACGAAAACAATATCTTCTACGGATTATTTTGAATTTAATTCAAAATTTACCGACAAAATGAGGAGGATCAAGGTACATCTTTTCTTTTTTCCACTTGCTTGTTATCTTAACCTCTCTATTCAGTTTACCGACTTTTGAGTAAGACACATAATTCGTCATGCAGATTCCTCTTCCTCCTGTGGATGAGAAGAAAAAAGTAATTGAGGATGTTGACAAGGACAAGGCAATTAAGAAGGATTGAAGATTTGATCACAAGGGATTACCTCGAAAGGGACAAGGACAACCCCAACACGTACAGATACCTGGCTTGATTCAGAACGTTCATTCTTTGGCGAAAGGGAGCTCAGTTGGATTTCTGTTTGGAGGTAGATGCAAGCAAGGTTGTCATTTGTGGGGATATAAAGCTGCAATGAAGGGGGCCTAAGGTTTATTGTAGTGCTCGCAGCAATGGTCACCATATTCCTTCCTCTGTAAATGCGATATTCACGACGATTCAACCGATGGGAGTTATCTGACGATGATGACATTTCTCATGATGTAAAGCGTTCTGGATGTGGAGTTCTGTTTCTGGTCCCGTTCTCATTTCTTCGCCAGGTTCTGTGAGACCTTGCTTTTATTGTCTTCCTCCGCTTAAAACGTTTCAAGTATTAATCTCTGTAATCTAAGCCTTGCTTAAATTGGTTATCTGGTCATTACATGCTTCAACATAGCTAATTTTTTTATATGTTTCTCTCTCTCTCTCTCTCTCTCTCTCTCTCTCTCTCTCTCTCTCTCTCTGCTTTCGACAAATTCTGAACTGTGTTAAACTCAACCTTCCAACTTTCCAACCAGTCCACCTTTAACTTTTGGTTCTCTAAGTTAGTCCGAGCTGCTTCATTGGTCGTGGTATGCTTAAGCCGCTAATGTTAGGTGGCTCTTTGTGCAACAATCTCCACCACTTCTGGTGGTATTTGAGGTTCTGGAATGAAGAGGTTTGCTAATGTAGGGAGTAAGGAAAATGCCTGTGGTGATGATGCCAAAGGATTAATCTAGAAGCTAAAATTGCCTCCCATCTCCTTTCATCCAGACATCACCTTCTTCAAAGATTGTCATAGTGCAGGCGAGCCGGCATTGACTCGAAGAGGCTCCTTTTAGTCAGAACCTGATTCATAGCCTCTAGTATTTCTTTGCAAGATGAGCGAGGGATACGATCTGTGGCTGATCAATTAGTTCACAGCTTCAATATTTGGAAACCTGGTTCTCATTCATACAAACGTTTACATATTTTGTGACACAGGAATTAGGCCGTTTTTGTTGGTGGTTCGGACAAACTTGTTGAAGAACTGCTCGAGATGTCTATGGCTCCTTTTGGAAGCTTGTAACAGAACATACGAATGAGATGGCTTAATTTCAGGGTCTCTATCAGTGAGCAATATTTCAAACGGATACGCCATTTTCTGGCCAACCGGGAGGAAACAGAGAGCGTTGATTCAAATGAAGGTTAAAACTTGAGAGGGATGCTTTTGTCTACTCAGCCGCTTGATGTCACGCTCCGTGAGTGGCAGACTTTGGCTGGCCGCCACTGGATGCGGTTCATCAGGCTTAGGCGAGGTTGGGCGCCGGATAGGACGAGCCGAGTCGGGTCCCATTGAGCTCACTAGTGGCTCCACATGCCAACCAATGCTAGGATAGCCGTTCCCGATGGTCCCGGTCGAACAAACGATGGGTTGGGTCTTTAATTAAACAGATCCAATCTTACTATGTGAAGACACATTCTCCATTAATTGGGCTGAATGGGTGGATCTAAGTTTAGTGGGTCTGGATACATAGCCGAGATTGACTCATGCAGTGTGGGTTCCAGTCTCTTTGTCTGTATCCACCTTGCTTTGAGCTTCGGAAAATCCAAATGCCGAACTCAGCTATGTTTAAATCCGTGTTATAGTGTCGCTGACTTGAGAATTTAGAGTTGACTTTCGACATTAAAACCCAATCCGTGTCCATCAACGTGTCGCTTTGTGTTGACTTGATGACTCTAATGGCTCAAGGAGGGTGACTAACCTGGTATACACTGGGCTAACCCGAGCAAAACTCGCTTAAACTCATTCGGGCTTGTGGGTGCGGTAGGTCTTGACCCGGCCAGGTTTGCCCCGAGTAGTTAGAAATATGTCAAGCTATGAACATATGACCGTCCAATACAAGAGACCAATTTTTCTTTTATGTAACTAGGAAGGTTTCAAGATCTGGACCTCCGAATGCAAGGATCCAATGGTCGCAAGTCCTTATAACTCATGGATCCCCCCATATAGGAACCGAAAAAGTTCTGTTGAATGAGTGCACCATTTGGTTCACGGCTTACCAAAAAAGAGCATGTCGATGCACGCGGAATTGGATAAAAGAAAATGGTAGGACCCATATCCAAATTGTATCCAAGTCTTTGGATCCAATTGGGTCAACCAGTGGAGAGGGTAGGTCCCATGTCCGAACGGCAGAAACTCACTCAGAGAGATGGCCCAGTCCGACCCCAGTTATACTGCTCAATCCAAATAATGGAACCTAAAACAATGAACTTGTGCATTCGAATCGCAATACATATAACATCAAGATCACAAAAATCTAGCCGTCCATCTTGAAATGGTTAAAGATACCTTAAAATAGGGAAAAGGGAAAAGAAAAGGGCAATATGTAGGGTTTGAGCATATCATATACGGTTAGATCCATTGTTCAATTTGTTCAGTATTTACCAAACTATGGTGATCTAGGACCTGGATCACCATGAAAATTCATGCTCGGCTGCGCATAAATTCTTACCTCTGTCATGTTATATATCACTTAATATTAACATTTAACTCCAAAAAGTAAGATCAAGTTCTACCATCTTCCATCCAATACTTTTGAGGCCTTTCTATTTTATGCCTCTTCTAATGTATTCACCATATAATGTCTTACTCTTTTCACCAGAAGTCCATATGTGTCACTCTTCGTGTTCTTCTCTGGGCCTAAACCAGACCCATATATCACAATATCGCTTGCTCTATAGGTTTGATCTACGTAAGTGTCTCTCTTTGTGTTTTTATTGGTGGTGCACTAGCTTCTTCTCTACATGTCACTGGGAAGTATTCTTCCTTTACCCATAAATATATTTGATCTTAGATATCACAAGAAATTACAACAATAACATCTAAGCCTTTTCGTATAGTAGATGGGGTCGGCTACATGGATTCTTTGTTTCCATAGAGCATGATCATGTGTCATGCTAGTGATTAACTCAACATAACTTTATTGTTTCCTTCCAATACTTTTGTAGTCTTCTTCTTTTCATATTTTCACAACCTAATTTCTCATACCTCCTTAAGAAACTTCCTTTATTCGTATTTCTATTTGTCTAAACCATCTTAAACAATTTTTCTTCGTTTTATTATTTATTGATACCACTCCTAGTTTATTTCTAATAACCTCATTATGCATATAATTTTTCCTTTTATGATTACTCATCTACTTAACATCTTTATTTTTATTATGAACATCTTTTATATATGTTGATGATTAATTATCTAACACCCATAACCATAAAAATAGCAGGTCTAATTGTTGCTCTATAATATTTACCTTTCAATTTTAATGGTATTTTTTTCCACATAAAATACTTGATACCCCTCTCCATTTTAACCAACCTTCATTAATTCTATATGTAATATATCCATCAATTTTCAACATGTCAGGCATCACAAAAAAATATCATGTTAAAATCATAACTCTTTAAGGTAACATACTATTATCAGCATGATCAGACCTATACTTAAATCATGGTTAAATCAAATCGTTTTGTTTGCTTTTCTTCATATAAATGTGAGTTTTTGTTAGGCCTTACATTGTCCAGTAATAGACAAATTTGAATCAAGATCCCGATCTAGGTGACGCCTTAGAACCTGAATTTGAGACTGGATACATGGATTGACCCAACCCGTTTACCTAATAAAGCAAGCATCAATTATTCCACCTCTCATAGTCCATTGAACCTTGCCGCTATCTGCCAAGACTTGAATAAGAAGTAGTTTTGTTCTTATTAGACGCAAAGTGTAGGAATCCACTAACCTATGGATTTTGAAGCAAAAAGAGTTCACTAATCCATCATTTAAGGTTTGACTTGAGGGCCATCTCATTGTTAAAAATAAATTTTATTTACAATTTTTGTGGTTTTCACACACAAGGAAAATATGGATATCATTTAAAGATTCACAATAAGGTATTACTATTCATACACCTTTTTTTAATACACCTACTATTTTCATATTTTTTTCTAAAACTATCCTTATCGATGTTTCTCTTCCTTCGATTCTCAACTTGCGCAAACCATTTTCTTGAAAAAAAACACGTCCATGGACTAGCGTGCATTGCACTTCAATCAACAACGTACCCAAGACGCGTCTATCATTTAACCAAAATACACCTTAAACGTGTTTTGATGTATAACCCTCTTAGAAGCAGGGTCTTCTGTTTCTAGTCGTTTTGTTATCTTGCTACAACAAATTCATTTATCTCTTGTCAATATTTTGCTTTGATTTTCTTAACTAAGATGCTTTAGCTTATCCTAGGGTTAATCATCTGATTCAATAAATCAATAGAACGTTGGTCATCATGGGGATGCATACAATGTGAGTTTTAAAAGAGGCATGTATGCATACATATATATGTGTATATATATAAATAAATAGATAAAGTTATTAGATCCCTACCACTACTACTCACTCATGTTTGTTAATTATTTTTTAGAGGCATGAGTATAATAACGTTGTCCTTTGATTTTTTTTTAAATCGTTAAACATTTTTAAATTACACTTATAATATGAAAAAACAATGAATGGATATAGTTTTTGTGCATATATAATGTTATTAGCATAACGAATATATCCAAACGGGCAAGGTGTTTTCTCATGGCTTATCATGAGCCCTTCTGATTGCCTAGTTTATGGATCAGCTGCACTGATTTTCTTGAAGTGATTCATTTAACGGATCCGAAACCTATCAGATCCACTTGGTCCAATCTCCCGTTGACTCAAATCGGATATTTGGGAAACCATAAAATTCCTCCTCATTGAATAAGAGTTTAAGTATCACACAGCACTACGTGGCCCCACAACACTCGAAGAACGATCATAACGCGTCCGTCACCATCTCAAACGCGATTTCACACGTAACCAACGCAGCATGGGAATTTCTCCAGCGCACGCCAACCATTTGCACTAAATTCAGATTTACCTCAACGCATTTTCAGTTCCCCCCCTGTACCATTTACCTCCAGCTTATGTTTGGATTTCGCCATTTTAAGCTGTTCAAGGGACCTTTCCCGTAACGGTAACAAAGAAATTCTCTCTCTCTCTCTCTCTCTCTATATATATATATATATATATATATATATATATATATATATATATATTCTCTTCTTCTGAGCTCTTATATTTGTATTTCCATAAGAAATAAAAAATTTTGTAGCATCATAGAATTCCCCTCTATATAGAGAGTGGGAGTTAATGGATAGCCTCCTATACTTAATTATTATTAATGTTTGTAAGATTGATCAAAAATTATGATAAAACACTCATGTCATGGTACATTTAATGCATTCTTGTGCATGATTCTTGTGTTGATATTGATGGCCACCAACACTAAGATGGTTGACGATATCATTTGTTATAGAAAAGGGAAGTTGAAAGCTATAAGAGTGGCCAACCCTGAGATGATTTCAGGTATTCTACCT
The DNA here is from genome assembly GCA_036023115.1 of Brasenia schreberi. NCBI lineage: Eukaryota > Viridiplantae > Streptophyta > Magnoliopsida > Nymphaeales > Cabombaceae > Brasenia > Brasenia schreberi. Next base: position 12,319,409 of record JAYKKT010000060.1, on the reverse strand, counting down.
GATGTTGATGCACGACTTACAAGGCTCAAAAAGTTTTTAAGTCATCTTGATGCTGCTATTGCTCGTAATGTGGAAGGCTTCAACCGGTTGATGGGCGAGACGAACACTGCAATCAAAGACATTGAACGATGCATGGATGTTTGCGAGTTTACTTGCGAAGTTACGAGTGATTGAGGGTTACACACTCTTTTCTTCTATCAATAAAGCTCATCTTATAACTTTGCACTTAACGTGTCTTTATTACCTTTACTCTTAAAACGTTTATCGTGTTTAATGGTATGAGTTAAATAGATGTCAAGTTTCATTCTAAGCACTTAGCATCCAGGGAGGGGCCCACTTCACATTCTCTATCGAAGACTTTCTAAACTATTAGCTTCATGTTCTGATTACAACGCGTTCATGACTGAAAGCAAAATTGCTTTCCATGCAAGCATGCCAGATTTGCTTTTATGCATGTTCCATATTCACATGATAAGACTCCAAATGCATGGCCATAGTGCACTCCTCGATGAACAAAATGAAGCTAATAGTGCTCGAGTGTCGGCCTTTGAGTAGCACAATGCTTTCGAATACTAATATATCGATAGGAGTGATGTGACCTCGCTACTCATAGCCTGATCAAGGGTCGTTCTACATACCTTGAGGCTTTTGATCTTTCGTTTCGTAGTATTCTTTTCGGTTGGCATGTAAGCAATGCTAACCTTAACCTTCTCATTGTTACACATGCAGGTTCGTTAGCAACACCATGTTTCCTCATGAGCTCTTCAGTCGACTAATGTTCAACGAGACCAATCATATTTTGATACTAAATCTGTCACGCCATGACCGTCGAAAGAGCCGACAAAACTCGCAACGTGACCAACACCCGACTCTCAAACCGGATAAGCCTTAGCGGATTTCTCAAGTTGTGCAGCAGATAAGTAGTTCAGACGGTGTTCGATGGTGAACGTGAGTCAGGCCCCTTCCCCAAATGCTAAGGGTGTAGAATGGGCATTGGCATCCGTTTAACTCACATCACTAATAAAAAGTAAATACTTTATTAAAAGGAATGTACGGCCCCCACACTACATTCATAAGTTAGGGACTCTTTAATCGTCTAATAAAATCTAACATAAGAGAATGTCTAACAACTCTCAATTTTCCTATACAGAGACTACGGTTAATTCTAATGGCACCATATTTCTATTACAATTCATCATAATTCTAATTTCAATTCCATCCATGACGAGTAAAAGGTAGATTCTAATGTTTGCATATTTTCAGGCAAATGTTTTGGTGTCAAACTGGAAACTAGCTCAGAACTAACCGCAGGTATTCGAATTAAAATATTTGCCAATTATTTGAAATTTTCTTGACCTTCCTTCACGGGACACCCCGTTGGCCGATGTCTTGGCCTATAATAAAGCTCCTCCTCCCTCTCCACACCATCACACACGTCCTCTTTCTTCTCTCTTTTTCCATCTTGAGCTTTCTTTCTCCTTCACTACTCTGCTTGGAGATTGTGATATCGGAGGAAGTGATCGATGGCTGAGGGTGAAAAGATTTCAAGGCCGAACAAGTCTAGACCGTTGAGCAGGATGGATTCCTTGGATTTTGAGTCTGCTAAGATCCCCAACAGGGGTGCCCATGGCAACAAGGTGAAGTTAATTAGTTCTCAAGCGTTGATTCTTTTTCATGATCATTGAGATGGTCTCTAGATTTTTCATTAGGACCCTAAAGGCTATAGCAAATGACCACGGACATATATATATAGCGAGAGAGAGTTGCACTCAACTGGCGCTCTGACGCCCTTGTTGCTCATGGGGAATTCGATTCCTAGAGGGTTTTAGGTGTGTGTATTGGGTTTCGGCCTCAACCAAAAGATGTGGAGAGAAATCTGTTGATTTCGCGGTGAAGTAAAGTGCATCTATCGAATCTAACTGCAGAGGTTTTGTGATTAATCATGTGAGCAGGTGTTGAGTTGGGACGTCATCCTCAAGTTAGCCTTTCAAAGCATCGGCGTGGTTTACGGCGACATCGGCACGTCGCCGCTGTATGTCTACTCCAGCACCTTCACTAGCGGGATAAAAAACACCGATGATATTCTCGGGGTCCTCTCGCTCATCATCTACACTATCACTCTCATCACAGTCATCAAGTACGTCTTCATCGTCCTCTGGGCCAACGACAACGGAGAAGGTACTTTAAATGAAAATTGATTTGAGTTTCTTAAATTCACCGTTGTTGATGATTGATGGCTTGCACGTATTGATCTGTTATTGTTCAATTAGGTGGTACGTTTGCATTGTATTCGTTGATATGTCGGTATGCTAAGGTGGGGTTCATACCGACGGAGCAGGCGGAGGACAAGGAAGTGTCCACTTACCAGCTGGACCTGCCTGACCGGCGAGCAAAGAGAGCTCTCAAAGTCAAGGCTGCGCTCGAGTCCAGCAGCATCGCCAAGTACATACTCCTCCTCATGACCATGCTTGGCACATCCATGGTCATCGGTGATGGTATCCTCACCCCATGCATCTCTGGTATGTCATATTTATCTCTCTCTCTCTCTCTATATATATATCTATATCTATATATATATATATATATATATATATATATATATATATATCTATATATATATATATATATAGGGAAATTCGAAGCCTTAAGATTCCTGAGATCCCATCAGGCAGTTCACATGATTAGTCCTCATCAGTGGAATTGCCAGAAAACCACCAAGAAAGCATGCTGCTTGTAATCACCCTAAGCGGTTCAGTTCTCTGGAATATGACGATTATCGTCCTGTATGAGTTCACAGCCGTCCAGATGCATTGACCCAGATCCCATGTACTCACTTGGAGGGCTGTGATCTGAGATAGGATTATTGTCGTCTATGTCAGATGACAAGTTCAACCAAGAAGTGATAATCAAAAAACAAAATGGCAAGTCAAGGTTACGATTATCTCCGTTCATGGTTGGTGCCATCAAGTTTTCTTGGTCACGCTGTTTATATCATGACAATGAACAAGATTGATGCGACGTAATGTTAAAATTTTGCCTTAGATGCGTACAATATCAACATACATATTCATAGTTTGATACCCAGATGATAAGCTACCATGAACCCCAACCGATATAAGAATATGATGCTTTACTGAAACTTGTATAAGTGCGTATGTATACACACAAACACACGTGTGAGCACGGTGCACACACACACATATATATGCGTATACATATATGTATATGTAGACTTTTATCTTTGTCAACCTGAAAAAAAAAATCATGTGTAGTGGTAGTCGTTATTAATGTTTCAAATATCTTAGTTTAGAATCGATAAAACAACAACAACAACTAAGCCTTTTTTCATAGTAGATGGGGGTAAGCTACATGAATTTTTTGCTTCCACATAGCCCTATCATGTGTCATGTTAGCAGTCAACTCACGATAAGCTAGATCATTCTTTATTCTTTCTTTCCAACACTTTTGTGATCGTCCTCTACCTCTTTTAATACTTTCAAAATCTAGTTTTTCATACCTTCTTACATGTTCTTCTTTTGATCTTCTTTCTATATATCCAAACCATCTTAAACGATATTCTCTCATTTTTTATCTTCTATTGGTGTCACTCCTAATTTGTTTCTAATAACCTCATTATGTATACAGTCTCTTCTTATATGACCACTCATCCATATCAACATCTTCATTTCTGTTACGGACATCTTTTGTACATGGTGATGATTAACTACCCAACACTTAGAACCATAAAACATGATAGGTCTAATTGTTGCTCTATAACATTTACCTTTTAACTTTAATGGTATCTTATTATCACAAAGAATACATGATGCTCTTCTCCATTTTAACCATCCAGCATTAATTCTATGAGTAACATCTCCATCAATTCTTTCATCACTTTAAAAAATTGATCCTAGGTATTTAAAACTGTCTTTTTGGGGATGCAATGTGTGCCAATTTTAATTTCTATGTCCTCTAAAGTAACCAAATGATCAAACTTATATTCCATATATTCTGTCTTTATTCTACTAAGTCATAAGCCTTTACTTTTTTAATGTTTTTCTCCATAGTTTCAATTTTCTATTAACTTTTTCCTTATACTCCTCCTTTAACACAATGTGATCTCCAAATAACATACACCAACGTACTTCATCTTGAATATGTTTTGTTAACTCATCAATCACCATTATAAATAAGTATGAACTTAAAATTTCCTTGATGTAACACAATATTAAATATAAAGAAGTCTGTGATTACTTCATGAGTCCCCCCCCTTTTTTTTTTACAATCGTACATGTCTCTTATAAGGTTTTCGTATGTCAATGGGATACCTCTTTTTTTCAAGGTTCTCCAAAGAAACTGAGAATATCATATTGTTAGCATTGAATATTGAAATAAAGTGAGAATAATATGCACTTATCATCATATATTTATTCTTCTAATTTAGATTAATTTTCTGTTGTAGTTCTCTCAGCAGTTGGTGGAATCCAGAGGGCCGCACCTTCTCTAACCCAAGGCAAGTAACTCTCTACACGCTCGTCGTTGGAAGTCAATATCGGGTGCCATGGTGGGCACGGTTGAGACGGACTAAGTTGCAAGGTTTACCTTGCCATCCTGTGTGAGAGAGGACAGTTCTTGGCTTTTCTTAGTTTCTATGGGACAAGAGGACAGGAAAATATGGTCTCAACGGCCCTTACAGTGCTTGGTCCCATTGTTCCGCCAATTAGGAATTTCTTCTAGATCGTATTTGTTGTCAAAATGAACAAGAATATTTTTTGTCACATTTTAAAACTTTTCTTTTCAAATATTGTCAGTTTCTAATATTTATATTTTTCTAGATAGTACTAAATAAAAGAAACAAGAAAAAAAACTTTCAGTGTAGATGTTAACTATTTAGTTGATTAACTAAGATTATTGTATGAAATGACTTTCAGAACGCATCGCATTGATATCGGCTGCAATCTTGGTGGTTCTGTTTCTGGCACAAAGGTTCGGGACCGATAAGGTGGGCTACTCGTTCGCACCTATTATCTTCATCTGGTTCCTCTTCATCTCCGTGATCGGCCTCTACAACTTCATCAAGTTTGATACGGCAGTCATCAAGGCCTTCAACCCCAAATATATTATTGATTATTTTCGAAAGAACAAAAAGGACGCTTGGATTTCCCTTGGTGGGGTTGTCCTATGCATTACAGGTAACTTGATTACCCTCTCCCCTTCATCAATCAGCTTTCACTTAAATCTTTGGTTAATTAAGCTCCAACCAATGGTTACATCATAAATAATAATGGAATTAATAAGAATGTTGGTTGCAATATATGATACAGGAACGGAAGCCATGTTTGCTGATCTTGGGCACTTCACAGTACGTTCCATACAAATAAGTATGTGCTCAGTTGTTTACCCTTCACTTCTGATTGCTTACACGGGCCAAGCTTCCTACCTTCGCAAGTTCCCCGACGACGTTGCTAACACCTTCTACAAAGCCATCCCTGGTATTATTTATTTTTATTATCTTGCTTCTTATTCATTAACTTTTTCCTTTTGTAATTGCTCCAAGGAAATGAACGGAAAACACCTAGAGAAATTAAGAAATTTCATAAATGCATTTAAACAATTGACAACTTTTGAAAACCCTCACTTTTGCAGGTTCATTCTCATAAATATTTCATGAAAGTTCATTAAATATTTGCATTTTCGAAATTTGGTTATTGATGCTGCCTTTGTGATAGTCTTCGAAAGTAGGAACTAATAGTCTTGCAAATCACTTGTTTGTGCATAGGGCCCTTCTACTGGCCAATGTTTGTGGTGGCTGTAATGGCTGCCATTATAGCAAGCCAGGCCATGATCTCGGGCACCTTCTCCATCATCCAGCAATCTGTTTGGATGGGTTGCTTTCCAAGAGTGAAGATCATCCATACTTCTACCAAATATGAAGGCCAAGTTTACATCCCCGAGGTTAATTTCCTCCTCATGATTGCCTGTGTTGTGGTCACCTTAGCCTTCAAGACAACTACCAACATTGGAAATGCTTATGGTAAGCTTAAACACTGTGGGAGAGAGAGTACTTAAATTGATGTACCTCTTATGGATATGAATTCTCTTATTGTGTACAGGAATCGCTGTGGTATTCGTGATGACACTTACATCTATGTTGCTGGTGCTGATAATGGTGATGATATGGAAGACTAATATGCTTCTCATCATCACCTACATTGTGACTATCTCCTCTGTTGAATATTTCTACCTTACCTCTGCTCTCTATAAGTTCGAACAAGGTGGATACCTTCCATTAGCGTTTGCTGCAGTACTGATGTTCGTCATGTTCGTATGGAATTATGTGCACCGTTTAAAATACAAGTACGAGCTTCAAAACAAGGCTTCTCCACAGTTAATCCAGAAATTGGCCCCTAGCTCTGAGTTCCAACGGCTTCCGGGCTTAGGATTGCTCTACTCTGAGCTTGTCCAAGGCATCCCACCCATCTTCACCCACTATGTATCCAATATACCTGCTGTGCACTCCGTCCTCATCTTCGTCTCCATCAAATCCTTGCCTATAAGCAAAGTACCGTCTGAAGAGCGCTTCCTTTTCCGACGGGTGGGGCCGAGAAGGCTGTCGGCCTTCCGTTGTGTGGTTAGGTATGGCTACACCGATCTGCAAAGCGAACGGAATTCTTTCGAGAGATCGATGATGGAGAAGCTGAAGGAGTTCATAAGGGATGAGTCAGAACAAGCCTTCAAAGCTAATGCTCTAAACTCACCAGGAGAGTATGGAAGCAACTGCAGCATTGAAATGGAACAAGGAGAAAATTATGGAACCGAAATGTCAGTAGAGAATGAGATTGCGTTAGTAGAGAAGGCAATGGCTACTGGCGTAATCTACCTGTTAGGTGAGAGCGAGGTCATCGCGGCGAAAGGGTCAAACTTCGCAAAGAGGATGGTGATTGATTATGCCTACAACTTCATAAGGAGAAACTTGAGGCAGGGTGGCGACATCTTAGCTGTTCCACATCAACGTTTGCTCAAAGTGGGCATGATATATGAGTTATAAAATCATTCATATATTAAAGGCAAAAATGTATTTGAATGTTATCTGGTATTTGGGTGATATATATGTGTCTTCACGTGGCTTGTTAACGGTTGCATTAAGATGGTTTGAAGAATTTGTGCAAGTTACACAAGGTTTTATTTGTTTCTTTTAGTTTGTTGATGTTTGTGTCATATATAGATGAATTAATCTGTTGTTTAAAAAGGAGAGACATGTTATCATGCGCCAACTCTGTTTCTCCATTATAATTTCTGATTTTGCCAAGAATATCAATCCATTTTGTTTGCAGAATGACAAATTTATACACTCACGGACCATATGCATCGTTCTTTGCTAGAGTTGTAGAAGTCAGTTAAGAAATTTCTTACCTAGAAACGAATTGTTTTTGAAGTTTATAACTTTATCGGGGTTGTAAACCCCAAAACTCTGAGGACAGGACCATCTCCTTTACGTATCGTTTGTAGGACTCGCAGGTGCTAATGAGATTCAAGCCATTGAAAGACTGAACAATCTCACCACCATGGCAACTCCCCTTGGGGAAAAGATCACTCTAAAATGCCACTAAGAAAATAGTAGAAGTTCGTCAGAAACGAAATTCACTAGAAAGAGGAGAAGGCGTTTCAATGTGAAGCGGACGGGGATAACCCGTTTGACTGGGTTCGAGGTCGCGGTAGGGGGAATCTCGAGCATCTTTCACTGGGCATGGAGCGGGTACAGAATAAGTACCCACCAGCCTTTCCGTCCAAAGAAGTCACTGCTGATGTTGGTCTTGTATAATAAACCCAAGTCACCTCTCATCTTGGCGCTCTGTGGCAGACTCATAATACAGTGTTTTACCCATTATTCTCATAAAGTAACAAAGGTGTTCAATGAAGCAATACAAAACGATTGAACCAATCCGAACCAGTAGTTTGGGTTGGATTTATTGGGCTTCTAATATTCTTTTCAATGGTTTGATTCAAAATTTGAAGCTTGAAATCAAGACACCAATTGAAGTGGAAACTTTCGTATATATGTAAGTTTTATGAGTTGCTATGATTTGAAATTGAGAACCAATTATGTTGGTTTGATCATGTTGGATCAATTAAGCTGATATGGTCAAAATTTTTGAAAATTATAAAAAATGCTTTAAAAAAGGGGGGAAATATTTGTGACGGGTGGCCTCCAAAGTATTACTATCCAACTACACCTCAAATAAGTACATAAAATAAGGGAAATATTTGCGAAGCGACGTGGTTTTATCATCAATTGGACTCAACAAACTTCCAAAGTGATGAGAATCTATAACATCAGCTTGGTATACGGTAGCAAAGCAAGCACGTCATCCTCTGAATTTGTGGCTTCAACACATCTACATACTAATACCTATGTAAGCTTCACATTATGTCAATTGCTTCGCTGTTGGAGAACGACCATCTGCTTGATATGTTCAAGTCTTAATCAAATTAGAGATTATGTACTTATTTGCCAAAATGAAATTGTCTGAAGATCCCTTTTCTGTTAAAATGGGAAGGTCAATGCCAACGAGTCTGGAATTCGTGACCTTTAACTTGTTAGCCCACCACTTAGCCAGGTGAGCCCCGGATTTTGAACTCATGACAACAAATTTGCTCCCACCCCCCCAAAAAAAATATTATTATTATTATTATCACAAGTGAGGACAATAACTCAGAGTTTGTGCATTATAGAGTTGACAAGGACCATTGTGAATTTGTATGTGGAATGGACACCACATGCTGTGAATGGGGCACCACACGCTGTTATGTGCCTTGACTTGGGGAAAGGGGTGGCGATTGATATATTTAATCATTAAATACGCCTAAAACTATATCTAATCATTAAATATTGAGGCATGGTGGGCAACGGCATGCTGAGATATCGTGAGCGTTGAGAAACTATAAGCAATTATTTTATTTTTCCCTTGTTTTCTTAGTCTTGGAAGAACTCTCAAGGACACGAAAATAACTCGCTTACTGGAACAGGCTCCAACTAGGGTGGTAGATGAGCCGATCCGAAGAAACCATTCAAGAGCCGTTCATTGCTTGTTAGGCGACTCAACGTCTTGCTCATGTTACTTAATTGAGTTAAGCTTATGAGCATGATCTGAACATGAGAGATAAAAACTTAAGTTTTCACGATTAATTTTGAGTAAAAATTAGTTTGTTCATTATAAGCTAAGCCACTCTTTTTTTTGTAATTTTCTTGTAAAACTGAAAGATCAGTTTATTTATATAAATCATACTTTATTTACAAAGATCATACTGATCATCCCGATAAGTTAGGCATGTTTTCCTAGCATTGTATATATAGGTAGTCCCAAATGTACAATATGTTTAGATGCATTAAAAAACTTAAACATTTTTACTGTTTAATATTTGAGTCAATAATAGAGACTTGAATTAAAAGTACTATTTGTACTTTATACTTCACGTAAATATGCATCATATGTAAAGTAATTTAGATCTCTATCATTGAGGTGGAGATGCTTAAGCATAGTACGATCCAAACCAAGCTGAGCCAAACATGTAGCTTCATGCTCAGCTTGTATAAATCAAACGATCATGCAGCACACCACGGAGATCAAAGTCAAGCAGCTGGTTCGAATCTCAAACAGCAGACTGATTTAGATGCCACAAATGAAGTGAAGTCATCAAATCAGCGACTGATACCACCCAAAAAAGGCCAATCGAACGAACAAACGAAAGGAATAACAATAGCGCATTCTGAACCGGTGACTTTTGTACTTTATACCAGAATGACTGATACTTTGAATCTTCTTTTGATTTGTCTCATTCTCAAACTTGAAAGTGGAAGCTACTGGCTTGTAGTTGGCTGGATTGCACACTGGTAAGGGGAATATCATTTTATAATATCGTTGACAAATTATATATGTGTATATGGTGAAGCATTATATTACAATGTCAAAAGCTCATTTTATATAACTACATTATCATTTAAACAAATAAATCTTAACTATGTAAGGATTCAGTTTGCTGTAGCCAAAGAATCTCTAATTTGGTACGGGGATGCATCGGTCGCTTTGGCTCAATTATTGAACGAGATTGAAATAACAAAAATGGAATGAAGGGAGAATTGAATTCAAAAACCGAAAGCGAACCAAAAGAAATCGGTTGAGGAAACAAAAGGAATTTTAGCAAATATAGTATAACAAAATGGGTTTGCAACTGAAGAAAGCACGCACTACCACCTTGTTCAAATAAAATGGCATCATATAGCATTGAATGCACATAAAACAAAAATGTATCTTCACAAAGTAAGCATGTATTTGTCAAGGCCTGAATATTAGACAAACAACTTTTTGCATGTTTTACTCTAAATCATCTTCTTCAACTTTCATAACTTTGGGATCAATTAATTAAATATTAAAATGTATGGTTTTCGCATTGATGATGTTCTCCATAAATTCGTGACGTCAAGTGAATACATAGGGAATACTTTTAATACTCCTTTTCAATAATCAATGGCCTTCTAATGTTTCCTTAGGATCACTCCCAACCACAATATATATATATATATATATATAAACCACTACCATTTTCTATGCTAACGGCATCGAGTGCCTGTTCCTTAAAAAACGTTCGCATTTTTCTTTTATCAAATTCAGTTCAGGATGGCCGTGATACTGGTGCTTAACTCCATATGCTTCTAAAGAGTTTAACCAAAAAGAAATTAACCGACAAAGATAATGTATATATATATATATATTACATACACATATAGAGAGAGGTAGTACTAAATATATAATATCTTTGGGTGCATAAACTTGCATAAATAGATTTATCGTTGTATCTTTAAGATCAACAATTGAGGTGATAAAATACTTAACATTTAATACAAATGGTTTATTAAATGTAAAGTACAAAAGTATAACGATACTTTTAATTCAAATCTTCGTTGTTGATCTTAAAGATCTAAGAGTGGAAATGTTTATATAAGATTATACAATGAATTTAGGGCTACACCTCTCTCTCTATATGTACACATATATCGAGAGAGAGAGAGAGAGAGAGAGGTTAGTCCATACACACACCACTACCATTTTCTTTGCTAACGGTGTGTGGAGAATCTAGATTTAAGTAACCTAAGCATATAGAGAACTACAATAAACCCATCATTCCAGCATTTGATTATTGTGATCAATGTTAGAGATTAGAACTAAAAGTATCATTATACTTTTCACTTTATATTTAATGCATTAAATGCTTTCTATTTTGTCACCTTAAGCATTCGATCTCAAAGATTGAAAGGTTGTGATGGTATGGTTTTATATGTTTCTAGGTTCTCTAAATCTAGACTCTCTCATATAAATAAAACTTTTGGAGGTCTCTCTCTCTCTCTCTCTCTCTCTCTCTCTCTATATATATATATATATATATATATATATATATATATATATATATATATATATATATATATATATATATATATCTTGTGAAATATGCACACATGAAATCAATATCCTCAATGATCTAAACTATCCCATCACAAAAGGGATCTTTGTGGACTGTTGGGATCATTGAGAATAATTTAGCAGTGCATATGTTTCAATATATATATATATATATATATATGTATGTATATATATATATATATATATATATATATATATATATATATATGTATGTATATATGTGTGTGTATGTATGTATGTGTGTGTGTGGATCTTATTTTTGCATATTCCTATCTTGGTCAATGAAAATGATCACCACCTTCTAAGATATTTTAATGCATATAAGCGTGAAAATGCAAATTTTGCTTACTTTATTCAGCAGGAATCACTGGCTAGCAATTTTCCGAACAGGTTTAATTTTGAATCAGTTAATTAGACTATACGTTCCACCTACTCAATTAGCTGCCACAACATGGGTTTCTTTCATACATGTATGTAAGAACTCTATACACAAATCAGCAAGGTCTATACTGGCCGAGCATGAAGTATTCATGCTCAACATGTACGACTTAACACAACCTTGGGTTTGATTAATTTGTATCATGAACCAAAAAGGAACCAACGAACCGAATTGAGGCTAAAATGTCAACGGAGAAGTCTCTGTGTGAAGCAACAGAACTCGTATATAAATACTGAGGCAGAGGATCTTTAGGATCCTCGAGATCTCCTCTCTCTCCCTGTGTGTGTGTTTCGTTTACGGAACGAATCACCAAGATGCCAGGAGGAGGAGGCGAAGATCAGGTGCTCGAAGAGCAGGAGATGGATGAGGTGCAGACCGACGGTGGGGAAACGAAGAACCGCACCTTGAAAGGCAAGAAGATGTCATGGGCAACCATGCTAAAGAGGCTAGACTCACTTGACGTTGAGTCCGCACGAATCCCCCAGGCACACGGTCACGGAAGCCATGTCTCTCTCTCTCTCTCTCTCTCTCTCTCTCTCTCTCTCTCTTTCTGTGTGTGTGTGTGTGTTTATGTGTGTACACGTATAATGAGTGGATTTGGCTGGGCCGACGTCGCAGGGATTTAGTTGGAGAACGACGCTGAAGTTGGCGTTTCAGAGCATAGGAATCGTGTATGGTGATATCGGGACATCGCCACTTTATGTGTATTCCAGCACCTTCACTAACGGCATAAAGCATCACGACGACATATTGGGCGTCCTCTCCCTCATCTACTACACCATTATACTTATCACCTTGATCAAGTACATCTTCACTGTCTTGTGGGCTAATGACAATGGCAACGGTGCTCTCTCTCTCTCTCTCTCTCTCTCTCTCTCTCTCTCTCTCTCTCTGTGGTGTGTGTGTGTGGGTGCGAGAGCTTAGCCATGATTAGCACTTTTGGGAAAGAAACTGAGCCCCCCGACAACCACCACCTACCCTCGGCTGTTTGCTATGGGCCATCCCATCAATGAAAGAGTTGTTTCACTTTCCAACTTTATAAAAGACTTGCTGTTTTGGTGATCTTTCATGTGCCCACTTACCTAAGTGTTCACTTTAACGGGGGGCGTAGTTAAACAGACCTGGCCGGGCTCGGTTTCGGGCTCGGGCCTAAATGTTTCAATTTTTGAATCGGCTCGAGAAGCGTGTCCGTGGCCAATCATCTAATGGGATGGTCAGTCTCGAGTCAAATCAGCCTCTGGTTCAGCACGATGTGGGCACCAAATCCAGTTCATATAAGTCCGCCGGAGCTTTGACTGGGACTGGCGCCAATCAACGAGCCATCCGCCGGTTCATCTGGCGGGGCAGGCTGAAAAAGACGTTACCGACCTCCAATTTTGGCTTGTTCATGAATATCTATATAAATGAAAACTAAGTTTGCGTTTCCCTAGAAGGAAAGAAAGCGAGGTTTAACCAGGTAAAACTCGAAACGTCATGTGTTCGATACCAGTGGCAAGCATCTGGCTTCCCCGTTGTTCCAAAAACAAAAGAAACCAAGATTAATTCGCCAGTGGACTCTCTTTCTATCTGACCCAGAAAGGCATGATGGCTTGTGTCTATTTTGTTGAACTCTGTGACGGTCTGGAGACCTTGGTCTGTCATCTCTGGAACCCAGTGGACCCAAATGGATCAGGTCGGGCACGGACCAGGCTGACTTATTCGGTTTACACCCACCACCTATTAATTTGATTGTGTATCGTGTTCATGTATTGTATGGTTACAGGAGGCGCATTTGCGTTGTATTCTTTGGTGTGCCGTTATGCAAAAGTGAGCTTCATTCCAAATGAGCAAGCAGAAGACAGAGTGTTATCAAACTACCACCTAGAGTTGCCAAGCAAGGGACTGCGGAGAGCTTCATGGCTGAAGAGGAGGCTGGAGAGGAGCACCATTGCCAAGTACACGCTCTTGATGATGACCATGCTTGGCACCTCTTTCGTTGTTGGTGATGGCATTCTCACTCCTTGCATCTCTGGTAATTCGACTTCTTCCTTACTCTTCTCTACAAAAGACGAGCCAAGGGTATGAATGTGCCAGGTTTGGCTCGAACCCCGACCCGTACTGAACCGGGTCGGACTGGTTTTGGTAACAAAAGAACAGATCCATTTTGTTAGCATGTTCACAGGATCTGATTGTATGGTATATGAGGATTTACACTAAATCCAGATGAGATCATAATTTTGTTCAAGAACCACGAAAATTCAATGTAAAGACTTGCTCTTTGGCAAACCCATATGATGGTATTTATATGAGTTGATTAAATTGTTAATTTGTTTTTGCCTCCAGTGCTCTCGGCTGTAAGTGGACTTCAACAGGCTGCTTCTTCCTTGACTGAAGGTAATGATTCTAACCTTAATTCAATCTCTCTCTCTCTCTCTCTCTCTCTCTCTCTCTCTCTCTATATATATATATATATATATATATATATATATATATATATATATATATATATATATATATATATATATAGAAGTTTGTGTATATAAACTTTATGCTCAACATCAAAGCATACTTTACTCGCAGTAATTTACTAGATTAGAAACGTTCTTTTAATTGAATTATTTGAGTGAATAAAATATCAAATTTATGCATTTTTTTGGGTGTGACATAGAGGGCAGGAATCTAGGCTTTCCTTAAATGTGTGACTGAGTGGGCTCGCACACAAATGGTGGATAGCGTGTAACACCAAAGTCTATTGTTCATTAGGATCACAGGCATGTGTCATCTATTCCTTCCCTGTTTTTCTGTCATTACACGTGCATTGACTTTCAGATCCATTTGTGTTACTTTATTCTAAACCAATTATTTTAATGCATTATTGATCTGACTTGATGCATTTATTTATTTATTTATAGATCAGCAACCTAAGGTCAGGCGGGCCACTTCAAGAGTTGGACTGTAGGAACTCCACAAAATTTATTTAATTGTTTTTTTTATTATCAAGCTTAAGATCTGGCATCCCCAACAACCAGTTAGACCATAGGATTTTCACAATTGATATTTATTTATATGCTCTTTTTAGAAGCTCAGGTCAGGAACACCGCATAACCAGTAAGACTAAATTGTTCCTTTTCCTTTTGAATCTGTTATAAAGATCAAAATTCAATCAAACAATTTTTTTAGCTTAATCGTCTTAGACTTATAAAAAGTAAAAAACGAAAGATAGATGTAAACAAAACACACAAACCATAAGAGACAAGCTTTATATGATTCAGAGAGAGCTATTTCTCACCTCCTACTCTGCAGATGGAGGAGGAGGATCTAATTACAAGATGGAAATTACTTTATAATGAATGAAGATAATGACCTCGCCGACCATCCAACTTAATAATACAACAATTGGAGGATCTAATTTCTCATTTGTCGATAGTCACGCCACATAAATGTTGTGGCTGCTACATTTCTTCATGTAGCCATCTCATCTTGGCTTGATGGTTGCTCTGGAAAGGGATGCAATAGCATCTTTGCTTGCGCGCTTGTGGGTATATATATATATAGAGAGAGAGAGAGAGAGAGAGAGAGAGAGAGAGTTGGTGTGCTTATTTTTGCTGTAGAGGCGTTTCTAGTCAATAATCTTGGAATGCTTTGTCGAACTAGTGTATTACATTAATTTATCATGCTTAATTACTCTACAACTAAACAATGCTTAGGCCACCATCCTCTGTTTCTAAAGTTTTAGCCAGTTTTATGTGAAAAAGATCTCCATTCTTGTGATCTCAAATCAATGAACTGCCATGATCCTTCTATTTTTGCTTGCAGGAAAGATTGTGTTGATTTCGGTCATCATTTTGATCTGTCTTTTCCAAGCACAGAGGTTCGGCACTGATAAAGTGGGCTATACATTTGCACCAATTATTTCCATTTGGTTCACCTGCATCGCGTTGATCGGCGCATACGATTTTGTAAAATATGACCCCACGGTCATCAAGGCCTTCAATCCTGCTTATATTGTTGATTATTTCAAAAGGAACAAGAAGGATGCGTGGGTCTCCCTGGGAGGGGTTGTCTTGTGCATTACAGGTTTTTACTCATTATTGATTTGATGATTATAAAGATGATGCTAGTGACGCTTATGCCAACAGCAATTCACAAGCATGCAGACACCAAAAATTCTAATACACATACTTTTAATGTTTAATCTCATTAGTTACATTTTTCTTGGCACTTTTAATTATTTAAAACATTGCTCATGAAAGGGACCACTCTTGCATGGCCGATCCCAAGCCCAGATAAAGAGGAGGGTTGTGTTAGGCTTCCAAATCAAGTATAAAATTTTATCGGATTTTTATGCCATAGATTATATAAATTATGAGCATTGCATTAGGTTCTTCCATCTTAGCAATACACTGCAGAACCTCAATACAGTGAAAACTAAGCAAGGACTTCTACATTTTCACTTGGATGTAGTGAATCAATTGGAGAGAGGGTTTCGACATCATAGACAAGTGTGAGTAAAGAAGCTAGTCCCGTGACAATGTCACCCGAACGTAGTAAACAAATTACAGAGAGGGTCTTCACATTTTCAACATGGACAAATCCGGGGGTAAGGAAGCTAGTCTTAGATAATAAAATTTATATTAGTTCTTACAATATCATAACATTGTCCGGTAAGTTAATAGAGGAGGTAGATACTATCATTCCTAAAACGATTCATATCATATATTTACAAGAGACAAAGTGGGTTGAAAAAAAAGCAAAGGAAATAGAGTATACTTGTTTTAAATTATGGTTCTCAGGATATAAAAAGGTTGAAACAGAGTTGATATTATCATAAATAAAGATTTAAATGATAGTGTAGTAGGCATACAACGATATAGTGATTGAATCATGATATTAAAATTAGTATTAAGAGCATATGTTTTAAATATAGTTTATACTTACGCACCCCAAGTAGGATTAGAAGATAGTATAAATACTGCTTTTTTGGAGGAGTTAGATAAGGTGATTTAAAGAATTTCACAAAAGGAGATGATTTGTTTAGGAGGAGACTTAAATGGACATGTCAGTAAAGAGACATTAGGATATCAAGGTATTCATACAAACTATTGTTTTTGGGATATAAATGACTTAGGTAGGGAGATTTTAAATTTTACTATGGCATTTGATCTCTTTATATAACCAATATAATCTTAAAAAATGAGATGAACATTTACAGGAAAAAAATAGATCGTGTTGTAAAGACTGCAAGGTAATTTAAGGATAAAGTTTAACCATCAAACATCGACTTTTATTGATGGATTTCGAAGCAAAAAATAGACAAAGAAGAAAAAAGTGCATCGAGCTATTCATATTAAATGGTAGAACCTCAAAAGCGAGAAAGAATGTATATTTAAATATAAAGTCCTTCAAGGAGATGATTGTAATTATGTTGGTATACCTTGTGATATGTGAAACAATATGACTATAAGATGTATTAGGTGAATATAAGGGAGATGTACCAGCACAGAAAGAAGCTTGATGGTGGAGTTAAGTAGTGAAAGATAAAATAAAGGCAAAGAGAGAATGTTACAAATTATATTATGCTAAGAAGACTAGTGAAACTTGAGAGGCTTATAAGAAATCAAAGAACAACAACAACTAAGCCTTTTCCCATACTAGACGGGGTCGGCTATATGGATTCTTTGTTTCCACAGATCTCTATCGTGTGCCATGTTAGCAGTTAACTCCCAATAAGCTAGATCATTCTTTATTGTTTCTTTCCAACACTTTTGTGGTCATCCTCTACCTCTTTTAATACTTTCCAAATTTAGGTTTTCTAACCTTCTTACAGGTTCTTCTTTTGATCTTCTTTCTATATGTCCAAACCATCTTAAACGATGTTCTCTCATTTTATCCTCTATTGGTGCCACTCCTAATTTGTTTCTAATAACCTCATTATGTATATGGTCTTTTCTTGTATAACCACTCATCCATCTCAACATCTTCATTTCTGTCACAGACATCTTTTGTACATGTTGATGATTAATTGCCCAACACTCAGAACCATAAAACATGGCAGGCCTAACTGCTGCTCTATAATATTTACCTTTTAATTTTAATGGTATCTTCTTATCACAAAGAATACCTGATGCTCCTCTCCATTTTAACCAACCAGCATTAATTCTATGTGTAACATCTCCATCAATTCTTCCATCACTTTGAAAAATTGACCCTAGGTATTTAAAACTTTCCTTTTGGGGAATGCAATGTGTGCCAATTTTAATTTTTATGTCCTCTGAAGTAGCCAAATGATCAAACTTACATTCCATATATTCTGTCTTTGTTTCTCTCCATAGTTCCAATTTTCTATTAACTTTTTCCTTAGACTCCTCCACTAATACAATGTCATCTGCAAATAACATACACCAAGGTACTTCATCTTGAATATGTTTTGTTAACTCATCCATCACCATTATAAATAAGTATGGACTTAAAGTTGATCCTTGATGTAACCCAATATTAACTTCAAAGAAGTCTGTCGTTCCTTCATGAGTCCTCACACATGTTTTTGCACCATCATACATGTCTCTTATAAGGTTAATATATGTCAATGGGATACCTCTTTTTTCCAAAGTTCTCCAAAGAACCTCCCTCGGTACCCTATCATAAGCTTTTTCTAGATCAATAAATATCATGTGAAGGTCTTTCTTTTTTGCTCTAAAATGTTCCATAAGACGTCTCAAAAGGTGAATCGCTTCAATAGTAGATCTACCTGGCATAAATCCAAATTGGTTCTCTGTTGTACTTGATACTTGTCTTAACCTATGTTCAATAATTCTTTCCCATAATTTCATAGTATGACTCATTAACTTGATACCTCGATAATTCGCACAATTTTGAATGTCTCCCTTGTTCTTATATACGGGTATAAGTGTACTTGCTCTCCATTCCTCGGGCATCTTTTGGTTTTTCCATATTTCATTAAATAGTCTTGTGAGCCAAGCGATTTCTATTTCTCCTAGTATTTTCCAAACTTCTATAGGAATATTATCTGGTCCTACCGATTTACCACTCTTCATATGTTTAAGAGCCTCTTTGACTTCATTCTTTTGAATACGTCGGTAGAAATTGTGGCTTATATACTTTTCTGACTTGGCTAAATCTCCTAAACTAATACTAACATCTTTATTTTCATTAAAAAGATTATAAAAATAGTTTTTCCATCTATTTCTTATATCATCATTTGCCACTAGAATTTTTTTCATCCTCGTCTTTTATGCATCTAACATAATTAAGATCTTTAGTTTTCTTATCTCTAGCCCTAGCTATCCTAAAAATGTCTCTTTCACCCTCTTTTGAGTTGAGTTTTTTATATAAGTCCTCCCAAATCTTAGCTTTTACTTCACTAACGGCCTTTTTTGCTTCCTTCTTTGCTTTCTTATAAGCTTCTAAAGTTTCACTAGTTTTCTTAGCATAATGTAATTTGTAACATGCCCTCTTTGCCTTGATTTTGTTTTGTACTACTTCACTCCACCACCAAGCTTCTTTTTGTGCCGGTACACCTCCCTTAGATACCCCTAACATATCTTTCGCCACTTTCCTAATATGTATAGCCATATTGTTCCACATATCAGAGGGTGTGCCAACATAATTCCAAACATCTCCTTGAAGGACTTTTTGTTTAAATATATCTTCTTTCTCACTTTTGAGGTTCCACCATTTAGTCCGAATAGCTTGATGCACTCTTTTCTTCTTTGTCCATTTTTTTATTTGTAAATCTATAACTAAAAGTCGATGTTGGGTGGTTAAGCTTTCTCCTGGAATTACCTTACAATCTTTACAACACGCTCTATCTTTTTTTCTACAAATAAAGTAATCAATTTGTGTTTGTGATAAGCCACTCTTATAAGTAATTAAATGTTCATCTCGTTTTTTGAAGATTGTATTGACTATAAAGAGATCAAATGACATAGCAAAATTTAAAATCTCCCTACCTTCCTCGTTTATATCCCCATAACCAAAGTTTTCATGAATCTCTTGATATCCTAATGCCTCTTTACCGACATGTCCATTTAAATCTCCTCCTAAACAAATCATCTCCCTGTGTGGAATCTTTTGAAACACCTTATCTAACTCTTCCCAAAAAACTGTCTTTATACTATCTTCTAGTCCTACTTGGGGTGCGTAAGCACAAACTATATTCAAAACCTCTACTCCTAACACTAATTTATAAGAAATCAAAGAAAGAAGTGAAAAATACCGCTAGTAAAGCGAAAGTTAAAATTTAAAAATTTTATATAAATCAAAAGAGGGTTAATTTTTTTTTTTTATGATAGATAGTGCTAGAGATAAGAAAACTAAAGATCTTATTTTTGTTAGATGCATCAAATACGAGAATGAAATACGAGAATGAAAAAATTCTAGTGGCAAATGATGATATAAAAATAAATAGAAAAAATATTTTTATATGTTTTTAATGAAATTAAGATATTATTATCTTAAAAGATTTAGACAAATAAAAAAAGTATATAAACCATAATTTCTACTGACATATTCAAAAGAATGAAGTCAAATAGGTTGTTAAACATATGAAGGGTGGTAAATTTGTAGGACCAAACAATATTCCTATAAAAGTTTGAAAAATCCTAGCACATAGAGGAATCACTTGACTCACAAGACTATTTAATAAAATATAAAGAAACCAAAAGATGTCTGAGAAATGGAGAGCGAGTACACTTATATCCATATATAAGAACAAGAGAGACATTCAAAATTGTGTAAATTGTGAGGGTATCAAGTTAATGAGTTATAGTGTGAAATTATGAAAAAGAATTATCGAATATAGGTTAAGACAAGTATCGAGAACAACAAAGAACTAATTTGGATTCATGTCAAGCATATATACTATTGAAATGTCACCTTTTGAGATGTCTTATGGAATATTTTAGAGCAAAAAAGAAAGACCTTTACATGATATTTATTGATGTAGAAAAAACTTATATAGGGTACCAAAAGATGTTCTTTGAACAACCTTGGAAAAAATAGGTATTTTATTGACATACATAAACCTTATAAGAGACATGCACAATAACGTAAAACATATGTGAGGACTCATGAAGGAATTACAAACTTCTTTGAAGTTAATATTAAGTTATATTAAGGATCAACTTTAAGTTCATACTTATTTATAATTATGATTGATGAGTTAACAAAACATATTCAAGATGAAGTACCTTAGTGTACGATATTTGGATATGACATTGTGTTAGTAGAGTAGTATAAGGAAAAAATTAATAGAAAATTGGAACTATGAAGAGAAGCATTAGAAAGTAAAGGCTTTTGACTTAGTAGAATATAGACACAATATATAGAATATAACTTTGATCGTTTGGTTACTTCACATGATATAGAAATTAAAATTGGAATGAAAGTTTTAAATACCTAAGATTAATTTCTCATAGTGATAGAAGAATTAATGGAGATGTTATGCATAGAATTAATGGAGGCTGGTTAAAATAGAGAGGAGCATCGAGTATTCTTTGTGAGAAGAAGATATCATTAAAGTTAAAAGGTAAATAGTATAGAGTAGCAAATTGATATGTCATGTTTTATTATTTTGAGTATTGGACAGCTAATCATCAATATGTACAAAAGATGGTGGTAGAAATAAAGATGATGAGATGAATGAGAGGTCATACAAGGAAAGATTGTATATATTAGAAACAAATTGAGAGTAACACCAATAGAGAATAAAATGGAAGGATATCCTTTAAGATGGTTTGAACATATGAAAAGAAGATCAAAAGAAGTGCTCGTTAGAATATATGACAAACTAGATTTTGGAAGTATTAAAAGAGGTAGAGGAAGACTAAAATGATGTAGTTTATGTTGAGTTTATTAACATGGCACGTGATAAGGATGTGTGAAAACAAAGAATTGATGTAACCTACCCCGTCTAGTATGGGAAAAGGGTTAGTTGTGATTGTTGTTGTTTTAATTATTTAAGAAGAGTTAGAGTTCATGTTTAGTGTATATCCTCCTTTTGTCATTTATTGTGGCACTTGAACAAAGAACCTATTATTTTCTTGGGAAAGATATTATCTGGGAACTGTTTTCATGGATGATTTTGACCTCTTTAGAAATGAGTCTCAAGAGAAAAATCTTCACTTTGTTCCTTTATTTTTTCCAGAATTCCTTGCAAGTTCTTCATTTATGTTGTCCGTAAGTCCAAGCATTGTCATTATGACAAACACATTACAGAAAGTAGTATATCATCATTTTTGCTATTATAATTCGGCCACTATCAATGCAAGTGCTGAATATGGATGTTGGTCAACTTTCAGGAACAGAAGCCATGTTTGCAGATCTCGGGCACTTCTCGGTGCGGGCAATACAGGTGAGTATGTGTACAATAGTCTTTCCTGCGGTGCTCTGTTCATATACAGGGCAAGCAGCGTACCTTCGTAAACACCCGGAGAATGTTGGCGATGCTTTCTACAAATCAGTCCCAGGTAACCCCGTTGTTTTCGTTGCAACTCTTGTTCCCTCTCTCCTGTATACCGTTTAAAACTTTCACATAATCTTGAAACAGAGCGTGTGTATTGGCCCATGTTTGCGGTGGCCGTATTAGCGGCTATAATTGCAAGTCAAGCTATGATCTCTGGTGTCTTCTCCATTCTCCAGCAAGCTGTCTCACTTGGCAGCTTCCCGCGTATGAAGATTGTCCATACATCTACCAAACATTCAGGCCAGGTCTACATCCCTGAGGTCAACTTCTTACTCATGATTGCATGTATCGCTGTCACTGCAGGATTCAGAACCACTGCAAAAATCGGCAATGCATATGGTAAGATGAAGATATACAAAAAACCTACGCAGATGCATACATGCATATACGCGCCCGCGTGTGTTTATATAATATGTATATTCCATGTGCGCGAAACAAGAATGAACATTCCGTGAGTGTACTTATAGGCGTGTGTTTGATGCAGGAATTGCTGTGGTATCAGCTGAAGTAATTACATCAGCCTATCTTGTCCTGATCATGATCATGATATGGAAAAAGAACATTCTTCTGGTAATTGCATATATCTTGATTATAATGCCAGTGGAGTATTTGTACTTGAGTGCAGTCCTCTACAAGTTCACCGAAGGAGGTTACCTGCCATTGACCTTTGCTTGTGTGGTCATGTTGATCATGTTCGTATGGAACTATGTGCATCGCAGCAAGTACATCTATGAACTGCACAACAAAGTATCTCCAGAGAGAATCAAAGACGTAGCAAGTGATCCCAAGGTTCATCGGATGCCTGGGCTTGGCCTCTTTTACTCCGAGCTAGTCCAAGGCATCCCACCGATTTTCAGTCACTATGTGTCCAACATTACATCTCTGCATTCGGTCCTGGTCTTTGTGGCCATTAAACCTCTGCCAGTAAGCAAGATAACACATGAAGAACGGTTCCTCTTTCGACGAGTTGAACCACGGGAGCTTAGAGTTTTCCGGTGCATTGTGAGGTATGGCTACACTGACCTGAGAACAGAAAGGGATGGTTTCGAGACTTTGTTGATTGAGAAGCTGAAGGACTTTATCAGGGAAGAGGCAGCATTCACGCCAACAGTTGAAGAGATTGAGAACCAAGTGGAGGACGATGAAAACGATATAGTTTCTTCTGCTAACAAAGCAAACATGACTTCATCAGATAGTGCCCGGCACGTCACAGCCAACATATTAGCTAATACTGTTCCTGCTGAAGACTTGACCACTGTTGATAAGGCAGTAAGTGCCGGCATCGTCTATCTACTCGGTGAGGCTGAGGTGGTAGCCAGACAAGGATCAGGATTTGCCAAAAGGATAATTGTTGACTATGTCTTCAATTTCTTGCAGAGAAACTTGAGGCAGGGAGATGAGGTGATGGCAATCCCACACCAAAGACTGTTGAAGGTTGGAATGACATATGAACTATAGAAAGAACTGTTAAAGGCCAGCCTAACCAGTCAATTATTTTGATGAAGATGTTAATGGCCTATTGTTGCATCCAAGGTTGTGAGTCTGTGGAGTACACATACAAGAAATGACGAACGCATGTAACTCAATTACATAAACCATTAGAAAATAATAAATGAAAATGCTTACCAGTTTTTGGAATAAGGGAATACAAGTGACGTTGTTCATTGGCCTTATTGAATTGGACAAAACTTTTACCGTGAGAAAACTTATGGAGACTGAAATGAAGATCCTTTCTGGTTCGGGCTTACAAAACCTGATTTTTTTGGGTACAAAGCCGTGAGTAACTGTTTCAGTAACCCGTGCTATACTCCCTTGAAAAGCTCGAAAGACCTTAAACTAAAAGGCTACTTGTCCACGAAACGGACACAGGTGGATAGTTGAGAATATATTCTTAGCTAGGGGTTTGTCACCAACCGAGTTCCGGCAATTTTGAAAATCGATCGGAAGTGTCGTATGCTCAATTCGTGATGGCGTTGTTCAATCGTCCGTTAACCAATCAGCTCATAAACATTTACATGCACCCACTAGTTGGACTAAGGCTCTTCTTTTTCGAGGTTGGATCGCTCTCTCAACTCAAGGAAAAATGAAGGAAATCTTAAATATATTGGAGAATATGACATAATAGAAATCCTCTACAATAGGGATCATAGCTAGACCAAAAATGCAGAAAAGACCAAACGTTCATAATACGATACTAATGATTAAAGATACTATCATACATCAAATGTCTCAATGTGAGACCATGACACTAATATGGACCCAAAAAAAATAGATCTAAATCCAAATCTATAAATAGAATTATGAGCCAAATATCTCTAAACCAAATGAAATCTAAATCATGTATTGTGTCTCTAGGTCCAAAATCCACGAGCCATGCAAATCACATGTTGGTACTGGCGTACTGTGATTTTTCTCCCTTACTAAAATTCGACCTTGTTCGCAAGGTCGCATGATTTCGTCTATGCATTCCACGCTCTAGAATCTGCAACTACACATCCAGGCGATCTCTTGTATCGATGAGCTCTCTCCAGCGACACCTATGCATCACTCTGCACTGGTCATCAATGTCTCCTCTCGTGGTGAACTATAGGGTACTCTTCTTTTTCTTAGGACCATATCATCACATCTTACTGTCATCTGCATCTTGCTCCCATATTGCGCTACTCATTTGCCACACACTCGAGGGTGTCACCATATCCTCAACTACGGCAGGTACCATACGATCGTTCTTCTCTTGCTTGCCTACTTTCTTTGCAGGGTCGTCCTCCATCCTTCAACTCGAGGGCGAACAAGTACACTTTAGTCACCATCTCCAAAGCTCTCTAGTCTTGAAAGCCATACCTAGGCCACAACTTGGAACAAACCCAAGATAGGCCACACACTCTCACATCACTCGTCTCCTCTGCATCCTTAGCCAACAAGGTGTTCAGCTTCTCATGCTTCGAGCCCTTCTTCGTGCAGTGAGCTCCACCACAAATGAAGCAATCCGCTCTCAATACTTCACACGGGGTATGCACCTACTCCTCTCTATTTATGCTAGGGAACTTCTATCGTGACAGGAAAGGTTCTCCTGACGAACACCTCCATCCTCTTGTGACGTATATTGATGTCCGCCATTGCCTTGACGGTCTCCTTGTCTATGGTGTAATATATCTTCCATGTCATATGTACTGTCTAATGAGCCAATCTTTTTTCAACCTATGGAACTCCACCAATGCCTCCACAACCGTTATGGTGGTAGATACATCCCTTAGGTTCTTCATATGTATTTCCATTTGTGCTCACGGATGGAACCTGTGCACAAATTAAAACAACTTATTCTTCTTAGTCATATTTTGCACATCTAGCAAAACAACGTTGAATCTAGAGACATATTCTTATACACTACCCTTATGCCTGAACTCATCAGTTGATCACGTGTCTACCAAGGTCAGAATAAATTGTGCGTGAAACTCCTCACAAATCTGTGGCTAAGTAGAAACAATTAGATGATCCTACTCGTCCACCACCGAGGACCTGCTTTAGGGTGAGGTGAGCCATGCGTCTCACCCGAAAATTGAAAAATATTGGACGCTTGTAGATTTTAAAAAAATGTAAACTTCACCACTTAGAAAACCACATCACTCGAGATTTAGAGAAAACTGTGACAGGTTAAAAAATGAATAAAGTTAAGCCACTTCTCAACTCCGCACTCGTCGAAGGAGTGAGTGAAGCCAATATAAACCTCCTTTCGTACATGGTGCTAGCACTCCTATAAGCGAATGTATGACGACTCTTCTCAGCTGAACTGGACTTCGCACTCAAGGTCCTGAGTGTGCTCGAACTCTTGCAGCACTCTCTCATTTAAGCCTCGACATGTTGCTCCCACCTTAGTAAGGATTAGTGCCAAAATCATTTATGACCATTGACCAAACTTCGAACTGAGTTTAGTGATGCTTAAGTCATATATGACCATTGAACGGTCGGAAACTGCTTTAGCCGATGGATGAAAGACACCTTATGGTAAAGGTTTGAGACGTACATAATGTAAAACTTTTCTTGTAAACAGTTATCTTTCTTTTCTTTTTTAGTTTTTTCCCCTTAGAAACACAGTGTTGATCATTCTTTCTTAGCAAAAGACGCTTACATGATTCCATCCTAAACCAATCCAAATACCATTTTTGCATCACCATTCACCATGCCGCACACCAGCTCCATCAAACTCGAGAATCGCACGAAAGCATCGCATGCTCGATCCGTATTGGCATTGTTCAATCGCATGCCAAACAACCAGAAATATTCATATGCACGTACATGCTAACTTCTTTTCTTTCGCGGCTGAATAGCTCTCTCTCTCTCAACTCAAGGAGAAACAAAGGAAATCTCAAATATATTACAAAATATGATACAATAGGAACCACCCTTATATAGCTGTGGCAAAAATGTGGAAAACACCTAATCATACTAATACCATGACACGGCTCTAAAGACTGACACAATCGCATGACACAATAAATGTGACAACATTACACTAATGCAGATTCAGACAGTTTATATCTACGTCAAAACTTGCTACTAGAACTACGACCTAAATTATACAAAACCAAATCAAATCTAAAGGTATGGTGCCTCCAGGTCCAAATCCATGTGCCGTTACGTGTGGATGATATTGTGAAAGCGTTGAAGACCACTCTCTCTCGACAAATACTTTTAATACCTCTTACGTTGCGAAGATTATTTGATTTGTAATTGGATTTATAAGGATCTGAATAAAAAATATAGTGATTTTAGTGAGATACAATATGAATCTCAGGTAAATTGTGAAACTGTGTCGTCTCTCCCTCTCTGTTGGAGTTATAATTTGGGTCATCTTATTTGTAATCACGTTTACAGCATTCATAAATGGTAGAATAACATAAAAAGTTTAACTATTTCAATCAAAGCAATAAGGTCAATCTTTTTTCTATGGGTCATACTTTCTCTCTCCGGATTGGGTTAGTCGGGTCACTTCGGTTCCAGGTTATAAGTAGGTCAATTTTTTTTCTATGGGCCATACTTTTTAAAAACCTAGTCATAACATATCTCTATATCCTCCTACTAAATTCTAATCCCTTATGTACTTATATCTATAAATAACATATTTTTATAGAATTTGATATATATAGAGAAAAGGAGTCTTAACTACATAATATTTTTTGGTTCATAATTTTGCTAAGATATTTTTATTATGTAATTTTTAAGATAAATGATCAATCTTTGATTCACTTTACATTAAAGTATAACACTTTTAATTGAAATTTCTACTTTAATCTCAAGTGTTGAATGGTGAAATATAATCATACTTTTAATTGAAATCTCTACTTTAATCTCAAGCATAGAACGAAACTATAAGAATGTTTGAGTAAGATTATAAACTAAAAGATAGCTTAGACACACTCTGTCTGTATATATATTTATAAACAGGGTTGATTCGGATCTGGATCGGCTCGGGTTTTGTATGGTATCCAAAATCGTCACTATTTTGCCGGGCACGATGCCAAATGTCGAGGGCGAGGAGCCCGTGTGAAGGAACAGAATCCCTTTATAAATATTGAGACTGGGGGTCGTTAGGATCTTCGAGATCGCCTCTCTCTCTCTCTCGTAGACAGAACCAATCACCAAGATGCCAGGAGGAGGCGAAGAGCAGATGGTCGAAGAGCAGGAGATGGATGTGGTGCAGACCGATGGTGGGGAAACGAAAAACCACGCCTTGAAAGGCAAGAAGATGTCATGGGCAACCATGCTAAAGAGGCTAGACTCACTTGACGTTGAGTCCGCACGAATCCCCCAGGCACACGGTCACGGAAGCCATGTCTCTCTCTCTCTCTCTCTCTCTCTCTCTCTCTCTCTCTCTCTCTCTCTCTCTCTCTCTCTCTGTGTGTGTGTGTGTTTATGTGTGTGTACGTATAATGAGTGGATTTGGCTGGGCCGACGTCGCAGGGATTTAGTTGGGGAACGACGCTGAAGCTGGCGTTTCAGAGCATAGGAATCGTGTATGGTGATATCGGGACATCGCCACTTTATGTGTATTCCAGCACCTTCCCTGACGGCATAAAGCATCACGACGACATATTGGGCGTCCTCTCCCTCATCTACTACACCATTATACTTATCACCCTGATCAAGTACATCTTCACTGTCTTGTGGGCTAATGACAATGGCAACGGTGCTCTCTCTCTCTCTCTCTCTGGTGTGTGCGTGCGTGCGTGCGCGAGCTTAGCCACGATGAGCACTTTTGGGAAAAAAGCAGAGCCCCCAACAACCACCACCTACCGTCGGCTGGCTGCTAAGGGCCATCCCATCAATGAAAGAGTTGTTTCAGTTTCCAAATTTATAAAGACTTGCTATTTTGGTGATCTTTCATGTGACCCACTTACCTAAGTGTTGCACTTTAACGAGGGGCGCAACCAAATGCGTTGCCCACGCTCAAATCGATCTGCCTCTGGTTCAGCACGATGTCCGGTTCATATAAGGTGGCCGGAGCTTTGACTGGGTTTGGTTCCAATAAACGATCCATCCGCCGCCTCATCTGGCGGGCCAGGCTGAAAAGGCTGTTACCATCCTCTATTTTTGGCGTGTTCATAAATACGTACAAGGATGAAAACGAAACTTCCGCTTCCCTAGATGTAAAGAAAAAGGGTAGCACTCAGAGCGCTAGCTCACGTGGTAAGCTCTCGAAATATGGGAGACTTGCAAGTTGGAGGTCATGAGTTGGATACCCGGGGCAAGTATCTGGCTTCGGCCTCCCCATTGTGCCAAAAATAAAAGAATCAAAGAGGGTTTGTTAATTCGCCAGTGAGCTTGCTTGACCCAAGTCTCTCTGACCCAGAAAGGCATGATGGCTCGCCTTTACTTTGTTGACCTGTTGACCTTGGTCTCTGTTCTCCTGATCCCGGTGGACCCAAATGGATCAGGTTGGCCATGCCATGGCACCAGGCTGACTTGTTCTGTTTACACCTGCTAGTGTATTTGTACAATACATGTCTTGTTCAAAACATAACTGAATGAGGCCAAGTTTGAACAAAGCAACTGATGTATTGGTTGTCAGTAATCACATCAAGGCTTTTCTGAGCATCTTTTGAAGATTTTAGCGTCGACTTTCAACCATGGCAACCGATACTTTTTTAGAAAGACACCGTGGTCTTCTAAATTCATGCGTGAAACCATATCATGGATTCGAGTATGGGTTTCCACTAAATGGGCCTTCTCAATCATGATGATTTAATAAGAACTCATGAAAATTAAGTGTTTCCATATCTTGGTAATTTTTTTATATCAAAATACCTGGTAGGGGTTTGCTTTTAGGAAAAAGAATACTTAAGAGGAGGGAGCAGGCTTTAGAAGAGGTAGAACGAAACAATAAAATATGTTCTTGTTTCAAAATGCCACAAGTTGGAAATCAACATGTTATTATTGTTTTGATATGCCAAAGATGGAGCTCAATGGTGAGTAAGAATCCCTGTAACTGGCCCCTGCAGAAAGACTTCATCTTGGTTTTGGTTTGCTTGGTGTTTCGAAGGCTAATTGCTATTGATTTGATTTTGAATCGTGTTCACGTATTGTGTGGTTGCAGGAGGCACATTTGCGTTGTATTCGTTGGTGTGCCGTTATGCAAAAGTGAGCTTCATTCCGAATGAGCAAGCAGAAGACAGAGTGTTATCAAACTACCACCTAGAGTTGCCAAGCAAGCGTCTGCGGAGGGCTTCTTGGCTGAAGAAGAGGCTGGAGAGGAGCACCACTGCAAAGTACACTCTCTTGATGATGACCATGCTTGGCACCTCTTTCGTTGTTGGTGATGGCATTCTCACCCCCTGCATCTCTGGTAATTTGACTTCTTCATTACTCTTCTCAAATAAAAAAAGAAGAAGAAAAGAACTATGGGTATGAATTGGTCAGGTTCGACTCGAATCCGACCTGTATCGAACCCGGCCAGGCTGGTTTGGTTTCCAAAAAATTGAACTATTTAGCGCTCTTTTCAAAACCTTATGATCGTATTTATCTGACATGTTTACACTGTTAATTTGTTTGTGCCTCCAGTTCTCTCAGCTGTAGGTGGACTTCAAAAGGCTACTTCTTCCTTGAGTCAAGGTACGCTCTCTCTCTCTCTCATAGATTAAGCCCCCTAACTCATTTACTAGATTAGAAATGTCGTTTTAATTGAGTTTTTTGGATGAATAGATTATCAAATTTATGCAACTTTTTCGGTGAGATTTAGGGGGTTGAAGTGTAGACTTTTCCTAAATGTGCGACCATGAGTGTGTGTTCTCGCTCACATATGGTGGATATATTCTCCATTTTAACCAACGAGCATTAATTCTATGCGTAATATCTCCATTAATTCTTCCATCATGAAAAATTGGCCTTAGCTATTTAGAACTTTCCTTTTGAGGGATGCAATGTGTGCCAATTTTAATTCTATGTCCTCTGAAGTAACTAAATGATCAAACTTACCTTCCATATACTGTCTTTGTTTTACTAAGTCTGAAGCCTTTGCTTTCTAATGTTTCTCTCCATAGTTCCAATTTTCTATTAACTTTTTCCTTAGACTCTTCCACTAACACAATGTCATCTACAAATAACATACACCAAAGCACTTCATCTTGAATATGTTTTGTTAACTCATCAATCACCATTATAAATAAGTATGGACTTAAAGTTGATCATTGATGTAACCCAATATTAACTTCAAAAAAGTCAGTCATTTCTTCACGAGTCCTCACACATGTTTTTGCACCATCATACATGTCTCTTATAAGGTTAATGTATTGCCAATGAGATACCTATTTTTTCCAAAGTTCTCCAAAGAACCTCTCTCGGTACCCTATCATAAGTTTTTTCTAGATCAATAAATATCATGTGAAGGTCTTTCTTTTTTGCTCTAAAATGTTACATAAGACGTCTCAAAAGGTGAATCGCTTCAAAAGTAGATCTGATTGGCATGAATCCAAATTAGTTCTCTATTATACTTACTTGTCTTAACCTATGTTCAATAATTCTTTCTCACAATTTCATAGTATGGCTCATTAACTTGATACCTTGGTAATTCGCACAATTTTGAATGTCTTTCTTGTTCTTATATATGGGTATAAGTGTACTCGCTCTCCATTCCTCGAGCATCTTTTGGTTTCTCCATATTTCATTAAATAGTCTTGTGAGCCAAGTGATTCCTATTTCTCCTAGTATTTTCTAAACTTCTATAGGAATATTGTATGGTCCTACCGATTTACCACCCTTTATATGTTTAAGAGCATCTTTGACTTCATCTTTTGAATACGTCGGTAGAAATTGTGGTTTATATATTTTTCAGATTTGGCTAACTCTTCTAAGCTAATACTAACATCTTTATTTTCATTAAAAAGTTTATAAAAATAATTTTTCCATCTATTTCTTATACCATCATTTGCCACTAGAATTTTTTCATCCTCGCCTTTGATGCATCTAACATAATTAAAATCTTTAGTTTTCTTATCTCTAGCCCTAGCTATCTTAAAAATATCTTTTTCACCCTCTTTTGAGTTGAGTTTTTTATATAAATCCTCTCAAATTTTAGCTTTTGCTTCACTCACGGCCTTTTTCGCTTCCTTCTTTGCTTTCTTATAAGCCTCTAAAGTTTCATTAGCTTTCTTAGCATAATGTAATTTATAACCTGCCCCCTTTGCCTTGATTTTATTTTGCACTACTTCACTCCACCACCAAGCTTCTTTTTGTGCCGGTACACCTCCCTTAGATTCACCTAACACATCTTTCACCACTTTTCTAATATGTATAGTCATATTGTTCCACATATCACAAGGTGTACCAAATTAATTCCAAGCATCTCCATGAAGGACTTTGTTTAAATATATCTTCTTTCTCGCTTTTGAGGTTCCGCCATTTAGTCCGAATAGCTTGATGCACTCTTTTCTTCTTTGTCTATTTTTTTACTTGTAAATCCATAATTAAAAGTTGGTGTTGGGTGGTTAAGCTTTCTCTTGTAATTACCTTGCAATCTTTACAACACGCTCTATCTTTTTTTCTAAAGTAATCAATTTGTGTTTGTGATAAGCCACTCTTATAAGTAATTAAATGTTATCTCGTTTTTTGAATATTGTATTGACTATAAAGAGATCAAATGCCATAGCAAAATTTAAAATTTCTCTACCTTCCTCATTTATATCCCCAAAACCAAAGTTTTCATGAATACCTTGATATCTTAATGCCTCTTTACCGACATGTCCATTTAAGTCTCCTCCTAAATAAATCATCTCCCTTTGTGAATTTTTTTAAATTACCTTATCTAACTCTTTCAAAAGAGTCGTCTTTGCACAAACCATATTCAAAACCTCTGCTCCTAACACTAATTTCAATGTCATGATTCGGTCACCATATCATTGTATGTCTACTACACTATCCTTTAAATCTTTATTTATGATAATACCAACTCCGTTTTGAGCCTTTTCTTTACCTAAGTACCATAATTTAAAACATGTATCCTCTATCTCCTTTGCTTTTTCTCCAACCTATTTTATCTCTTATAAACATAGAATATGAATCTTTCTCCGAATCATAGTATCTACCATCTCCATTATCTTACCAGATAATGTTTCGATATTCCAAGAGCCAATACGAATCTTATTATCTAAGACTAGCTTTCTTACTCCCGCATCTGTCCATATTCAAAATGCGGAGACCCTCTCTGAAAATTATTCACTACATTCGGGCGGCAATGTAGCAGGACTAACTTCTTTACCCAGATTCGTTCATGATGTGAGAACTCTCTCAGCAATTGATTCACTACATTCGGGCGAAAATATAATGGCCCTTACTTACTTATCATTGCATTCGGGCTCGGCAACGCATTGCTAGGCGGGGACACCCCAAAACAATTATCATCATTTTTGTAATCCAAAAAATCCGACGAAGTTTTATGTTGGCTGTCGGATGCCTAACACATCCCTTATTTATCCGGGCTTGGGACCAAAAATGCAAGGGTGATCCCTTACATGGGCGGAGTTTTAGTTGTTTGTGGAACAATTAAATCAATTTTAATTAAGATTTGGACCATAGACGTTGCATAATTTTTATTTATTTATGTGCTTTTTTTGACAAGCTGAGGTCAGGAAGGCCCCATAATCAGTAAGACCAACTCTTTGTTTCTCAAAGGAAAGGTTCAAATATTTCCTTCGAATCTATCACAAATATCATAAAGAACAAAAAACCTTCAAACCTTCTTTGTAATAAAGGGCAAAAAATAGAACTATCAAATGCACAAATGATCACACAAACTGTAAGAGAAAAAAGTTTAGAGAGAGAGTTATTTCTCACGGTGGGGGAATACTCGCCCCATTGCCATCTCTATTTGGATCCTCTTGCTGCATAACATGCACATTCAGGCATTGACGATAATAGAGTAATTTGAGGATCTAATATATTAGTTGCCAATATACGCGCCACATAAATGATGTGGCTGTTATATATCCACATGGAGTCTTCTCATCTGGGTTTGATGGTTTCTTTGGAAAACGATATTAGTGCCTGGCTTTGTTGACCACCACTGCTACCACCCATTTCCTTGAAAATTTCATTACATAGTTAATTTTGTTGGATAACCCTTTTCAATATTTTTGGGTAGTTAATATAGCACAATATTTCTTGTTAGGTATCTTTAGAGTTAAATCTAATGGCTCAAACACCAGGAAAGGGCCATGTAATAAGTTAGAAGTTTACTCTCTCTCTCTCTGTATATATATATATATATATATATATATCAAGAACTTCATTTTCACACAATTTAATTATTTGATCCTTTTTCTCAAGCCTGCATTCTTTTCTAAAGCAGAAGCTTACATAATACTTCCAAGATAAAAGGAAAAACATCATCTTTATCTTTGGAAATTTTAGTAGATTGTGGATGCACTTTCCATATTTTCTAGCCTACAACCAAGGCCTGATTACTCTGTGTGTGTGTGTGTGAGAGAGAGAGAGAGATTAGGATCAAGATCAAATGAATGTTCAATCTCTTTCTTTCCAAGAGGATATAATACATCACTGACTTCTGAGCGAGTAGTAATAGAGTGAGACACAAATTGCTTGGCTCAGATTCCCAGGCGCAAAAAGGCAGAGGGTTTCTGATTATGATGCAGGATCTGAAGGAGTCATATCCAGTGGGCATTGGTATTTCATCTCCCACCAGGAGAGAGATAGAGAGAGATGACATGCTTACTTTTGCTGTAGAGGCGTTTCTAGTTAATCATCTTGAATCCTTTACTGAACTAGTATGTGACATTAATCCTCATGCTTAATTAATCTAACTAAACCATGCTTAGAGCCACCATCCTCTGTTTCTAAAGTTTTAGTGAAGAGCTATGTGAAAAATGATTTCCATTCTTATGATCTTAAATTAATGAACTGCTATGACCCTTTGATTTTTCGCTTGCAGGAAATATTGTTTTGATTTCAATCATCATTTTGATCTGCCTTTTCCAAGCACAGAGGTTTGGCACTGATAAAGTAGGCTATAGCTTTGCACCAATTATTCTCATTTGGTTCGCCTGCATCTCCTTGATCGGTGCATATGATTTTTTCAAATATGACCCCTTGGTCATCAAGGCCTTCAATCCTGCTTACATTGTTGATTATTTCAAGAGGAACAAGAAGGATGCATGGGTCTCCCTAGGAGGAGTCGTTTTGTGCATTACAGGTTTCTACTCGCTCATTATTAATTTGCTTTATTAAAAGATTATGCTGTGGCACAAAGAGCAGCTCACCTGGCTTGGGGGTCGGCTGACTCAGCTCACAACTTGAAGGTCATTAGTTAGATACCTGGGGAATGTATCTAGCTTTGGCCTCCTCATTGTACCTGAAAAAGAAAAGCATGGACGATGTCAATGGTATTAGTAACTCACATGCATACAGCCACCACAAATGCTAGAGTTCATGTTCAATATATCTTCTTTTTGGTCATTTGTTCAATATATCTTCCTTTTGATCATTTTTTGTGGCACTTAAGTAACAAATCAATTATTTTCTAGAGAAATGGACTGTCTGGGAACTGTTTTCACGTATGATTGTGAACACGAGCAAATGATTCTTTTACTGAACAAGGATTGAGAAAACCACATTCGAGTTCTATTAGAAAATGAGTCAAATGATCCATAATGAGAGTTTGATTCTCAAGAGAAACATCGTCACTGTGATTCTTTTATTTATTTCAGAATTATTTGCGAGTTTTCACTTATGTTCTCTACAAGTCCCTTCACTGTGTCATTTTGACAAATGCATTATAAAAGTAGCATAACTTTTACTAGTATGATTTAGCCCATATTATGGCAAGTGCTGCATGATTTTGATCCTGCCACGATCGATGAATCTGGTTTTGGGTCAAATTTCAGGAACAGAAGCCATGTTTGCAGATCTCGGACACTTTTCAGTGCGGGCAATACAAATCAGTATGTGTTCAACAGTCTTTCCTGCGCTGCTTTGTACCTATTCAGGTCAAGCATCTTACCTTCGTAAACACCCAGAGGATGTCGGCGATGCTTTCTACAAAGCAGTGCCAGGTGACATTCTTGTTTGCATTGCACTTCTTGTTATCTCTCTTGGTACTTTTATTTAGTTTTGGAGATGTCATTATATTCCTGTATAACTTCTAAGGCTTTCACATAATCTTGAATCAGAACGTGTATATTGGCCCATGTTTGCGGTGGCTGTAGCAGCGGCTATAATTGCAAGTCAAGCTATGATCTCTGGTGTGTTCTCCATCCTCCAGCAAGCAGTCTCACTCGGCTGCTTCCCGTGTGTGAAGATTGTTCATACATCTGCCAAATATGCAGGCCAGGTCTACATTCCTGAGGTCAACTTCTTACTCATGGTTGCTTGTGTCGGTGTCACTGCAGGATTCAGAACCACTGCCAAAATTGGTAATGCATATGGTAAGATGTAAAAAACCACAAAACCACATACGCACACATTCGCACTCGCACACACAACACACTATATAGTATATACACCTATATGTTTGAGAGTGAAAACAAGGGCAATCATTTGGCTTATGTACTTATAGCTATAGTCTGTAATGCAGGAATTGCTGTAATATCAGCCGAAGCAATTACATCAGCCTTTCTTGTTCTGATCATGATCATGATATGGAAAAAGAACATTCTTGTGATTATTGCGTATATATTGATTATAATGCCAGTTGAGTATTGCTACTTGAGTGCAGTCCTCTATAAGTTCACCCAAGGAGGTTACCTGCCATTGGCCTTTGCTTGTGTGGTCATGTTCATCATGCTCGCATGGAACTATGTGCATCGCAGTAAGTACATCTATGAACTGCGGAATAAAGTATCTCCAGAGAAAATCAAAGACGTAGCAAGTGATCCCAAGATTCATCGTATGCCTGGGCTTGGCCTCTTTTATTCTGAGCTAGTCCAAGGTATCCCACCGATTTTCAGTCACTACGTGTCCAACATTTCATCTCTGCATTCAGTCCTGGTCTTTGTGGCCATTAAATCTCTGCCAGTAAGCAAGATAACACACGAAGAACGGTTCCTCTTTCGACGAGTCGAACCACGGGAGCTTGGAGTTTTCCGGTGCATTGTGAGGTATGGTTACACTGATCTGAGAACAGAGAAGGATGGGTTTGAGAGGTTGTTGATTGAGAAGCTGAAGGACTTTATCAGGGAAGAATCAGCGTTCATGCCAACAAATGAAGAGAGTGAGAACCAAGTGGAAGACAATGAACATGATATAGTTTCTTCTGCTAAGATGGCAAACATGGCTTCATCAGACAGTGCCCAGCGTGTCACAGCCAATAGATTAGCTAATACTGATGCTGCTGAAGACTTGGTCATGGTTGATAAGGCAGTAAGTGCCGGCATCGTCTATCTACTCGGTGAGGCTGAGGTGGTAGCCAGACAAGGATCAGGATTTGCCAAAAGGATAATTGTTGATTATGTCTTCAATTTCTTCAAGAGGAACTTGCGGCAGGGAGATGAGGTGATGGCGATTCCACAACGGCGCCTTTTGAAGGTTGGAATGACGTATGAACTATAGAAGAAACTCATAAAGGCCATCTTAAACAGGCATTGTTTTGCCGAAGATTTGACTGTAGCTGTAAAGATTTATTGCTGCGTCCAAGGATGTGAGTTTATAGTACAAAATACAAGAAAAGAAAGGTGAATGTAACTCAATTACGTAGACCATCAGGGAATAACAAATGATCATGCTTACTAGTTTTGGAAATAAGAGAATACAAGGGGCCTTGTTCATCGGCTTTATTGAATTGGACAAAACTTTTACTCTGGTTATCAAACAATTTTGCATGTGAATCTGCTGATTCTCACATTGAGGATTGCCATGAGTTTTGTTTCTTTTCTTATCTGGTTGAGGCATGGTGGTAGAATTTTCCCTTCAAGAGAAAGAGAGTGGAATCATGTTATTATTTGAAATGAAAACACGCGCATATGCTCAAGCGCAGATTGAATAATAAATTCAGCAAGAACGGTAGCAGGTTGTTTCAAAATCTGCGATAATAACTTGTGATCTACAGTGGCTTGCACATTGTATTCCTCGGTACAACACGCATATGTGAAACCAAACCATATTCCTTTATCTGAAGTTGCAGCTGACACAGCCTCACAAACTGTTGCATAACAAAGTAGCATCAAATCCTATAAGGGTCTTGTCTTGCCATGGCAAACCTGTATCATCATCAGCTCATATTGAACAAAACAACAGTTGCATACAACTATATGTATGGTGTGGTCAATGATGTCATATTGATTATAGAATTAATCTCTTTCCAACACTATCTGCACTGGTAGAGGTACTTAAACACTATCTGCAATTTAGGTTAATTTTGGGACTGATTTTTGAATGGCAAGCGGAGTTAGGGAGACCACCACCAGTTGTATAACTAACCAAACATGAGGTCCAAGTACTATTGAAGCTCTGCGTTTCATTAGATTTTTCGAAGTGCATGAGTCATCATGTTTTTGGCAACAACCACGTTAGAAGTGGTATTCAAACGCATTTGCTGGGGTTGAATTTATGATTTTGAAACCTTTGCTATCCACCACTACGTAAAAAAATACCTGTTATCAAATAAAAAGTGTTTATTTGTGACGGGAAATGTAACTTCGTTGTTTTAGTGTTGCTAAAGCAGCCTTCAGAAGATCACTGATTTTGATATAATTACTCTTTCAAGTTTTTGCCCTTGTCACTTCGTTTTCGAGTGAGATGCATCATTGATTGAATATAGCCTGACTCTGAGATGCCACCATGGACCATCCAAATCAAAATGCTTGCAATGTCATTGTGACAGGAAATGTCATTGTGCTTGCAATGTCTATAAAACATAAAATCTGTTGAATCACCAAAAGCAACGGTTATTGTATATTGTTTTGAATTACTTGTAATCATTTTGAAAACAAAGAGGGAGAGAGATCCTAAGGATCTCCAGCATTGAACTGCTAAGTAGTTCCTTCCAGGCAATCTCTAACACTTCTTCAATGCGTATTTAGAGCAAATGCACAAGTAATAACTGGCTGAACCGTGGCTGATGAATTGCTAGCATTACGCAACTTCGCAGTCAGTCACCATTGATCTGTTTCAATGGAACGGATAAAAATCTTTGCATTGAGTTGCACGTAAAATGGCGGGCTCCAGTTCATTTATTGCTGTGGATTACATCGCTGGTAAATTGAGTACCAAACCCACATTTGAGGATAGGCCA
Source organism: Brasenia schreberi (assembly GCA_036023115.1). NCBI lineage: Eukaryota > Viridiplantae > Streptophyta > Magnoliopsida > Nymphaeales > Cabombaceae > Brasenia > Brasenia schreberi. Next base: position 12,280,299 of record JAYKKT010000060.1, on the reverse strand, counting down.
CCTAGAGAGAGAGAGATGTAACAAAAAAGCCCGATATTTGCACCAGGTTGACTTATTCTGTTGAGAGTATATAACGTGAAAGCCCGATATTTGCACTTAGTTGTTCAACTTTCTTTTATTTAAAATAACCAGAAGGGGAATAATATACCCTTTAATTTTAATTTTCCTGAGTTACATCATGATACTCCATAAGTTTTGACCAAGGATTTAAATGCTTTTAGTTCTCCCCCAGATAGAACTAGGATCTGACTAATTAATTAATATTCGGGAATTTTTAAGATATAAATCTGAACCCATTCTTTTGATAAGACTCAACGAGCCAGCAAATATACAGTGGAGGTCGTGTCATAGACCAAGAGTCTCTTTCGCTTGTTAATGAAGCCTTCTGCAGAGTTACAAGCTTTCACGATATCACCGATGGAAGCAGCCAATGGAAAAGGGACGCAATATATTACTTTATGTGCATTATTGTACGATCGAGCACAAGAACACTTATTTTCATCGACTTCTCGCAACGATGCATCCAGAAAAATCACTAATTCCTCACTCGCTAAGCATTTACCGTGGGGAGAATTCTGTTGACGCGCAGAGAAAAGAAAGGTCATACGATGTATATATGTATGTATTATGTATTTATGCATGCAGTGACAGATCTAGAAACTCTTGTGGGATGAGGCCACTGGTCCCTTGATTGGTTTTGGGTGAGGTGAATCATGTATTATATAGCTCATGATCCTATCAGGGGTTAGCTATAGGCTTTAAGTTGATTTTTGAAATTTTGGCTTCACTCCCCTCAATGTAAATCCGCCTGTGTGTACTTGTAATTGTGGGGAGAGAGAGAGAGAGAGCTGTTGGCCGGAAGCATGGGAAGGATTTCATGGAGGGGAGCCGATGCAATTAAGTACGTCAGTTTGACAACGTCTGCTCAATGAAGAAGCTAAAGTTGGAAGGAAGAATAACACCCAGAACGGACCACAGATTCCTCAACGCCATGCTGAAGTTGTTTTGCAACATGGGCATGTCAAATCCTGGTTGGATCGGGGTTTACCCACGTCCATGTTGCTATAATCAGATCCGATCATCTCTTTTATACCTTAATATTAATATTAACAAGTCTTTTCCCATACTAGATATGTGGCTCAGTTTGAGGGCACAAGAACGTATAAGCAGTCACTCATCCGTAGTAACTCAACACAAGTTGAGGCCTAAAGCGAAAATTCGTTACCGGATATGACTTAAAGTTTTGGGGTCTAAAAATATGAGCCTAAAAGTTTTGAGGCCTATAAAATTGATACTATAAAGAACTTAACTTAAAAGTTGGCCGGGGCTAATGCGGGTTATCATAGCGGCCTTACCCATGGGCAACCATTGGTAGTACTACTCTTGCTCCAACACACTTTTATCTTTGGAGTTATAATGGGATCCAAGTGTATTGATATTGCAAAGGTGGTACATCCAGAAAAAGCTCTGCCAAAGTTTTGTTAGTTATCAGTTATGTATCTTCCTTTCTCACGTGGGTTTTGGCTTCTTAATGATCAAGAATGAAAATATAAACACGAACATGGAAAGGAATATATATATATATATATATATATAGAGAGAGAGAGAGAGAGAGAGAGAGACTTACACATGTTCATGCACGCGCGCACACACAATGGATTGTTGAGGCGAATTTGCAGCTGCAAATGCAAAGGGTTCAGACATGTGGTCTATGGTCTAACTTCACTCTCTGGAGGTGGTAGATAGTGGCCTGTGGGTGCATGGTATACCACTCCTCATTGTCCAAAACCCAGTCCTTTCATAGATGAATAGAGCAGGCCACGATTCCAGGTCCCGTCCATCCGAGCCAGATCGAAAACGAAGAAAAAGCCTGATCGCCTCCCTTCCTCTTGGCGTGATATGCATTTCAATCACCTGCTATAAGCCATGCTCCATCTATGATTATACAAAAGCAACTACAAGTTGCCTTTTTTACATTTTTCATCAATCTAAACCATTGATTGCCTTTTACCGGACAACCATCATTGGGAATATGCAGTCCTGAGGGACCTTAGCCATTCCTAAATATATATAGTTCCAACAAAAGAATATGAAAAAACACAGAAAAAAATGTCGATTTTCACCCAAAAGTTTGTGGATCTTAATCGAAATTAGGTAATTGGCTTGATTTTAATTTCATAAACCATAGGGAACACCCTACATTTATTAGATGTCAACTGTCCAGCTTGAATAATTTTCTTATGAAAATTCGAACATTGAGTTTATTGAAACGTATTGAGAAAAGAATACCCATCTTATTTTATTGACAAAGTTCCCAAAAAAATCTTCTTTTGGAGATTAAACTAACAGGACAAAGTGTATGGGACTATTAAGCAGGGGCCTCTCCATCCCCAGTTTTACTGCTCAACTAGAAAACCGATCCCCCGACTTTCTAATTGAGACAATATTTTTATCTTTGAATTTCATTATGCCGAGCCCAGTTAGTGCTTGAGAAAGCTTGGGATCGGTTTGGCTTAGTTGAATTTCAGCACTTCTCATGAGCTGGTAGGGCTTGAAACTGTCAACAATTGCGTAATAGAGAAGCATGAATGTAAGGGTTATTTTTTGTAGATGCATTATTGCGAAAAGTCAGGTAAAATTAGTTATTTTTATCTTCAAGCTAGCTTTCGATAAACACAAAATGATTCAAAACACCTATGTTGATTGGCCTTGTGATTTTGGTGATATATGGGCAGGCAGTTCATACTACATCAATATAAAGGTTGAATGTGGGATTCTGTCGGGAGAACCCCTCTTTGCTGATATACTGCAAAGACTTACATTAAACTTTGCTGCTATACTGATGCTCATCAATATAATGCATTATTGTGAAAAGTCAGGTAAAATTAGTTATTTTTATCTTCAAGCTAGCTTTCGATAAACACAAAATGATTCAAACACCTATGTTGATTGGCCTTGTGATTTTGGTGATATATGGGCAGGCAGTTCATACTACATCAATATAAAGGTTGAATGTGGGGTTCTGTCTGGAGAACCTCTCTTTGCTGATATACTGCAAAGACTTACATTAAACTTTGCTGCTATACTGATGCTCATCATGTACATATGGGACTACCTACACCGCCACAAGTACATGTTTGAGCTTCATAACAAATTATCTTCGGAGAAGATTAGAGAATTAGCCCAACAATCCAAGCATTCAGCGGATTCCCGTTCTTGCACTCTTTTACTCTGAGCTCGTCCAAGGCATCCCACCGATCTTTAATCACTACATATCCAAAATCCCAGTACTACACTCCTTCCTGGTTTTTGTGGCCATTAAATCTCTCCGTCAGCAGAATACTTCCGGGCACTTCCTTTTCTGCCGTGTTCAACCACGGGAGCTCAGTGTATTTCGGTGCAAAGTCTGATACCGCTACAATGATCTGAGAGCCGAGAAGGAAGAATTTGAGAGGTTGATGGTTGAGCAGCTAAAGGGTATATCAGGCTGGAATCAGGCTTAACGTCGCCAAGTGATGATAGTGAAAACCACAGAAAGAAAATGGACTGTACGAGTGATACCGAAGACGTGGTTGAGCATAGAGACAAAGGAAGAACTGGCACAAAAAAAGTTGATCCAACGGAGGAGTTGGTCATTGTTGATAGAGTATGGAGTGCAGGTACTGTGTCTACTGGGTGAAAGTGAGGTGATTGCAGAAAAAGGGTCGGGAATCGGGAAGAAGACAGTGGGTAATTATGCCTACAATTTCATGAGGAATTTGAAGCAAGGAGATGAAGCGCTAGCAATCCCACATGGAAAGTTGACATGACCTATCCAACATGTTGGAGCACTCATGATTATCTCTCTGTTTGTCAGCTCTGTTCCTTGCCTTTAAAAGAAGTCTGATGGAAATTTTCAATATACCAAGAAGGCGTTCACATACACAAGTTGGAGTCGTGTATTATGTACTGCTTGAGCAATAACTGTTGTCATGACTGGACATTTGTTCGTTTTGTGTCCGCAATAAGATGTTTCGTTGGGATGTTAAATCATAAGTACACCATCAACCTATAGGTCTCAGGACTGAACCAAACCAAACCAACTGTTCCAGATTTAGTTAGGTTATGAAGCACAGTTCTATACATTTAATATTATGTCAATATATAAATCTTATAGGATAACAACTAATCAATATAAAGCAACAGCATATCCAAATCGTCTCATGATAGACAAACTTAAAATTTAGGGGAAAACACAGGATTATTATACGTCATTAGATCTAACTGATCTAAGGCCATCCGTTCATTTTCCTGGTTCAGTTCCAACCTTCAAACAATGACCATACCATAACTTTCCTTTACTTCTCAAGCGGAAACAAGCCAAACTGGAACTGAACCAAAACCTCTGGTTTGATTTGATTCTAGAGGCTTGGTTCGGTTCCCATGGTTCCTTGAAAACTCCTACTTATAGGAGGTTCAAATCATGTTCATCCACTTTGCTTTCTAGGTATAGAAAACAAGTTCCTAAACCATGTTTAGGTCTCGCATGCAGCCCAAGCGACGTCACAAGGCTGACTCCAACTCAAACTCCATTTTGTTACACCCGCTTGGCTGGTTTAAGCCAAGCCGGGCACAAAACGAACATGAACTGAACATTGAACTATATATCAAAACTAGAGAATCGCCTTTCTTCCTATACATAATCTTAAGCAGAAAATGAATTCTCATTTTAAAGCAGTTTAGTCTCCCATACAGTTTTATTTGTAAAACTTTCCATTTATTGCACCCAATTGTTTGGTGTTAAGTTCATTCACCAAATATACGAAGATATTAAACGTTGACCGCAGAACAGATCGGTTGGAACCCGCTCAAAACAGACCCAAAACCAGGGACCATCTTGATCTGTTACAGTTCCATCTTCCATGGAACCAAAACCAGCGGTTTCATGTTCTCTTAATTTCAAATTTCTTAATAGTTTTTTAGTGATATGTATCAGGCAGTTTTGTACCAGAACGGAGCCAGCCCAGTCCCACTTTGGTTCCAGTTCCAGATTTTGGGGAAACAGGAACCAAAACCAGCCATGTATATTCAATATATACAAGCCGAACTATAGCAAAAACGTGATGCCACAGCTCATGCTCATGCGACGCCCACATAGATCGCAAACATGACCGAGCTCATCACCACAAACCAGACCAACAGCTCAGACCGTCTACCAGCCCTAGTAACGTTACTGGAAAACTGCACTCGTGTGCAAGGATCAACGAAACGTTCGATCTGCCCGTGTAGATTTCACAATAGATTAGTCACCACGTCAGTAAGTAAAATCATCGGCAAACGTAGTAGGACTGAATGTTCTTCAAAGCATATTTTCATTAGCTCAGTCCTTAGGCCAGCTAAACTATCGCTTGAAGTACGATAATTTTCACATAAAAGGGGGATCATTAGAAACAGCAGAAACGAAGATGCTAGGAAGAAAACAAATCTTACAAACGCATAGAACGTTACATCCAACTAATTCACTACGAATAGATACACCTGCAATTCAATATGCACCAAGTTACTAAAGTTACGGGAAGGATCCTAGAAATAAATAGAGCCATGCAGCACCACAAAACTGCTTTTATCTGCACTGGCGGCATAATCCTGCATATACAGCTTCTATAAACCGCGGATGTGCATCGTCTACAAGTACTTCCCGGTCTAGTTTGTCAATATGTTGCCAAACCTAGCGAATAGAATAAAAAACTACAATAAGAACTGACACATGAAAGGCACAAGTACATGATATAAATACAGCTACTAACAGCTCTACTCATAGAGGATAGTATTCCAACAATGATAGCAAAAGGTGATTAGAAGGAGACAAGTTACCTCGTCGGCATACTGCCGCGTGAATGACTTTATGTAACCCAAAACACAGCGACGCCATTGCTCAGCCTCTCTGACATCGTACCCATTGGATACCCCATTCAGATTCAAGTTACTACAGAAGCAAAATGCACAATGAGAAACAACCACTTGACGACAAATGAAATTTAGGATTAGACTTTGGACAAACCGTGGCATTGGCTGTCCCTTCTGGTGATGATTTGTATCCTCCTTGGGAGGTTCTTCAGAATCGATGGCCATTGCATCCACGCTCTCAGCTTTCACAGGATCTTGTCCATCTCCAGAAAATTTTGGCATACGCTTCACAAGCACATCACCAAAATTTCTATACAGTTCAATGAAGAAGGCCTGCATTATTTAGCTAGCGTCATTAAAACAGAATGAACATAAACTAGAAATGTTAAATAACAATACAACTTTGGAAATGCAGATGCCAAAAGGCAAAGTCATTGTCTACTACGAACGTTTCACAAAGAAATGATACTCCATTACTAAATTTCATGCCACAAATGAATTTCAACTGTCAGATGAATGTCTAACAAGACGCCATACCAACCACGTCAGTAATGGTATCATTAGGCTACTCTTCAATATGCGACAACTTTCGTTCATGACTTTACCTGCTAATAGGCAGTCTGCAACTTCATTGCAAAAGAATTTTCGAAAGGGTACTGCAGGGGTGATTATCTGCATGTGTCCCTCTATAGTTGAAACATGGGTTTCCTTAGAAACTTCTCTTTAGCTTTCTTAGAAAGCCATACTCCACACATGACAACAAGCTCATGTCATGAAATAGGTTACCTCATTCTCCAAATAAGCACGTGCGAATAGAGACTGCTTGGCTTCCAAGGACTCTTGAACTGCAACTATTTCTTCTCTTGCCTTGTCAGCATATGATTTCAAACGTTTCAACCTTCGTATAGGATCCGCTTGTATAGGTTCACCGTGTACAACCTCAATCCTAGATTCAGCAGCTTCAAGCTCCGCTACAGCCTTTGAAGCGGCATGCTTAGTGACTGCAGCACTCTTCTCTAATAGCGCAATCTCTTTTCTAAGGTCAGCGATACGGTTGCATGTTTTGCTAATTGCATTCCATAGTACCTACAATGAAAAGAAGATTGAGGGCAGTTTATGTTGGAAACGCGGATGCACAGCGGAGATTAAAATCACAAACATAAACGAAGAGGAAATGTTAAGATCGGAAGAGGGGGCGCCCCCCTCTTTCTCTCTCTTTCTTATTCACAGACTCTTGAACCCTAATACAACTTATCAGCCCTTATATAAGGAGCTGTAAAACGTAAAATGACCAAAATACCCCCTAATACAGAAAATTACCAAAATGCCCCTACAATTTCGGGCGAGTACAATAATACCTAGAAACATAAAACTAACACAAAGACACTAGATAAACATATTCTTCAACACCCCCGCTCAAGTTGGGAGTGAGATACTTCGAACTCCAAACTTGCCAAACAATCTTCATATCTGCTAACGTTCTTCATCTGTCTTTATCACTGGTTTAATCTTCAACAGCTTCTTTGGCTGCAATATCTTCAACTCAGCCTTCTTGGCTGATCATATCAAGCAACATCTCTGGTTGCAATATAAACTTAGCCTTCCAGGCTAATCATCTCAAGCAACATCTCTGGCTACAACATCAACTCAGCCTTCTTGGCTATAACAATAACAAAGCAGTCATCCTGGCTGTCACAACAATAAAGCAGTCATCTTGGCTATCACAATATCAAAGCAGCCATCCTGACTGTCACATCAATAAAGCAGCCATCCTAGCTGTCACAACAATAAAGCAACCATCTTGGCTGTCACAATATTAAAGCAGTCATCCTGGCTGTCATATCAATAAAACAGCCATCCTTACTGTCACAACAATAAAGCAGCCATCCTGGCTGTCACAATATCAAAGCAGCTTTCATAGCAGCAAATTCCTGCAACCTCACTGGCTGTGAATAAAACATTTTTGAAGTCATCATAACGGCAATCTTCAGCATATATCTCTTCTCTACTCTTTTCCTGAATTTTTATCTCTCTTAGACATTTCTTCAAACACTTGTCCTTCTGAGTTGAAGTTTCTGTGATACATTTCATCAAACACTTTTCGAGCATCATTAATATGACCCACTTTTGCATACATATCTAGAAGTGAATCCAAAAACAAGAGCCAACTTCTCACTGTGAATAAACAAAGCTTGCTCCTTTTCCTCTTCGTAAACAATACCTGCTTTGTTTCGGGTAAGTATCCTTCCTCCATTCTCAATCTCTGATGGATTTCACTTAGCATCGAATATACCATTTCGTATTCTGGATGAGATTTACCACCTCAACAAAACCATGAACACACCCTTTCATCTCTATGAAGCTAAATCCAGGAGGTTTTGATACTCCTTTGCTATTCATCCGCTTTCTCACTTTCCTTGCATCTTCCCATCTGTTTCCCAATGCATATATGTTCGACAGAAGAACATATCGCCCACTGTGATCTGGCTCAAGGTCAATAAGACGCTTCCCTGCCAACTCGCCAACCTCAGTATTCCCGTGAATTCGACATGCACCGAGTAATGCTCCCCATGCACCTGCATTAGGTTTCATGGGCAATGAGCTTATGAGTTCCATGGCCTTCTCTAACATCCCTGCGTGACTGCACGCACTAAGCATCGTGACAAAGGTAATGTCATCAGGTTCAATCCCTGATTCAATCATCCGCTTAAACAGATGATGACATCTCTCTACTTGGCCGTGCATTGCTAACCCTGCTATAATTGTATTAGATAGAACATCCTTTTCGCCAATTAAGTCGAACACTTGAATAACTGCTTCTATGCTTCCACATTTAGCATAAATATCAAGCAGGGCAGTGCCAATAATCTTATTCATTTGAATCTTGTGTGTGTCAATGAAAGAATGCAACTGTTTTCCTTGATTGAGTGCACCCAGATGAGCACAAGCCAAGAGTATGCTCACCAACATTGCATCCGTTGCTCTCACATAAACTGCTTGCATCTCATCAAATAACAACAAAGCCTCGTTCGGTCTGTTGCACTATGAATAGCACACGATCATCGCATTCCATCTTTCTTTCTATTTGCATTCAGCTGCTTCTCCAATGAAGGCCATCATCACATTACTCTCACATGAATTGCTTGCATCTCATCAAATAACAACAAAGCCTTGTTCGGTCTGTTGCACTGTGAATAGCACACGATCATCGCATTCCATCTTTCTTTCTATTTGCATTCAACTGCTTTTCCAATGAAGCCCATCATCACATGTTACTTTATATCTTTTGTAATCTTTTTTTTTCCAGAACTTCCAGCCCTCTTAAACATTTCATCAAACACTTGATGTGAAGGTGAATATTTCTCTTGGACATTTCATCGAACACTTGATGTGCAGGCAACTCAGCTCTTCTTGGACATTTCATCACACATTTCATCGAACACTTGATGTGCGTGGGCGGCCTCCATCCAAAACAAGCCTTCCACTTCGTGATGGTGACAACCCTCAACTCAGCCTGGGTGGTGAGATCCATCGACGACAGGAAATTTTGCCGACGTTTTCTAAAAATCCGATGACTAATATTTTTATGTAGATCAAATCTGATGGCTTTCCACACCTATTTTTCATGGGATTTTGATGGAAAATCCTTCCTTTCGAACCCAGCAACAAGTTCAAGTCAATCCTAAATCATATCAACACTCAAATGTGATCATATTTGCGAAATACAGAAAGTGCAGAAAACAATCAACAACCCACGAGCTACTTCGCCGGGTGGTTTTACGGGCAACGAGTACCCTATCAAACAACTGGCCGCTAAACTTCGTCCAGGCATTCTCCCAACACCAGTCTACCGTAAGAACAAATTTGGGACCAATGTGAGAACGTTTTCCCAATGAACAGAAGCCCGCAAAACACCAAAAATTCAGCCTATGCTGAATCCGCGTTTGCTTCAGCGACTTTATTTCCGCTGCCTCGCCACCGCTTAATCACCACGAAATCCACTAAGAAGGCTCTGATACCATGTTGGAAACGCGGATGCCCAGCGGAGATTAAAATCACAAACATAAACGAAGAGGAAATGTTGAGATCGAAGGAGGGGGCGGACCTCCAATGGAGGTCGCCCCCCCTCTTTCTCTCTCTTTCTTATTCACAGACTCTTGAACCCTAATACAACTTATCAGCCCTTATATAAGGAGCTGTAAAACGTAAAATGACCAAAATACCCCTAGTACAGAAAATTACCAAAATACCCCTACACTTTCGGGCGAGTACAATAATACCTAGAAACATAAAACTAACACAAAGACACTAGATAAACATATTCTTCAACAGTTTCGATATTCATCACAATATGCTACATATACTGGAGATAAATACAGGGCACAACATGGTCATGTTTCATGTTTGGTATACAACAACAACTAAGCCTTTTTCCATACTAGACGGGGTCATGTTTGGTATAAAACAAGAAATTTTACATTATATAACGAGTGGTGTTTGTGTGTACATGCACACAGCATGCATTGAAGCGGTTGTGATAGCAAAGAACTTAACATATAAGCTCAAAAATAAAAGAAATGGTGCAAACATCATTCATATGAATTCCACCAAATACTTCACTACAGCTAACAAACAACAACTAAGCCTTTTCCCATACTAGACGGGGTCGGCTACATGGATTCTTTGTTTCCACTGAGCTCTATCATGTGCCATGTTGGCAGTTAACTCACAATAAGCTAGATCATTCTTTATTGTTTCTTTCCAATACTTTTGTGGTCGTCCTCTACCTCTTTTAATACTTTTCAAATTTAGTTTTTCATACCTTCTTACAGGTTATTCTTCTGATCTTTGTTCTATATGTCAGTCCAAACCATCTTAAACGATATTCTCTCATTTTATCCTCTATTGGTGCCACTCCTAATTTGTTTGTAATAACCTCATTACGTATACGGTCTTTTCTTGTATGACCACTCATCCATCTCAACATCTTCATTTCTATCACAAACATCTTTTGTACGTGTTAATGGTTAATTGCCCAACACTCAGAACCATAAAACATCGCAGGTCTAATTTCTGCTCTATAATATTTACCTTTTAACTTTAATGGTGTCCTCTTATCACAAAGAATACTTGATGCTCCTCTCCATTTTAACCAACCAGCATTAATTCTATGTGTAACATCTCCATAAATTCTTCCATCACTTTGAAAAATTGACCCTAGGTATTTAAAACTTTCCTTTTGAGCGATGCAATATGTGCCAATTTTAATTTGTATGTCCTGTGAAGTAACCAAATGATCAAACTTACATTCCATATATTTTGTCTTTGTTCTACTAAGTCGGAGGCCTTTGCTTTCTAATGCTTCCCTCCATAGTTCCAATTTTCTATTAACTTTTTCCTTAGACTCTTCCACTAACACAATGTCATCTACAAATAACATACACCAAGGTGGTTCATCTTGAATATGTTTTGTTAACTCATCAATCGCCATTATAAATAAGTATAGACTTAAAGTTGATTCTTGATGTAACCCAATATTAACTTCAAAGAAGCCTATCATTCATTCATGAATCCTCACAATGTTTTTGCACCATCGTACATGTCTCTTGTAAGGTTAATGTATGTCAATGGGATACCTCTTTTTTCCAAAGTTCTCCAAAGAACCTCCCTCGGTACCCTATCATAAGCTTTTTCTAGATCAATAAATATCATGTGAAGGTCTTTCTTTTGTGCTCTAAAATGTTTCATAAGGCGTCTCAAAAGGTGAATCGCTTCAATAGTAGATATGCCTGGCATGAATCCAAATTGGTTCTCTGTTGAACTTGATACTTGTCTTAACCTACGTTCGATAATTCTTTCCCACAATTTCATAGTATGGCTCATTAACTTGATACCTCGATAATTCGCACAATTTTGAATGTCTCCCTTGTTCTTATATATGGGTATAAGTGTACTCGCCGCTCTCCATTCCTCGGGCATCTTTTGGTTTCTTCATATTTCATTAAATAGTCTTGTGAGCCAAGTGATTCCTATTTCTCCTAGTATTTTCCAAACTTCTATAGGAATATTGTATGGTCCTACCGATTTACCACCCTTTATATGTTTAAGAGCTTCTTTGGCTTCATTCTTTTGAATACGTCGGTAGAAATTGTGGTTTATATATTTTTCTTATTTGGCTAACTCTCCTAAGCTAATACTAACATCTTTATTTTCATTAAAAAACTTATAAAAATAATATTTCCATCTATTTCTTATATCATCATTTGCCACTAGAATTTTTTCATCATCGCCTTTGATGCATGTAACATAATTAAGATCTTTAGTTTTCTTATCTCTAGCCCTAGCTATCCTAAAAATCTCTTTCACCCTCTTTTGAGTTGAGTTTTTTATATAAATCCTCACAAATTTTAGCTTTTGCTTCATTCACAGCCTTTTTCGCTTCCATCTTTGCTTTCTTATAAGCTTCTAAAGTTTCACTAGTTTTCTTAGCATAATGTAATTTGTAACATGCCCTCTTTGCCTTGATTTTATTTTGCACTACTTCACTCTACCACCAAGCTTCTTTTTGTGCCGGTACACCTCCCTTAGATACACCTAACACATCTTTCGCCACTTTCCTAATATGTATAGCCATATTGTTCCACATATCACAGGGTGTACCAACATAATTCCAAACAACTCCTTGAAGGACTTTATGTTTAAATATATCTTCTTTCTCACTTTTGAGGTTCCACCTTTTAGTCAGAATAGCTTGATGCACTCTTTTCTTCTTTATCCATTTTTTTATTTCTAAATCCATAACTAAAAGTCAATGTTGGGTGTTTAAGCTTTCTCTTGGAATTACCTTGCAATCTTTACAACACGCTCTATCTTTTTTTCTAAAAATAAAGTAAACAATTTGTGTTTGTGATAAGCCACTCTTATAAGTAATCAAATGTTCATCTCGTTTTTTGAAGAGTATATTGACTATAAAGAGATCAAATGCCATAGCAAAATTTAAAATCTCCCTACCTTCCTCATTTATATCCCCAAAACCAAGGTTTCCATGAATACCTTGATACCTTAATGCCTCTTTACCGACATGTCCATTTAAGTCTCCTCCTAAACAAATCATCTCCCTTTGTGAAATTTTTTAAATCACCTTATCTAACTCTTCCCAAAGAGTCGTCTTTATACTATCTTACAGGCCTACTTGGGGTGCATAGGCACAAAATATATTCAAAACCTCTTCTCCTAACACTAATTTCAACATCATGATTCGGTCACCATATCGTTCTATGTCTACTACACTATCCTTTAAATCTTTATTTATGATAATACCAACTCCGTTTCAAGCCTTTTCTTTACCTGAGTACCATAATTTAAAACTTGTATCCTCTATCTCCTTTGCCTTTTCTCCAACCCATTTTGTCTCTTGTAAACATAGAATATGAATCTTTCTCCGAATCATAGTATCTACCACCTCCATTAGCCTACCGGATAATGTTCTGATATTCTAAGAACCAATACGAATCTTATTATCTAGGACTAGCTTTCTTACCCTCCTTATCCGTCTATATTCAAAATGCGGAGACCCACTCTGAAAATTATTCACTACATTCGAGCGCCAATGTAGCAGGACTAACTTCTTTACCCACACCCGTCCATGATGTGGAAACCCTCTCTACAATTGATTCACTACATTCGGGCGAAAATGTAATGGCTCTTGCTTACTTATCACTTCATTTGAGCTCTATAACCCGTCGCTAGGCGGGGACACTTTAAAGCAATGCTCATAATTTTTGTAATCAATGTTATAAAAATCCGAGAAAGTTTTACGTTGTCTGTCGAAAACCTAACGCAATCTTCCTCCTTTATCCGGGCTTGGGACCGGCAATGCAAAGGTGATCCCTTACATGGGCGGAGTTTGCTAACTGGAAAAAAACAACAAAATCAAAATCATGCAAAACCAACCAAAATATGCAAGAAACAAGGAGGTTGATAAATCCATTATCCAAAAATGAGTTATCCGAAATGTTACCGATAGGCAGGAATGCACTTTCCAAGAATTTCAGAAGCATAAGAAGCTTCATTTCAAATCATGTTAATATTTGACATCTGATTCACCGTCCTTATTCAACTACACTTCTCATGCACTTCTACGCTTCCTTTTGTTGAAAACTTCTAAGCTTTTCTAGGGCAACTTCCATATATAGGTAAATGTGTTCGTGTATTCAAAAAATAAATGCATTGTTTCCATAATTGCATGTAGTCACTTTTGACTGCTCTACCCCTTGCAGAGAATGTAAATGCTCTCTCTCTCACACACACACACATGCATGAACGCACGTGCACAAACACACACAAATGGTTGTGGTGCCAGCCACAACCACCATCTCCAGCACATCATCACCGGTATTTAGAATGAAATCCTGTTGAAGAATAAATTGCGAGAGAGAAACAAAGAATGTCCTGTCATAGGTCGTGCTGGCAAGCGATGCAAGAGCACCACCATACTCGAGCATCTTTGCTTGAATATGTGTGTCAGACAAAGAGAGAGAGAGGAAGATGAAATCTTCTTCCTCATTACCGGATGTGTCATGTGGTTTTGCCACCTAGCAACAATATGAAGGACTGTGCATGGCAGTGTTGTCCGTATCGCACCGATACGTATAGTATCGTTACGATACGGGCCCCGTATCGCAGGTGCGGGCGTATCGCACCGTATCGTGCAATACGGCCCGTATCGCACGATACGCCCTGGGACCCTTATAAAGGGTCTCGGGCCGACTGAAACTCGTGATTTTTCGCGAGTTTCCTCTCTCCTCTTGGGTTCCTCAAGCTCCCTAAGAGCCGATTTTCGCCTCCTTAGTGTTTAAAGCTCCAAAATCATGCCCTACAGTGTTCGTAAAAGCCTCCAAACTCGAATTTTGGTATATTTTTTATGTTTTTTCTATTTTTTTCTTTTATATTTATTATTTTTTGAATGACAAAATATGAAGTTATTAAGTGTGTATACGATTTTTATTGCATTCATGAAGTGGGAGACACTCGATTTGAGTGTTATTTGAAGATTGGGGGATTTACGAAGTGTTTTTATTTTCAGGTTTTTGTTTGAATTAAAGTACTCCAATGAGATGGCAGGAAGGGGTGGTAGAGACTCTCATTCAAAGTCTGATGATCCGGCATGGCAGTGGGGTATACCAGTTGAGGGTTCAAGGTTAAAAATCAGATGTTTATTTTGTGAAAAGGTGGTTAGTAGTGGAATTTCATGGTTAAAACACCACCTAGCAGGAACCAAGAAAGAAGTTGCTCCATGCACAAGCAGAGTTAGAAGTGTGCCAGAAGGTATTAAATGGCAATGCTTGCAGATGATTGAGAGCATACAGGAAATGAGACAACAAAAGAATGATTTCCAAATGTGTGAAGAAGCTGATGATGCTACTGCCACTGGAGTTGGATTCACTGATAGTTTGTCTTCAGATGCTAGAACAGAGATTGGTAGTAGCAGTTCGCGAGCACCTAGCAGGGGAAAGAGGGTTGCAGCTGAAGACTTTGGAGGTGGCAGAAGAAGAAGTTCAGGAAGGAGTAGAGGAAGAGCTTCTTCTTCTAGCATACATTCGTTCTTTCCTCCTTCCACTACACCTGGTGCTCAGCCAGGAATTCGTGCTGCTATGGCTTAAGAACAACTGCATGATCAAGCAGACCTTGCAGTGGGCAGATGGTTTTATGATGCATGCATTTCATTTAATGCAGCAAAAAGTTTTCATTTTCAAGCAATGGCAAATGCAATTGCTAACATTGGTCCAGGATACAGGATGCCCTCTTATCAAAAGTTGAGAGAGAAGATATTAGATAAGACCGTGATTGAAGTGCAGCAATATTGTTCGACTTTGAGACAATCGTGAAAGGAAACAGGATGCACTATCATGGCAGATGGATGGACCGATAGGCGAGGAAGGACATTGCTAAACTTTCTTGTATATTGTCCAAAAGGACTATGTTTTTGAGATCTCTAGATATGTCAGAGAAGAGGCACACTACAGAGATCCTACGAGAGGAATTTGATAAGGATATACAGGAGGTTGGGCTAGAAAATGTAGTCCAATTGATTACAGATAATGCAGCTAACTACAAAGCCGTTCGAAAGGAGTTAGCTGATATTTATGGGACTTTCTACTGGACACCATGTGCAACCCATTGTTTAGATCTCATCCTCGAGGACATTGGTGAGATGGATGAAATAAAGGCAGCAACTGAGTATTGCCAAGATATTATAAAATTCATTTACAACCATGCATTTGTTTTGTGTATGATGAGGAGATACACAGAAGGTGCAGAACTTCTTCGCACAACTGCAACTAGGTTCGCAACAAACTTTAAAGAGTATTGTGAGACAGAAGCAAGCTTTAAAGAAAATGTTCTCCTCATATGAGTGGCAACAATTTGCAGAGTTGCCTCAAAACATAAGGAACAGAAAGTTAAATGAGATTACAGAAATGGTTTTTAGAAGTTCATTTTGGAATGCATGTATTAGATTATTGAAAATTACTTGTCCTTTAGTGAAAGTTTTGAGATTGGCTGACAGCGAGGAGAAACCATCTATGGGCTACCTTTATGAAGCCATGGACAGCGCAAAAGAAGCCATGGACAGCGCAAAAGAAGCAATCAGAAATAACTTTAATGGAAAAAAAAGAGATTATGTGCCCGTGTGGAAAATAATTGATAGTAGATGGAATAAACAATTGCATCAGCCTATTCATGCAGCAGCCTACTATCTAAACCCATCATTGAGATACTCAGCAACCTTCAAAAGGGACGGTGAGGTTAATCGAGGAATCATTGAATGCATCGACAGATTAGTCCCTGATGAGAGCATAGCAGATGCGATACATCGAGAGATGGAGATATATGATAATGCTCTTCACTTGATGGGTTTGCCTGTTGCAATTCGCAACCGCAGTACGATGCGTCCAGGTAAATTGTTTATTTTCATATTTAAGTTTCATCTTACGTTACTGTGGATTATGTCTATAATGTTTGTCTTTTTCTACAGATGTTTGGTGGAACAGGTTCAGAACTGATTGTCCAAACCTTAAAGATTTTGCAGTGAGAGTCTTAAGCCAAACCTGTAGTGCAACAGGTTGTGAAAGAAATTGGAGTGTTTTTTAACACATCCATACAAAGAAGCGCAATAGGTTGGAACACAAAAGACTAAATGATTTAGTTTATATTCGTTGTAACATGCGCCTTCGTGAAAGGTAATGTTGTATTACTTTCAAATTTTTAATTCAATATAGTTTAACTTCAGTCTTCAATTGTTAATATTATTTACTAATTGTTTATCTTTGTTTGTCGTAGGCAATTAAAAAAAGTAAATAGAGAAGAGAGTCAATTCGATCCAATAAGTTTGGATGATTTTGATATATTAGAAGATTGGGTTATGGAAGACACTGAAGAAAATGCTCTCCTAACTGAAGAAGACGTTGCTTGGATTAATTTGAAATGAGCGCAACAACAATATCAAGGAGATGAAGAATTTGATTTTCAAGAAGAAGGTGTCGCTGATGATGATGAGGATCTGCAACAAGAAGAAGATGAAGATTATTTAGTTGATGATCCTGATTACAATTTGTAAAATGTAACTGTGTTTGTAATGTGTATTTCATTTTTTGAATTCAAAATATGTAAATTGAGATGCAATTGTTCAATGTTGAATGCTCAATCTGTACTAAACTTACAGTATATGAATTTAAAGCAATTACCAGATTTTTCCTGATTTTTTTCGGATTTTTACTAATTTTATTGATTTTTAATTATTTTTTGTATTATTTTAATATTAAAGTACGATACGATACGATACGCCCGTATCGTGGAGCCCAGCGATACACGATATGATACGCGTCAGACAACACTGGTGCATGGGCTTTCTCAAATCAATTAGTGTGCATGCTGTACAGCTTTCATGATCATGAACATAATGCCTGGAGTTTTTTGTCGTATGTTAGTCATACCGGAAAGTTGGCTTTTCCAAGATTATGATACCCCAAGATGGTTAATTTTGCCAGTGTTTGAGACTTTGCTCAATCACGACTGAAAGATCCATGAAGAAATTATCCATTCCAAGATTGGATGACCATAATCAAGCACAAAGCCAGCAACGAGAGTCCTTTTCAAGTATTAGTCTGATCTGATTTATCAAATAGGGATCTGGAACTCGAAATAAGCTACCAGATACATCATAATGTTTTGCATTTAATGTTTTAGCAGTAGATAACCATGAATTTGTAGGTTATAATCTTCTTTATCTGTTTGCAAGCAGAAGTGGAATCACAGAGGTGAATCAACCGCTTGTATGTCACAAGTATAAAAAGCAAATTTTATACTTTGCGTGGTATCCAATGGATTTAAAAGATACAAACCATAAAAGTCAATTTGGTCCCCAACAAAGCATATGAGAATGCACACACTAGAGAGCAAATGCTCACTTAGGTAGAAGATGTGACACTGATTCCTTAAAAATCAGATGCGCCCTTTTCCTCAACCAAATTACCTGTCTTTGGAAGATGTCAACGTCTAATATCAGTATGGATAAGATGGAACAAGGCGATGTAATTGGGAGTTGTCTAATATCATTTGCATTAAATAAGTGATAAAATGTAAGCTGGCATATGTTAGCTTCTGCAAAGACCTCGGTGTTCAACTGGCAAAGCATCAATTATATCATTAGAAGGCTGAATCTTGTGTGTTATCTGAAGCAGTTTTCCTCTATTACTAGACATTTTATTCTAGTTCGAACAAAGAAATATCAACAGGATCCATCATATCCTAACTTTCTAATGCAGCATCCAATTGATATGATAAAACCCCTCAGTTCTAAATGGATATTTTCACTGTTGATCGAACAACAGCAAACAGTTCTCCTCATGAAGCCTGTCAAGTTACCATGAGTCGTTTCCTACATCATGGAAAACATTTCCTAAGGCTTTCTTAACCATCTCTGCACTGAAAAACTTGAATCACTACAAAGAAGCTTTACATATTATAATACTCGTTCATGGCAAGAATGAGAAATACTCATCTCCTTATTACAGAACCACCTGCACCATATTGAACTGATTATGTATTGTATACCATGCAAACAAAACAGACAGAAACTGAAACATTGTCTTTCATATTTTATTAATGAAATTATGACACGTACTATACATATAAGAGTCATGTTAGACCTAATAACATGAAATAAAGTTGTTCCTGACAAGCCCATCTTGCAAATGTAGAATGAAATAAAATATAATGATAAAAACAGCAAAAAAAAGGTGGTGCAGCCATCAAAAGATTAAAAAAAGATGCAGAAGTGAACAAATCCAGAACAAGGTCAAGACCAAGTATTACCAATAAGATATCATCATATCAGTGCTCCAGCTCCTGAGACAAAGCACTAAAAAAAGTTTCCTGCACTCAATATGTAAATATTGCAACTTTAGTAAAACTGTTCATGACAATTATAGATTGTGAGATCCAACTTGAATTTGTGAAGTTTCTACGGCAGAACTTCATTCTTAGGTTAGGTTTGAGGCCTCCATTAGTTTGGAGACAACACCTTACTTAGTACTTTTGTAAAGCTACCCCCAATTCAATTATAGCTTCTAAGGGGCATATTCTGGATAAATTGATCTTTTGCTTTCATTTGAATCCTCTGCTTACTTCTGTGCAAACTTTCTTTATTGTAAACTAACGTTCTTGCATCCACTTATCTGTTAGGAACCTTAGTGAAGGTTTGCCCATGCCAGTAACATGCTGATAATTATATATTCTAAATGTCGCATCAAAAGGTTCATTGATACTAATGCATCACACTGTGTTGTATGCATCATCTCGTGATGTGTGTTATATGGGGCATTAAAAGTATAATAACGTAGATGGATAAAACCAGAAAAAATGAATTAAATGATGCACACATAGTTATGCATTTAAATGCAATGTACTCTAGTAAAAGCACATCAAATGTTGCTTTCTCAGCAAAATAAATGTTTAAATCTAATCTCCATACCCAACACACAAGGAAAAGCAATTTACATTAAAAGTTTAACCAAAATGGCTTGAAAATAGCAAGTCATAGCTTTCCCTGTTGAATCCTAAACTTTGGGGCACTTTGAACAAAGGAGCAATTGTCCTTTGAGAAAATGCACGCCACTATGGTACTTTACAATGCATACATGTGTCTACACACATCAAA
Source organism: Brasenia schreberi (assembly GCA_036023115.1). Classification (NCBI taxonomy): domain Eukaryota; kingdom Viridiplantae; phylum Streptophyta; class Magnoliopsida; order Nymphaeales; family Cabombaceae; genus Brasenia; species Brasenia schreberi. The sequence continues at coordinate 12,260,195 of JAYKKT010000060.1, read as the reverse complement.
GGAGAAAACCTTTGCAAGCTGTTGCGCTAAATGATAGAAGAAAACAGGTCAAATTGGTTTGAATAAAATAGACACAAGTTCATAATTTTTCCAGCTGATTCCAGACCTTAGGGTACTTGGAACATAGGATTAATCATTTTTGGAAAGAAATCATGCTACTATGATACTTTAGGATGTATATATGTGTCTAACTACATGCATCAAAGGAAAAAATTGTATATAAGCTTATTGCTTTAAATGATAGAATAAGAAGAAATGTATGTATTTATCCAAGTTTGGATCGAAAATAGGTGTTCAAAAGTAAAAATAGGAGAGCACATCTTTTCAAGCTGACACTTGGCCAAGGTTGTCTTTTGGCAAACAAAGTGAACAATAGACAGTAAGATTGAGCAAAATTATTTTGCCATTAAAACACGTGCAGAATGATTAGAATATCTTTCATGTCTAGAAAGTACGAACAAAAAAGAAGTCAAAGTCTTAAGCAGCTATTTTTTAAAGCCAGGAGACCTGAATCTAGATAAATGACGCCCCATGATATGAAATCTTTCATACTGTATTCCACAACGTATATTAAGATACCATGTGATGTTTGGAAGGCTGATTCCTAGTGTCTAGTAACTAAATTTGTTCAAGCTGTCAAGCCAAACAACCCTGGTACACGAGATCATTAAAAGAGTAAGAGAACAGCAAAGACAAAGGAAACAAAAATTTACACATCTTAACTTCAGGAAACATCAGACAAACAAATACAGAATTCGCTTCAAAGGGGACCTTTTCATCTTTTGTTCATATCATGCATTTCATGTTATCTGTTGGTTCATTCACGAGCCAAGTCATAAGAGATAAACATGAGCTGCTCTAAAGAAGAAAACGTAACTTTCTACATAAACTTTTGAGTAGAGAAAATAATTTCTTTATTAGAAATAACGAATTTTTTTGTAAAGAAAAAAACTTGTAGGAAAAGAGAGATACGATTTAATTATATTATACCAAGCCGATTAGTCGCGTTAACATAGTGTTCTAGCGTATATGTACTTGGAAGTTATATGTACTTGACTAAACAAGCAATTATTAGCCACACAGAGCCGAAATGGAGATGTAATGTACATGTTGAGCTCGTATATCTTAACAAGCCAGCTCGTGCTCGGTTTATTCTCGTCAGGAATGGAACACGAGCGATCTCGTCACATATCAAACCGAACCGAAGCGGAAGCAGCTTGGCCCATTTACTAGTCCAAGAAAGATAACAAGTGGCGGTGTAAACAATGTAGAAGACTCCAAAACCGTTAAATCATATTGAACAGGCACCTTCATGACGAGATTGCCTCTCCAGTAAAGCGAACCATATCGCAGAATGTCGTCAGACAATCCATTAGTGACCTAATAATCCCAGAACTAAGTACAGTACTACTGCCCTTCCATCTCCACTAGTTCATAAAAAAAAGTCGCCAAACCCAGAATTGTACGCGGACGGAGTTCCCGAAACCCATCTAAGAACATATCGACTTCGTAACTCCAACGAGCCTCCGTATTCGTGTCACGGGAGTTCAACCGAATGACAATAAGCTAGGATGTTGCTCATAACCAAACTAATTGACTGAAGGAATAAGATTCGGACTATAAAGAAACTACAAGGAAAAGGGGCAAAACACTCACAATGTGCTCTCCAAAATCGGGACTCCCGTGGCACTCCGGCGAATTATCGCCGATCCGCAGGAGCAAACTCTGACAACTACTCATGCCGTCTGGATGGAAACACTGAAGAGGTGATGACTAGCCAGAGAATTCCAGTGAACGGAAAGAAGGAGGAACAATCGATGGCGGGATCCTAGGGTTTCGACTGAGATCGTAGCGCGGGGGGTTTCGATTTCTGGTTTTTTCACACTTTGCCCTCGTTGCATAGGGTCATGGCTTGCGCTTTCCGGGTCCAATCTAAGAACTTATCAGGATCCAAATGACGATGTCGGGCTGCGGGCAGGGATACTGATCTCGTACGTCCGATATGCAAATCCGATTCCGATTGCTCCAAAACTGTATTTGATGTTATCGTTGGATCCCGGTCTTGGTTTCCAGATATTCGATGGATATCTGAATAAAATCGCTGTGATCTTTTCAATTTCAGTGTTGTTCTCTCATTTGGGCATCCAATCCAATTACTTAGATGTAGATGTGCGTGTATATATAACAACAATCAAACCTTTTCTCACACTAGATGAGTTCGGTTATATAAATTTTGATGTATCGATTATATGGATTTTGATGCTATAAAACACCTTACATTATAGTTACCTCAAAAAAGTTATATCGTGATTAATGAAGTTTCTTTAAAATATCCATATCTTGTTATATAGATTTTGATACATTACGGTCTTTCACACTCTCTCTACAAATGTTCACTGTTTAATTTTGTGCACCTTAGTGAAGTTTCTTTTGATCGTTTGTCTACATGTGTAAGCTATCTTAAACATGCCTCTCGTCTTGTCTTATATGGGTGCTACTCTTAACTCGTTCATTAATAACTTCGATTATGAATAAGGTATTCTTTTATGTGGCCGTACATCTACCTCAATATTTGAATTACTTTCCAAACATGTGTTGCACGTGCTAAAAAAAATTACTACATAACACTTGGTATCATAGAACTTTTATTGATTTATCTATTACCTTGCAATAGCTGTCTTTCAACTTAAGTGGTATAATTTTTATTGTACATAATACCAGGCACCTCTCCCTTTTAGTCAGCATGTAATTACTTTATAAATAACATCTCCATTTTTTCCACTTTTAACAAAACTCGTTCTAATTTGACTTTCACATGATTTGTTTCGACGGTATCATTTAAACTTTCAATCCATATATTTGATCTTTCGCTTCAAAATCATTTGTTTTTAATGTTTTCCTCCATAGCTCAAGTTCTTGTCAATTTCTTAATTTCATTCATTTGCCAATACAATATCATAGGTGTTGACACTCGCCAAGGTACTTTGTCTTAAATATACTTTGTTACCTCATCTACAAGCAAAGTAAAAAGTATGATGTTAGTGTTGGCCCTTGATGCAATGTAATATTAACGTATAATAAGTGAATAATCTTTAGATGAATTTTAGCATATTTTTAGTGATATTATAGTGCTCTGTATGAGTTTGATGTATAAGAAGAAGATCCATTTATTATTTAGACCATGTGGAGAAAATCTCACTATACATGTTCTTTATCATCCATCTTTGGTGACATATAAGTTGCAAGCATATTTTATGCACATGCACACTTTTTTTCTTTTATTCAACTATCAATCATAACAAATGATTGAGATTTGTTTAGATATGTTGATACCAAAGTGTACTAGCATGTATTAGGTTATTTCTCTCTCGCTCTCTATACATGCATAGATAGAGAGAGTATCGGGAGAGTGCATGCTCAACATTACATGCTTCTAACAAGTAAAAGTATATTTCTTCTTTTAAAATACAAATAACAATTGTCTGTGTTTTAGATTAGACGATGAATATTTGTTTTGATATGTTAATCATGTAATGTTACTAACACATACCAATTTTACATCCAGACACATATACAAAGAGAGAGAGTGTGGTAAATGCATAATGTCATTTGATGCATAATCTTACATAAACATTTGACATGATGAGCAATAGAGTTTAATTAAATCATCATTTTCTTTGTATTTAGTGCATTGTTGTTTGTTTTTATGACATCAACGGTTTGTCTCAAAGATGGAACAATATAAACCTTCATGAAATTATATACCGAAAAACATTATTCATTTACCATATATATATATATATAATCCAGTAGTCCGTTCTGAAACCACCCATACAGCTAGGTGTGTGAATTACTCGAATCACCCTTACATCTAGTTACAGGTCGTGCTCCTTTTATCCCGTTTCAGTTTCTAGTTTAAAGAACACATCAATACAAAGAAGACCCGTTCATCTTTTTCTCGGTCACTTTGGACGAACATAGACACCTTGAGAGGATTTTATTAAGGCAAGAAATTCGTGTTTGGGTATCGATCGAACTCCACCATTCCGTGTTTGTGTCAAAAGCATCTCAACACGAAGACCACCCATTTTCTCCTCGTTGCTTTGGGTGACGTGATTGATGTTTTGAGTTATATTCGTGTCCGTGTTCTTGTCGTATCTAATACACATTGCGAACAGCAACCGCTTCAACTGTGCCAGCAAGCGTTTCGGGTCCGGAACCGTCCCGTGGACTGGTTAACAAAGTCAACAAAATATAAGATGGCTGATCGACTAGCGCTATCGAAGCATGACCGTGGAGTGCTCGGACGATGGCAATGTAGATAATAATACCGTTAAATGGGTAGATTCGGTATAGAGAATCACGAAGGGAAGAAAGACGGCGGTGAACACGCCGGTCATAGCACACACTCAAACTTTCCCCAACTTACGACGCCACTCTATCAAGCTTAATTTGCAAATTACTGCCTAACCCGCAGCCCCATAATTTGCGTGGCGACAGCCCATAACAATTGTACAGATTTTGTATTATATCAAACGTTTAATATTGGATAAATTATCAACATAAACCACAGACGAGCCTCCTTAAAGGGATATTGGCAAATTCTTTTGCATAATAGAACCATATAACTGAAATAACTCACTTGAAACACATTTCAAAAGATTATGGGGTATTATTAGATCAGATAAACCCATAACAAAAAGTTTCGTAATTGTTATTTCCTTGCTTAATGCATAATACTTCAGTGCCTTTCAGTAAAAGAAGGCTTTCTGGGCAACTGCTTGTTCTCATTTAAGGTAACAAAACAGTGGGAAAATTTAGAAGATCAAACGCTAGCTTAGTGTTTGACTCAAAAAAACCTTTAAGTTGAAGGTCAAGTGTACAACACTCCTGTTGTACACTTCCCGTAGTGCATGTAACCTAGCCAGCCAAACAAAAAAAGAGTTTCAAGATACAATTGCGGAAAACACTTGTCAGTATGTATGAATTAGCCTAAAAATTTGGCGGTTATTAGAAGAACGTTCTTTAAATTCTTCTCCAACACACGGAACCCCGACCCTCCCTGGTTTCATGTTTCTTTAAATTCTCTCCGTCTTAAAACGACTTCTGCCTCCTCCTCTCCTTTTCCTGCCCTCTGTAGTTCCACCAATTTCCGCCTTCATCCCGCGAATAAACCACTCTTGCTGCTCTTCTTGAACGAGGTATCTTCTGTGTGTGTTGTATAGTATGGCATTAGCAACATCTGTTTTCGTTGTTGGCGTTTGTTTGAAACCGAGAATTCTTAATCATTTCATCATGGTTTTATTACGGCGCCGTTGATTCGCATCAGGTCACCCGCGCGCCCTTTTCTTGGTTGCTTCCATTTCTACGTGACTACGACGTCACACTTCTCGTCATGTAGGTAATCACAGATGTTTTTGTTCCCTCCCCACTTGTTGGTTTTCTCTCTTTGTTATGCTGGGCGTGCGTGGAAGGGTTGGTTGCTAGCTTGATGGCGATTTCGTGCTGTATTACATGTGAAATATTTGTGGATCTTATGTTAATTTGTTACCAAGTTGCGTGTGCGAGGCTTTTGTTAGAATATTAAATATTTGGGTTTTGCTTTTGTGTGGTCCGGTTGGAGATTCATTGCTGGAGCAGCTGTATGGTCTTTCTATTTCGTGTATAATTCTTCCCATTGTGGGTAATCGCGTTGCTTCATATTTATATCTTTGTCAATGATTATCCTGGTTATTCGTTGCTTGAATTTCGAGTAGAAAATACGAAAATTTATGCATACTAGTCGGTTCATCTTGTATACGCGGCGAAAACTTTTTTTGGTTGTACCGTCTTTGTACGACCTCTTCCGAAGAATTTTCTTTCGCTGGTGTGATACTTCTGTTATAAATATGATGGTTATTAGGGAATCGGAGTGGTGACTGGTGAGTTTTTGAGTGAAGTGTTTCATGCAGCATTTTGCAAAATAAGCGTTTCCTGGATGAACCCAACGTGAGCTTCTTGATGTTTAAACTGAAAGGAAGGTTAACAAATTTGTTTGGAACTGTATTTCTAGCACAAGGAGGAAATTTGGCACAAAGGTGAGTTGCAAAATGGTGTTACCTCCAATTAACGTAACCATTTTCCCCATTTGAATGCTCAAGCGGTGCTTTGTTCTGGAACCGTTAGTCCAGAAAATCAAGTTTTCATCTGGCATCTGTAATAACATTATTGCTCCAGTGAGTATACGTTTTGTTGGTACCTTCCGTAACTAAGAATATGTGGTGTTTTGGCGATCTTGGAATATGGCAGGTGGTGTGATGCCTTGCGTTTTTAGCCAGAATAAATCTTCTCTAACTGCTTTTAGATTTCTAGATGGATCTCTATAGTGGAAAATACATTCTTGTCTAATAAGGCTTTAGTGTTTGACAGGTATCGATGGCTGAACGTGATAATGGGGATTTCATTGAAGATGCAGCACTTGTTCCAGCGGAGTTGGTTCATGCTAGTTTACATAGTTTAGAGGATATCTATGGAATTCCGGAAGTACTTCCTCGAGTAGGAGAAGAGTACCAGGCTGAAGTTCCGGCATTGATGACAGAAAGCGACTATCTTCAGTTGAGACAGAGATGGACCGACATGGAAAACCGAAGCCTTGTTGATGATTTTCTGTGCATGCAGCCAGCAGTTCCGCTGATGTGGGTCCATGATAAAAGTGATAACACCATGGATCAGTTGACTGTCTGTGCGGTTCCCTTGATAAGTTTGCTGCACTGCGATGATACTAAAGAATGCAAGGATGATGCTAAGGGTTCCACTTTCATGCAAGTTTCTCATCATGATTCGCATCTTGGTGGATACTTGAAATCTTGTTCATCTGGTTCTGTTTCAAAATTTCCATATAAGAATCCAAAACCGGAAGTTGGGCTAGACCATACTGCAAATGGTTGTGGAGAAGGTCCATCAAGTGATGAGTTCAAAGCACCGTTCAAACAGATCGATGATCCTATTGTGTGGTCAAAAGAGAATTCTTCTGGCGATGAGATACATGGAGTGAAGCATTCCACACATTTGAAATTTCTTGATTTGCAGTGGCATCTTGTTCCCGGTGCACATGGGGAGGCCTGGAGTGAACTTGAACAGGAGAGCTTTCTTCTTGGACTCTACATTTTCGGGAAAAACCTTGTTCAAATCCAGCGGTTTATGGAGACTAAACATATGGGGGATATTCTGTCCTTTTATTATGGTAGTTTTTTTAAGTCTGATGCACATAAAAAATGGTCAGAATGCCGTAAGATCAGAAGCAAACGATCTATCCATGGGCATCGGATTTTCAATGGGCCGAGGCAGCAGGAATTGCTAATCCGCTTGATGCCTCATGTATCAGAGGAATCAAAAGGCAGTCTGCTAGAGGTAAAGCACAAACAGTTCCCAAGTGCTTGAGGAATAGGACATTTTTTTTAAATTTTAAAATCTGTTTCATAGTGCCTAAGGCCCTAAGCTGAAGTTGGATTTCCTATCTAGTGTTTGTCTGGAAGCATCTATGTGCATTTACTCTGTCGCTATTGTTTTTCTGTATTGAGATGTAATGCTTTGTCTTGCACTCATTTCTAAAAAATGGTACGGGTCATGCTTGCAGTATTGTGATATCATCTCCATGTTTCTTTTTCATTTGTAGAGTTTGTTTAGAATTCAAACCGTTATAAGCCTTTATACGCAATCATTGTCATTAAGTTTTTACTTGTTTTCTTGTTTTCCGTATCTGACTTGTGCACTTGACTGCTTTTTAGCTTGATATTCAGTATCTAGATAGTATCTTGCTGTCTCTATTTGTTTAGAGCACTTCTTTTGCTACGTTGGTGTTATTATTGTTCATTGCATCTCCAACTTTGATTATGCAAACATTGTATGGAACACGTTGGTGTTATTATTGTTCATTACATCTCCAACTTTGATTATGCAAACATTGTATGAGTTCCATTCCTGGAAAGGTTTACTCCAGCAGTCGCTCTTTCTTCACATCAACATGTGCTGATATTAACTATTGGTTGTCTTCATGAGATGTTACCGTGACATTATCTGTTCACCAGTTTTTCTCACATATATGTCTTTGTTTTCATGTTTAAGAAATTGACTTGACTGTTTTATTTTTTGGGATTAGGTTTTTTAGCTATTACACCATAGACATCCCTTTTTTCATGAAGCATAAAGTCAATAGCATAGAGTAAACATGAAAATTCGTCCATTCCCTAAAAATAATAATATTCATTTTGTTCAATATGATCCATGTTCAATGAGAAGTCGAGGTTAACTTAGTTTTTGGATAAGTGCATCACCATGCCTGTATTCGCATGCAATGGAATTTGAAGGGTTAGTGTTTCAGTGGTTGTATGTGCATACCCAGAGCTAATTCATCCTAGAATGGACCTTCTGGATCAATCATCTCCACATCGATATTTATGACACTGACCTACAAGTTTCTGTAATTATGTCCATAGTGGTAAATGTAACTTACAATGTCTCCCTCTCATCTTAACTGGCGTATATTCAATGTCCATCACTTGTCTCTTCAGCTTTTGTTGGTCCTGTTTAAGGATTCTCCAACTATATGATCACTGATAAAATATGGCTGTTTGTACATGAGGGTAAGATTAGGTTACGGTTCCCAATATCTCTGGCTGTTGGGGAAGTGTTTGCTGCTAACTCAAGCCTGATTATGTTGTTTCTTTGTTGCATATTTGTTTTTGTTACTTGGTCCTGCATTATCAAGTTTTTCAATTTTGAAGACTGGTTCTCTTTTCATGGACAGAAAACTAGAGCATATAATGAGGGTAAAGTTACACTAGAGGAATATGTTGCCATGATAAGAACGACGGTTGGATTGGGGAAACTGGTAGAAGCTGTTGGCCTCGGAAAAGGGAAGCAGGATCTCACTGGTATTATTGCAGAACCAGCAAGATCCAACCAACCAATTGTTGCTCGTACTGAAATCCCCGCTGGTAAAGCATGCTCATCTCTGACATCTGAAGAGATAATCAAATTTCTGACAGGTGATTTCAGGTTAAGCAAAGCTCGGTCAAATGATCTGTTCTGGGAAGCTGTTTGGCCCCGACTGCTTGCAAGGGGTTGGCATTCAGAGCAGCCTAAAAGCGATGGTTATGTTAATTCCAAACATTCGTTGGTTTTCCTAATTCCTGGAATAAGGAAGTTCTCAAGAAGGAAACTTGTAAAGGGCACCCATTACTTTGACTCTCTTAGTGATGTATTGAATCAAGTTGCATTAGAACCAGGCCTGCTTGAGATTGAGGCTGATGGAACCAAGGGATCAAGAGAGGTTGATTCTAAGCTGGATGAGAAGGCCCTCTCTGATCATCAGCCCCGTTGCTATCTCCGCCCAAGGATTTCAAGCACCAGTTCTGAAAATACCAAATTCACTGTTGTGGATATCAGTATGGCTTATGAAGAACCATATAAGGTGAGGGACATGAGAACATTGACTGTTGATTCTGGTGGCGATAGTCTTGTCAGTCTTTCAACAGACACCAACGCTGATAGTTGTGAGGAGCTGGTCGATGAATCTGTTTCAGCAGTGCAAATGATTGATATGAAAGCTTCTCCTACTAAATGTGGTGATATGTCGGAAAACAGTGTGAGCTGTGAAATGCAGTCTCTTGACAGTCAGCTTGCCTTTTCCGCACAAACATCACCGAGAGATGAAATTGCTACGGCAACAGTATGTGCTCGCAATCTGGAGAGAGAGCCTGTGGCAATGGCATCCAGGAAAAAAGACCATGAATCTTATCATACAACAAGCGACTCACAGAATAAATATCTGTCTCCTGCTTCAAAACGGCAGAGAACGACTTCAGGAGATCGTGGAGATACTCACCGACAAGATCATCTGTTATCCACTGGACCCAAGGTTAAGGATGAAGAACCGCCTCTGGAGCCATTTATGGTTAGTATCCCCGAAACCAGAACAACTGGTCATACTCAGGAATCAGAATTTCCCTACACAAGTTTCGGTGAGCGATGGGAAACTTCGTCTGGGAAGGCCTGTTTACAGTCTTTAGACTGCAGGAAGTCAGAGGAGAAAGATTCGTCTCTTTGTCAGGAGAAAGGTTCCCGACGTCCTCTTATTGATCTGAACTTGCCACATTGTCCAACTGATGTTGAAATGGATGATCCATTTGATACGCGAGGGGTACATTATCAGGATAATCACAATGACAAAGGAATTTCTTTCCCCATGGAAACTAGGCAGGAAACTGGTAGTAGTCAAGCATTTGAGCCCTCAGATAGCAATGTTGGTGCCCTCGAGTCTGCAGTGCATGGCCGAAGGCAGAGCACCAGAAACCGACCATTGACTGTAAGGGCCTTAGAAGCTCTGGCTTGTGGTTTGTGGAGCAGCACAAAAAGCACTGCCCGGGGCACAAAATCTGGGGAATCTGATAACCTGACATCTAGGTCCAGGCGAAGGCGGACGAAAGATACTAGAATACCATCACAAACCAATTCTCTTGATGCTGCTAATGGTACTGGTGTCATCATGGCCCCTAAAGAAGAAAGGATGGATAAGGAAGGTAGTCCTAACAAAATAAGGAACCATATTCGTTCTGATAAAGGAACAACTCTGGGACTGATTGGGCTGTCAAATTCTTCCTATGTCTGAAATCTCAACTGGAAAAGATTGTCAATCTGTGTAGATGGTGTATTGATTCATCAATCCAGAGACTAATTATGCATTCCTTTCGTCACAATTATCAATGCTTGAAGTTCAAAGGAACATGGTGTTCGAATTCGTCAAAATTAAAAGTACCAATCAGATGAAAACTGGTGACTTGGTTTGTCGTAACAGATTTCTATATAGTTTTTCTGTTTCAGTAGTTGCAGATTGTTTGGATATGGAATCCCAGTCCTAGGAAAGTCAGGCCATTGGGATATAATAAATCCAGAGTTGTGTTAGTGTTCTTCGCTAGGGCTGTTCAGGCAATTCTTCAGCTCAACTTCAGTGTGCAGACTTACCTGCTTTTCTCCACAGATACTATTGTTCCGAATTTACATTTCTCAGCTCCTTCATTCAAAGTGTAGGTGATGCCTTCCAATTACGCGATGTTGTATCATCACACCGTTTGATCTTCTAAAGTGTCGTCTACAATGATCGAACTTAAGGTTTCTCTTGTAAGCTTTAGCTTTTAATTCCTTTCAACTAATTGGGCATGCGTCCTTTTATATTTTTTCACTGTAGATGCTTCATTTTTATTACCTTATCTGGGACCTCTTATCTCTTTGTCTCACAAGGAAGTAAATCAGCTGTCTTACAATAGGCCAATTCTCTTTATTGCTCTGCTAGAACCCACATTAACCGACAAGTAGTGGGAGATGAATCATTCCAAATTTCATGCCGACAATCCTTATTGGGACATGGAAGACAAGTGGGAAAATTTGAGAGACGGATAGCTAACGTAAATAAGGGCATACTTTTGTTAACCTAGGGGCCTCATTATCTTTTTCTTTCCCCATTATATGGTAAATTGAGGCATGCTGAACATACAGAACAAGTACCTGTTAGAGCCGGGTCAGTCCACTTTGGGGGTAAAGCTCTCCCAGTGCTGGTTTTCTCCATTCACTGTGGAAAACTCGAGACCGTTGCTGAAGGGAACTTAGCTTTTTAATGAATGAAAGTAAACCCACCACATAAAATAAACGTAATATGGTCTTCAAAGGATCCATGTCCAGAATTGGCTTGCTATGTTACATAACCCATATGTCTGGCGAAAAACAATAGATTAACCACGCTCAGTTATCCAGACCAGATTACAACAGAATACGAATCCAAACCACGTCCTGTACCCAAAACCATATCCAACATCTAGTCAGACTCGTTTTCTTTTTTGATCAAGAACTTGTGTATTACTATCCTATAAGATTTCACGTTTTAGGATGTATTGAAACCGTATCAGATCCTAGTGATTTCCTTTTAGATATTAATTAAAACTCAAGTTGGAACTGGATCTGAGGTGAACTTCACAAACCATACCAGGACCTACGCATACTCAGGTATCATGGGTCGGACCAGGATAACTTGTAGATACAAGACAAGCCCTTTCTCCAAACAGGTTTCGTATTTCAGGTTTTTATGTCACACCCCTAGCAGCAATCTCTAGTAATTAATCCAAAAGATTAACACAGTGCATAGTGCACGTCCTTTTTAGAAGGAATACAGCGCACAGCGGGAAGAGAACACCCACTAAAGGACAGTTCCCTTCTACAGAGAGTTTCTCCAACCCCTTCAAAATCAGCCCTCAGAATCATAATTCATACGAAGACTTGTTTTTTTTAAGTACTGGCAAGTTAGGAGATCATCTGTCATAGGAATCTCAATCGCTATATAGATAGGTCCTTTAATTTATAAACCTCCGCCTAAAGATAACTGAACCAAAGCACAAAGGATTCGCCAATGACATTTTATCCTTAGCATGGTGGCCCATAATTTCAGTTGCTGCACTTCGAGCTGAAACGTGGAGGAGTGCCATCGACCACGAAGATGAGGATTGTGGTCCCTTTCCCCTTTAAACCTAAAAATAGGTTAAGATACTCTATAAAACCTGATGGCACACCCCTGCACCTCACCTATACAACAGCACTCCCTAACTTCCACTCCCCACCCGCAAGGAGAGAGAGAGAGAGAGAGAGAGAGAGAGAGAGTCATGGCACTTGAAGTCTTCTCCTCTTGGCGCCTCTACTAGCTAATGTTACACTATTCTACCGCCTTCGATCCCTCTTGTTACCATGTCTATGGTTGGCCCAAGGCCTAGAACTACGGTCACGATTGCGGTGCCCCCAACCGTGCCGTCTATCTCGCATATAGCCACTCGCAGGACTGTGCCACTGCCTCTGGCTGTGGGGAGCATAGTTGGCTGCCACAGGAGGAGGGGAGCTCCTCTCTGGGCTCCACATTTCAAAGTCAGCCCCCCCTTGAAGCTCATCCCCCTCTTCACTAGCCCCGGGGAATCGACCTGGTTCTGACCACATTGGCTGCTGAACAACTGGTAGCAACATATTGTACCTGTTCCTGCTTTCGGAGGCATCCTGATCCCAAATCGGGCCTGAAGCTCTTCCTGCTTTGTTGTCCAGCCCACCCACAGGATCGATTGGTGAGACCAGCTTCCCACCACTGTTGTAGTGACTAGTACCAGGAAGACTGCCATTGCCGATCTCTGGTCTCCATCCTGGTATATGAGGTGAAATGGGTGGAGGTTCAGGAATCAGCACAGGTGATTGTCGTGGTGGTGTCGGGAGTAGTGGCGGTAGTGGTCGCCCAGCTGGCATCTCCTTGCCGAAACTGGAAGAAGCTGATGGAGATGAAGATACTCTCAGATTGTGATTGTGCCTGTCTGCACTGTTATGTAGAGGTGTCGGGGGTGAAATTGGTGGAACTTGTTGTAAAGGCCAGTTTGCAGCATGAGTTGATTTAATCAACATAGCGGTCTCGGGGATACGAACGGGCATACTATTGCCGGGCAATTGCAATACCGTATTCCTGTGGGCCACAGTTTGTTCAGCTGCTAATGGCAAAGAAGTGGCAGCTGGCTGCTGGAGCAGGAGGGCTCCCGTGGATAGAATTTGCTGTTGCAATGCTGAAACAGTAGCTGCCGGAGTATGTGGCGGCACAGCGCTGATGGTTAATGGAGGGTGCTGGACTTCCAAAGCAGCCTGAGGTTGCAGGCGGTTCCCAGCAAGAGGCAGCAAACCTTGTGTAACTTCCAGAGAAGGCGAAACATCTGGGGTCTTCTCTGGAGATACCGGTCTCAAGATATTTTGCTGCACACCATTGATCATGTTCAGTGCAAAAATCACCTACAAACTGTAACTGAAACAGGATTAACCTCATCCAACTCACCATTAATGGCGCAGATTGCATGGCATTTAATGGACCAGAATTGACTTCTGGGTCAGCTATCCGTGGCGCAGAGCTGCTTCCAGTCGACCCATTCAGAGCACTGGCAAGGCCAACGTTACCAGTCTTGAGCATGTCAAGCAAAGCTACTGTCTCTTCCTTGCTCATGTTCGTGCCCTGGCCAGAGGTCAAAGCAAAAACTAACTCTGGGTTCTTGAGCAAAACTGCAAGTAACTCGAGGTCTGGCTGGGCAATGACATTAGAAACAGGAGCAACCGCATTGGCAGAGGCAGCAACTTCAGCGCTCGAAGCACTGCTTGTTGCATCTGAGGAAGCTAGAAGAGTGGTGTCAGCGGGAAACTCGTCGTTGGAGGGCAATTGCTCGATGGGGATCTCTGCAGTCAAGCTATCGTCGAAATCCATCTCCATATCCCACGGTTCCTTGGGGTTGGGTGGAATGTCTTGAATCTTCCGGTAGAGAGTCTCCCTCTCCCTCTTGAGCCGCTGAGTCTGGACCTCCACTTCTTTGCTCTTCTCTCCTGCGCCAATTCTCCAAAGGCAATTGATCCTTATCTCTGCGTCATATAAAACATTCAACTCTTAGAAGGATGATCAGTGGATAATGCTCTCTCTCTCTCTCTCTCTCTCTCTCTATATATATATATATATATATATATATATATATATATATTGCTTTTTGGGACCAAAAAGCATTAAGGAGACACGAGTGGCATGTTGGAGATGAGCAGATCCAAATTTTCTATATATGTATATATGTTGTAAGAAAATTGGGAGAGTTTACACTTCAGAAAGCAGCTAAATTACGCTGATGAGAACCTACAGACTGTCGTTCACCACTATCAAGGCAATGTTGGATGCATTCAACATCAGAATCCCTTTCTGAAGTTTTTGGTTTCCTGAGAGAACTGCCATATTCAGATCTGTATCAAGAACCAACTTTATCATTTTCCAGAATGCGCTACACCAATTTATACGGTTCGGGTTATCTCCTATTTTGGACGTCCTTATAGACAGGCTATTTCATTCGAACTTTTTCTCGTAACATTGAATTTATTGCGTTTTCTTTATTTTAAGAGTCATAGTAATTAATATAATTTCATCATAATGGCCTCTATGTGATGATTATGAGCAAAACATGAATACATCGTCCCACATAGAATAGGTATTTGCTTACTG
Source organism: Brasenia schreberi (assembly GCA_036023115.1). Lineage (NCBI taxonomy): Eukaryota > Viridiplantae > Streptophyta > Magnoliopsida > Nymphaeales > Cabombaceae > Brasenia > Brasenia schreberi. The sequence continues at coordinate 12,245,122 of JAYKKT010000060.1, read as the reverse complement.
GCACTTAAAAGACATTCCAGATGAGCTTAGGATCACGTTCTTTGGGATGATATCGCTCCAGAAGGAAGCAACGGGATGCCTTAAAGGAACAAATGAATGTTTGTCAGAGACGAAGCAGAAGTGAAATTGAGCATTGCACCTCATAGAAGCTAAATGGGGGAAAGATGATGGCGTTAATATTAGCTTTGCTGCAATGTCAAATTTTAAGGTTTTCTGAACTTAATGTAGTCCATTGGTTCTGCAAAGCCATGTCGAAAGGAAATGTTCCCCTGAAATGTTTCAATTTCGCCAACAAGAATTAATCTTATTGACATTAGTTTCGATGCAATATAAGAATGAAAGATGCTTTCTGGTTTTAATTTTTTTTTGCATATGACCGTCAATAGCCAACCCCGTTTAGTATGGAAAAAGGCTTAGTTGTTGTTGTTGTTAACCGTCAATCAATGGTCCCGAAAACCCTTGCAAGAGGAAAATGATTCCCTAAAATGTTAAACCTTCTCCAACACGCATTGATCCCTTGAATAGTTGAATGTGATTGAACACTTATGTCAATGCCTCGAAAAGTTGAATGTGATTGAACACTTATGTCAATGCCTCGAAAAGGAATCTTACATTCCCACCAACCGCCCCCCCCCCCCTCTCTTATACACACACATTAAATATATGGAAGTTTCAAAGACAGTTGGAATAGCAAAACGACCCAAATTCTGCATGTTGTTGGGTATGCGCCTTATCTTTTACAATTTTAATCCAACTAAACGCCTCACCAGTAAACCTTTGACTTAGTTGTTGAAGTTAGCTATTGCACTCAAGATCACTTCCCGTGTTGGGCTACGTGCATTACTGCAAATTTTTAAGTCCAAAATAAGTGATTTCCTGTACATCTAGTGCAGGTTTGGCAGAAAGGAAGCCATGGAATTTTTTCGATTAAACAACCAAATAAGTTTGGGCGTGGTTCTAACATGTAGAGAACTCATATTTGATCAATGGCGATCCCTTAAGTGCACTTTTGGAAATTTTCTCCTCACAAGGAGAACATCCTTGGCTCAAGAGGAAAAACCAAGAAAGATTGAAAAATAAATGCAAAACCCAAACGAAGAGAACCAAGTATTTACCTGGCGGTCTGCACCATGGAATTTTAGGTGGTTGTAGCTTCTGCTTGAAAGAAATGTCACCAACAGTAGTTCGTGGTTCTTCAACAGTCTTATCGTGGATTGCATCAGATATCGGCCAGGATTGAGAGGTTTTAACATTGGTTTTAGCTTCATTCTTTTCGTCCTCCACAGAACGAATAGCTTCCTCCTGCTTCTGCACGAACTTCTTGCTTTGAGAAAGAATACCTTCTTGGATAATCGGCACTTTGGTTCCATTGAGAACGCCATCCTTGTTGTGCTTGCTCTGCAAAAAGCTTGCTCGCATCTTTGCCTTCTGTATATCATCAACAGACATAGGCCGGGTCTGCACCACCCTTGTCACCTGTGAGTTCCTTCCAGTAGTAGACCGAACTGGCTGCTCCACCAGCAACACTTTCCTCTTCTCTCTTGTTTCTAGACTGGTGAAGGAAAAATAAAGAAAGAAAAAAGAGGAAGTTCCCGCATATGCAGATTTGATTATAGATTTCCACAGTTAAAAATCACTGCGGAACCATGAATTATTTCTATTTGTTGAAGTAAAATATGTTTTGTGGGGCCCACAACCACTTACTGTCTACTAGACAGCCCAACAATCGGTTTGCGGGAAATCAACAAACCTAAACATATATGAACTAGGAACTCAGCATGTTAATCAGACATAATTACTAGAGAATCTCATAGAAGCCTATATATATTATAGACATACCCCAAAACTTTGAACAGTATAACCATCCAGAGCATCGGGATGACATGCCCTATATTGCATGGTTTAAGTACTACCATATCATTATTGAGCTTCCATAAAAGTAAAGAGGATGGTTCGCTGGCAGCGCTAGAAAAAAAAACACAACCACGGTCACATTAAGCCTTCACTTCAAGAAGAAAACCCACCGTAGTTTTCTAGCGTGCACGCCATCACCATTCTATTGTATGGTTGGTTTAATAGGGGATCAGAATGAAAACACTAAGATAAACCAATTGACATGATGAGAGGCTTTTTCTTAATTTCAGAGAGTTCGTAAATCCTCAAATTTTGTCAACAAATGCAATGAAAGAAGTGAACCACCCTCAGATTTACAATGTCCATGTCGGGGAAGGATACTTGAAGAAATGCTCCGACTAAGCTTCCTAGTAGAATCATCGGCAGAATCTGTAAGCAGCTTGAGAGAGTGCGGGGGCTCTGATTTCCTGTGAGTTGGAGAGAGAGGGGGGAGGGGGGGCATTAATTTCCACAAACAGAGGAGATATGGAGAAAAAGAAGAGAAAAAGGCAAATAATTATAAACTGATACCCTGTAGTTCCCGATGTTAAAGCAAGGATATCATCCTGTGATCAGAAAATAAAAGGAATACGGTACCTTGTAACAGTTCCAATGAAAAACTATAAGACATAAAAATGTTGGATAAGACATACAGTTACATCAATCTTTGACTGCCAGGATTCATCCTTAAGAAGTTCGCTGATCCTGCACAGGGAGCAAAAGAACAATGTAAAAGAAGCAACGACTTGGAAAAGAAAAGCTAAAAGCCTGAAACCAACATAACTAAGCAATAAGACCTCTGCATTCTAAATATCTCTTTCTGAAGGTCAGCTGAGCCAGAACCAGGCCTTTTGGACGATTGGCTCCTCACAAACAATTTGCTCCATCTAGTTAAGAGAATCCTTGCCCTGTTTGATATGTCTGATCTTCAAATTAAATGAGTGTCTAGACATAAATAACGGATATTGGGAAGAAAGAATAAAATCTCAGAATTTAATACAATGCATGCAAATTGAGGAACAATGGGCAACTTAAGGAGCCAAGAATCAACAAAATTTCTTTCTGAATTCAGGTTATTAGAGAACCACATCCTTCAGAAAACAAAGTAACATATTAAACATGAAAGCCCCGCATCAGGAGCACTACCAATTAAAAATGGCATCGCCTTTTCCTGATACCCGCACAATTTGCCCAAAACTGGAGCCCCTAAGGGTTACGTGGTTAACGTATTTACATACAATAATAACAGAATAAGCTTCAGCCTTCAGGCACGGAACACTATTTACATAGCCTCTATACATTCCTCAAAATTTGGTTGTCAAAGACGGGGTTTACCACAACTATCATCCAAACATATCTAGGCCACCAGATATGGAACCACTGATCCGTAAACTATGTGACTTTTCCTCCACCTAAAACAAGTACAGCCCAAGCGGAAGTATCCAATTAAATCTCACAAAGACCTAATGGGCATCAGTCTCTGGCAACACTTGGGTCAGGTAGAATGTTAGCCACCAGTTGTGGTAAAAATTTAGATATTTTCAGTCTGAACATGTCTGCCTGGACAAAGTATTATGCAATTTGAGTTCATGAGCAAGTTTTAAAAGTATTGCAAGAATATAGGGGAGAGACAAGTGCACCTTGGGACATTTCCCTACTGCTTCAATACAAATGAATTTAAGCCTGTGTTTAGTCCAATAACCATTCAAACAGGCACAAGCGAAATCAAGCCCATGGCCACTTTTCTGTTAAAAATATGTTCTTGGCCAACCATCTACATAATATTTCTAAAGTTTTGTTTGTAAAGAAATGGCAATATATGTACTAGAAGTCAACATTTAACCACAGAAGAATATTGATCAAGATCTTCAATGAGAACAATACCTGATGTACGGTAAAACCTGAGTCTGTTAACAATCTGCAATATGGATGACATTTGTAGTGGCAATGCCTTGTGCAGTGGTAGATGACAAAGAACCTGTAAGAAGAAAGATACTCTGGTACCACAATAGCAACAACATAAAATGAATCTAAGCAAATGCAGCGAATGTATGTAACCTTCAATATAACAACAAGAAGAGTAGTTTGTTCTTCAGATGCAGCAACACTTAACCAATCTCCTAATATCATTATACCTCCTTTCGTAAGAAACCTGCCAGTGATATGAAATCACCAAGGATGGTAAAACACACTAGAGAAAAGCAAATGCTAATTGAATAATAGATAGCATTATTACCAAAGCAGCACTGCCGAATTTTGTACTTGCAAGATCCACTCCAGCAGCTTCACCTGCCCTGAAAAAGTATCCTCTTTCCTCATTAAAGAGAAGATGTTCTCAAGGAAACTTTTCTCTGAAGGTTCAACTCCAGGTATCATTTCCTCCTGGAGCAAACAAAGAGGAACGGCTTCAACAATAGCCAGCTCAGAGGATGCCTCAGAAACTCGAGCAGTGTCAGAAGCATCCTGCTCAAGACTTGTTGGCTGCCCATCAGGAGTTGGCCTAGACAAATTGAATTTGACTGCCTCTTCACGTGATGCTCTGACAAGCTTTCTAACTTTTGAGCGCTGACCTGCAAAGAAATCTTTGACCTGCAAAGATGGGAACGTAGGGATTGACTGTAACTTCCATCATCTGCAAATCACGTTGCAACTGGAATCTGAAACGAGATTATGGGATTTAAACAAGTGTGCAACACTATTTAATGGAATAACTACTAGCAGCAACTTTCTTTTTCTCCACTCAATTATAGCATGAGAAAAACTTCCAATTAAGTTTTGAGTGAAGACCCAAAAGCTTGAATCACAAGCTATTACATTGTCTAAATTATGCCGAGGGGAAAAAGCTCAAGATAAGCAAATGTTGCCACATTTCGAGATTATGAAGCGAATGAAATAGCCAGATAGTTCCATGCAAGGTCAAATATCGAGGCAAGAGGCACGAGCAACATAATATGAAATTTAAGGAAATCAGGAAGTGATGGACAAAGACCAACATGAGAATTAAATAAGAAGCTTTATGAGAACTGCAATGGGAATGACCGAACAAGATAGAACATGACTTGCAACAGAGTGTAAATAGTATAAAGAAGGTACGCACAAAAAAAGAGAAAGCAAACTTTGAAAAAGGGATTTCTCCTTTCAGGAGAAGCATGTTTCCCTTTGAATGCGACGAGTGCTCCATTGCTAAACATTTAGAAAATGCAACTGCTGAAGAATCTCACTGCCATTGCCTTTAGCCATTCTATAGCCCTCGATAAGCAAAAAATGAACTTTTGATGGTGATAAGCCAGAGAAAACGACACCCATTAAGCCATTAAAGAACTCCATGGTCCAAGAACATAAAGATTTGAACTGTCCCAGTAGCATGACCATACATCACCATTTGGTTGAGCGATGCATCATGTCCACACAGCATGAATTCTGGCTACCCAAACTTAATTATCTTAATTAAAAACAGCATAGTGGTGACAACTTTTAGTTTTGAGAGGGAAGTGATTAATAGCGATAAACACTATATAATAGACAAACAACAAGCATTGGTGTCAAGTAGTAATTAGTGTAATTACAGTAATTGCTCCTACCTGTGTAACAGTTACACCACAAAGAGCAGCAATTTCGCGTGCCTCCTTCTTGGTAATGTTATCTTTAATGGAGAATACGGATTGCATATACTTTACTGCTTTAGGATTAAGCAAGTCTTTTGGTCTCTTTCCTGCCATAAGGAAACATGATGCATGAATCAGAGTTTGCAAGTCATGTAACAAGAAGTCAAGAAAGTTTCATTATGCACTGAAACAAAGCTGAAATTTCTCTCAACCATCCCTCAAAACAACAAATGATGCACAGAGAGAGCAATTAGAGGACAATATAAAATAGAAATTTCTAATAATGATCCAGTCCAGTTCCGATTTTTTATTGGTTAATATATTTCAAAGAGTTCGTATTTACATAACCTACAGCAGCAAAAACATGCACCAAAGGCAAAAGGTTAGCATAATATTTAAAAGAAATATAACCTATAAACATTACTTTCCAAGTGGAAAGTTATGGCATTGTTTGCAACCAGTAAAAATTTCTTTCAAGGTTATGAATGTGACTGACAATAAACCTTAAAATAATAATTCCTACAAGACAAACAGATGATATGTGAAAAGAATAAACTTAAACGGAAATTGCATCATTTTGAAACTCTCAGTGGAAGACCAAAAAGAACTTAAACCCAAGTAGCCTAGCTTAAATCAGGATGAACTTTGGTTTAGATACATTAGATGGATGCACCGGATGCAAAACCATTTAATATCTGCATTGACTTCACAACTCACCTATTTTGATAGACAATGCACCAGCTGCCTGCATAATTCAAAAATTAGACAAATGTAAGTTTCATGAACTTCATGTTTAAACAGTAGCAAAGATATCATAGGAAGAAAGAGATTGTACATTAAACAAGCAAATGCATTTCAGTGAGCGGCACCAGGATCTAATATCAACAATATGAATGCACCCGGCAATCACGGCAGCTAAATATGTCACTGAAAACTTTCAAAAGAAGGCTGGATATGATGTTCTTAAACACTGCAACTAGAAGCTCTAGAAACAAAAAGCCATGATTTGGAAGTACTGAAGTAGGAAGAATGAGATAACAGTAAATACCTTTATGGGAACAAAACCTGATGCAACTGTATCACTGCAACTTAGTATTCATTAACATGGCACAACCTTGTCGGCGAAAAGGGGTATAGCCTCTTATCCATATAGAGTTAATTAGCTCAGGAAAAGAGATAAGACCCGTATCTTCAGCTATTAAATTAGTTCAACCATCCCGACAGAAATCAGTTTGATGAAACCTTCTAGTCCAATGTGCTGTCAGAATGGAGGCTACAGAAAGCACCCTCACCTCCTTCAGTGAAGAAGACGGTTGTTATTCCCTATACCAAAGTACATCGGTGATGATGGTGCTAAGTAATCTTTGGAACCGATACACACACTCAGATTTTCACTGATGTCTACACCCATTTATGATCTCTAACCAATAATTGCCTGACAGTAAGTCAAGATGAAATAGGATAAGGAACCTTCTCAGAAAGAGGACACCTCCAAGCCTGATACGAATCATATAGGCCCATGTTCATTGCATATATTGTTACTATTCTTAGCATTGACACTATCAGACAGGATTCTCATAAAAACAGCATAAAAAGTTATATAAACTCCAAAGCCAAAAGCTTCATGATGCCTCAAAAACTAAATTACAGGTATTTTATGTCCTACGGTGACTCATAAGGCTCCTCATCGACTGCAATAGTGGCAATCGAATAAAGGCATGCATACATGGACTTATTTCAAAAATCCAAAGAAATTACGCATTCAAGAAAACCAAGAAACAGGCACGGCAATGAAAAACTTAAAAGAAGAAACAGACTCCATAAGACAAATAATGCAATGTGCAGCCATGCAAAGATCAAGGTTTTCGCGAGCACCAACCGCTCATTACACCAACAATTGTCTCGCAACAACAAAAACGAAGGAACAACCAAGCGACATGCCCATCCGCAAGAACCTCCCCAACTTCCATAATGCGTTCTCCGAGAAAATCCCAGACCAGCGCAAGTAAACCGAATCTATGGAGCCTTTAGCTGTTGCGCAAAAGTAAAATTGTCTGGCAGAAAGGAAAACCCTAATTCCTTTCATCCGATAGATAACAAAGAACCCGGTTATCAAACCCATCCACGCACAAGAAACTGAACTGATTACTTCGCATCGATAAACAAAAGGAGGGTGGAAAAGAAACGAGAAAGAATCGAAACCCGTACCATTTCGTGAGACAAAGGATTGACGCCTGTAAGCTTGCATTGTGTGGCGACGATCTTCTGTAGCTGCTCAATCTGGCCATGAAAGAGCTCCCTCTGCGAGTCCAGAAAGCTACGGAACGACTCGATCGTCGTCCCCATGCCCAATTCCTCGAGCTCCTCGGCGACATCCTTTGATAGCTCCATTCCTCCGGCTGAGAAACCACGGCACTGGATAGCGAAAGTCGAGAGATCCCGAACATCAGGGTTCGAACCGAACGCGAAAACCAGAAACAGCGACGCCAAAAGAAACCCTAGGTCATCCGCGACCAATACACGGATTGACAATGCAAGGAAGAAGGCGCTCTATCGAAGACGAAGACAGAATAACTGAGAGAAAGAGAGAAGAAATCGACGAGCGGGTGGGGGAGGGATACCGCTGGCGGGGTGGATTGGAGGGAAAGAAAGCTCCTCTTTGGTGGTTTTGACTCGGCCGGCGTTTCAGGCCGCAACAGTTTTTTGGCAAAAGAGTTTCACCCGATCCGGTTTAAAATGCGTCGGTGCATAAGAAAGTTCCAATGACGCGAAACTGGACCGGAGGATCCGGACTTTTGAGGACATGGGGTCTGGGTTTATTTGCAAGGTAGACCCCATGTTGAATTTCTCGTCGGACGTCCAAACATAAAAACCATCGAGCATAAAAAACATACAAAACCATGTAAATGTTTTGGTTTTTAATAATAACACGGTCGTTTTATCCAATGGCATATTTATAAACTCTTTTGAGGTGGGCGAATAGCCTCTTGAATGGTTTCGGGTGAGGCAAACTAGCCCATGGATCCATCATAGGCCATAGACTTGCAGTTGATTTTGGAAATTTCGAGTGAAACGAAAACCACCTCGACTGAGTGTAGATCCGCCACTGGTTTTATCTTAATGGTGAATCAACATTGAAAAGAGATGCAAAGCTCTCTTTTACAACTATCTCTTGTTGATATTTGGGGAGAGAGAATATAGTTAGGGTTACGAAGAGAGATTTTGAGGAATCATTGTGATTGTAGATCTCTTTTATAACGTCGATTACAAAAATTATGAGCATTGCTTTGAAGTATTCCCGCCTAGCGACGTGCTGTAGAGCTCGAATGCAATGATAAGTAAGCAAGGGCCACTATATTTTCGCCCGAATGTAGTGAATCAATTGTAGAGAGGGTTCCCACATCATGGACGGTGTGGGTAAAGAAGTTAGTTCTGCTACATTGCTGCCCGAATGTAATGAATAATTTTAAGAGAGGGTTTCCGCATTTTGAATATGGACGGATGAGGGGGATAAGAAAGCTAGTCCTAGATAATAAGATTCGTATTGGTTCTTGGAATATCGGAACATTATCCGATAAGCTAATGGAGGTGGTAGAATCTATGATTCGAAGAAAGATTCATATTCTATGTTTACAAGAGATAAAATGGGTTGGAGAAAAAGCAAAGGAGATTGAGGATTCAGGTTTTAAATTATGGTACTCACGTAAAGAAAAGGCTCGAAACGGAGTTGGTGTTATCATAAATAAAGATTTAAAGGATAGTGTAGTAAACATACAACGATATGGTGACTGAATCATAATGTTAAAATTAGTGTTAGGAGCAAAGATTTTGAATATAGTTTGTGCTTACGCACCCCAAGTGGGACTAGAAGATAGTATAAAGACAACTTTTTTGGAAGAGTTAGATAAGGTGATTCAAAAGATTCCACAAAGGGAGATGATTTGTTTAGGAGACTTAAATGGACATATCAGTAAAGAGGCATAGGATATCAAGGTATTCATGGAAACTTTGGTTTTGGGGATATAAACGAGGAAGGTAAGGAGATTTTAAATTTTGTTATGGCATTGGATCTCTTTATAGTTGATACAATCTTCAAAAAACGAGATGAACATTTAATTACTTATAAGAGTGGCTTATCAAAAACACAAATTGATTACTTTATTTGTAGAAAAAAAAGATAGAGCGTGTTGTAAAGATTGCAAGGTAATTCTAAGAGAAAGCTTAACCACCCAACATCGACTTTTAGTTATGGATTTACAAATAAAAAAATGGGCAAAGAAGAAAAGAGTGCATTGAGCTATTCGGACTAAATGGTGGAACCTAAAAAGTGAAAAAAAAGATATATTTAAACATAAAGTCCTTGAAAGAGATGTTTGGAATTATGTTGGTACACCTTGTGATATGTGGAACAATATGGCTATAAATATTAGCAAAGTGGCGAAAGATGTGTTAGGTGTATCTAAGGGAGGTGTACCGGCATAAAAAGAAGCTTGGTGTTGGAGTGAAGTAGTGCAACATAAAATCAAGGCAAAGAGGACATGTTATAAATTAAATTATGCTAAGAAAACTAGTGAAACTTTAGAGGCTTATAAGAAAGCAAAGAATGAAGCGAAAAAGACTGTTAGTAAAGCATAAACTAAAATTTGAGAGGATTTATATAAAAAACTCAACTCAAAAGAGGGTGAAAGAGATATTTTTAGGATAGCTAGGGTTAGAGATAAGAAAACTAAAGATCTTAATTATGTCAGATGCATCAAGGACAAGGATGAAAAAATCTTAGTAGCAGATGATGATATAAGAAATAGATAGAAAAACTATTTTTATAAGCCTTTTTAATGAAAATAAAGATGTTAGTATTAACTTAGGAGAGTTAGCCAAATTAGAAAATTATATAAATCACAATTTCTACCTATGTATTCAAAAGAATGAAGTCAAAGAGACTCTTAAACATATGAAGGGTGGTAAATCGGTAGGACCAGACAATATTCCTATAAAAGTTTGGAAAATACTAAGAGAAACAGGAATCACTTGACTTACAAGACTATTTAATGAAATATGGAGAAACCAAAAGATGCCCGAGGAATGGAGAGCGAGTACACTTATACCCATATATAAGAACAAGGAGACATTCAGAATTGTGCGAATTATCGAGGTATCAAGTTAATGAGCCATACTATGAAATTGTGGGAAAGAATTATTGAACATAGGTTAAGATAAGTATCAAGTACACAGAGAACCAATTTGTATTCATGTCAGGCAGATCTACTGTTGAAGTGATTCACCTTTTGAGACATCTTATGAAACATTTTAGAGCAAAAAAGAAAGACTTTCACATGATATTTATTGATTTAGAAAAAGTTTATGATAGTATACCGAGGGAGGTTCTTTGGAGAACCTTGGAAAAAAGAGGTATCCCATTGCATACATTAACCTTATAAGGAACATGTACGATGGTGCAAAAATATGTGTGAGGACTCATGAAAGAATGACAGACTTCTTTGAAGTTAATATTGGGTTACATCAAGGATCAACTTTAAGTCCATACTTATTTATAATGGTGATTGATGAGTTAACAAAATATATTCAAGATGAAGTGCCTTGGTGTATGTTATTTGAAGATGACATTGTGTTGGTTGAGAAGTTTAAGGAAAAAGTTAATAAAAAATTGGAACTATGGAGAGAAACATTAGAAAGCAAAAGCTTTCGACTTAGTAGAACAAAGACACAATATATGGAATGTAAGTTTGATCATTTGGTTACTTGAGAGAACATAAAAATTAAAATTGGCACACATTACATCTTTGAAAAGGAAAGTTTTAAATACCTAGGATAAACTTTTTAGAGTGATGGAAGAATTGATGGAGATGTTATGCATAGAATTAATGCTGGTTGGTTAAAATGGAGAGGCATATAAGGTATTGTTTGAGATAAGAGGATACTATTAAAGTTAAAAGGTAAATAGTATAGATCAACAATTAGTCTTACCATGTTTTATGGTTCAGAGTGTTGGGCAGTTAATCATCAACATGTACAAAAGATGTATGTGACATAAATGGAGATGTTGAGATGGATGAGCGGTCCTACAAGAAAAGACCGTATACATAATTAGGTTATTAGAAATAAATTAGGAGTGACACCAATAGATGATAAAATGAGAGAATATCGTTTAAGATGGATTGGACATATATAAAGAAGATCAAAAGAAGAACCTTTAAAAAGGTATGAAAAACTAAATTTGAAAAGTATTAAAAGAGATAGAGGACGACTACAAAAGTATTGGAAAGAAACAATAAAGAATGATCTAGCTTATTGTGAGTTAACTGCTAACATGACACATGATAGGGCTATGTGGAAACAAAGAATCCATGTAGCCGACCCCGTCTAGTATGGGAAAAGGCTTAGTTGTTGTTGTATTGTGATTGTATGCTGCTCATCTTCGTCTTAATGAAAATCTTTTTTTGTGATCTTGCTCATGGGAGTAGACTCGTTGGTCGAACTATAAAAGGTTGTCTTCTTGACTTTGTGTTTTCTAATATCTTATTTGCACAACATTTAGTAGGTCCCAAACAAAGGATTGGTTAAATTTTACAGAAGCATCTTTGGCAACTCTAAAAAGCTCCTCACTTTAGCATAGGTGCATTTTCGAAAAGATTTCATCAAACTTCAATAACTTCTTTCATTCTTAAAAGTTTGCTTATTAATGTTCCCCTGTGATATAGACTTCGGAAGTAGGAATAATGCCCTTGCAGATTAGTTGTTTGTGTAAAGGGCCTTTATATCTGTAGATGTCCACGGTAGTCGTGCAGACAACCATTATAGCAAGCTAGGCCATGATCTCAAGCACCTTCTCCATGATCAGCAATCCGTTTGGCTGGGCTGCTACCCAAGAGTGAAGATCATCCACACATATGAAGGCTAGGTTTACATCCCCGAGGTCAATTTTCTTTTGATGGTTGCTTCTGTTACTGTCAGCATAGGTTTCATGACAACTATTAGTATTCAAAGATCGACCATTAGAATGGCGACCGACTGTGAGTTCCCCCCTCTAACTTCCGGTGAATGAAGTAGTCTTGATGAGGACAATCTACTACGAGGGAGTGCAAAGCAATTCAAAGATCCCACAAATGAAAAGGAAACAAATGATGCTACTATGAAAGAACATGCAGCCAACTAGGAGTCACAGAAGAAAAGGGATCACTGGAAACACTGAGAACGTGATGGACAAAAGAAGATGCAGACAGATCAGGCATGGAGAACTCGGAGAAACTTGACAATCTTGACGAGATACAGATCATTGAGCATGTTGGAGGCAATATTTCCATCCCAGAGTCAGTTCATTATCTTGAAATCTGAATTTGAGCTTTTTAAGTCGCCTTTTCATCTATTTTTTTAATCTAGTTCTCAAACCTTTTTATTAGAGCTTTCTCAAGTCACCATGGTACATGTCCAAATCAACTTAAACGATTATCCCTAATTTTATTATCTATTAGTATTAGAAATACTGTGCGATTACACATTTATTTCAACATCTTCATTTATGGTACGGATATTTTGTACATGTTGATAATTACATTTAAGTTATCAAACTGTCAGTTTCATTTTTTCATTCTGCTTCTGGTTACATATAGAATGTGGAACCAAAATCAAACCAGGTAGTTTCTGGTTCCAGTTTCTGGCCTCGTTCGGTTCCGGTTGGAACCACTGGAGCAGTTTGAAAACGGCCCTGTCAACTCGGGGCTGAGAAAGAAAATATGGAGTCTTTCTCTAGCCAAGGAGCTGTCATCGACCCTTAAGTTGAAGCAGGACATAGCAGATACTGACTGAGACATGGAATAAAGAGCTTACCGAGGCAAGAGATTTGTGTTCTTGGGGTGCTGTATGAATCGAAAACAGATAGGAAGTTGGAATTCTTTCTGATTGCTGTTCCCTCATGCAGGAGTTCAAATCTGTTCGTGGTCAGCTTGCTACTCAACAGGCACGATGTTTCAAGCTGGAGGTTTGCCCTCATCCATTTGGGGTCGTTTCTTTGCAAGTACGTTGTATATGATAAAATTTAATATATGCGAATGCATCCCCAAGTGTACCTAGAGTATGAAGTATACAAGTGACAAACTTAAATATGGGAGAAGTTAGCTTACTGCAAGCTAGATGTGGCTGTACTCGTGATTAGGAAAAGTCTGTAAAAATATTGGTTGTTTTAGAAAATCCTAGAAAAGAACGTCTGTCAATAGCTTTTTCTCACTTGAAAGATTTCCTTACAACTCTTAAACTGAATATCTAGAGGCCAGTCTCTTTAGAAAATAGAAAAGTCCTGGTTCTTGCATTCAGCGGTTTTCAGCTATTTGCCAGTCATTAAGCACTCTGCGGCACCCTTTTAATTACTTTTAGTGATATCCCTCGTGCTGATAGTGTGCACACCTTCATATGTATAATTGTCATGCTGCTTACTAGAAGCAGCTTTGATAAAAAATTTAGATACTTTTTCTGAATTACCAGAAAGTAAAACTGCATTGTTCAGTATCGTTTTCTTGTGAGATCCCTTCTGGTGCAAGTGATGCTTCTCTTCTTTGTTCTCCACGAAGGGGGTCGTGCTCCATCCTAGAGAAGCAGTGACATGAATGCTTACCCACCTTATACGCGCTCATCTTTTCAAGATCCAATATTTGGAAGCTTTCACATGGGTGCCTGGTTATGGTGCTTTTATATCCTTGCAGGAATTGGAATTCCCGCCTAAGGGTGTGAAAGTCTAAAAAGTGAATATGAAGGATTAAGAATTTGAACTATTGTCGTTAACTTGATTCTTGCATGAGACATGTTAGATAAGGCTATTTAAGTTCTCTTCCCCTCAAATTTTCTAATCCAGGAGTCCCCTGAGATTTCAGAAATCCAAGACAAAAGTAGACGTCTGTTGTCTGTAACAAGTATCAGTTAGGATGAGGAGGTCTTTCACTGAAGGTTGCAGACTCGATTGCTTCATTTGTTCGAGGAGGCTAACGTTGCTGAGTTGAGGCAACAACTTCAATCCGTGGAAGATTGGAGAAGGAAGTAGAATTGCTTCGCCGCCAGAAAGTTGCATTGGTTGGACGCAAAACAGAGGCAGAACTACGATGGGTTGTGTGGGTGGCTTGCAGGAACTGCCCCTGATGAAGAGTCCAAAGCTTAACAATTTTTCATCCCCATTCTTATATTTGTTTCTGTACTCTCTTCAGTTCTTTTACATCAAGGGAAAATAAGAGCCCTTTGTTGTCTTCCAATAAATAATTATAAAACAGTATGGTCCTAAATTTTGATGTTATTTTCCAGATGCAGCATCTTGTAAGTATTATAGTGATTCAGATTGCTCCATGTGTTCCGGATAGAGGAGGATGGCTGACTTGGATAACAACAGCCCGCAATGTAGAACTTTTGTGGATCTTTAAGAGTGCAGAATCTTTATAGTACTTGATGTATCGAAGCCCATCAAAATACTAATGCTAAGTCTGCTTGAACAAGAATAGCACTACGACACGACCTGGAAGAAAATCCTACTGCCACTTCTAGCTGACCCCATCTAGTATGAGAAACCTTAAGGTTCTGAGCATTCCATAATTGTCTTAGACTTGGGAAATGGTACATTCGGGAGTCGCGTGCATTTCATATATGTTCTTTTCTGTTTGTTCGTGTTCAGATGATATACTTCCACATCTCTCTTAGCCAATGGCAATACAAGATTTGAGCTCCAAGAGGGCAATGTGATTGAAAGGCACTGCTTCAAAAATCAAGGGAAACGAAGGTGAACAGAATCGTTCTACCATGTAGACAAAAAAATTTGATCTTGCGTTTGCACAAATGCTCTCAGCTTTTCCGGCATGAAACTACTAAATGTGGCCATTACATCAGATATACAGTTGTCGAAAAAATAACACTCCGACCATACCCTTGCACTTCTAAATTATTTCTCCTTGAACAATAACTGCTGCAAACTGTTGCACAGCAATTACAGACAAAAACAAAGGGTAGTGGTGGAAGAGATCAGGTTAGTCTAGATTCCAGCCAATCTGATGTGTATTCATAGGCAACAAAGGTAACAGCACCAGCGGGAGCTGCTTTGATTATTGAAGGAAAAATGCCCTTGTAAAGACCAGCCAAACCCTCAGCACAAGCAATCCTTTGCAGTCCATCCCACATGTTTCGGTAGGCCTGGTTCTCTACTCGGGCGCCATACTTTGGATGTCGCTGTAGCCCTTCAATCTAAAATATGAAATAAAAACAATTATGCTACATTTCTGCAATAAGATAAACCAAGCAATAGCAAAACCAATAGAAACTAACAGAAAAGACTAACACCAACAATTTGGTCATAAGTATGACTATTTGATGAGAACCATGCTTCCTTTTGCTTCTTTTGCTTCATTTCTTGTTTTTTTTCCCCTTCTTTACAATGGGGAGGTCAAAGCCAGATGCAAGCCACGGGTATCAAGCTCATTACCTTCAACTTGTGAGTCGACCCCTAGCCAGGTGACTTGCTTTTTCTGCGTATGATGTTATGGGTTTTTGCTTTATGAACTATTTGGTTTAAAGTTCGATTTGTATTTCAAAGTCATCAAGAAAGAAGGAAATTTCTCAAAGCAGGATGATGCTTAACAACCACAACAACAACTAAGCCTTTTCCTATACTAGACAGGGTCGGCTACATGGATTCTTTGTTTCCACAGAGCCCTATCATGTGCTATGTTAACATTTAACTCACAATAAGCTAGATCATGCTTAACAACCAATTGGTAAATGTCATATGCTTAAATAATTGTGTTACTTGCCATGCTAACAATAGAAGATAAAGAGAAGGATGCTTAAGATGAACATTTGGAAAGGCAGAGGCAGCGGAAAACGGAAGATAAAATCACACAATTTAGGTATCATTAACACTTCGAAAGGCAGAAAGACGGAGCACTCGTGATGTGTCAGACATTAGGAGACAGCAATGACTTCAAAAGAGGCTGAGAAGGGCCTCAAAAGTGTATACAGATAGGATAAACATAATCTTGCCTTTTTAGAGTTAATTGCTAACATAACACAAAATATAGCAGAATGGCGAACAAAGTCCATGTTGCCAACCCCACGTATAAGGGCTGGTTTGTTTGGTTTGGGGCAAGAGAAAAAGGAAATTAGTCAACGATGATCTTAAAAACATATCCGTAAACGCAACATGGTTTTGCAATGATCATGTTTCCTACCATGATGACAGCCATGATTGTATGCTTCAAAATTTTGAAATAGATCATATGAAATACCGTATTATTATCGTATTATTTAATTTTTTGATAAAATTTTTGGCGTCCCTGTTGGAGGTGCACCCACTTATCGAACTTCTGGCCTCATGTTAGAGAGCCCTACCCACTTCGTCCACTGGGTATAACAGAGGGATTTACATCACAACGGCATCGATTACCAACCTGGAACCTCTTCTTAACCACATCCAGAGGGTGACAGACAGCTTTTGAGCTTGTGCTTGCAGCTAAACCACATAAGAAGAGCTGGAAGCTTGTGACAGAGTCGTCTATTCGTCTTGAGTTTGGCTGTGAAATATCATACTGGTTCCACACCTAAAAAGTACAAAACATACACAAGATACTCAAAACTTTTTTCAGAAGGATGATAACCATGAAAGATAGCAATGAACTCTGATTTCGCAATAACATTCTCAAAAACCTTCCTCTTCCAGTGTTTTCCTAGGTTGGCTTAGCTTCCTTCCTTTTTTTCTTTCAGTTTTTTGAAAATAAAAGTAATGAATGAGTTATTTCCAAGGATAGCAAGGGAAGGAGGAAGTTTTGAAAAGTTTCATGCAAAAGTTTGCGTTAGTCCACACTACCAAGGTTAAACAGTCCGAGCATCAGATGCATAAATAAATATGATAATTTTTATTTCTTTTCCCTTTTTAGATAAATGTGAAAAGTATAATACTTCTTTCATGGGCTCAAGAAAGTTACAAGAAGATTCAAACAGAACCATACCCTGACCCAGCGTTTGAATGTGTCATAGGTACCAAACTGGAGGCCCGCGTAAGGAATTATTTCAACAAGTGTGGGAGATAATCCAGCATATAAACCCGAAAAGCCACGTGTTCTTACAATGTCAAGGAATGCGGATCTCATTGTTGAATAGATCTGGATCAAGATACATCATAACCCCAGAAACAGTTAGAACAACAAAATTTATATAGAAGAAGGATAAACTAACTTGTTCAAGAAAATGTGAGGCTAAAATAAAAGACGTGCTTCTCTTGGAATCAGGATCTAGTAGTGCCAACTTTTTACTACTGTACTGACATTAAATCTCAAGAAAAGAAAAGACGCAATTTTTGGCACCCATGTTGTGTTCACATAGTGCTATAGGGCCACACCAACATGCTTTGCTGCCAACACTAACCTCGGGCAGTCAAAATCAATAATGATGATCAAGAAACACACAAGTATCTTTGGAAGCCTGCAGAGAACAAGTTCAATCCGCTTTTATCCTCATAAGATTTGCTCCCTTTTTGTGGATTGTGTTATAATTGGTCACACCAGTTGTTTCAAGTGGATTTTCAGAAGAACAGGTCAAACGGATATCATGTTCCTGAAACTAAAGATAACTCATTCACCTTTAACAATGGGAATTAATTAAACTACCTGTGGTATTGATAATTACCTAATATGAGTGTCACGGTTCAAAATTTTGCTATAAAGAGAAGTATTCAGAATTTGAAGAACAGAAGATATATTGCCCAGTAAATCCATTCAAAGAACAGAGCCATTAGTTTTATCCTCGTCACTTACACATGATATGTGACATGGCTTCCAAAGACTTGTTTCACTAAGACAATCGTCCAAAATCAAGTGAATCAACTAGAAAAGCTCCAAAGCCATTGTTGCAGCATATTTTAGAAAGTAGAAAGCCACAAAAGGCTTGCAATCAACAAAATTTTCCATCGACATACCTTTGGCTCTCCTTGTGAAGCCAAAATAGTTCGCAGAAGATCAAACGGATATGTTCCAATTGTTGCTGCACATCCAGCCATTGCACCACTTATGTAGGACAAATATGGATGCAATCGAATATGATCCTCTGCACAGCAAGAAGAAAAAATAAAAGCTTGACAAAGGCACAAAAACAGCTAAAGTATAAGATGCTTAGTTGAGAGTAACAAAAAGTTGTCATTTCATGCGTCTTTTGACATTTCATAGGCAATACTCATACACAGAGATATATACCTATGCATAATTGACTGATTTTCAACATGCACCTGAATGTAAAGATGCTGGATTGTGCCTGCTTATAATACAACTAGGTTTCTAGATTTCAAATGCTGCTCAGGTCAAAACCTTAGATGAATCTCACTTATGATAAAGAATCAAACGATCTGTGCAAGACAAATTACGAAATAATATATATTAATGTTAAGTAGTAGTCTTGTTTTCACTCAGGAGCGATCATCTGAGCCCTTCTAATTTCCATCTCCAACCTACCCAAAACAAGCAATCCTGGTGAGAACCTTCAATTACAGGCAATGCCATACATACACACATAGAGAGAGAGAGAAAGAAACTGACGTTGTGAAAAGAGAAACGAATATCATTGTTAAGCACACTGTTTGTATTGAAAAGGAAATCGTACATACTGATCAACTGTTAACTTGTAATAGGTGTACTGAGCCAGTAGGGCCCAGCATGTCCACCAAGGGGGGACCATTGGACTGGGCCTCAAGGGTCAGTCCCCCTCCTCTCTCTCCCCAACGGGCTACAGAAACTAGCCATTGGGAACTTTTCTCGTCCTTTGCTCTTCCAATGGCTCTTGTAAAGCCTCTGTAAATAGAAGACATTTGTTATCAACTTTTAATGCTCACTTGATTTGTTTGGTTTGTTATTTGGTTTGGCTCGTACACAAGTGTTTGATGGTTCATTTGGCGATTTGGCTTGTTGAGTATCTTTCAGAATTACTTGTGTTTGAGTATGTTGATGACATTGACAAGATATTGGTGTTAATTTTGCATAGTATTAAAGCCAAAAAGGTCTGATTAAGGATGCATTGTGATTTGTGCCGATCCTCAAAATTTATGAATCGTTTGATCATTTCAAGGGAATCAAGGTACTCTTCATTTTTCTATTATTGTTGAGAACAATGGAAGAGAAGAGTGAAACTTTTCGTTCCTTGTTGGTGCTCAACTCTTATCCACGTTGGGCACGTACCATGAAAAATATTTTATTTCTAAAGACTATTGGGATTAATATTGATGGTACTATCAAAGAATCCAAATGGATATAGGAAGGGTGTGATGGTGATGATTTTCTCACATTATAAGAGAAATATAAACAAGAGTTGAAAAATGAGAGAAGTGCAACACCAAAATCACTTTATTATTGACAAAAATGTGGACGAGAAGCTTCGTGGCCGAATTAGTATGTTTGACAATGCTTTTGAGACTTGGGAATATCTTAGAAAAACTCATTCCCAAGATGATTTTACAACAAACAAACAACAACTAAGCCTTTTCCCATACTAAACGGGGTTGGCTACATGGATTCTTAGTTTCCACAGAGCCCTATCATGTGCATGTTAGAAGTTAACTCATAATAAGCTAGATCATTCTTTATTATTTCTTTCCAACACTTTCGTGGTCGTCCTCTACCTCTTTTAATTCTTTCAAAATCTAGTTTTTCATACCTTCTTACAGGTTCTTCTTTTGATCTTCTTTCTATATATCCAAACCACCTTAAACGATATTATCTCATTTTATAATTTATTTCTAATAACCTCATTATGTATACGATCTTTTCTTGTATGACCACTCATCCATCTCAACATCTTTATTTCTGTCAGAGACATCTTTTGTACATGTTGATGATTAACTACCCAACACTCAGAACCATAAAACATGGCAGGTCTAATTATTGCTCTATAATATTCACCTTTTAACTTTAATGGTATCTTCTTATCACAAAGAATACTTGATGTGCCTCTCTATTTTAACCAACCATCATTAATTCTATGCGTAACATCTCCATCAATTCTTCCATCACTCTGAAAAATTGACCCTAGGTATTTAAAACTTTCCTTTTGAGAGATGCAATGTGTGCTAATTTTAATTTTTATGTTCTGTGAAGTAACCAAATGATCAAACTTACATTACATATATTCTGTCTTTGTTCTACTAAGTCGGAAGCCTTTACTTTCTAATGTTTCTCTCCATAGTTCCAATTTTCTATTAACTTTTTCTTTAGACTCCTCCACTAACACAATGTCATCTGCAAATATCATACACCAAGGTACTTTATCTTGAATATGTTTTGTTAACTCATCAATCACCATTATAAATAAGTATGGACTTAAAGTTGATCCTTAATGTAACCCAATATCAAAGATCAATGCCTACATTGAAGAAATACTCAAAGAAAAGGCAAGCATCTCCATGTCAGCACTATCATCTTCTTCTAAAGGCCAAGGTATGCCATGGTTTTTAGATTTCATGCTTCTTTTCATATGACTAATGAATATAAATTGTGAGACAAATGCACACAAGCAAGAGCACAAGTATTAACAAATCAAGATGAAATGTGATCACTAATATAGACATGTTATCACATGAATATTTAATTTTAGCAATGATGACCTGATTTTGAAGAACCAGCTGCAAAAGTCTTTAGCCTGTGTAACATTGTGAACTGAATTGCAGCATAAGGCATGACCATAAGAAGTGCAGGGACATTGCCTCGCCAAAACCCCTACAATAATTGGTAGGGCAGATTCAAATGAGACTAATACAAGGGAGACAAAGAGATCACATAATGAACTAGCACAGAACCAAAAGACATGCAACAAAATTTAACAAGTTATGTGAAATTATGACAGATATAACTGAAACTGTGTGATATAAAAACATATGCACACATTCAAATTCGTGTACATATGTGTGTATGTAGAGAGAGAGATAGGGGATGACAATTGTACATCCATTCTTTTAAACATCTTAGGTTTTGGTCCTTTTATATTAATTTCATTTTTAACATGCTGGTACTTTTATAAGTTATTTTCATTTGGTGAAGAAATACATACCGGAAGACCTTCTTCCCTAAAGATATCCTTCGTTGCTTGCATAACTCCAGTATACTTGGATGCCCCATACAATTGCCTGCGAAGCAATGCCCATGAAGAAGTAGGCTCAAGTTGCACCTGTAATTACCAACATCCCATTAAGACAAGATATGATAATTATACATTTCTGAGCAACCAATGCCACAAATTCAAATAATGAAGTGATGATTATGCAACGAAGAAGGCAATTGGATGTTAATGCAAAATATTGAGTGACCTATGGTCACCTTATCCCACTAAAATACTGAACATAGCTCATGAAGCCTGTTTGCATATTTCCCCCTAACATCCCCAAGACCAACATTCACACTCTAAGCCTTGAAGATTCCATGTAAGCCCAGCTTCCTGATAGCTATGTGATGGCCTCATTGTTTCTGCTGCAACATAATCCCAATCAAGAGCACATTGTTGTGTAATAACACTGCTACCGTGATAGAACAATTATAACTTGGCCAGAGGATAAACCTGGAAGTTGTTCTAAACATGTCACATATTTTAAAGCTACGGCAATTTTTTTTATAGAGCTTTGTGTACTGTGACAATCTCAGGCCTTGGATTTTTGCTACCGCACCTGAAGTTGTGCATGTGAACCTTAGGTCCATATAAGTTAGATAAAGTTGATGCTAAATCTTGCAAAGGTTACTCTACAGGTTTGAGCATCAGGTTCTTTAAAAGAAAACATAAACCAATAAGTTCCTTATGCAGGTACTACAGAGACTAGCAAGCAAAATTCCCCAAATGACAGACATCTACATTGATGATCTACCCAAGTCTAAGGTTTGGATCGTAGTAAGCCTGGATCCTCATGGGTCATCCAAAGGAAAGGTTGACAGCAAAAGTAAATACCTGTGATTTCACACAGTTTCAGTTTGTTCTACATGAAAGAACTCAGATTAACACTTCTTATAAATTCATAGTCATCCAGCACATTTATCAGTTGTTCTCATTTAAATTGCATAATATAATAAGAACAATTTAATCAGATAAGATTTTTGGTTCTTGTTGTGAATGGACAAGATACAAGAACATGAATCAAAACTTTGCTTGCCAGGGCTTATTAATGTGTTGAAGCCAGTACCAGAGGGCAGAACTACATGTGACCGATGGAGATGTACAAAATCTAAAGTTTCTGCATGGAACCACTTCCTCCTGTGTAATGACAATTGACAGCCGTAGTTTATATTTATTGACGTGGTCTATACAACACCAGTTACCAATTGCATAATCGTATTCACACTTGTGAAAACAGCAACTGCAATAAGTTAATAAGCGGCTATCAAAGAGTAGTAAATGGTAGACTTCTCCTCCCATCTACCAACAATGCATATCAATCTGGATTTTATCAAACGCATGATGACCCCACTAAAGCCTTTGTAGCAATAGTAAAGACAACAAGGACGTGATGCTGGGGCCCCACCAGATCTTCCATGTTCATGGAGGAGATGTAAAGCGCAAAAATCAAGGAATATGTGGCCTTTCAAACACAATGAAATTAATTATTTACTCTACACGAACAAATCACCGTAATAATTAACCTTACGAGCTAAGATGATCACTAATACTTCATAAGAAACAAAATTGATGTCATCAAAACCCAAAGCAACTTAGTTAACAGGAACGATTCCATGGGAACATCTATCGTACATACAAGGGGAGTCAATAGAGATGACAGCACACTAACAAATCGATGGGAAGGAAGCCATTTCAAATTTTCAACAGCAAAGTCAAACATTCTAGACAGTGAAAAGAACTTGGTAAAACAAACAAATCAATTCATCAGAATTGGACAGATATTGAAAGTACACTCACGAAATTCGTAGGCAACAATTGCTCAAGACAATCTAAACGAATGGTGTGCGGCGAACGGTATCGACAAAACAAAACCTGAAATCTTATCTTTATGACGTCCAAAGGAGATGTCACAGTCCTGGAAACGCCGCCGGAGATCGCCCCCGCTGATGCGTCTACCAATGCGCGCTTCAGTTTCCCAGCGTCCTCCATTACCAAATCCTAATCAACCACCTAAAAAGAAGCACTTCAAACCATCAGCTCACAGAAAAAACGGATTGAGCCATTCAAAGCAAAGCAACTACACAGACAAATTGATCTTTTTTACTCTAGGAACCGCAAAACGATGAACACACGAAAATACGGTGTCCATACTCCCTCTCTAACGATCAAATTAAGATCACCACACCTCACAAATAAAGACTACTGACAAAGGATCGTCACAGACACGAGAGAGAGAGAGAGAGAGAGAGAGAGAGAGAGAGATTTCTTACCAAAATATCAAGAGGGGGCGAGTCGGCATCGAGGATGAAATGAATCGACGAAGAAAAATTGTTTTCCTCAAAAAAGAAGTCGAAAAACAAACAAACCGAAGAAAGAAACGCGATCAATGATCGACTACTCCTCCAACTCCAAGAGTGAGACCGGTCGCAGTTTAGTATTCGAAAATTATATACAGAGAAATGAAGAAGACGAGGAATCTCTCTCTCTCTCTCACTCACACACACACGCACACACTCCACGAAACGAGAACGGACTCGATCGCCGCGACAGTGACGCCAGAGCGCACGTACCAAGTTGCGTGAGTGAACACACGAACAAGGATGTCGTCTATAGATCAAGATCCACGTTTCTGTTCCTTCCAGCTATGCAGCATTTAGTACGCTATCTGAAGCTTATCCATAAATGGAACGACAAGTTTATAATATTGCATCATTCGGGTTTATCCTAAAACCGAATCCAAACCCATTTAGTTAATCTTAATCAATGTAATTTACTTATAGATTGGATCCGAATATGATTGTTAATCAGATCCTTCTGGGTCATCAGATTGGACTAATTGGATACAAATTGAGGCGATAATTGAATCCTAAACCACCCATTGACATTTTTTTCTTTTGGATACAATGGGGAGGCTGAAGCCAGACGCATGACCCCGGAATCAAACTCATGAATTTCAACTTGTGAGTGTACCCACTAGCCTATCGAGCTAATGCTCTTAAGTGGAGAGAATGGAAGCAATGAAATTTATTTTTTTGTTTTAAAATTTTTTATTTATATTTACAAAGTGTAATTTGTTAAAAAAATTCTTTTGATGTACACCATAGGCTCTGGGAACAATGATTCTAGTTTAGAGATTTATTTTAAATCGTTCCAACTCGTCGAATACTTAACAAAAAAGTTGTTTTCCCGAGGAAAATCAAGATAATATTCATTCATATCTGGGTACATTATCCTATGTTCGAATGATACAGGCCACAATTTGATCTCTAAGCATGATGCTTGTAAAATTGAAGAGAATTTCACCATGTTATACATACCTCTACCCCAACATCTAAGGCTATGCTATAACACCTAACTCAACGGCATAGCGTTTTAGCACTGCTGCGCCTTGCTGTTGCTGGTGGGGAGTTCGATTCTCAGAACGTGCATATATGCGTTAGGTTTCGGCATGGTAAGTGTACGTTTATCTCAATTTATCGGCCTCTATCATCTTTTAGCGTACCCTACTCGAGAATTTTATGCTGGCCGGTTCACCAAAACCTGGAACTTGAACGGAACCAGCTTCCTCGATTCTAGGCTGGTTCCGGTCCTAGCTTGGTTCCTGTTGACAATTTTATGAAATAAAGGCAAGATTTTATATCGAAACCAAAAGAGATACTTACAACTGGTGGTTTAGGTTTGGTTCCCCAATAGGTGAAAGCGGAATTGAACCACGGAGATCTCCAGTTCCTGTTTGGGTTGCCTCAGTTCCAGCCGGTCGGGTATGGTTCAATCCTTGGTGTTGGGTCCACATGTAAGACAGCCCCGCAGCTGTTTGGTTTATTTCATGACTCGAACTCATGTCAACTACTGGGTGGCATCCTTGTGGTAGGATGCTTAAGTGCTTCAATTTTACAATAAGATGTATATAAGCAATAAAGTTTTGATATAATTCTAAGTAATTCTGTTTTTCCAATAGAAATCATCAGTTCACTAAAAATAAAACATTTGACTTCTAAGATCAAGTCATGTTTGGCTTGTCTAAGTGGTCCGCGATCAGTTCGTGCTCTGCTTGACTTGATTATGATAACGAGCTGAGCTCTAAAAGGTTGGCGAAACAACAATGAACCATGTTTTTGGGGTACTGGGTGCTCTATTGCTGGCACTTTCATGTTTTGGTTTGTATTTGCATCGGGTCATTTGATATTCATGTTAGAAACAGGTCAAAACCATACATAAACATATTGTTTTTGAATTAGCATGGACGGACACTGCGTCATTTTGGGTCTGTGTCTGTCCCCAGTGTTACTTATTTCGTTTTTGGGTCATATTATGCCGAAAGCAGGTCACCCCAAGTACAACACGATTTTATTGCGACTTTTGACAAACATGAACACTGATTTTTCGGGTTTTGTTCATTGTTTTTTCATGTCATGTCATATATTGCCAGTCATAATCTTCACAGGTTGGGTACATAATAAACAAAGAAAGCACAACTTAAGAACAAGAACAAGTTTGAACAAGTTGAAGAAGATAGATTCATTGAAATAGTATAATGGACAAATGCCTCGAGGGAAAGTGTGTAAAATGGAATGTGAAAACAAATAGTTCTTAGGAATGGCTCACCGGGCTACAGGGTCGACTCACACGTTGAAGGTCATGAGTTTCATAATCCCCACCGTACCCCCACCCAGAAAAAAAACATTGTCATCTAGCATTAAAATTCTAAACTTGATGAATGATTACAACAATTAAGCCTTTTCCCCATAAGCCCTATCATATATCATAACTCAATATAAATTAGATCATTCTTTATTGTTTCTTTAACACTTTTGTAATCGTCTAATCCCTCTTTTAATATTTTTACAATATACTTTTCATGTCTTCTTACCGGAGTATCTTTGGGTCGTCTTTCTATATGTCCAAACCATCTTAAACGATTTTCTCTCATTTTATCCTATATTGGTGCTACTCTCAGTTTGTCTTCAATAACTTCATTATGTATACGGTCTTTCCTTGTGTGACTGTTCATCCATCTCAACATCTTCATTTATGCTACAAACATCTTTTGCACATGTTGATGATTAACTGCCCAACATTGAGAACCATAACTAAACTTGATGCATGAATATTTTGCAAAATTTATTAGTTTCAACTATCAAGCAGGAGGAAGGCCATCTTCAAAACCTTCTCCCTCATGTCTCGTATGGAAAGTAGGGTGGTTCACTTGCATTTCTCAACGATCCTTGCTTTGTCAATAAGCTCGCAAATAAGCCTTGCTGTTTTATTGACAAGAAAGGATTCTCCTCTGTCCGAATGCATTTATTTGAAGGTCCTTGGCGAGAATCTTAGAAAGGAGACGACTTTCTAGAAAGAAGGTCAGATAAAAAAGGTATCGAAAGGGAGATATCAACATCTAGGGTTTGGACACAAAATCAGATCCAATCTGAATCTGGATCCAATGATCAAAACAAGGAGTTGAATCCCTGACCTAATTATACAGCCACAAGCATGATCTGAAATCACATCCAAATCCAAGGCGAAGAAGAATCTGAATACCAATATGCAAGTGGAGTTTGAGACGCCAATTGATTACAGAATGAGAACCTTGAAATAAAATATTACAAGCTGCTTACGAGGACCTACATATTGGTCCAAAACATATCATAATAGGTTCGGACCCATATCCACGCACAAGTCTACTGCAAAGTCTGGTCTGGTCCGTGAAGTCCGTAAAACGAAGTTGGGTTGCAGTTACCAACACGGGAACACATGACACAAATGTCCACATAGCATCAAATCTCAACGACTATAAACATACGCACAGTAATTTAATATGCATAAGCAGGACAAAGTCAAAAGCCGCTATTTCTAATCAAACGTCTACATAACGATAATAAATACTGGATCAAATCCGAAATTTAAGAGATTCAAACACCAAAGACATATTCCAAGGTCCAAAGTCTCCTATATACACGCATCAAAAACAAGAACAATGAAATGGATGTGAAAGTACCGAGAAGGAAAAGTTAGAGCCTCCACTACGCCGTTGACGATGATTAGAAGTCAAACCCATCGGCGAAGCCAGCGTCGTAGCTGGCCTCGGCAGCGTCCCCGACCATGTCACCGAGAATTAGCCCACCGATCGCACCGCCCAGCAACCCGGCGCCTAGGCCAAGCCCGAACTTGTTCTTCTTTGCCGGCTGCTGCTGCTGTACAGGCACCGCAGGCGGGTAACCATAAGGCTGCGGCGGGTAACCGTAACCATAACTCGGTGGGTACGCTCCTGGTGGTGGCGGGTAGGCACCCGGTGGTGGCGGAGGGTATACGCCTGGTGGTGGTGGCGGAGGGTATACGCCTGGCGGTGGTGGTGCGCCAGGGGGGTACCCGGCCAGATGGGGCGGAGGGTACGGCTGCCCTGGTGCTGGTGGTGGAGGATAGGTCCCCGGTGCAGGATAAGGAACGGCGTAGGGTACAGCCTGAGCGTCGACCTTTGTTGCAGAGACTGGCGGAGCGTCGGGTTTTCCGCAGCAGGCAGGCTGTGCAGCCGGCGGCGCCTGATAGGGTTGGGAGGAGACGGGGTCGCCGAATTTATAGGAGAGGTTAAGGACGCCCTTGGGTTTGCCGCTCGGGATTCGGACCTGGTAGCTCACGAACTGAGCGGACTTGGAATCAACGGCGTCAAGGAGTTCCTTGGCAGGAACGGCGACCTCGCCGACATCCTTGTCTCCCAAGGGCTTCTCGCAGCGGAGGAGGACGTGGAGGACCAGACCGGACTTCCGCGCGGCAGATTCATCGACGTTGAATCGGACCGTGTGGTTCCAGGAGGGGTTCGTACCGCCGTCGCGGTGGATCGGGGTCTTCTGCTTGTTCTTTGTGTCGTTGCTCAGCCATACCACGGCGTAGACGTCCTGCTTGCCGATGAGGTTGGTGTCCTTGATGTCCTTCGCGGAGATCACCGTCACTTCAAGGGGGCGGTACTCCATTGCCGTCGGATCCTGCATCGGACGGTAATAAACGCATTTCAGATTTACGGATCAAAAGAAGAACAAGTAATCCGTTGACATTTAACCCCGAAACAGTGAAACCGGCGGTATCTATGATTATGTTCGCCGGAGAGCATAAAATTGAAGAAAAGTCGCGGATCGGAAGAGTCGAGGCGGAAAAGCGAAAAAAATTACAAATTCAGGCCCGGATCAAGGTCCCGCCGCCATTTTATACATAGAATCGCTGGAAAGCGTGAAAGATTGGGAACTAAAAGAATTCATTTTGGATACTCTCGCCGACACAGATCGCACAAACGATCTGAAAAACTCATCAAACTTTTCCGCCAAAAAAAACGCACAAACCACCGAAATTGTACAGATAAACTTACCGAAAGAGAATGAAATCGCGTGGACTTTCGAGAACAGAGACGCGTAGAGCTCAGAAACGGAAATTAAATAGCTAGGGTTCCTTTCAGAAGAACTAAAGCGGAAAACAGCAAATTCGCTCTTCGGGACGAATAAAAGGATGTTCTTCTAGCAAATCTTTCAAGGAATTGAAGACTAATCAATAAATCTGATGAATCTCGACAGATTAATGAAGAACTAGGTGAAATCGAGGGACGAAAACTGAGAAATCCAGCAAGGAGTATATAAATAATCAACCGAAGTCTGTAGAAGAGAAGAGATTGTTCGCACCTTTACTAGTTGTGGGGCTCCGCTAGGGTTTCCCTTCAGGCACGACGTGGGCAAAACGCGTAGACGAAAACCCCGCAAAGGAGGAAAAGCAAAGAGGAGAGACGCCAAACTTGATGTTGAAGAAACTAGCCATCCGCACCTAAATATTCCCCAAATGGAGCGGAGAATCTTCAACGCTACCACAACCAAGATCACAAAAATATCCCAACTTAAACATCTTCTCTTCTATTACTTATGTAGCATTATCTTTTTTAAACATATTAATCTGTGATTAATTTTTATTTATTATAAGATTCTAAATAATATCGTGATGGCAACGGTACTCAATCTTGTCCAAATTTAATTAATGTTTTATTGTCCTAAGTGTGGTTGCTTAAGAAGCCCATTCCAAAACCACCATCGCAGGCATCCTGATAATGGGTAGAAATACAATCTTTTGAAAAATAAAAGTAATACGCCCTTCACTCCTACTTCTACTGTTAATCTTCATTTTCTTAATCAAATTTTATATACGAAATATATTGATACAAGCAGCAGCAGCTTGAGTAGAGCACCTTTCCTTTAAAAAACTGACCTCAACTTTGCATTTGAGGTCATGTTAGAGTTGTCCTCTCTCCTTTAAAAAAATGACAACAGTAGAAGGCTGACACGTACCCCACACGTACAAGCTCAAGAAATCAAAGTCACCACCGCAACATGAAAGTGAAAAGCACTGTCAGTTGAGTTGACCCTCTCGTGCCTGTCACATGCTTTTTTAATGTCAGAAAACAGCTATTTATGTTTTATTTTTCCTAAGCAAGTTGTTATTCATTGATGTTGAGCCCTGTAGATTTGTCACTTTGAGGCAAATGAAAGTAAACTTTTCGAGCTGTACAATTGTTGGGTGTTTAGTGACAGCAAGTTCATGTTTCGATTCCCATTTGTGTCTAAAACTGGTTATCCCGTTAACGACCCAATTTATCTTGAAGAGTTCTCGGGTTGTGTTTGATTGGTTTCCACATTGCCTCTTCTATCGTGAGGGAGTCACTTGTATCCATCTGAGAGAGAGAGAGAGAGAGAGAGAGAGAATTGTAAATCATACATCATCTTACGTTCCGGTAGCGGTTACAAAGACCCCAAGTACCCAGTCTATTACAGAAGCAATTAGACGATGACTTTGTTTCAACATAAACCAACCATGCGTTCTTCCACACACCAAGTGGGGGTCACCTTTTCTTTTTAAGATCAATTCTGTGTTAAAACTTCTGCTGAATAAGGAGCTGGATTCCACGCCAGGGGTCACCAGTTGGCTGACGGTCCATGTCATCTACCACATGCATAGCCCGCATACTCAAACCGGCGTCAACCTTTTGCGTGACCCATTTCATGAGCCTTCACCATGACCAATTCAGCCACAACATGGTTCAAAGAGGGTGGTACGGTACATATCCTAACGTGCACTTCACATTGCTAACTATGTCGTTGCATTTCAACAGCAAACTCAGCAACTGATGCGAAATGTCTATAGTGGCTTTTTCTTCGACTATTTGGTTATGTTGATAGTGACTTTGAGGGATTTCTCGCGGAAAAGGAAGAGGAGGGGGAGGAGGAAGAGGAGTCGGAAGCTGAACCATTTTTGAGTTGATATTAACATCCATTGCAACAACAGAAGGTGCTCCATCTCCACTTGATGCACCGTTTATGTGCTGCTCAACCACCCTACCACTATTATCTTCCACACCCAACATGAATTTTACACGAGGGCTCTCCTTTGCTACACCATTCCCACCAGCATCATCAGGCGCTGGCTTCTTCAAACAAGACTTCAGCTGCACAACCGGAGCTTGCCTTGGCATCAGCAGGCGCGACCTCAGCTCAGAGTGACCTTCTCCTCTGGGTCTGGGAGGTGCACCAGCAGCATCCAGTCCAAGAACCCCTCCATCGTCTGGGTGCCGCTTGGCAGAATCTTGTTCCAATGACGTTCCCCCTGAATTGACCTCTTTCAGACTGTATCGCACTCCATGGCCGAACAATGCACTGCGTGTTACATGTGTATATGCAGCCCAGGCATCGGATTTGAACTTGAATACTACACGGCAAGTGCCAGACCGATAAAAGATCCGCGTACCGCTGAGATCCAATGACCCAAATCTTGCAAATCTAGCTTTCAGTTGTGATTCTGATGGCAGTGCAGTACCTGGAGGGAACTTGATGTTGATGGCTGTGGGTTCTGGCGCCTCAGGTGCAGGTGAAGGCAGTTTCCGGCCAGGATCTAGCTTGTGGGGCTTTGCCATTATCGTATTGCTAAGCTCCTTCCTTTCTCCTTGTGACCCTTCAGGCACCTTCTGGCTTGGTTTCCGGTCTGTGGGAGCAACCTTCACATCTTGCTGTTTCTTGAGTTTCTTCATGGGAACATTGGAATGGTCCGACAGACTCCTCTTTGAGCCTGATTTCATCGTTTCATTGGCTTTGCCTGCCTGAGTCCTCCTCCACGCCATGGGTGGTTCATCACCAGAATCAAGCATGGTTTTACTAACCAGAGATTTGTGGTCCGAAGTTTCTGACCTTGCCACGCCCTGAATAACTGCATCTCCTGCAGAAGGCAGGACCAGGCTTTTCTGATAGACTAGGGAGCGGAATCTAAGGAACACCCTCCTAGCGTTCGCCGGGCCATTACGTTCAATGGCATGAAATGGATCTAAGGCTAAAAACAAGAGGTCACTGACCAACTGGCGCAGATTAAGCTGCTCAGTGGATCCTATCCCAGATTTGAAGGAAGCACCGGCACTAACATGAAGGCTATCATGGCCAATACTTTCATCCTTCCTCTGTATATCTTGACTCTGTGAACCCTCCTGTGAAACTGAGTTCAAATGGGCGACTTTTTCTGGCAACATGTCTCTATGAACCTCTGCCTGACTTTGCATATGATTCTGATCTCCACCCACCATACTCAAAGCCACCTTTTTCTTCTTTTTCTTCTTCATCTTGCCTTGCACACCATTTGTGCCTGCAGCATCAGGACTGCTATCCTTCAAGCTTCCTATTGGTGGTCTTTTGAGAGATTTTGCCTTCTGTGCTATCCCTGCAGTTGGGGAAGCACGTGATTGACCTGATTTGGTCTTCGATTCAGCGGAAAATCCAGGCACAACAGAGGCCCGTGCTTCCAACATCTCATTACCTACTGTTTGACCCTCCTGCCGATAACTCACAACGAGAGATGGATTCACAGATTCAGCAGCTAACCTTTCCGGCATATCCAAGGAATGCCTTATCGTAGGTACGGTAGTCTCCAGCAACCTCTGGCTTTTGATCACATCCTGAAGATCATTACCATCTTCCTTCCCCTTATTAACTACTGAAGTCACCAGCCCTTGATTCTCTTCCCCAACACACTTTCTGTCTGGTGCATCAATTGGAACCTGACCAACTGTGGGCGAAAACAGATCATCGGTTGGTCTAACCAAAGCTGCCTTCTTCTCCCTATGTAGATGCTTGGGCTTTGGGGCTGATGCCTTCTGACCTCCAGAGTCTGACAGTTTTTCTGCTTTCTGCTTGGGAGGGATGCCGACTTTACTCGATTTCTTGATGTCTGGCATCTTCTTATCTGGCATATCAGTCAAGATCGAACCAACAGCAGCTTGAACGGTGTGAGTTGGCTCGACCAAGGATTGAACATTTTCAACACAGGCAAGTTGCCCCTGCTGCTCGTTCTTCTGGAGAAAGGTACGTTGCTTCTCCTCGGGAGATGGAAGCCTCTGTTGGAAAACAAAGTTCTGAACTTTAGAAGAATGTGAATTTTGACTTTCCTTGGCAGAACCCAGAGAAGCAACATTCTCCTTGAAGGAAGGCTTCTGATTATTTGGTTCATCTCTTCTCTTGAATAGATACTTATCTTTCTTCGAATTCTTGGGTTTAGTAGGCTTTGAGGAGCCACTTCTTTCAGACAAAGCTTCAGCAATGACCAAAGGTCCACTGAGAGGAGCTAAACAAGGCACACCAGAAAAGACTAAATTTATAATCAAGTAAATGAACCACTTTCCAAAACAAATTTGTAAACGATGAAAGGAAGGGAAACCCCCACTCTAACACATCGAAACAACTCATTAATAGCAAAAAAAGAATCAGTAAGAGTCCCGCGCACACTCCACGGAAGAAGAAGAAGAAGGACCAAGACTTGGTCCGAGTCAAGCATGTGATGGTTCATGCCAATTGCATCCTTCACAGGCTCAGACACAATGAATTACAATGGACGGTACGGATGACTGTCAATTGCAATAAGACACTAAAGATCCAACTCCCTTCACAGAATAAGATACTAACCTCATTGAGCATATTGGGAGAGAAACAACCAAGGTAAAAATCATAAACATCATGACCCAGAAATTTGTCGAGAACCCACTTACCTTCTATCCTCCTCAGAAGCTAAACTATCCTATGCAAATCATAGTCACTCATGCTGCTACCGCACAAACTTGGCAATGCCAATACCATCTCCTCCGACATCCCATTAAAACCCACAATATCCAAAAACATCACATGGCATCATTTACATACTTAGGCATGAATAGTCAACAGAATTCCTTCAATCACCCAATACCACTTGAGAACTTATTCTATTAGACAGACCCAGTTGCCAGGATCCCAGCATGGAGTAATTCTAAATCTTGTATATGTCAACTATTTATCACAATTTGCAGCATAAAGGTTGACGAGATCAAAACAACTCAAATATGAACAAATGTTTTACATCCAGAGGCCATGCGTTTTTGTGAGGTTGGATCCTTTTGGATTAAATCTAGCTCAGCAATAGCACGGAAGCAAATATAGCTTCCATTAAAAGTTGATAGTTGTAAGGCCAGTAACGTATAAGCTTTTCAAGCATGTCAAAAGAGGCGTATAGATCTGTTGTTAGGCAATATTATCCCTAGACATCAGGTCACATCACATCCTGGATTTGGATTCTAAACGTCCCAAACAAAATCCACTTATTCAGATCTTTTTTGCTCCACCTGGATCCAAGTCGGGCATCCATGGGACCCGTTTAAAGAAGACCTTAGTTAAACAAATAATCCAGAAAGAAAGCTTTAGGAAAAGCTTAAATATCCTGGGTTGATGGGTCAACCATAAGACAATATCTGAATTAAACTAAACTAATAACAGTTCACCCTAAATTCCACCCACGGGAAAGCTTTGTATATTATCTCCAAATCTCTGTTTTTCCTTTTTCCCAATGATGACTTCAAGCAACAAAGAAGAAAACAAGCTTGCCCGATGGCCTGCATTCATCCTCAGGTATTGAGTTTCGGAAACAACAGGGTTTTTCTTAGTTTTGGAAGCAAATTTTCTCTGATCTGGTATTCATGATCCTAATCCTAACGAAGCAATATATAAGACCATACTAGAAACAAGAAAAGAATTTCCGAGATAGCAAAGCTTTGATAATGATGGCAGCGTGCCCATATAGAATAATCGGTGACAATTATACATCTTAAAATTACACATGATGCAAAAGTATGCAAAGGATTCATGAATACAACTCATGACAACAAGTCTTGAACAATTTGCATGCCATCACCCCTCAATTTGGATGTACTAGATAGATTCGAGTACTCTTAGTGCAACTAAGAGAACCACAAATTTACATGCTAGATCTCTGTCAAGAGGCCTCTCTCTTTCACACATATACAATGCACACACATGTACACGCATAAATGAGGCCCCTTGACAGCATCTTCTTGGCTGCAGCATGTTGAACACCTAAATTTTCGTTTTGACAGCACCAGATGCAACAACACTAAAGAAAATTCATAGAAGAATGGCAGATAACTGAGGCCTCTCTCTCACACACATATACACACATCCACACACATGCAACCAACAAACACGTCAAACCTCTTTTCATTCTGCGCTCCATTCCTTACAATGCAAAAAGAGGGCTCAAAATCTAACTTAAATAGAGTACTTGCATTGTATGATATAATATATGGGTATGCACAAAGTGATGTATATCTAGAAGACTATAATTTTAAACCAAGATGAATACTCATATAAATGACCAAGAAACATAGATGACCTTAATCAGAGACACTTTTAGGCTAAAGTTATATTATTATTATTCTTTCAAGTTTCTTCTCGTATTATTTGTTCTTTTGAACCCCTATATAACATGTACTTATTTAATGCAGTTCATGATACATCATAACTACCGCTCTCACTAAGCCAACACCAAAGCACGCCCAAAGTCCAACAAAGATTAGTAGAACGAAGGAGGAATAGCTGATGATAGAACTACTGAAGGTGATAAACAGATAAATCTTCAAACGCTGTTCGGGCATGCATTAAGTTGAAGCGTACAACTGCCTCAAATACAATATCAGGAAGCACTATTCTGGATACAGTAGATAGGTGCACCATCTAACTCAAACACGTATGATCCTCTTCAAGCCCATTGACTAGCAAACATCTACAAGGAACATACAAGAAAATAAACAATAAAGAAACTCAAGATGTTGGAACTTTGACTTGGCATAGCTTCAGGGTAAGCAGATAAGATGATCAAAACTAGCACCTAAAGAGTACCACAAAGCATGTAGACAATTTCTGTCTAAGAATTAATAGAGGAAGCAGTCTCAGAATTTCCACATAAGCTCCGTTGCCCTATAGAATTAGCACTGTAATGAACCGCTGGAAATGTAGGGCTGACCTGCTGTAAAAACTTATTATTGACATCAAGCAGATGCCTAAAACTCTATGTCCAACGTATGTTATAATGAATTGTGATTGAATATGGATTAGTCAAACAAAAATTGAAAGTTCCACATGTTACATGAACTTTATTGGTAGCTGAGTCACATGCATGATGTATACTGCAAGTTTATGTCCATTATGCATATGAAACAACTCAGAGAAAAACCCAAGAACCGTGATTGTTCCATGTGATCAACAATGACCACTGTATGCATGTGATATTGATGAATAGTAGACTCCCAAGATGTTGCTTCACTTGCTTGTATATGTGACATGAGTTAACAACGCCACCATAAAAAAAATATCACTGGTTATTTATTCAACTCCATCTCTGTGATGATTGAACATGTGTTCATCAAGTTGTGTGCTAATAATATGGCACCAATCGTCTAAAGAGAGAGGGGCAGAATTCATGCATGTGCATGTATGCGTAAAGCATCCCACATGGTTGGGAGTTGCACATTTAGCTATCAGTTAAGATTGACCAACTAACTGTGGCAGGACAAAAGTTCCTCCCTTTTCCATGAGAGTTCACTGAGCTTCGCCACTTCCTCAAGCTGATGCAAAGTTAGAAAGGACTTGAACTGAGGATACCACTTTGCTATAGTGATCACTCTTTTATAAAAATAAGGCCATCGGTCACAGGAATGTCTCTGTGATCAGCGTTCTAGATCTTCCTGTCACCAAACAGAGGAGTCCTAAAGCTTGCTAACCATATTGTCTTTTGATAAATATTGCTATAATAAATCCCATTCTAAGGAATCAACCGCATGTATTTGCAGAATGATTCTGCTAAGATTTAAGTCTACGCAAACAGATAGTGTGCTGGACTAGGATATGGATAAACTATCGCATCCCAAATTTACTTGCCATTTTTCCAGATATATGTACTTCAGTCAATCTAAAGACCCCAAAGACTCCAGAGTGATGAAAAAACAACCAAGCTCTAAGAATGTGTGCATGTGAGTGCTAAGGAAGGTCTCATTAAGGTATACCTCTGGATACCTTCTCATCCAAGGGCCCTGCTGACTGTGGTGGGCGTACTGGATCCACTCCAAATGCCTGCGGATAAGTTTCATCGAACTCTACAAACACTGCCCTTCTGTATGCAAGTATTGTAGCAACAAATTGCATGCTCTCAATACTTTGATGTTCACTTGATCGAGGCATAAGTGCCATTTGCTTCACAAAGGAAAGAAATTCAACCGGTTGAAAGCTGTCTCTGGAAGCCTTTATTTGTTGTTCTGAATAAACACCCCCTGGTTCATAGTCTACAACATCAACTGCAAAATACCCTTCAACAGATGCAGGACGAAAAGTGTGAGGCTTTCTACAACAACAAGCTACACCAACAGCACGCCGCCTGCTTGCTTCATCAACAGCCTCTTCAACAGCTTTCAAAAAGTTCCTGGAACTAGTCTGCTTGGACTTCTCAGCAAAATTGGGTTCAAAAGGTATTAACTCGGAAGGATCAAACCAGCCATAGCTACTGTCACCAAAGAAAGCAACCAAGACATGACCTTCTCTCCTAGTACGTTTAACAGAAGCAGTTGCAAATGCTTCACTGAAAACATGCCCCGGCCACCATGGATGGGACTTAACCT
The DNA here is from genome assembly GCA_036023115.1 of Brasenia schreberi. Taxonomy (NCBI): domain Eukaryota; kingdom Viridiplantae; phylum Streptophyta; class Magnoliopsida; order Nymphaeales; family Cabombaceae; genus Brasenia; species Brasenia schreberi. The sequence goes on along the minus strand of JAYKKT010000060.1, from coordinate 12,207,511 downwards.
TCCCCCATACCATGTCTCCAGGTTGGAACATTTGGGAATTCAGCGAAACAGTATCCTCACCTGCTTCATCTTCATAAAAATCACGGTTTCGTTTACTTCCTGACAAATGTTGACCCATATTCTTAAACATTTCTGTGTTGCAGTTCTGGATGGCATTCTCCATTTCACTAGGTTGGAAATTCTCACCAACTTTTTTAACTTCATCCGCCTGCATTAGACTCTTCCGATTAAAGATCTCTGAAGCAGAACTGGATCCTTCTTGGTTTTGAACCTTTGATGTGAATTCCCTGTCAGCATCGACTTCATCTTTTGTGCACTGCAATTCCTCAATAGCTCCTTTTCCAGGTCCTTCATGCATGATTTCTCGGTCCATCAACTGGACGCCATTCTTCTCCTCTGGTAGCCCCCTTTCTTGGTATTGATCATTCGACAGATGTTCTCTATCAAAATCAACTTCACTTTTCGCAGACTGCATTTCCTCACAAATACCGCTTTTTGCTTCACCCTGCATGATTTCTCCATCAAACCCACCAGAAAGTTCATCGAAATTCAATCGATCTTCTAAGTGCACGTTAGTACGACCACCATCTTCTAATAACACATTTTCCTGAACACCATGATTTGAATCCGGCATCTCCACGCTACTTCCACCTTCTATAAATCGATGCGCAGTCTCCGCTGCATCCACCAACATGCTTCCCCCATTGTTGTTTCCGGACAAGAATTCTGGATCCAAAATAGTTTTATCCTCCCTAGAACAGCCCCGAGAAACCTCTCCTTGCGGTGAAACAGATGCCGGAATGAGATGGACCACCCGAGAATCATGCTCTGAGTCGGTTCCTAATTCCGAAGAGTCATGTCCCTCTTTCAATATACTAGTTTCCGGTAAACGCTTTTCCGACGGCCGATCGATCTGGCCACCGTTGCTTTCAATCATTGCGAAAGGAGGTATCCGGCACACATTCCTCCTACAGGAACTCCCCGAAGGCGTCCCTCCATCGATCTCCCTCTCTCCCGATGGTTCAGCCATTTCGACCAAAGTATGGGGTGGACGCCCTCCGCCATTAGACCCTTCATTTTGGCCCTCGAACCCGATCTCCGCATTGGACAGACCATCGATTTCAATAGAAACCGTAGCTCCCTCCAACCCAGCCACGTGATTTTCTCCCTCCGTGTCGTTTCTCCCAGCCATAACGCTGCGCAATAACCCCAATGCCTCTTCTCCCCTAACAGCACGGCTCTCCGCACGTCGAAACCATGAAGAAACCAACCGGAATTACAAACACTGTCACAAACCGATAAAGAAATCCCCAAAGAAGAAAACATCAAACTCGGAAATATAACAAGAAAGGATGCCCCAATTTCCCCGAAACAAAAAGATGAAGTACGAAGGAACGAAGAGGGAACAAAGAAAACCCCTATAATCTGAATTCCGAAGATCGTACCTCGAGACGACGACGGAGGCTTCGACGGAACACGCTTTTCAGCTACCCAAATCGACGAGGAGAAAGGGAAGCGAGGGAACGGAAAACAGAAATATCGAAAAAGTAAAGGACTAAAAGAACCGGAAGGGGGAGATAGGGTTTCGGATATTTCGATAGCCCCTCTCCCGGGAAGAAAGATAAAAAAGGACACGAAAACGGACCAGGTCGCGCACAATCAATGACCCACTTGGACCCTAGACCCGATCTTGCCCGTACCCAGCTCACCTGGACATTTCAGCTCCAAATCGTGTCGTGTCTTATCTAGTTTGTACCCAACCTAGTACCGGATCTAAACATATCGTGTCAACACGATGTGATAGAGGTGGCAAATAGGATCAAGGACTCCGGTGAGGATGAGCTCACTTCTAGATGTGTGCTTTTATAAGGGTTGTGTTCAGTAGGCCCAGGTTTTATAATACCCGTTTGTAAGGAAGAACGATTGAAAATGCAAGGTAAATTGCATACAAGCAAAAGACACACACCAATAAGAGGAGATTGCTGCACAATCCTTGGAGAAGTTGTTAATCATATACAACTTCTGCGTTGATCAATAATAGCAACATTATATTGCTCAACATGTTTCACGCGAAGGCAAAAGGTATATGAAGGAGTGAACGTACTGGAAGTGGTGTACCTCGTGTTTGATAATTCTGTCACCGTTTAATCTGATTATATAAATGGGTATACTTATTAGATGATTAACGAATATAGGTATATCCATCCGCGATCAACCCTATTGTTAGAGCGGGAAAAAACCTTTACATGGTATTTCTGCTGTCTTTCGCCAAGATATGTGAGTTTTTTCTCCAGAAAAGGTTTTGTTTGAGATTTTGAAACATGCTTGCTGATAACTGTTTCTTCTAATGATAATTGAAATCAATTCAACTTCAACAATGTGATTCCAAAGTCAAATGAGAAAGACTTTGTGTCAGTACTCGAATCCCAGAACATCATACCTTTTTGTGATGCATTTTAGAATTCATGATAATATCGTTAGAGGATCTCTTCTCAGCAACACACTATAGGACCCAAATTGAGAGAACAATAAAACATCATGAATTTTAATAAGAAAATAGATGCTAAGATTATGTTTATATGTATATGCATATGTATATATATGTGTTTGAAAACCGAATAACCGAATATGTATATATACATATATATGTTTATATGTATATGCATATGTATATATATATGTGTTTATATGTATTTATATATATATTTATATAAACACATACCTATATATATATGTTTATATATACATATGCATATACATATATGCACATATATACATATAAATACACATACCTATTTATACAATATATACACAAATATACATACATACATGTACATAGTGTATATACATTATATATACATATATACACATATATACATATACCTACACATACCTATATTTAATACATATACATACCTATATATATATATATAGAGAGAGAGAGAATTCAGTCATAAGGTAAACCGAATAAGAGAACCGAACAGAACCAAAATAATTCAGTTCGGTTTGGGTTCAGTTTTCAGATTCAAAGTAAGTTAGGTTTCGGTTATTTCGGCTCAATTTTTGAACGGCACCCACCGATGCGCACCCATAGCCATGAAATTGTCCGTGACTGGTTTTCATGATGGTGGACATGCATGAAAACGGGAAGAACAATCAACTCGTTTTTATCGGCTTGCCACTCGCATGACTTATTTAGTATTAATGAATTTTTCATCATTTACGTATAGAAAAGTAAGCTAACCTGCACAAAGAACAAGAGCTCACCTGGCTAATCACAAGATGTAGGTCATAAGTTCGATATTCGGGGGGACATGCATCTGGCTTCATCCTCCATATTGTACCAAAAAACTATGCTAACCTTAGTTGGATTACTATACTTTGATCAAAGTGTCAAGAGTAGAAAACACTTAACTATTGGGTAAACGAATCTCTTCTTAAAGAAGGTTGTTCTCATAGTATAATTCGTATGCGATTTTAAACAAGCAGCTTGATTTGGCTAAAGATAAACTTAGAAAACTTGGGGCTTGCATAAATATATGCTTGTTTTCGACCGACTTTGGTTCGTTCGACTTATTTACAGCCCGTGCCACAACTTAGCAAACAATTAGAGGCGCATCGGTTGTGTTGGACCCGATGAGCCGGAACCGGGTAGGTCAGACCCTCGCAAAACAAGTCTAATTGTGGCTGGGTCCAGATAGACTCATGCCTGTGCCAGACTATATGACCCAGTGTGGCATTGGCAGTTAAGATTTGTTGCTAATTGAGATACAATTTCAGTTGAACTGGATAGATATCTGATAACGGAGTTCGTTTCCCGCCTCTCTCAATAGAAAAAGAAATTTAAGTTTAGCCAGCTACCTTCTTGAAATTTCCAAATAGCGGCTTATGTTGCATTTTCATTTGCTTAACTGCATCAGGCAGACAAACTTTAGCCCTTTCTATCACAAATATCATTGACTTAAGATCTTATTCATTTAGCCACATATCCTATCATGGTAAAATCTTATTCTTATACATCCATCCGAGTATAGTAAATGATAAGATGATATTATACTTTATTGACATCATAGTCTGTCGGTTCTAAGTCATTTTGGTTGGCCACTCTCGATGACTTAACATTAATCTCGAAGGGAAAACCACATCTTGCTGGTTAACATTATTGAAGAGGTTGAACATGTTATCTTTGATATTAGAAAAGCTAATTCAGCTCAACAGGCGATCCGTTCGAACCTTGAAAAGGTTAGCGGGTGAATGAAAAATTTTGTGCTTTGGTAGTTGTCTGTAAAGTCTCCATAATATAAGGCCTAAACGTAATAAATTTTCCGATACAAATCCACCGCGACCCAATTGTACTCCTCGCGATGAAGAAAAGGGAATCTTCCTTCTTGTGAAAGCGTCATCCTCGACGACGTCTTCCATCGAAAATCCGATGGCCACTCTCTCCCTCCGCCTCTTGGCCCAAGCCTAACACTAATTCTTCTTCTCCGTTCTCCGAAGAGTCTCCGTCGATCGATCGAATGGTAGCTGCCGGAGGAGGAGTCCCCGTCGACGGACAGGATGGCTCGGCTTCGCAAGTAGAAGCGTCCTCCCTCACGATTCCGTCCATCTCCGCTATTTTTCCCGACGCTCCGGCCGATGACGCTCCGCGGAGAGCGCCGTCCTCTCTTTTTCATCTCGGCTTCAACCAGGCGCCGCGTGCTTCTCCGTCGCGACAGATTGCGGTTTCCAAATTTTCAACTCTGATCCGCTCACGGAGACTTTCCGGCGGGACTTCGACGGTGGAGGCGTCGGAATTGTGGAGATGCTCTTCCGGTCGAACATCTTTGACCTTGTCGGCGGGGGTCCTTCGCCGCTCTACCCGCCGACGAAGGTCATGCTTTGGGAGGACGATGAGGACCGATTCATGGCGGAACTTTCTTTCCGAGCACCGGTCCGTGGAGTCCGTCTTCGCCGTGACCGGATTGTCGTTGTCCTGGAGCACCGCGTCCTTGTCTACAGCTTCTTCGACCTCCGTCTCGTTCACCAGATCGAGACGATCTCGAATCCGAAGGGTCTCCGTGCCGTCTCACAGGGTTCGAATTCCGCCGTCCTAGTTTGTCCCGGCCTGCAGAAGGGGCAGATCAGGGTTGAGAACTACGGGAGGAAGAGGGCCAAGTGCATTATGGCGCATGATTCCCGGGTTTCCTGCTTCGCGCTCACGCTTGATGGGCAGCTCGTGGCTACGTCGAGCTCGAAGGGAACACTCATTAGGATCTTTAGCACCGCCGAAGGAACGCTGCTCCAAGAGGTATTCTGTCGTGGGTCCTCTTGGAAGAGTTATCTTCACTTTGCTTTTCGTTTCTTTTCCCCTAAATCTCTTCTTTCCAATTCTCGTGCTGTTTTGTGTGCTTCGAACTCTTTTATCTTGTACAGTGTGTGCGGTATCTTGGTATCGTCTGAATTTTGGCTAGTTTAATTGTTTGATCTCAGTTTAGAGAATCCAAGGGAGGTTAATGCATAATCCAGTTCCTATTAAACGCCATAGTTCTTCATTCCGTGGCGGTAAATAAGCCTCCATAGTTATCATGTATGAATTTTCTTTGTTGCTTTGGCACACTGGTCGGTTGGCTTGAATTTCTTTTTCTCCCAAGAGTTCTTTTCATATAAGTCAATTTCGATTCCCCGTGACTGTGTCCATTTATTGAGTTCCATTAGAGTTTATTATCGAATCATTTAATACGATCTCCTTTTTGCACAAATGGACCTGAGAGTGTTTCGCATTATGACGGTGATCCTGGAGGTCGATGATCTTTGGACACAGGTGCTTCGGGTTTTAGCACCGATTAGCTGAGCGCTCTTGGAGAATAAGTTTCTATTGTTTTAAAGGACTGTCTAGATTTTTGTTCTTAACTCGTAAACGTTTAAAGGGGAGAAGCATTTTAACAGTATCTAACTCCCCAAAAATTCAGCCTAATATAGTGGAGAAGCATCAGTAGTATCAGAGCTGGTACTTGCTGAATGCAGTCCGTAAAGATTAGAGGGTTAGTTTTGGAGCTACTCAAGTGCTCATCTCAGAAATCATTAACCCTGTCTGTGTCACCGGTGATGGTTTTATATACGTGAATTTGTCGGAGTTGATTTTGGGATTTAGATGGAATGTGCCACTGGATATCATTTTGGATTCAGATCGTTATGTGCATCAGTAGCTGTTCATTGCTGTTAGCTGATCAAATGCTTTATGCTGTTTCCTAGACAATTTCCTTTCCACGCAGATCTTTTTTCTTTCTTGTGAATTTGTTTTTCCTTTTGGAGAAATCAGATGGTTATGGTGGTTCTCTTATGATCTTATCTGATCTTATGATTTATTCATTTTTATTAAAGTTTCGGAGAGGAGCAGATCGAGCAGAGATATACAGTATTGCATTTTCTTCCACAGGGAAATGGCTTGCGGTGTCCAGTCACAAGGGAACAGTTCATGTTTTTAGCATTAAAGTTAATCAAGATGCACAAGCGCAGGACAACGTGCCTGCTCTCAGAACGAGATGCTAATCTTGTTCCAACCAATGGTCCAAATATGGGTTCGTCACTTTCTTTTATTAGGGGCAATTTTTTCTCTATGCCTGCTTCAGTTTTCCTTTTTCTTAACCTGTCCGAGAACACGGAGATGAACAAACATGGATTTCTGACTTGCAAAACGCTATCTCGGAAGTTCCATAATGTATTTCGGTCTATGTCACACAGGTGCGGGTGCCGGTGCGGGATACGGCAAATTTCAAAAAAATTGAGTGTGGCGACACGGCTAAGATAATATATTATTATATATTCAACTAATTCAAGCTAGAAGCCTAAAACAAGTGAGACATCAATTAACATAAGAATATGACGACAACAATAAGTACACAAATTTATATTAAAGCAAAACAAGTAAAGAACTACCTATGTCATATCAATAATATTATCATAATATCATTTATCAACTATGAACAATATTAATGTTTGATAAATGAAATGAAGTAATGAACATGTACCTGATAAATTATAGATCTTCGGTCTTCACTATCAACAATATTATAAACTGAAAGGACTATTGGATCAATGAGTTCCATATTAAGAGTATGCATATCTTGCAAGTGATATTCCTCCGTGTTTGCATCCCAATATTTTGATGCTCCTTCACTACAATATATTAAAATAAATAAGAAGAAAAGATCAAATATAATCATCATGATTAATAGAAAAGAAAACAATTTTGAAAGATTAGTAATTTTTACTTGTACTTAGCATTAGATCGTGAAACCAATCTCAGATTTGAATGGACATAAACCAAGTCTTCAGCACGACTACTTGATAGATTGTTTCTTTTGATATTGTGAATTTGAGAATATGTACTCCAATTTCTTTCACAACAAGAAGTAGTAGGTTGAGATAATAATTTTGATGCAAGCTTTTGAAGAAGAGACATCTCAAATCCATAACATGCCCAGCAATCTAGTGGATCTTGATAATCCCTTGCTTCAAGTGCTTCTAGTGAATCAAGTCTGGCACAAGAAAACTTTCCATATTCAGAATTTACTTGCCTAAGTGGGTAGAGTCACGATAAATCATTCCCCAACACATTTGCCTATTCTTTGCTATTTCAAGATCTTGATTAGGAGGATAACGCCCAATGCTCTCATGCAACCATTTCTTCCCATAATATCTTGGATTTAAAGAATGTGCTAAACAATGCAAAGGAGTATTGTTTTTGTCCCATCTTGAAACTAATATAGAATGAATATGATCATAAAATGATGATGTCTCATGAAATTCTTTTCCCTTGTACTTCAAAATTATTGATTTAACTTTTTCAATTATAGTATCCCACATTTCATAAACTTTATGAAGCATTGGTTCATCTTTATCAACTTCTCTCAACATCTCCCACATAGGCTCTGTGAATTCAAGAAAATATGATAGCTTATCCCACCATAAATCATTAAGAATAATAGTCTTTACTGCTTCAATGATGTCTTTATTGTGTTGTACCTTTTTACCATCACAATCAAAGAAGCAAAACGTGTTTCTACAACCTTTAACAACTTTAAATGAGAATGTATTGAATATCGCTGAAATTAAATGGTGATTCATTACAAAATTCCTTATCTTCATACAATCTACTACCATATCTTCAATCCATGAACATAATTCATATGCACGAAGATTATCTTTATCTTCTGATGGCTTACATATAAGAGAAATAGCCAAATTTAAATTTAGCTATACAAGGTGTCTAAAAAATATGTGGATAATCACCTTCTAAACTTAACCCTGCACTTTTGCAATTGTTAAAAACGTGTTAGCGCAACGGATAATCAATAGTAGAAAAACCATCAACACAAGATAAAGAGAAAAAACATGAGATTTGAAGGAGGGGGAGGACCTCGATCAAAATACCCTTAGTATAAGAAATTACCAAAATGCCCTTACGACTTCGGGCAATTATAATAATACCTAAAACATCAAATTTACTATCCTAAAATATCAACCTTACTAAAACTAACTCTAAAGTCATATTTTTCAACACCCCCCTCAAGTTGGGAGTGAGATACTTCAAACTCCAAACTTGCAAAAAACCTGGTTCTTTTTTTACCACATGTGCACGAACGATCTCTTCGAGGTTTCTGTAAAACGACTTGAACACTCAAGAACACATAGGTAGCATACGATCCTTCTATGAGTGTCGGTTGCTCCCTCTCCTCTTTCTTCTTCTCCATAAAGTGATTCGGTAGCTATACTTAAAAGTCATATTTCTTTTACTCTTGAGAAAGCTGATTTTTTGTGATAGGAGGTATTACTTCACCATACACACTTTACATGACTTTTTCTACGCCCCTTCACATGGTGGCTGCAACCGGTGTGTTGGTTGGGTGCCCTCTCTATCACTCAAATAACTGAATACAGACATCTGCTTATACTAGTCGGTCTATGCCCCTTCACATGGTGACTGCAACTGCTTTTTCAGCCCTCCTTACTGTTTACTTGAGCAACTCAAGGTTTTAACTTTCATACTTCTTGGTGATACTGCCACGTTTCATACCATCAAATTCCTCTGACCTCTTCTATGATTTGATTTTTCATGTAGTGAAAACAAACTGATTTTATGCATTCCATCTTTCCTTCTATTTTCATTCAATCAAAGTTTTTCTCTGAATTTTTAGCTCCCTAGAGCATTTTAGCAAACATTTGGTAAACACCTCTCTTAGGCATTTCATCGAACAGTTATCGTACATCTGTGAGCATCATGAATACACTTTTGAACGCCATCACATAAGCTTCGACTGTTCGCAACCCCTAATCCTCCTGCCTTGTCCACAGTCTTCTCAAACAAAATCGGATTCAATGATAAAACAAACGGCCTCCAATGGCTCGCACTGCAGCCTGAATCCGCTTCTGCTCTCTGCTTCTCCATGCTGCCTTCTCCTCTGCGAGTCGTTTCATTGTGTATTCAATTTCATGACGATCTAATCTATGTTCCTCAACTAGTCGGTTGATCTGGAGACGGGCTCTTTAGAGCTCATCACGCAACGCAGGCACAAGAGACATACTGGTCTAGTGTTCCTCTTCCAGGCCCCATATTCGACTAAGAACCTTGAGCAATTCTTTGTAAGTGGAAGAGCAATGACCTGTTATGTTGGTATGACTCTTCAATGCAACTAAAGAGCCCGTTGGTGTTATGGCTTTGGATCGAACGCCGATCTCCATCAAGCAAGTATTACTCGGAGAATCTAATCCTTGAAACTTGTATCTCAGAGAAACAACAGATATTCTTCTACTTATACTAGGAGGCCCAGATCGATCTGTAACTTCGGAATTCATACTATGAGGAGGACTGGATGAGCCTGAAACTGAAGACCTCCTATCTCGAGTAGAGAGACTTGATTTTCCGCTTTTTTTGTCCTCTTCTCTGCACTCTCTTTTCTTTGTTGCTGAACATGTGGGACTTCGTTCATCTCCCAGAGCGTTGCAGTGAGCTTCCTGGAGGAGATGGTTCCCTGTTTGGCCTTTTGAGCAACGTTACGCGGCCTCCATGTTAAAATTTGGTTGAACAGAGATGGTTTCTTTTGTCGTTGTTTGTTGATATGCTCTGTAATGGCGGTTTCACCGACGCCATCGTCTCTGATTCTCACGCAAACCCGCTAACACACCCGGTAAATCCATGGCGGTCAATGCTTCCTTCCCCGAATGAAATACGATCCTTTTCCTGCTTTTACTTTCCACAACGATGGTTTCGCGACTCCCGCTTTCTCTCTCTGATGAAGTTTCGGCTTCTTTCTTTCGTTCGTTAGGTTGAAACCCACAAAAAACAAGTCTTGTCAGGGTTTTGCTCAAATGCTAAGGGGTTTCACGAGAGTTGTGAGTCCATGACGAGCCCGACATCCATTCTTGATGGTAAGTCGTTCTCCGGGCTGGGGACCTACTTCTGGTATGAAAAGAGGGTTAAATCGCCGAAATTTGTTTCAGAGAGTAAGCGCTACCCATCCCATAATCCGACGCCATGCCGATCTAGTTGTGAGTCGCAGGGGGTATTCGACGGGCATATGACACCAAAAGAAATGAAATTCTCGGAGGACCATACCTGCGTGATCGCCCGGGGTCCGAACCTGAGCACCACTCACATCTATGGCAATCGCATTGTGCAGGGCTACGCTGTTGAGTATCATGCCAGCGGAAAGAAGTTACCTCTGTTTCCTAGTCACCGGGCGGATTTCCCAGGCGAGCGATTTCCTAAGGTTATGTCGTTGAAGAGATTATTTTTGATGAGGAAAATCATAACCTTGCTCTGATACCATGGTGAAAACGTGTTAGCGCAGCGGATAATCAATAGTAGAAAAATCATCAACACAAGATGAAGAGGAAAAACATGAGATTTGAAGGAGGGGGCGGACCTCCAATGTTCGCCCCCCTCTTTCTCTCTTTCTTAATCTCAACAACTTAACCCTAATACAACCAATCAGTCCTTATATAAGGAGCTGTAAAACATAAATTGACGAAAATACTGTTAGTAAAGAAAATTACCAAAATACCCTTATGATTTCAGACAATTACAATAATACCTAAAACATCAAATTTACTATCCTAAAACATCAATCTTACTAAAACTTACTCTAAAACTCATATTCTTCAATAATAATTAGTTGCATTATCAGTGATTATTTGTACAATATTATCTGGTTCAAATACTCTTAATAATTTCTACAAATAAATCTTTAAGTATCCTACGGTTTTAATTTCTCCAGATGCATCAACCAACTTTAAAAATATTGGCCCACTAATTGAATAAGCAATGAAATTAATGAGTGAACGCCTTTGAATATCACTCCATCCATCAGAAACAATAGAAACATCATTAGTTTCCCACGAGAACTTCTTATGTTCTAAAAGTCTTTTAATATATGCTTTTTATTTTTTAAGAATAATGGTTCGCAATTTTTCAGAACTTGGAGGAACATAACCATGTAAATTAAAATTAGCCAATGAAGTGATAAGATCTTTCCAATATGGATTTCTTGCTTTGAAAAGAAAAATCTTTCAACCTTTCTATCCATCTCCTCAATTCCAACTACATTAAATGATTTTTCAATTACTCCTCCTCCTCTAAAACCTTTAAATTCACTTTGCATTAACTTTCTTTTCTTTTCTACATCTTCTTTGTATCCACCAAATAATGGAACATTTGTTCTTTTTTCACTCCTTTCGTTCTTTTTTTCATACTCATCTTGCTTTTTCAATAATTGTCTTCGTAAATCCTCATCTACATTCAGACATTCTCTTATACAATGTTTTGATAATTTTAAAAGATGTGCCTTCACTTTCGTATATGATCCTGTAAAACTCATGTTGCAAAATTTACACATAAAATTTGTATTACCTCCACCACCTTCGTATAATTCTTTCTTTTGTACGTACATCCACAATGGTGTATCATCACGAGGTATTGAAGGTTTTGAAACTTTTGTTGTTGATCCTGAACTTGAAGGAATACTTCCACCAGAACTCCCAGTAGGATCAGTACCAATTAATACTCCTTTTCCTTTTCTATTGTCGGACATTTTTAGGATTAACTGATTCAACTCAATTCACAATTTCACAATCTGATTCGAAAAAACAAAATATCGAAAACAACAAATAAGACATGGAGTTAGTCATAACATTCATATACCAGTAGTAGCAGAAGACTTAATAATACAATAAACAAAAACAGAATTGGGTTTTACTTTAAGTTCAATTTCATAGTTTGAACATCATGAGCTTGCTGTTATTGATGCTAATATCATTGTTTGAACATCATATAACATTCATTGTTTGAACATCATATAACATTCAGAATGGAGTTACCGAGTTAGTCATAACATTCATAGTTTGAACATCATAAACAAAAACAAAAACATTCATATAACATTCATATTGCAGGCTGTTATTGATGCTAAATATCATTCATAATGCTAATATCATTTTACAATAAACAAAAACATTCAGAATTGGGTTTTACTTTAAGTTCAATTTCATAGTTTGAACATCATGAGCTGGCTGTTATTGATGCTAATATCATTGTTTGAACATCATATAACATTCATAGTTTGAACATCATATAACATTTAGAATGGAGTTACCGAGTTAGTCATAACATTCATAGTTTGAATATCATAAACAAAAACAAAAACATTCATATAACATTCATATTGCAGGCTGTTATTCATATAACAAGAAGGAAGCGGCTTAGGCAAATGCCTGAAGATGCTGAGGAATTGAAGAAGACCATGACAACACAAATTGATGGACAACATACCTGAAGATGTTCAACAACAGAACCGCAGAGATGAGAGAGCCATGCCACAGAGAACAAGAGAGAGAGATGAGAGAGCCACGCCGCAGAGAACAAGAGAGAGAGATGAGAGAGCCACGCCGCAGAGAACAAGAGGGAGAGATGAGAGAACCACGCCGCAGAGAGGGAGAGATGAGAGAGAGAGGAACACGCACGGGCACGATGAGAGAGAGAGAGGTTTTAAAGTATGCCCTAGATTTTTGGACGAACGTGACCTCAGACATGTTGACCGCACCTACACAGTAAGTCAGACACGTTGACCGTGTCTACAAATGATGACACGGTGTCGGTGCCGCACCGACACGGTGTCGGTGTCGGTATCGCATCAGTGTCGACGCTGACACCCCACCTCCTAGAGGTGTCTGTGTGACATTGATTTCAGTTTGTACTCCCTTCTAATTCTGCATAGTAGCAATGTTATGAATGTTTAAATGCAAATTTTTTATTCAATGCTGTAACACCTAATACTTGGAAGGGCCTTCTTGTCTATTACACATAAACATGTTGATCTGTAGGGGTTGGCTTGTATCATCTGAAATGCTGGGAAAGCCCAGGTATGTCCAAGCTTTAATGAAATGAACCCCCAATGTACTGGGGCTTTCATTCTTCACAGGAAACCGCTTCTTTGTTCCATGTCTTCATATCTTCTTTTTGAATCCATAAAGGTATTTGCCACACTTGCGAGTTGGTTCTTTGAATCGTTCGCACTCCATACATAATAAGCTCCTTTTTAAAAATTTTGCTGGTAAATATAGTTGTACAGTTGATAGAATTTGAATGAGTTTAGACCTTGTCCAAGGTTGCTGTTCTGCAGTAATTAGTCTTTTATGTTTTTCTGCTTGTTAGTTTATCTAGCTTCTAAGGATTTCAATAATCCTATCCATCTGCAGGTGTCTTGCCAAAATATTTTAGTTCAGAATGGTCAGTTGCTCAGTTCCGCTTGCCAGAAGGTTCCAAGTGCAGCGTGACGTTTGGGCACCAAAAGAACACTGTAATAATTCTTGGCTTTGATGGAAGGTTTGGTCAAAGAATGCAACTGAGCTATTGAATTTCTCTATGTTCTATCTACTGTTTTCTAGTGAAGTTCAAAAATTTGTTGGATCATTAAAAGAAGCAGAGAAAGGCCCCCAAAATCTTGGCGGGAAACAGAATAAAATATGATCTTATTTCGTTTGAATTAAATGCTAATGTAACACAAGATATAGCACAAAGGCAACTAAGAATTAGTGGCTGATGCTACTTAGCGTGGGATAAGACTTGATGTTGGTACTTGGGAACCCATAAATAATCTGTAGCAGCAGAGAACTTCTGTTTTTTCTCGGTGGGTTTTTTACCTCCAGAGACATGTTGCACACACACACACACACTCACACTCACACAAGCTCATGAAAGAGGATCGCGCATGTGTGTACGTGTTTTAAACAAGGAAGAGAATTGCAAGAAGCAAATGAATTTGATCAACTTAATGAATGAGAAAACGAGTGTTGGACTGATGACAGGAGCTTATTCTTGTTGCAGCTTCTATCGATGTCAATTTGATCCTGTTGCTGGTGGAGAAATGGTTCAAATGGAACTCCACATCTTTCTGAAGGGTGAAGACGATGCTGTATAAAACAAAGAACTCCTTAGTATTTCTCCATACCTCACATGGTTCATCTAGCTCCCTAAGTTCTGTATATGGCTGTAAATAGGAATTTGACATGTTCCATCTGGTGGATATATCTGCCAAATATGGTGGTTGGTAGATGCACAATTCCTCGCGACCACTTCTGTAAATTACATTACAACGATGATATTAATTACAAACTTGTTACCACAGTAACTTCTTTTAGAGTTTACTTTTTAAGAAATTGCTCCGGTATCTGTGAATTACGAAAACAGATGCTGCATTTGTGGACTTGACGAGTAATGTTTGCTACACCAACGAGTCTGTTCATTTTCCTTAATTGTTTGGTTTATTAGTAGAGGTTATGCTCCATGAACCTACTTTTGGCTGATAGGCAATCAGACATTTGACTCTCATGAACACTGTTCTTTCTGGATGGACAAAGGATCCTGACCGAAGATTTAAATCGTGGGTTGTTCTTGGCTCGTAAAGAAACTGATCTGCTCATACATCAAGTCAGTTTGGCTTTCTCCTCCCCTGTGACCTCGACTGCACTCGACATGAATGGTGTATATTTGGCTCAATTTGGTTGATGAAGCTTGCCAAAACAGACGAGCTATTTGTGTGTCTTTCGTCTTGTCGGTAAGCTTGCACAACCCTTTCCTGTAGATCCTGCAAAATATGCATGTTGCTCTTGGCAATACCAAGATATTGTTTTGAACTTGAGCTAAAATGAACAAAAACACTGACCCCGAACTAGCTCAAGCATGAGTTTGAACGAGTTCGGAATTTGTCCCTTGCGTTTGGATTCAGCTTATTAGGAAACAACAGCTTGTGAAAGCATGAATCCTTCATACATAAGCAAACACAATCTAGAGGAACAGACCAAAATTAAGCATATTATGTGTGTAATTAGTGGCATTAGTGCAAGTAGTTACAGAATATCAAGCATCCAAAATTTAATATGATGATCCAGCGGCGGACGTATTCATGGGGGAGGCAAGGCGGCGGCCTCCTCACCCAAAATCTAGAAAAAAATCTATACATGGAGTTCAAAATTTTTGTTGGGTCCAGTTTTGGGTAACAAATCCGATTATATGAACCGGAGTGGACCAAATGTGGGACCGAAACCGTTGTCATTGTTTGACTTGCGAACTACCAATGACAGACGTCATTGCACACGAAAGCTGGCTAGTATTACACGTTAGACGGCTCTAAACGGAAAACCCCACACCATCACATATGTACTGGTGTTATGCCTAAGACACCCATAGATTGGAGAGCACATTTTACATGGACACGTCATTTTTTAGCTACATCTCATAGGACACGAACAGTTATTTTATTTCATTAATTAATTTATAATCAGATGATCGTTGGTTTAATGTTTTGGATTGAATCCAGTTCTGATGTTTTCTTCAAGTTTTTCCTTACCAATATTAGAGTTTAAAGAGAGTCGATCGTTGCATCGATTCTTAGGTTATATGGTGCTCGGTTTCGTCTCTTGCCCTCTAGCATTGAAGAATTTCTTCTCTCCGGCGAAGTTCCGACCACTCTTCTCCATTGTAGCTCCAAACTTTCTAAGTAGGCGTGTCTCTTTCATTTTATCTTCTTGTGAACTTCAACAAGTGACCCGCACCAGATACACAACTTCAGTTTCGAACTCGTGACCTCTTTCAGGTTAAACTTCTTGCATTTTCTAAACCTCTTGGAATTTATTTATAAAGTCAATTCGAATACCCACCCACACGTCCCCGTGACATAGTTGTGGATATTTAAAACGAATAAAAATAAGCCCACCAATCTTATAAAAGTGAAGAATACCATGGGTGGAGTGCCAAGCAAGTTATCTGGGTTGTGTGGAGCATCAGGTTCCCACACATGCGCTGATCTGATGCTTTAAATACCAAGTGACAAATAAATTAATGCGATTAAATGGGGCATTAAATCCGATAGAAATTAGAAATAACAAACAAGTTGGCAAGTTAAGTATATTGTGATTTCAAAACTTTCACGTTTGTATTTTTGTTTGATTTTTGCATTTCCTAAACCTCTTTTTCCTGTGTTGATAAAAATAATCCACACCAAAAAAAAGAAACAAAAAGAAAGGAATTATCAACATGATTTTTACTATTTTTTTGGCACATAGGATTTAGTTGGTCCATATACACCATTATGTATTTTGATGCTTATTAGAGTATATAACTAAACCTTAGCAAGCATTAGAAGCATTATTTTAACCTGAATTCTTGTCGATCACGACTTCGCAGTCAGAAATAAGAACTTTCTAAAGTTGATATCAAATTGGTCAAGTTCACATGGCCAAGGATTTGAAGCTTTTAGATGAGGCCACAGCTGAGAACTGTAATAGGTGGTGCATAGCGTCGGTGTGCATTAAGCACAGATAAGCTTAATAGCAACTGGTAATTTAAAAAGAACCAAAGGCTTTTGTCCAATTCATGAAAATATTAAAACAGTCGCTACACTGACTGACCATTCTAGATATGGGTTCTGGATTTCGAGTTGACTCTAGAGAGAGAGAGAGAGAGAGAGAGAATCTCAGTTCAGGACAGGAAGTGAGGTGAAGGCGACGTGGGGATCAACTAAAAGATGTGCTCATCTCAGGGTAGCTAAGGGTGATCAGCAGTGAAAACCTTTCTATAAATTCTGATACAGACCCAAGTGAGAAAGCATTCAGAGAGAGAGAGAATGGGTCTGAAGGTGTATGGCATGCCGATGTCTCCGTGCACGGGCACGGTCTTGGCTTGCCTGATGGAGAAGGGCCTCGACTACGAGCTCATCCCTGTCAACGTTCGCGCCGGCCAACACAAGCAGCCTTCTTTCCTTGCCCTCAACGTATGCCTGTGAACTCACTCTTTTTTTTTTCTTTAAAGAGAAGTACAAAAACCCAAGGGTGTTTTTGATTACGAGGCTAGGTATGCATAACCATACCATAGACTCAGTGGTAGATGGCTGGTCAGCCTTATAAGCGGCTAAAACTGTGCGGTCATGTCTGCATTTGATTACCGGGTGAATTGGGCATATATTTTGTCTTTTACGCCCAGATCTCATAATCAAACACCCAAAAGAAGAACCTAACTAATCCAATTCGAGCTGATGACTTTACTGGATTTGGTTCTAGATCCCCCTCAATTAATCCTTAACGTTACAATTTAGGCCCAAAAGAAACTGAATTAAGCTGCTCTCTCTCTCTCTCTCCATATATATATATATATATATAGGAAAAAGGTGATTTGAATCTTGATTAATACTTCCTCTCTATGTTCTCTTCTTGTGATGTGAGTGCAGCCGTTTGGCCAGATCCCAGCATTTGAAGATGGTGACATCACGCTTTTTGGTGAGATTTTTGTTCATACTCATCTTCATTTCAAGATTCAATCACAAATTCACATCAAAATTATATGAAAACAAAATGGGTGGTTTTGTATCATAAGGGAATTGCCTTTGCTATTGATTGCTATGTATGGATCTAAAACCAACTCGACCTGTAAAAAGATTTTAGTAAACCCTGGCTAGAGTAATTGTGGCCGACGAGCCCTTCCGCTGATTGACTGACTGGTTTCTTACATTTTGGCGACAATTCTCGTCCCCAACCTCACATGGTGAAGGCTACCTTGGGTGGTGAGAACATGAGTGACTCGATCCAAGTTAGAGGCTTAAAGCAAAAACTGGATACTATATGTAACTTAAAAATTTGAGGTCCAAGTCTAAAATTTTGGAGCCTTCACGGGCCTTGATTGACAGTATGTGAGTTTAACTTTTGGGACCTAAGCTGGTTGTCTTACTGGGCTTAACCACGAGCCGTCCTCGGTGAGAGTGGCGAGAGAGGATCAGGTTCAAGGAGCCTTAGATGAAAGCTTTACAGAAAGGACTGTATATTATAAATCTGTTTGATTCGTTTGTATTGATTAACAGAGTCTAGGGCAATCAACAAGTACATAGCATACAAATACAAGGACAACGGAACGGATCTCTTGGGCACAACCCTATCTGAGAAGGCAAATGTAGGAGTGTGGCTTGAAGTTGAAGCTCATCAATTCCACCATGCAGTCTCTCCTCTGGTCTTTGAGTGCATCTTCAAGCCCATGTTCGGTGGTGTGCCCGATAGCACCTTCATTGAAGCACAGAGAGAGAAGGTGGCCAAGGTGCTGGACGTTTATGAGGACACCTTGTCCAAGAGAAAGTACTTGGCTGGAGACAAATTCTCCCTGGCTGATCTGCACCATCTACCTTACACCCACTACCTCATGACCACTGACCATGCTGACCTTATTACTTCTCGCACACATGTCAGTGCATGGTGGGAGGACATCTCGTCCCGCCCGACCTGGAAGAATATCTCGGCGAACATGAAGTTCTGAAGGAGGAGAATAAGATTTCCAGTTTCCATTACGTTTCTGTGTTTTCATGGTTGAATAATCAATGAAGTCACTTAGATGTGACTTGTTGCTAGGAAGGCATTTGTATGTGTTTGTTTCTTATTAACTTGCATATGAATACTGTGTTACTTTGATCTAACTTGCTCCTCTTGGTGGTGGACGGAGTCAGGTCTGTGGTCCGAAGGCAATGCTTATGTTGAAAAGAACCGTAGGATTACATGCATAAATAATCAATATGCAACAATCAAACATGCTTAAATAAAAATAATTATAAATCCAAAGAAATCCATATAAATCATACGTGAAACAAAGAAAGAAAAACGGAATAAGAAAACTTATATGTGAAAGTTGACTTGCGAACTTACCTTAGAGAGATAAGTGTCTTACTATTGAGTATGTAAACATGCGTACATACCTTACTCAAGTCACCCTTGACCGTGCCTCAATCAAGTAAAAAAACGAATAGGAAGTAGGGAGCAATCACTAAAGGATGAGAGGAGAGAGAGTGCGGGAATGTTAAGTATGAATTAAGAAAGCCCTAATCTTGCTTTATAAAAGACATATTGGATCGCGGATCCTAGAAATAATTCAACCAACATACCTCTTCAATCTCATAAGTGTTCTCACGTAGGAACCATTTTATTGTTAGATCAAAATTTTTTCGTGCAAAAAAATAGATCAAGGACAATTCTCAAATCCAAGCCCAGGCCAAGCCTGGTGCTTGCGCGCATTTGGTCTAACATGTTCTCTTTAAGCTCTTTGAACTAAGGTTCATGAGCTACCAACAATATAAAAGGATGTGTGAGTTTATTATTCTCATCAATATATGACTAAACTTTGCCTCATGGTCTTCACATGCACAAGCCTTTTACACGTGACTTTACATTTTAGGACTTTCATATGTATCAATGATAAATCAAATAAATATTTAACGATACTTAACAAGAACCAAATGTAATTAATACACATGAATTAATTAACCAAATAATTAGTTAGCATTAATTCTAACAATTTTCACAAAGTCTTGAAGTATAAAGTGTTCTTTCGAATCAATCATCATATTATGCTTTGAGTAATTGTACTTTTCTATTTGAACCATTACATAAGTTATCTAATATTACTCTTATAAGAACTATGTGAACATACATCATGAATCTAAACTTTAGGTGTAAAAGTGTTTATTGGTAACAACATAATAAATATTATAACATGATCTTTAGGTTAATGCATTAATAGTTATGCATCTATATCTTCTATCATGATTGATTTCAATGAACAACCCAATTATAGTATTGCAACCTCACAATATCAATCACTCATATGAGCATCTCCAAGGCTATACTAATAACATTCTATCCTAAAACTTGATCCCATTCATAAAAAATCTCTTTCTAACTTAGAGTTATAACACTTTCGGTTTATAGGGGACATACACATAGATGCTAAAAGTATCACATATTATTAAGTGTAATTCTATTAATCTAATAACTTGTTATTACTATATTGAACCTAATTCATGATATCTCAGTTAGGTTGAGTTGTTGTGAATAAATCATGAGTTTCAATCTCATCCTCAATTTATATTGCTCAACTAAGGCTATTGATAGACCTTTAGTTAAAGGATCAATTGTATTATCTTTGGATCCAACAAAATCAACAATTATAACCCTATCAGATACAAGTACCCTTATATACCTAATAATTGTAGTCATGCTTTTGATTATATTTGAAACTATTTATCTTAATAATTATGGTCATGCTATCACAATATACAGAAATTGCAGGAAACTACTTTACCATAGGTAAAAGGAAATAAGTCTGTTAAGCTATTCAACTTTCAATCGAACCTCATCCAAAGCATACAGTTCTGCCTCAAAGGTAGAACTAGTCAATATTTTTGTTTCTTAGATTTTTAGGTAACAACGCCACTACCCACAAGAAATACATATCTACTACTCATTACTCTTAGAATTCTTTGTAATTCAACTAATATCACTATATCTTTCAATAACAGAAGGATGCTTACCATAATGTAGTTCAAGGGAAATAATGCTCTTCAAATAGCGAAACACTCTATTTCGAGATTCTCAATAGGTTCTATTTGGACAACTACTGTATCTACTAAACTTATACATACAAATGCAAAATCCGATCATTTATAGTTGCTTAGATATATCAAACTATCAATAATATAAGAATATCATAACAAAGACACTAGAATACCACTCTTATTCTTATATAAAGTTTTACATGAATCATATGGGGTCTTAACAAGTCTATACTTTGTATATTTAAATCTTTTTAAGGCTTTCTCTACATAGTGAGACTGAGATATTACTATACTATCAGTAAAACATGATTTTAAGCCCTAAAATCACATAAGGTACACCCATATATTTTATCTCAAACTTACTATATATGAATGATTTAGTTTCATTTACTATTTTTAGATCATAACTAAATAATAAAGTATCATCTTCATAAGACAAATAATACTGAATGCATTATTGACTAATTTACAATAAACACTTATCAAATTCATTAAAAATAAAGTCAAAGGATGATATAAAACAATCAAACTTTTCATACAATTGTTTAGAGGCTTATTTAATACCATTAATCATTTAACAAGTTTACACAACTTAGACTTATTCCTATGAGTCATAAATCCCTCTATTTGATCTATAAAAATTTCTTCATTGAGGTCCTCATGAAAAAAGCAATCTTTACATCCATCTCATAGATTGTGACGTTATATACAAAAGCTAGTGCTATAAGTAGTTAGATTGTGGTCATCTAAAAAACAAAAGAATATCTATCAAAATAATCTATTATTTCTTTTTGTTTATAACCCTTGATGACTAATCTATCCTTATACTTATTAATTGTCCCGTCTACATTTAGTTTTTAAAAAAAATTCATTTCCAGCAGACAATAGAACAAGCATGAGGCAAATCCATAAATTCTCAAGTAACGATGAAAAGAATTGATTGAATTTCATTATTAACTGCTTCCTTCTAAAACTTTACTCTGGTGAGGTTATAACCTCTTCAAAGGTGATAGGATCATACTTGATATTAAAAGTAACAAAATCACATCCAAAGACTTTAATTTTTTAGGCCGTTTACTTCTCTTTAGCTCAATTATTTTCTAAGAATATGTTGATATAGAAATAACACAATTAGGATCACACCTACATTAGTCATCCTTTCTATATGATCGAGAATAAAATGAGTAATAGGGTTAGGATTAATAGAGGATATACTTTAGGAAACACCAATTTTCATAAGAAACACATTATAAAAAAATGTAGCATCACATAGCTCAAAAATCATATTGACATCTAAGCTATGTACGTCAGATCGTAAGACTAATAATCTATATATATATATAGTTTGTCTTTATATAATTCAGAAATATGACATCTACAGTTTTATGTCCCTCTTGTGTTCAAGAATAAATACTTTTGTAAGATATCCCTAAACTTTAAGATATTTAAGACTGGGGCTTTAAATTCTTTCAAAGTTCAAAGGGACTATTTTTGTTATTCTTATGAAAACTCTATTTAGAATATGACAAGCCTTATTGAAAACTTTCTCCTACATATATGCAGATAACTTATAATTTTGAAGTAAAACATTAACTATATCACACAAAGTTATATTTTTTCGTTCAACTATCCCATTAAATTGAGAAGAATATAGAACAATAACTTCATATACAATACCGTTATTTTGACAGTATTCTTAAAAGAAGTTTAATATATATTATATTTTCTTATCATACCTTAATCATTTAATTACCTTACCAGTTTGTGTTTATACCTTATTTCTAAAAATTGTAAACTTTTCTAAAGTTTTATCTTTACTTTTAATTAATTAAATATAACAATATCTAATAAATAATCAATAAATATATTAAAATAATTTTTGTTATCCCTAATTATCATTTCATTAAATCCACAAATCATTATACACCAAATCCAAAATTTCAAATTTTCTATCAACCATACAAAAAGGTTTTCAAGGTTGATTCACTTTTACACAAATACCATATTTATATTTTCTATCTATGATAGTCTTAGAGATAAGATTTAAAATCATTATTTTTTCATGAAATCAAAATTAACATGACCCAACCTATCACGTTATACATTAGTTGATTCAATATTATTTATAGAAGAAATAAATGAAAATGCAGAAGTAGATGTTTTATTAACATAAAATTCATATAAGAATCAACAACTAGTTTTACATGAAATTAAAATACTCTTTACATCATACAAATAACCCTTTTCAAAGAAACACTCAATACTAAGTTGTATAATTATGATTTTATTACATTTACAATATAATTTTATCCCTTTCCAAATTAAAATTGGATCATTCAAGATATTTCAATGAATCATTTGAATATGCCTAACTCTTTCAAGAGTCATAATATTTCTCGAAGGAAACTTTAAACCCACACGTTGTTGACTTGAACAGTCGAATGATACCCTAACGTCATGATTTTGTCACTTCTCTAAGATTGTTGGATAGAACTATAGGATTATACGCATAAATAATCAATATGCAATAATCATAAACACACTAAAATAAAAAACAACCACAGTTCCAAAAAATTTCATACATAAACAGTACAAGAAAGAAGCAAAGAAAAATCAACGCTTTTCTCGTATGATAAAATGCACACAAAGGGAAAATGTAGAATTGAAAACAATTTCAAAACCCAAGCCCATTCCTGGCCCAACACACACGTGTTGTCTAACATATCCTCCCCAAACTCTTTAAACTAAGGTTCATGAGCTACTAACAATATAAAATGATTTATGAGTTTGTTCTCCTATGATACTAAACTATTGTCTCATGGTTTTCACATGCATAAATCCCTCACATATGACTTTTACACTTGATTTTTACATATATCAATGATCCATCAAATGAATATTCATTTAAAGCTATTTAATAAGAACCAAATGCAATTAATACATATGAGTTTAATTAATCCAACACTTAATTAGCATTAATTCTAACAGCCTATAGTTTCAGCTTGTCCATTGGTTCCTGTATCGTTTCCGGTCAGTTTTCTGTTCATTTCTGCTCGGATTTCTCATCACTTCGATACAAATCTCTCTTCATCTTTCATGCAAACTCCGGCTTACCCACTCCCAGTTAAGTCATCGCTTTCTCATATCTGTTTCTCTTCATAGTAATTGAGCACGTATTAGGAGACGTTCTGTAAAATAAAATTTATACGAAATAAGCACGATTGGGAGACGCTGGCAATATAAGACACGAGACGGAAACACGGAAAAATTATGACTCAAAGAGCTTATGTTGGTTCGAACACGAAGTAACACAAGAAAAAGGTGTTTTCATAACATTTTATGAGCACAACGCCAACACAACTCGAAACACAATGTTTTTGGCAAAGTAACATATGATCTAAAAGCCTAAGACAAAGAGTTCATGTTTTACTGATAGTCACAGTAACACAAAAAATCAAATAATTGGGTTACCTGTTTTTTCAAGCACAAAAGATCACAACACAAACATGACCTGAAACGATAAATTACCTCCCCTGCATTTAGGGTATATAGATAAGAACATGGCTTCAACTTTGCAAGGTGCGGGCCAGAGTAATGGCTACCGTGGCCAACTGATGGTCAAGCCACCCTCTGGCTGGCCCATGAATATTATTTTTATTCAACATAAACCAAGTTCTTATGTACCGTATATTAGGTGTATATGCTTATCGACACCAAGGTTGTGACGTTGGATGCAATATTTTCACCGACTTAGGTAGCTGAGCGTCGAGAACGTCTTCATATTAAATATAGCATTAAAAGAGCAGTTAGTTTGACGGTACGCATGAATGCCACCATTCAAGCTCCACCGCTCAACCCAACAACCCACCTCTGTGTGTGTGTTTGTGCGCTATAAAGGGAGGGCATGCATGAAGTGGTGGTCATAAGGTTTCTTTCACCACACAGAGATGGGTTTGAAAGTCCACGGCTTGGCAGGCTCGACATGCACAACGAGGGTGCTGGCATGCCTGGAGGAGAAGTCTCTCCAATACGAGCTTTTTCCTGTCAACCTAGCCGCCAGTGCACACAAGCAGCAGCCTTTCCTCTCACTCAATGTACTATCCCTTCAGCCTTCTCCCTCCCTCCCTTTCCTTTTCTTCTATATACGTTTTGATTGGGGAGTTGCAGAAGTCTCCTTGTTCATTATACCCATTTTAGGTCAAATGCTTTGTGCTTGATAATCTTATCAATTTATTTGCTTCTGTTAAAAACTTCGTGAAAAAATTGTGATGTTTTAGGAGAATAAGACTAAGTTGATTAATCTTATGATGCATTTGGAAATGGTAGCTGAGACTTTCCAAACGCAACCACTGATTCCCAAACACGGGTGGCTAAAGACAAGTTGAGGCGGAATTCCGCTACTATACGCGACTCAAAAGTATGGGGAATGTGAGGGAGTAATTCATTTTAATGGTCAAGGGAAACACAGTGTCATGGTAACCCCCCAAAACAATAGAAAGGCTCATTCTCTTGTAGGAAATTAAGATCACTCAGCTATAAAAGAAAACCATGCAAAGAAGCTGGTCTTTGTTCCAATTCAGGTTCATAGTAGGTACCACAGAGTTTGTTTTGCTCTTCGCATGTTCTATGGAGCACGACGAAAGAACCATGAAAACTGCATTGATCTCCCTTTGGATTTTCGATCTATAAGGCTGAAAATGAACCCGAATCAGAATCGAATTCATCACATAATCCCACTGTATCTCCATGATGTTGATAGACACAACAGCGACATAGATCCATGAACTAATGTATTGTTCAATCAAAATTGTGGTTTTGGTTGACACTTAAAGTTGGTCCATTAACTAGGTTGAATCAAGTGATAACTATGCTCAAAATCTGAAAGGCTTGGTTTTGGTTGGTGAGACTTAAGGCTATTAATTGCAACTGGTTCGAGGACTGACATACATGTGAATTTTATGCGTATGCATGTGAGTCACAATATGTGGTTATTGTTCAAACATGGAAAACAGAAAGAGGACAGATATTTCTGCATAATCAAACACAACTAAATTTACAGTGAAAAATAAGTGTAATAACTTGTTCTCCCTGAGTTGGGGTAAATATTGTGGCTGATATTGGGTTGTCTTTCCTTTGATTAGCCGTTCGGTCAAATTCCTGCACTTGAAGATGGCGACCTCAAACTATTCGGTAAGTCCTCTTTGTTTTCTCAACAGAACTAAGCAGTACTAATATGCTATGAAGGAGAAGGTGGTGTATGCAAACCAGTTTAGGTGTAATGTCATGACAAAAAAGTTACATTTTGCTTTCCACTAAAAAACTACGATTTCATTTTTTACTTGAGTAGATTACTTTAATATGAACTATTCATCTCTTTTAGTTGAACGATGATATGCAATTTGCATCAGTTTACACACAAACCGGTTGGTCTTCTCTGCCACGAAGCGTTTCTACTTTTGAAGCAATGGCATTCTCTGTAGGAGGAACATATAATAACCTTTCACATAAGTAATTAATGTTTCAAATTAAGCTACTTTAGTTCTTTAAATATTGAAAATGAATCCTCATCAAGAGAACAATAATCCAGTTTAATTTTATCCAAGGAGGCTTGAGAGATCAAGGATTTTCATTGTCAAATGAACTCTCGAGAATTAACAGCACTTTTAATCTTCATGACAATCTTTTTCATATTGATTCAATGAAGTGATTCATAAGTAACATGTAATGGACTGTGACAACGTTTACAGAGTCCAGGGCTATCACAAAGTATGTGGCACATAGATACAATGACAGTGGAACAGATCTCTTAAGAAGCGGGAATCCTGCAGAAATGGCGCAGGTGGGAGTGTGGTTGGAAGTCGAAGCTCACCAGTTCAATCCTGCAATTCAACCCTTGGTGTTTGAATCGGTGATCAAGCCATGGAAGGGAGGGACACCTGACCAGGCTGTGATCGCGGCTCAGGTGGAGAAGTTGTCCAAAGTGCTGGACGTGTATGAGGACATACTGTCCAAGAGGAAGTACCTGACAGGGGACTTCTTCTCCCTCGCTGATCTTCACCATTTGCCTTACACACATTACCTCATGACCACGCCCTATGCTGTCCTTGTTACGTCCCGCAAGCACGTCAATGCCTGGTGGGAGGACATCTCGTCTCGTCCTTCCTGGAAGAAAGTCACTGCAAACATGAAGTAGTTGTTCCTGGTCCCCTGGAAGATGGTGTTAATTACCCTTTGTGCGCTTGTCTGTGTGTGTGCACGCGCACACATAGGCACGGTCAAATAGATGTTAGGATAAGCGAAAGGGTTGATTACCCTGTTTCTGTATGTAGGCATGGATGTTTGAATAACTGAACTTCCTCACGTAGCAAGGTGAAAGCGGTTCAGCAAACTAAGTTTTCTAATCCTAATGTTGGTTAGTCTCTCTCTCTCTCTCTCTCTCTATATATATATATATATAAAATACCAGACCCTATAATAGAGGTGGTAAAATGTAAAGAAAGTGCTTATTACCCAGCAATGTTACAATGAAGCAGGATGCTTTTGTGCAGCTATATGAGAAACCAATCGGTTGTGCAAAAGGCCGAATTACAACAGCTTGTCAATTGAAAGATAACGTAGCAATCCTTGTTATAGTAGTGACGGCATTCGGCAGTTAAAAGTTAAAAGTAATTGCCAAAGATTGACATTCGGTAGTATTGCTGTGTCAAAGCAAAGACATTTATATTGATTCATACACACTTGATGCACTTCACTGAAACGACACAAGTTTCTCTTTTGACAAAAATAAACTGGATCACAGATGTGATCTACAGTATTAAAAAGCGAGAAATCAGCTATTTACAATTTTTCTTCGCCAAATAGGTCGCGTTTGACGAGAGTTTAGGAATCAAAGGTCTTCTTTTGAATCGAAAATTTAGTTCTACAGGAAAAGTAAGTTTTTGAGTCCGAAGTGTTTAGCATTCCGAACAAGTCAGTATTGTTACATGGTCAGATCAGAGCAGCTCAGCCAACTCGTAGTGGCTACAGATGGTCCCTGTTTGTGAACAGAGAAATGTAGCATTCAAATTCATAAGCGCTGTGCCTTACTGCTTCTGTTAATCCATAGTCTCCAATACGTATGCTTGAATTCCTTTGCTGTTACAGAAGGAACCCTGAAGATAATTCAATATTGACTTTTTTAAAGACTTTATGGTTCTTGTTCCATGGCTCCTAACAGTAACATGATCCTTCTTAGTTCTTGCCATTATTTTGCTTTGATACATATCAAACCCTTTCTGCTTCGCAAAACAAGCATCCTGTTTTTGATAGGCAAGACGGCGTCAGCAGTTCCTCTGATGCACACCTCGTATCTAACTTCCAACCAACTTTCGCAGAGCCAACCTTCATATGTCAGAAGATGGACACACGCGTTTAGAGTCGAATGCTAATATGACACAAGATAAAGCATAATGAAGACTAAGAATGTATGTAGCTTCCTCTGCTTAGGGTGGGACAAGGCTTGGTCTTTGGTTTTGATTACCCAATGAGCATGTTTGCTTCATCTTTTGAAGCACAATTGCACAAGGTCAGTGGCTCTGATGATCGCAGGAGATTAGGGCAAAGAAAAGAAAGAGTGACCATGCATCCAGTGGTGGATCTAGAAAATAGTTTTGGAGGGGGCGATGTTATTTCATCATGTTAAGGGGTGAAGCATGAATCTCAACCCTATATTAATGTAAAACATAGGTTTTACTCTAAAATTTCAAAATTTAAGGGGACGACTGCCCCCCACCCCTCCATGTAGATCCTCCATTGCATGCAGCAATGCTCATGTGATTAAGAAGTCATTCTCAGATTGCTGCAAGAGGGTTGCTGTTCCACTTAAAGGTTGGAGCAAACAAGGCCTAGAAGACGTAGGGTTCAGAGTCAAATCCAACCTTTCAGAAAGTTTGACGAAGCCAAACAGAGACTTCAATTTCCTTGAATTTGTATTCTACTGTTAACTGAAACTGTGAGAGGTTGGATTTGAGAAACTTCCCACATGGTGCCAAACAAGAAGTAAAGTTTCTTACCTTTCTATGAGTGTCAGAAACAAAGAGAACACCAGAATCTGGAAAGGATTGTATATTTGCAGCATCAACTGTTAGTTGTATTTCCCATAAGAGAATTCCTAGCAGCAGATGATTGGAGTCAAACCGACTATTTAGCCGCCTCAGCCAGTGGCCAGAAATAATGGTGGTGGGATTTACCGGCAAGGTAAAAACTTACAGCAAGTTTTAGAATGGCACTCTCTTTTGGAAACATCAGAACACTGTAAATCTAAAAAATGTAACATTTCTTCCAAATGAAATCATCAATGTAGATACTATGGCATGACTATACGTATATACACCCTAAAACTCATGGTGGTTGACGAACTGAAGCATCCACTTGCAGCAGCTTTGCTCGCGTCGTATCTGCCACGACGGAACCACCGGACTGGTATGATGTTTCAGCTTCTTGTTTGGTAAGATAGTATAATGAAGATATCTAACTAGAAAATGAAGATGAATAAAGGTTCTTCAGAGAAGGTGAATAATGATGATAAGTTAGGTGAGACGGTGGGTGCTTCATTGGTCACGACACGAGCCTTATCTAGCTACCTTTCATACCAATCTCTCTCTCTCTCTCTCTCTCTCTCTCTCTCTCTCTCTCTCTCTCTCTCTCTCTCTCTCTCTCTCTCTCTTACACACACACTATAAATTGTAAAAGCCAGTAGTGGGTGTAGCACAGCACACAAAAACTGAGACTGTCAATGGGCATTGTCAAGGTGTATGGTCTCCCAAGGTC
The DNA here is from genome assembly GCA_036023115.1 of Brasenia schreberi. NCBI lineage: Eukaryota > Viridiplantae > Streptophyta > Magnoliopsida > Nymphaeales > Cabombaceae > Brasenia > Brasenia schreberi. The sequence continues at coordinate 12,177,803 of JAYKKT010000060.1, read as the reverse complement.
ATCAAATACGGCGCGCGTGTTAGAAGCTTTAGAGGAGAAAGAACTCGAGTGTGAGCTCGTCGTTGTCGACATAGCCAAGGGAGAACACAAACAACATCACCACCTTTCACTCAACGTTAATATATTTTTTCTTAACTTGACTCAATTTGTGGGTTACATACTTCCTGGATTATATACTCTCTAAGCTTTTGTTATTATTATTTAAACAACATGATTTTGATTGTCAAATACATGATAATTAACCTAAGAAACCTGCAATTGTGTCGGTTGTTCGACCTTGGAAAGATTGCGAAACAGAGGTTAGTTGGGTGAGATTCAGGTGAGGCTATTCATATAATTTGTCAAAAAAATCAGGCCAGCGGAACAGATCTTTTCGGTTTACATGGGATTTCCAGTGTGGTGCATGACTCATCGTCCCAGCCCATGAGTAGGTCGCCACGAGTTTATGCTACAAAAGATGTCCAAAGAAGGAGCTCATAATAAAACATTGTCTCATTTATTTAGAAATTTCTAGCTATTATGTATTAGTAATATTAGGATAATGAGGACCTACTCTGATTCCCTCGCATAGCGCCATAAATTTAAATTGACATATGAAATATGCAAGGAAATGCTTATATGGTATTTCAAGCTTTTCCTACTTTGATACAAAATCAATACATAAAACTTAGTTTGTTATTCACAATTATTACTCTTCTTCTAATTGATATCTTCATTTAAATTGTCAGCCCTTCGGTCAAATTCCTGCCTATGTTGAAGATGATGTTACGTTATTTGGTAAGTTTCTCTGATCATGCTACCTTGCAATTTTTACAAACGAGTTCGACTTAGAAAATAATTCTTCAAACTGGGACTTCATTTCCCTTATCTTTTCCACATAATTGGTAGACAAACACTTCAAGACGATACTATGCTAACCCTGCCTCTTTTTTTTCTCTTTTTTGATGGGTATAATGGGTGGCAGAAGCCAAATGCACGCCCTGGGTATTGAACTCATGGCTTTCAACTTGTGAGTTGACCCCCTAGCCAGGTGAGCCGCTGCTCATCGTGCTATGCTAACCCTGCCTCTTTAATGAACATAAATCCCAGCAGATGCCTCTCCATAGTTATTATGTAAATAGGTCTATCCAATTAGTTCGATCTGGGCACAGAACCAGTATCTTCTTTTAATTCGGGATCAGATTTGGTTTTCCCATTTTCTGCATCTAAATTTGAATTTGGGTAAGATCAAGTTGGTTGCTGCATTGCTCAATCCTATTCCAGACCGACTCTTTTTCATCCTTATTCGCGAAATCGATTGTTGTTCCTAATCTTTTGGGTCTTATAATAGCACAAAATGCACCAAATGAGCCTGCCATGTATAATAGGCTGGTAAGGTTGAGTAAAAGTTTTATGCTGAACATGCTTCACCATCTGACTTTCAGAATCAAGAGCTATCACAGACCACATTGCAGTCAAGTACAAAGAAAAGGGAACAGACCTCTTAGGACCTGAGCTTTCTGGCATAGCCATAGTCGGGCTTCGGTGATGAAGCCGGCATTTGGCAAGGCCTTCGACGAGGCCCTGGTTCGAGCTCAGTGCGAGAAGTTGGGCAAGGTGTTTGATGTCTATGAGAAGAGGCTGGTGGGAAAACATATCCTCTAGGCCTGCTTGGAAGAAGGTCTCTGAATCCATGAAATTTTGAGAACACATTGTATTCATCTCCATGTATTGGACTCCATGCTTCCATTTCATGTGTTCATGATGTGTGTGCATGCGTGCGTAAGTGCAAGCTCTTGATTGTATCTTTTTCCTATTACAGAGAGAGTATGAAGGCGACTTAGAGTTATTTCTCGTTAACATGGTGCCTTCAAAAATTCTTTGAAGAGAAAGAGGATCAGGGTGCCTAAACATGCACCAAAATGGGCACCCCTGGTTCTCTCTTTGCTCATTATTTGAAAGGGCTGACATGTAGTTAGACATGGCCAGTTCTGGTTTCATTTGAGGCCTAAACTGTCCGGAATTAGAAAAAAACAATTGAAGAATTTGAAACTAAAAAAAATAAACAATATATGAAATCGACAGTTTGGAACTACCAGTTTCGGTTTCATCCCAGTTCCAGGTCCATGAAAGGTGGAATCAAAACTGAACCAAAGTTGTCCTCAGTTCTAGGTCTGGTTTCAATGGTTCCGGTTCCTAGCTAGTTCGGTTTCAGTTCGGAACCAGCCATTTCTACATGTAGTAGTTTTCCTCTACTTGTGCCATATTTTTACTGCGAAAACAGGTAGGTGACTTGTTATGACCCAGATCGAGTACCAACAGGCTCTAGAAGGGATCTCGAAAGTGCGAGGATCGAACTCAATGAACTTTTGAAAAGCTTCGGGTCTTAGTCTCCAACGGCTCATTTACATGTATATTCTCATAGGTCATTTGCCTCCTTGCTTAATTTGGTAATTATTTTACACGTACAATATTTTAGCATTTTTTTGAGCTTGCACCAACTCTTGCAGTTTATGTGAGCTGAATCCAAGTCAAGCAAAGCTTTACTTAAGTTGAGCACATGTAGATCTAAGTTTATCTACCTTGAATTGAGCTTGATTCACATAGACCCACAATTGGTCGATGTGAGTCTCAAACTAGTGCATCAACAAGTAGAAGTCTTCCTTGTACTTCTGAACTCCATGTTCTTCATCAAGGCTTCGTAGAGGGCTTCTTCCTTGGCTTGGTCGTGTATGAGTAGGTCATGACATTACTCCTTTTGTGCCTGCTTTCTGTTCTCTTCTGTGGGTGTCGGAGTTTTCCTAATGGCTTTGTTCTACCAGCAAATAATGTGTTTGAACCACAATGATCTCCACAAAATGCTCTCTTTTTTGTTTTTGCCATTTGAATTTCAACTGCAAATCTCATCAATTGAATTGTTGAAATTTAAAAGCATGTTTAAGACTGAATTAATGTGTGCATGAATTATGTTCTCTCTCTATATAGTGTGCAGTTAAAATAAATACACTTGGTATATTTTGCTTTTTTATTTAAAAATCTCAACCATTAATCTTCAAGATAGAATGATTGAGATATCCATGTGAGAATGTACTAATTTTGTCTCCCTCCACATATATATATATATATTATTCCTATGTTGATTTTAAGGATAAAAAAGAAAGAATGTATATTATTATTCTTAAACCATGCCACCAGTTTGAACTTTTTATATAATTTCTGGTCAACTGATAACTTTGTCAATTATAATATGAAAATATTCATATTGAAAAGCAATGTTTCCTCCAACCAAGTGGGAGTCAACGATTTTGGCTAATTTCATTGTTTCTCTTTCTTCTTTTCCCATCTTTCGTTTTTAAGTTGGTAAGAATTTCATTGTTTCTCTTTCTTCTTTTCCCATCTTCTTTTTTAAGTTGGTAATAATTTCATTGTTTCTCGTTTTTTCTTTTGGTCTTACAAGAGTTGGTAAGAGAAGCAATGCTTTCAGATATACAACTGAGGAAGACGGAGGGGGAAGACAGTACATAATTATGTGAAGAGTCGACTTCTTAACCAATTAAAATAATCTATAACGAGCACCGAGAGCGTTAGCTCACTGGCAGGATGCATTAGCGCCATTCACGCTGGTGAGGAGTTCGACTCTAGGAGGGTGCATGTGTGTGTGTTAGGCTTCAGCAGCCTTTCTCTTGTAACCAAAAAAAATGCCATAACGAAATGCTAATCTACGGCCAATCCCATTAGAGGGCATAGAAAGGTTTTCACTGCATGAGATCTACACTTGCTTCCCTTACTGGGAACTGTCATGCGAAAGTAGAAAGTATGAGAAGAAAACTACATTCCTAGATGAAATTGAAGTATTAGCAACTGAATAAAAGTAAGAGGAGCGAGATCGTAAAATAAAAGTAAATGATTTTTTTTACAAAACTATCCTTTAGTTTTCAAATTTTTTCATCTTGAGATCAAATTTTCAACTTTTCACAAAGAACATGAAGTTATTTTCCTTAACCAAATACAAATATGATGTTTTTTATATATACAAAAAACTAATATCATTATCTATAAGGTATCTATTTCATTAAGAATTGAAACTTTATGTACCTAATGATTAACCGTGAAGGACCTCATGTTCCTTTTAAAATATTGAGAAATTGAAGTCTCTCGGGTAGACCTACCCAACTCATTTCTGGCTACCACACTATATATCCAATCTAATAAGTGCATCATATGTTAAGTCAAGGGCTTTTATTTCCCTTATTCACTGTTTCATTATTGGTCAGCTTTGATTGTTTTCGAGTCTTTATTGTGTAGATTTTGAACCCTATGACTAAACATCAAGTAGGGCAGGTTCCACAGAGTTTTTTTTTTGTGACATGGGTTTGAGTCTGGTACAAAAGGGTCCAAACCCGCCCATTCCCATGCTTAACCCACCATTTGCCATGAAGGGATTGAGACCCTCCAGAAATTTCTGACAACAGATTGTTGGAACGAACAAGTACCTGGTGGGTATCAGATCAAAGAGTTAATTAAAGGCGTTTTGGAATGAAGTGTTTAGTCTGTCAAATCTAATATTATCTCCTATAATGCACATGAACATTTCAATGTTAACATTTCCGTTCGACATGACACTGAAACTGGGTATAAATTGTTAATTAACAGTATTTAGGCTGTCAAATCTAATATTATATTTTATTATGCACAAAAACTTTTGAAATTATGTTTTTCGTTTCGACATAACATTGTAATGTGATTGTGATTCAAGTGTGTCGCTGATGTTTTGCCTCATCTAACATATTTCATTAAAAATGACTCTTAAAACTAATCATGCTCCAAGCCCAATTGCTTAGATTGTATGCTTATTATGTGTGAAGTCTCTACTTCAAATAACTAAATAATAGAGAGAGTCTTAACTACATAATGCCTTTTGATGAATAATTTTATATAAACATTTCTATCATTAAAGATTTGAATTAAAAATGTTATTATATTTTTGTATTAAAACATTTTTACTAATAACTATATGGTTTGGACATATAGAAAGAAGATCAAAAGAAGAACCTTTAAGAAGGTATGAAAAACTATATTTTAAAAGTATTAAAAGAGGTAGAAGACGACCACAAAATTGTTGGAAAGAAACAATAAAGAATGATCTAGCTTATTGTGAGTTAACTGCTGACATGGCACATGATAGGGCTATGTGTAAACAAAGAATTCACGTAGCTGACCCTATCTATCCGAAAAGGCTTAGTTGTTGTTGTTTGATTTTTGTATTTATATTTAATGTATCATATAATTCAAATCTACATAATCAATCTCAAATATCGAATGATAAAAATGTTGGTATCCTTTAATATTATGCAACTAAGACTCCCTCATCTCTTTATATCTATCTATCTATTTATTTATATATATAGTTTATGTGGTGTTTTCCGGTTTTCTAATTCTTCGAAATTTGTCATTCCCCGTGTTCAGTATCAGTTTTTTGTTTCCACTTCTGGGCAATATAGGTTTTCTCGTGTTATTGAACCAGTGACTAAGCGGAATGAACAAATTGCAAGTGAACGGTAAGAAAAGACAAAAGGCAGTATCATGTAATAACTGCAAATATGAAGTTGTAGTTGTTGGGGTGTTTATTGACATTTTATACGGAAGAAGCATCTAGAATTCGAAATTTCCTATAAAAAGTAGTGAGAGACCGAGCCGTGGTGTCTCTCTCAGTGGATGTGCAATAGAGAAGCAAGAGCAGAGGCTAGTTGATCGATCGTACGGTGATGGCTGAGCGGAAGGTGTACGGTGCGGCCCTATCGACGGCCACGATGAGGGCGATCGTTTGCCTCTACGAGAAGGGTCTCGACTTCGAGTTCGTTCCTGTCAACATGCGATCCGGCGCTCACAAGCAGGAGCCCTTCATCTCCCTTAACGTATAGTGTCATTCCCCATCTTCTCTCTCTCTCTCTCTCTCTGTCTCTCTTTCTCTCGTCGAATTTTGATTTGGTAATTTGGGAGCCGGTCAGAAGACCTAGACGATCGAGGCTATCAACTAAATATCTGGAAATTTCTGGAAATTCCAGATTCTTACTTTGCTTGGATAAAGGGAATTTCAGGATATTTGGTAGTCTTTGGATGATTTCAGAATTTCGATGTTTTGGTTTGAAAAAAATTGGATTGTTAGGGTTCCTGAAAACAAAAGTATTTGAGGATTTCTGCATACAACTAAGTTCCTTTTATTACTGGACAATCTTCTTGAAATTTACTGGAAGGCAATACTCACAGATTTGTGTTTGTTTCTGCAGCCGTTCGGACAAGTCCCAGCGTACCAAGAAGGGGATATTTCACTTTTCGGTAAAAACTTTGCTCCTTAACGAAGATTTATGATATCCTTTTAGTGGTTGGACTCTGTTTGGATAGTTTCCGTTGTGCGGCTAAGTTCATGAAATCCTATGTGCCCACTTGTAGAATATCCAATTCGTGGATAGTACCAACTTGTTCATATTTAGGATTTTCAGTCGTTCAAAGATTAATAATGACTTTACTTAACTTAGTTCGTAGTTTGTATGATCTTTCTTAGTTCAAGCTAAAAAATTATTACATAATGGTTGATAGAGCACAAAGAGCATTAGCTCACCTGGCTGTGGTGTTGGCTGACAAGGGGGAAAGTCATGAGTTCGATACCCAGGGCCTGCATCTGGCTTCAGCTGGTTAACTGGTTATGTATTGATGTATAATGATACTTTGATCTGAACATTGTAGAGTCAAGGGCCATAACCAAGGCCGTAGCCTACAAATATGCCGAACAAGGGACTGAGCTTCTTGGCAAGACCCATGAGGACTCGTGTCAGGTCGGAGTGTGGATGGAAGTGGAAGCCCACCAGTTCGATGGACCGGCATCCAAACTCATGTTCGAATCCATCTTCAAGCCGATGTTGCTTGGTGCACCGAGCGATGAGGCTGTGATTGCCGAGAACGAAGCCAAGCTCGGCAAGGTATTGGATGTTTACGAGGCACGCCTGGCCAAGACCAAGTACCTTGGTGGCTCTGAGTTCAGTCTGGCTGATCTCCACCACCTCCCGGTCATTCATGTTCTCCTCAAGGTCCCAAAGGCTGCTGCACTCTTTGCCGCGCGTCCGCATGTTGATGCTTGGGTCAAGGACATCACAGCTCGGCCATCTTGGCGCAAGGTGGTCAAGACCTTCAACTTCTGAGCGTTGAACCGGTCTTGCCACTGAGCTTTTCCCCTCTTGGACAAGTCTGTTGTCCGTCAGTATGCGAATAAAAGGACCCTTGTTTGGTGGGTGGCTGCTGCCCTAGTCAAACGTGGTTGGTTCGACTTACTTTGTTATTGTATTATGGTTGGTAGGGAAGCTTCCGTTTCGGCTTTTTAGTAGTATCAGCTTCTCTTAGCTTGTCTTCTTCTCTTTAAATGCCTTCGAACTGTTAAAGGATGATGGTCAGGTTTCATTATAACGATCCAAGACACTCTTTAGACGTTCAAATGCTTATATATATATAACAAAGGCGGCGGAAGTCTAACACATACTCCATATATGCACACTCTAGGATTCAAACTCTCCCACCAACAGCTACCGGCGCTAGAACACCCTGTTGTTGAGCCAACACTCTCGGTGCAAATATTAATATTATTGAAATCAAGGAGCTAACATAACATAAGGGGCTAAGCAGATGACAACCCCAAACTATGGACATCTTCCCATGTTTTTCTTCTTGATTTGAAGAGAGAGCCTTTGCCACCGCGGGTGAAAGGTTCATTAAGTTAGCTTTGCACACTTGTTTTTCTCCATTATACGATTTCCTCTTCACAGAGGAAAACAAAGAAGGTTGAGGCACATGAACTGTAGGTAAATGAACCAAGTTGCTCATAGTTCAGTTCTCCCAGACTTGTTCATGTTTGGTTGGTCGAAACACACGAGTTGAACGCAAACGGGGTCTCGGTTCGCTTGTGAAAAGCTTGTTAACTATTTCCTTTTTAGAAATTTATTTAGGAAATATTTTGAACTCAGCGGCTCAATAAAGATGGGGAGTCTCCGGCTAACACATTTATGAGGGTTTAGTGATTAGGTCGATTCATTTGAACGGAGAAAGAGTGAAGCAAGGAGGTTCTAGTCATTGGGAGACTTTGGTTCTTTGTTGGTAAGCTGAGGCTAAGCAGATCCTTATTGAACATTCACAAATAAATCATACTAACATAATCACTGGAAATATTTCACAACCTTTTCTCATCTCTCGTGCACACTGCCGATAACAGAAAAATATGAGGATCATATGCAATTGCGACTAACATTGTGCTACCCAACATGAATTTCTTCCTCTTGGAAAAAGTAAGTCATCAACTTGCACTAAAACAGGCAGTTCGAAAAGGTTAAAAATGTAGAAAAAAGAAATAGGTAACTGCGCATCCGGGGAATCGAACCCCGGTCAGTACCGTGGGAGGGTACTATGATACCGCTACACCAGATGCGCTTTCTTATTGACGTCTCTAGAATAGGAAAATTTAGACCTTAACATTATTATGCTATTTTAATACCTTCTTCCCGTGAGAACTCGCGTGTAGTAATTTTCTTCTCAACTAAGAACCCAGTGCACACCTCTGAATTGCTTAGTAGAAGTCTTAGCATTATGTGAATATGACGTCCCCAATGTCAAATTGCTTGGCCTGATCTTCTCTCCTTATTTATTCTCTTTCTCCCTCCATAGAGAACGTGAATGGAACGATGAGAAGAGTGATTTTCAACGCCTATGAGAGAGCAATTATTGTCTTCCCGTAACTTCTCTCCTTTATATATTCTTTTCTCTCTATGTCAAGAACACTTAGTAGAGCTATCTTGAAGTATCGATGTTGTCAAAGACTCGGTTTAGCTTATGTAAGGCAAACTGAGGGTTTTTCGTTGTATCCTCAATACGTTTGTCGGTATCCTTTGTATCCGGAAAGTTGAAATTTCGGGACGACAAAAATAACCTAAAGGATAGTGCTTTGCACTCCTCGAAGAGAGTATTTTGGTTCACACGTATTTTCAACAAAACCTCTAACAATCTTTAGGCAATTTTGTCCGTTAGTGAACCCTCTTAATAGTGTGTTTACGTGACACATGACTATTGACTTTATCAAGCTGGATCGTTTTGATGGAGAAAACTTTTTTCATTGACAAAAAAGATGCACTTCCTACTTACCACTCTCAAAGTGGTATATGTGTTGACCATTCCCATGTCGAAGGAGAATGAGGATGAAACCATAGAGGAGACTCGTCAATGCCAAAAATGGGACAATGATGATTACATTTGTATTGGCCATATCCTTAATGGAATATCAAACATTTTGTTCGATCTCTACCAGGACTCTCTAAGTGCGAAGGACCTCTGAGAAAAGCTTCAAATGAGGTACATGGCTGAAGACGCCACATGTAAGAAATTCTTAGTTATTCGCTGCATCAATTTCAAAATGATTGATGAAAAATTCATCATGGAGCAATTTCATGACCTCATACGGATTTTGAATAATTTTAAACAACACAAAATGCACATGGATGATACAATTATTGTTTCCTCAATTATTGACAAACTTCTCTATTTTGGAAAGATTTCAAAAATACTCTTAAACAAAAGAAGGAAGACATTTCTCTTAACCAACTCGAGAACCATCTTAGGATTGAAGAAGAATATCGAAAGCAAAAGGTTCTAAAGAAATAGTTGCCCAAGAGAAAGTCCATGTGACCGAGGAAGTTGAGTGTAAACTTAAGCAAAACAGAATCGAGAGATTTACAAATCTCATAGCAAAAATGACAAGGTCAAAACCAAAAAGAAGAAAGGTCACTGCTACCATTGTGAAAAGGGACTGTCATTTTTAAAAGGGAATTAACAAGCGAAGTTCTGAGTCTGAGGAGAACCTTATTGCAGTTGTAAACGAAGTGAACATGGTTGAAGACATTTGTGCATGGTAGGTCAACTCATGTGCGACCCAACACATATGTAAAGACAAAAGGCCTCTTCAAGTCCATCAATGAAGATGCTATACCCATTTTGTATATGAAAAATGCCTCAATAGTTCAAGTCAAAGGAAAGGGCTCCTTGGGACTCAAATTTACCTCTAGAAAATATTTAACCTTAATTGATGTTTTGTATATTTTAGATGTTAGAAAGAACTTAATTTATGTTCCTCTTTTGAATAAATATGGGTTTAGGTCGGTTTTTTAAGGAGACAAGTTTATATTATCTAAAGTGGCATGTTTGTAGGAAAGGGTTATTTATGTGATGACATGTTTAAGTTGAATCTTGTGAATAAAATTAGTATTTCTGTCTACATTGCTGAATAATTTTTTTATGGAATCATATAGTGAGTCATGTAAACTTTAGGAGAGTAGATGATATGATGTGCTTTAATCTAATCCCTAAAGTTTCAAGACCTAATGAACAATGTTCAACTTGTATGCATACAAAAATCACTAAGTTGCCTTTCTAAAAGGTAGAAAGAAGTTCTAAAATATTGGATTTCATTCATTCTTATGTTTATGACTTGCATGGTTGACTAACTATTGGTGGCATAAAATATTTTATTGCATTCATCGATGATAGTACAAGATTTTGTAATGTATTCTTGATATCTTCTAAAGATTAAGCTTTAAAAAAATTCAAGATCTTCAAATCTAAAGTAGAACTCGAAGAAGAAACTTTAATTAAAAGCTTATGAACAAACAAGGGAGGAGAATACTATGATCCAAGTTATTTTGAATCCACTGAGATCATTCACCAAATCACAGTTGCTTATTCTCCACAACAAAATGGAATAGTTGAAAGAAAAATACAGTCTTAGTAGAAATGGTTAATGCAATGCTTTCTTATTCAAGTCTCTCCAATGGTTTTTGGGGTAAAGCAATTTTAACGGCATGGTATATCTTAAATTGAGTTCCTAATAAAAGGAACAAAATCACCCAATACAATTATTTTGACATGAAAGAAGAGAGCACGTAATGTCTATTATTTTAGAGTTTGGGATGCAGAGCTATTGTTAAACTCCATGAACCTAAAAGAAAAAAATTAGGTGAAAGAAGAATTGAGTGTATTTTCTTGAGTATACCGAAAATAATAAAGCATATCAGTTTATAGTTATAAAATCAAATTATTCATATCCGGCCAATACAATTATTGAATCAAAAGATGCTAATTTTTAAGAAAATATATTTAATTCAAGATCAAAGAATGATTTTGAATTTGAAAATGAGATTTTCAAAAGCCTTGAGCCTAGGAAAAGTAAGAGACAAAGAATTGAAAAGACTTTAAGACCCGATTTTCAAATGTTTTTGGTAGAAGAAAATTGTGATTCTATTTTAAACTTTATTCCATGGTGTTTAAATGTCAAAAATGATCTCGAGACTTTTGTTCACCAAATGGATGTTAAAGCTTGTACCTTTTTAAAATGGCAGTGATTTAGAAGAAGAAAATTTCATATGGTACAATCTTTGAGGGTGTGTAATTCTGGGCAAGAAGAAAATAAAGTTTGTAAATTAATTAAATCATTGTATGGACTAAAGCAAGCCCATAAGCAATGGCATTAAAATTTTGATCAAGTTGTTCTTGCTAATGGATATCAAATAAAATGAATCATAAAGTATATGTATAGTAAAAATTCATAATGGTAAAAGGAGTTATGATTTGTTTGTATGTGGATGATATACTAAGTTTTGGCCAATGATTGGGATGAGGTAAGAAACACTAAGAGATTCGTGTCTAGTAATTTTGACATGAAAGATATGGAGAAGAAACAAAGGGTGATCCCATGGATCAAGATAACAAGATATGGCAGAGTAGGCTAGGACTATCTCAATCTCATTATGACCCACATGGGTTTGTAACCATGGTTCCTCATAACCATGATCTGTGCTTGATTCATGAGTGGTATTGATGCTTAGACTTTGGTGCAATGCAAGATAGCAACCAATTTTCCACCTTCACCCTAGTGCCTAAACTTGGAATTATGAAATCATAGTTCGATACTAGAGATGAGTTCCATGTTTGATGGGCAATAGAACTTGAAACTGAGAGCATCAAAAATCAAGGTCCAGTTTCTCTAGAACCACGAATAAAAAACACCTGTAACCTTTTCGGCTTCAAAGATTTGGAAATAGTCCCAAATTTTTTGAGTCACAAGTAGTATTTGGTTTTTGCGTTAGTCATCATCCTGTCTTGAGCCACCACTGATCCTTATAGTAGAATTCAATATCCTGTAGTTTTCTTCGACTTCATCGATCGATGCCAAAGATCACCTACTCTCTGGTTCAGGATGGTCTGTGTTCTGATGAAACCCACCATTGCTGTGCTTATGCTACTGGCTGATACTCTTGACACGAAACTTTATTTATCTCTTTTCTGTTGCTTCCGGAAACAGATTGAGAACATCGTTGTCCACAAGTAGCCATGTCTAGTAGCTATGTTATATCAATATTTGGTCATTAAATTATTGCCATGCTTGCATTTAGCTATTAAATCTTAGATAGTAGGACGTGTTTTATGGCCTTCTTCATCATCTAATTTCCTGCACCTATTCACTGATACCTTTAAAATAGGGCCCAATTCTTGCATCAACTCTTTCTCTAATAAACTTTGTTATACATAATCATACCTACCTGCCTCAACATCTTCAATTCTATCACGGACTTTTGGACACGACTACCTGCTGCCTGAATACTCGACACTTGTAATAATACCCTTGGAATGCCGTTGAGAAAACATGAACTACATACGGTTTGATCCATCCACTTAGTCGCAACCCCAAGACACAGAATTTAGCAAACACATTTGTTTGCTCTCAAATTATTATGGGAACAGGAATTGCAAAACAGTGACCACAGAGGTCAGGGCAGGAAACAATTTGGCTGTCTTCCTTGTGCTTCAAAGGCCTCAATGCAGAAGAAGCTTTTGGCTTCCTTGAGCCCATTGAAATGTTCAGGCTCTGTTAACCACTTGTAGAGGGAAAAGTTCTACAGCTCCCAGTTTTGCCGTTGGAAAGATATAAATACTGCAACTACGATACGTGAATATTATATGATTTGGAACTATATGATAATAGTTAAAGAACTTCCTTCCCTTGAACGACCGGAAGTAGATACGGCTAATTTGGAATGAGACCGGTGGTTTTGAGCAGAATTGAACCTGATCAAGAACTGACTGGAACTGAAACCGGCAGTGGCAGATCTAGAAACTCTTTTAGGGTGGAGCGAATAGCCCCTCGAATCAGTGGCAAATCTAGAAACTCTTTTGGAGTGGGGAGAATAGCCCCTTGAATGGTTTCATGGTTAATGTTTTGAGGGTCGCTGGTGTTTGCTGTATAAAGAGTTTATAAGTTGATTTTAGAAATTTAGGCTCCACCTCGGCTCAATATAGATCCACTACTGGAAACTGGAGACCACGCAGTGTTGTTCTGGTTTCACCTTTCATGGTATCAACCTTTTTTTGTTAAATTTCAAACTTTTAATGATTTTTTTCTCTTTTGAGTAGTTTAAAACACAAACCAGAATCGAAACCGGAACCAGTTCCTAGAAAACCGAAACCCATTGGCGTGTGTAACCTAATAGCTTGTTTTTCATAGGAATGACGAAGCACGGCCCCTCTTCACTGTCATCCTTTTATCAGCTAAGCTGAATTAAGTTGAAAGAGAGATTTCCTTAAATATCCTGAACATAATGGCCTTTTTATTTGCCTAAAGTGTTCATCTATCAAAAGCTAAGAGAAATTTTAACCAGTTAAACAGATTAGTTTGTGCACGCACACACGCACACACAAATTTAACTAGTTAAAAACCATTAATATTAGTGGAAAGGGTAGCGTTCCATTGCCTAAATCGATAAGAAAGCTTTAAAGTTGTGCTCTAATGAGGTAATTGATACCAACTGCTAATAATTTACTTATTGACAGCATGAATGTCAGCACAGAGAAGGATATAAGTTCAAAGAAAAATAAATAAGAATTCAAGCGGTGGAGTGAGTTCTTAGGAATCAATATTACGTATACGAAAGAGAAGAGCACTCCATATGCATGAAAAGGCGTTGAGAACATTTAGTTATGGCTCTTCAGAAATAAAAATAAGAAAATAAGAACTATAATTGTATTGATTGATTGGTACATATACCTTCGTTACAATTAGTATTTATAGACTTTCGTTGAAATGATATAAAACGTGTAAATCTATGTTAAGTACCATTTTTAATCACTCTTCACTTTTTTGTTATTATTATTATTTTTCATATCGGTTGGAACGTGTTAACTGACCCCACAACTCTTTCGTACTTTAAGATCCATAAGTGTGATGAGTCTCATATACTCGTTTCACAAGTCGGAGTCTCTCGAGATTCATGTCAGGTATGCCTCTCTTTTTGAAGCTCCTAAACCTCTCAAATGACTATTCAATAAACCAAATTTACATTGTATTATGAGTTTATATTCGTATCATATTTGTATTTATGTATAAAAACAAACAGAGAAATAGAGAAATAAAGAAAAGAAATTTAAGCTAAACAGATGATGAGTATAACCCATTCGATATGATCTAAATTTACGCTGCCTCTCATTCTTACTTTTTAGCAAATAAAACTTGTGGGTTTGAGTTTCAGCTCTCTCTCACACACATAGAGGAGATATTTGCACGCCACGCACGCCCTTGCATGTGCTTATGGGCCTACACCCATTATATCTTCTGATATGAAGCAATGAGATCATACTATATGCTCCCAATCTACTCATTATATAATAAAATAGATGCACCCACACGAATACTTTACTTGACGGGACGTGCAAAGGCCCTACATCTGGCAGATACTAATTGAGATGCACGGTTATCAAGTGAGATCTACGGTCAGGGTTGACTGGTGAAGAATGATACGTGTTGAATATGACATTTCCTGTCTTTATAACTGCAAATTTTTGTATTTAATGAAAAAGTGTTTGTGCTTCAGCACAAGTGGTAGCCCGCAGGATCCATGTAGAACCTGTTGTGTGGGTAACATGAGGTGGTTCGATCATGAGAAGCAAGAATACTTTTTCTCAAGGATACGACACGAGGACACGGAATTAATCTTTGATATTTTAAGGAGATTTTAAAAGTTAGATACAAATATTAAGAACGCCAAAGGGATCATGCACAAGGAATGACAAAAGAAAGGACTTTTTTTTGTGGTTAGAGATATTGTCTTCATTCAAAAAGGAAGAAAATACAAAGATGGGACAACATATTATTAAAGAATATAAGAGATCTTACAAAGTAAAAAATATAAAAGCATATAATAAAGCATGTCGAAAAACAAAAAGACACTATAATAATTGACCACCTTGTAAGGAACAATCGTCTTATAATAGATACGGTCTTCACCAAGTAGCGGATACCGAATGGTAGACCATTAATCGATATCTCATTTGGGGAAAGATGAAACAATCAAATATTGGTAACCATGATAGCATGAATGCTTGCAAGGCAACTTCTTGTAGAAAGTTTTTCTACTCATGCATGTAAACAACTTTGTTATGAGAAAAATGAATTTTATAAAACCAAATTGAATAAATATTTATGTGATATACATTATTCTTTTCGATATGATTGGGAGGCTAAAGGTAGATGCACGTCTCAGTATCATCATGACCTTTAACTTGTGACGGTACCTCCTAACCAAGTGAGCAATTGACCTTTGCATTGCGGTTTTAGTTTTTTATTTGAAAAAAAATGCTTATAAAAATATGTAAATTTATGATACTTGTTTTTATTCCACCCATGTAAGAGATCACCCTTACATGATCGGTCTCAAACCCGGATAAAGGAGGAAGGTTGCGTTAGGCTTTCGACAACCACCGTAAAACTTTGTTGGATTTTTATACCATAGATTATACAAATTTTGAGCATTATGTTGGGACGTCTCCTCCTAGCAATGTATTGCAAAGCCAAATGTAATGAAAAGTAAAGAATGAACTCTACATTTTCGCTCGAATGTAATGAATCAATTGCAAAGAGGGTTCCCACATTATGAACGGATGTGGGTAAACAAGTTAGTCTCACTACATTATTACCCGAATGTAGTGAATAAATTGCATTGAGGGTCTCCGCATTTTCAGTATGTACGGATACAGGGGGGTAAGAAAGCTAGTCCTAGATAATAAGATTCATATTGGTACGTTGAGTATCGAAACATTGTCTGGTAAGATAATGGAGGTGGTAGATACTA
This sequence comes from Brasenia schreberi, assembly GCA_036023115.1. Taxonomy (NCBI): domain Eukaryota; kingdom Viridiplantae; phylum Streptophyta; class Magnoliopsida; order Nymphaeales; family Cabombaceae; genus Brasenia; species Brasenia schreberi. Next base: position 12,161,616 of record JAYKKT010000060.1, on the reverse strand, counting down.
TAATTCATAGAAAGATTCATATCCTATGTTTCCAAGAGATAAAGTAGGTTGGAGAAAAAGCAAAAGAGATTGAGGATAAAAGTTTTAAATTATGGTACTTAGAAGAGGAAAATGCTTCAAACAGAGTTGATATTATCATAAATAAATATTTAAAGGATAGTGTAGTAAACATACAACAATATGGTGACCGAATTATGATGTTGAAATTAGTACTACGAGCAAAGGTTTTAAATATAGTTTGTGCTTACACACCCAAAGTAGGACTAGAAAATAGTATAAAGACGGCATTTTAGGAGGAGTTAGATAAGGTAATTCAAAGAATTCCACAAAGAGAGATGATTTGTTTAGGAGGATACTTAAATGAACCTGTAGGTAAAGAGGTATTAGGATATCAAGGTATTCATGAGAACTTTGGTTTTGGGGATATAAATGAGGAAGGTAGGGAGATTTTAAATTTTTCCATGGCATTTGATCTCTTTATAATCAATACAATCTTCAAAAAATTCGCTAAACATTTAATTAGTTATAAGAGTGGCTTATCACAAATACAAATTGATTATTTTGTTTGTAGGAAAAAAATAGATCGTGTTGTAAAGATTGCAAGGTAATTGTAGGAGAAAGTTTAACTACCTAACATCGACTTTTAGTTATGGATTTAGAGGTCAAAAATAGACAAAGAAGAAAAGAGTGCATCGAGTTATTCAGACTAAATGGTGAAACCTCAAAAACGAGAATGACAAAGTCAAAAGGACTCTTAAACATATAAAGGGTGGTAAATATGTAGGGACACACAATATTCTTATAGAAGTTTAAAAAATCTTAGGAGAGACAAGAATCACTTGACTCAAAAGCTATTTAATGAAATATGAAAAAATCAAAAGATTCTGAAGGAATGTAGAGTAAATACACTTATACTCATATACAAGAACAAGGGAGACATTCAGAATTGTGCAAATTATTGAGGTATCAAGTTAATGAGTCATACTATAAAATTATAGGAAAGAATTATTAAACATAGGTTAAGACAAGTATCGAGTACAATAGAGAAGCAGTTTCGATTCATGTTAGGCAAATCTACTATTAAAGCGATTCACCTTTTGAGACGTCTTATGAAATATTTTAAAGCAAAAAAGAAAAACCTTCACATGATATTTATTGATCTAGAAAAAGGTTATGATAGATTACCAACGGATGTTCTTTGAAGAACCTTGAAAAAAAGAGGTATCTCATTAACATAGATAAATCTTATAAGAGACATGTATGATGATGCAAAAACATGTGTGAGGACTCATGAAGGAATGACAAACTTTTTTGAAGTTAATATTGGATTACATCAAGGATCAACTTTAAGTCCATACTTATTTATAATGGTGATTGATGAGTTAACAAAACATATTCAATATGAAGTGCCTTGGTATATGTTATTTGCAGATGATATAGTGTTAGTGGAGGAGTCTAAGCAAAAAGTTAATTCAAAATTAGAACTATAGAGAGAAACATTAGAAAGTAAAGGTTTCCAACTTAGTAAAACAAAGACAAAATATGTGGAATGTAAGTTTGATCATTTGGTTAGGAATATAAATTAAAATTGGCACACATTGCATTCACCAAAAGAAAAGTTTTAAATACTTGAGGTCAAATTTTTAGAGAGATGGAAGAATTGATGGGGATATTACACATAAAATTATTTCAGGTTGGTTAAAAAGGAGAGGAGCATCAGGTATTCTTTGTGACAAGAAGATACCATTAAAGGTAAAAGGTAAACATTATAAAGCAACAATTAGACCTATCATATTTTATGGTTTTGAGTGTTAGGCAATTAATCATCAACATGTACAAAAGATGTTTGTGGCAAAAATGAAGGTGTTGAGATGGATGAGTGATCATACAAGGAAAGACCGTATACATAATAAGGTTATTAGAAACAAATTAGGAGTGACACCAGTAGAAGATAAAATGAGAGAATATCGTTTAAGATGGTTTGAACACATTTAATGAAGATCAAAAGAAGCACCTGTAAAAAAGTATGAAAAACTAGATTTTTAAATTATTAAAGAGGTAGAGGATGATCACAAAAGTATTGGAAAGAAATAATAAAGAATGATTTAGCTTACGTTGAGTTAACTGTTAACATGACACATGATAGGGGTATGTGGAAACAAAGAATCCATGTAGGCGACCCCGTCTAGTATGGTAAAAGGCTTTGTTGTTGTTGTATGGTACTTGTTTTCTATGGAATGAGAACCCGATGATCCGGCCATTTGACCTGAAAAAAGTCTCATTGACGTCAAAGAGTAGCATGTCTTTAGCTAGCCAGGCAACAACAATGCTTCAACTTCACGAATATTTAAACCGAGTTGCTTCTTAATACAATCTACTCATAAATGAAACAGCCAATTTAGAATACCAGCTTGACCCACTGTAGCATATTCAAAGGCAGACACACTGCAAAAAAAACGGGTATGGCTAAGATGTCGTCCCATTTAATGCATTTAGGGATGGTGGATAACAACCATGGACTATTTATGTGCTTCGAAAATTGACAGAATGTGCGAGTGCGCCTGCATGCATGTGACCAATATTATAAATATGATATCTATCAAGCATGATAATAATGTAATTCAGAAGTTGGATATGTCACTATGATGATGATACACAATAATAGTTCTTCCTTTTGATTGAGTCATCTTCAAGTTTTCACTCGGCAGCGACTTCCTTAAAAGCCACCTCAATCCTTACACAATGGAGACCATCAGGTGCTCACCGTGGTGCCTTGATGTAAAACTGCTGCTTGGCATGACAAAAGTTGGGTGGAGACGCATCGACATGTCATTTTCGTATTAACATATATATATATATTGGTACCCTATCATGTCAATCAAATAATAGAAAATTTTGAGTAGATTTAAAAACATTTATCACTACCTCTCTCTCTCTCTCTTTATATATATATATATATATATGAAACACGGTTTTTGAGAATTTCTACTAGTTAACGTAAAAAAAATTAATTATTTGAGTTAAGACTTACTAAATTTTCGCCCCCTTGGCACGAACTTGAGGATTGCATAATGGCTAGGTTTACCGGTTTAGGTGTACCCGTCCCCTCGACTCGACCTGACTTGTTGTCGTCATATCTAAAGCGGGATCCGGACCAAGGCCTACTTGGATCACGAGCACACCCCATAGACTTCAGTAAGCACATGGGAGGACAAAAACAAACAAAATAGCTCCTCCTTTGCTTTGACCCGAACATGGCTGTTTCGTAATAAAACGATCGAAGCGAGCGCTTTTTACAGCTTGTGTTTTCTTTTTAAGTGCCACGTCGCGAATACGAATGACGAAGGGGGAAAGACTAGGCCAGCAAAACTTCCAGCCAGCCAGAGAGAGAGAGATCATGGCGGAGGATGAGGGTGTGCCCTACGGAGGTGTATTGGTGGCGGCAGTGGGGGCAGCGGTAGCTGTGCCGATGGTGGTGGGGGTGGGAGCGATACAGCAGGCCGTGGGATCGGCGACCCTGGTGGTCGCCCTCTGCTTCTCCTGGTCCTCATCCGGTTCCTCGCATCGGAGCACTCGGCCACGCTCTCCCGTGCCATCGTCTCCGCCGCAACCCAACCGGACTCGATCCACCGAATCGGCGGCTCCCCTGTCGGCGTGGCGTTTCTCCTCCTTCTTCTCCTCCTCTTCCTCCTCTCACGCTACTTGCGCAACGCCGGAGAAGCCGGCGCCGATTAACTTCTTTTCGTTAGACGCTTCTTGTACATGCACCAATTACGTAAGTGCCCTTTAATCGTGTTCTGTTTGCTCGCCTAGAATCTCTTTCATTGTCAAATGTGAATACGAAGTTTGTGACCTTTTCCTTTTATTTTGGGTATTTTTCGTGCAATTTTTAGTTGGTAATTTTTCAGGAGACAGTCAAGAAGTTCCTGATAAAAAGTATTTGTTTATTTTTATCCGTATGAATTCGAAGAAATTCTACCTCTCGTCAGATGCAAGACGGTGTGGTGCGCGGGCACTATCGAGTATCGATGCCCTCCCTTGTGTAATCGGACGGAAATGCCCTTGCAGTGGCGTCTAAGGTGATTCCTGGTCGGGTTGGATCCGACGCTCGATCTGGCTCGTATAAGCTTGTTTATAGTTAATCATATGCTAGAAAACCATGCTAACCAAACTAAGCGGGTGGGCATAATATAAATTAAGAAAAATACGTAAACTTTGAATGTTGACTTAATTCTTAACTATATACATGATTTTCTGATAATATGTTGAACTGTTTCTTTTTAACTGTAACAAGCAGCCGGTCCTTCAGATCGTCCAAGTCCACTTGTGTTCGCTGCGCGTCAGGTTCGTGTATATGAACTTATGACACCAAACATGAAAGTGATTTTGAGTTGATGAACGAGCCATGTACAGGCTATGTTTGAGTCGTACTGATCAAGCTCGTGAGCTTGGTCCGATGTATTCTTATCCTTCAACATCTATGGTCACTCTTTGCCATCTAACTTTCTCATTCCCTTTTGGATCTCAAATCGACGAGTTGGTGTGAACTGGTTGGTCTGAGATTCATGATCGTGTATGCAAGTTTTAGGTTACAACCTGCATGTGGTATGGATTGTCTTAGTCTAGCTCATAAAGATCAAATTCATTGAATTTGAATTTTCATTGAAGAACTGAAACCATTATCGGTTTTGGTTCTTGACCGGTTCAGTTATCTGTTAGTTTTGTTTCATTGATTTTACAAATTTCAGGTGGGACGGCTTTCCACTAGCCAGTGAGCCATTGCTCATTGTGTCATTCTTTATTTTTGCGTCAAGGAGATGGCATTTCACTCATTTCATTGTTGAAGTCGAGCTCGAAGCCAATAACACGGGTTCGGGTTTGGATATCTGATAACCTAAACCTGTGTAGTCAGGTAGGAGATACCAAACTAAGATCAGATTAACAATGGACTGTGATTTAGTATTCCACACCAATTGCGGAATCCAAAGAGGAGTCCATACTTTACATACAAAATACAAGATGACTAGTTAATAGTGATTGATTAATTGTCTCCTGAATCCAAACCCGGGCCCGTTTGGTGAATGATCCGATTCAGGTGCGGTTCAATTTTGCTAGAATCTGAACCGTTGAACTCATGCAAGGGCAACGGGCGAGAGCAGACGAAGGCGAATGATTCGTACGTAATAAAAGACACAAGCAGGGTTATTTTCAGGATGAGGCAATTTTTCGAATAGCATCTGAGAGCGGGAAAGGCAACAAGCACACCTTGTTTCAAGAGGAGATTCCAGACAATAACTAACGAAACGTACCCGCTTCGTCTTCCTCTTCGCCTACACAGCCCCCACCCCGCCGGGCGCGCGCGCGGGCACACACACACAAATGGAGAGAGATTCCATTGTTGAACAGGAACCGATGCCAGCAGAAGATGAAATGGTCGCATTCATTTCGAGATCTCTTCTTCTGGAACTCCAGACCATCGTCTCCGACGGTAATGGCGACTACCCATTTAACCAAATTCTTCGAAAACCCAGCCTTCCTCGTCCGTTTCCTTTCCCTATCCATGGATTCCGGCGGAAGGATAGACCTCTTAGCAGCCTGCATCTATCCCTCCTCCTCAATGCAGACTTCCCCAGCATCCCCAGCATTGGTGGCGAGCTAGCACTTTCGTTTATTGTTTTAAAATTGCTCGCTCCTCTTCTTCTTTCTCATAGCTCTACGATTAGGAACTCCGCAGCCCAGTTTGTGGCATGGAACTTAATGGAAATTGCATGGGAATGCGAGGATGTCAGGGGAGCGGTGGTTTCATTGCCGAAACGTTTGGCTGTGAGGGTTGAGACAGACGAACGAGCAGTTGCAGAATTGGTGAACGCTTGGACTGACCGGGCAGTTGCAGTACGGTAGTGAAGATAATTCAAACACCTGGACTGACCCAGCAGTTGGAATTTGAAGAATTCTTGGCTAAGATATCCATGGCGAAGGCAGCCGTGGATTTTGCCGTTCCAATCGGTTCCTCTGGCGATAAAAGAGTAGTTTCCGGAAGATCTGCGTTCGAGATTGTGGAGATTGAAATCATTAATAATGAAACGGTGCTCGGCAAGGTGGCTGGAATACGGGCACGAGGATTGCGGAATTTGCTCAGGTGGTGGAGAGTCCGTTGGCTGACATAGGAAACCGAGGTCGATTGCGGGAAGCTTTGTTGGAAATGGCATGAGGATGGTTCTTGTGCTCAGAAAATTGATTACATGGAAAGTTCATCAGGATTGGTAGAACAGGGGTTGTTCTTAACCAAGGAGACAATTCTGGATCTCAGTCCTGAGACGACCCCCATCACTCTGGGCACGGGCAGCAGAGATTGAATTTGTTGCTGATGAGGAGGTTTACGGATGAGAAGGCAGCTGTAAGAAATGTTGAATCGACCTCTGTTGGTGGCGGGAGGATTCCGGCGGTCCCAGCGAAGAACAGCTTCGACCTGCTCTTTTCCTGGTTTGTGACGTTGAGACTGATGTTTGCCGGCTTCCTGTATGCAGCGGATTTTGGGTGATTAGGTGTGAGGTTCCCATACATGGGCTTTCCCGGGATAGGTCTGTATATTGTTTGAGATCAGTATTTTTTCTCTGTGTTACTGGATCGGCTGCCTTTTATAGGCAGCCCGCTCCCCCTCATCTCGGATACTCCACCTGTGGCTTTTCTCGTTCGGAGCAAATCTCGGAGATGTTATAAAAAATCCCGGTAACGTTCATCCGTTACACTTTAGCCATATTCGTTCAGGTAACGGACTGGATGGCCCGTCCAGCCGTTACCTGAGCCGAGAATGGCCTCTGTAACTTATCTGTAACAAAAAAATCGGCTGTATGATAGTTTTCGTATGACACGATTTCAACAGCTAAAATTTTCCCAAGCTGTCTAAAAGCTTTGGTCATTGCAAAAGAAAAATGGTACACAAATGTGTCCTGAATGACTTCTCTATATTCATTCAAGTCAAAGAGTATTGTGTTCCACTTAACCACCCATCTTCATTTTTCAATTCAGGTTCTTTTATTTTGAATATTGGCATTAGTGATGGAATTTCATGGATAGCACTCTCACTGTAAAAGGCTAAGCATGCGCAACTTGTTCGTTCAATGATTTTGGCATTTAATGTTTCCAAAGTTGGTGACATATACTTTACATATACTGTGACAGCAAATTTTTGTGAGTGATGCTAGCAGTTCTGGATCAGGCGATGCCGGATGATTTGTCTCACAGTGGTTCTTTCTGGCTATAGACTCTGAAAAGTTTCTGCGACAACTGGGTAATAAGTGAATGGCTCCATTCTGTTCCTCAAATGATATTAAGACAATGAGTATCAGCAAGCAGATTCTGAAAATCTGCTTCTTGAATTGGTTTAGGAACGGGTTTCCCTGAATGGTGCTGCTGGTTCTAGCAGCACCAGGGTCAGATGTTCGGATGTCAACGCAGAAGCAAGTTTTGAATTGGAGATTGAGTCAATCTCCTCGAAGGGGGGTGCTGTTTTTACTGAAGGAAATGAATGGCGTTGAATTGGAGATGGTTTTTATCGTGCAGATTAGATGCTCATTGCATTTGTTTTGCAATTACGAACTGTAAAACTGGCTTCAAGTGCATACGTTAGTCTAACAATCTCGGATTTGCCCTCATTTGGTTTTTTGAATTGCTAGAAATCATGAGTTTGGAAAAGTTTTCGCTTGCTTACTGGTTGAGTTCTTTTGAATGTTGATGCTCGCGTGCAAGCTCTGAGAACCTTACGCAAGCGGAAGTCTGTAAGCCCCGCTGATGGGGATAAGCTTTTACCTCAATGGGTAGACTAGCTGCTTTCAAAAGCCTCGGTAATTCTTGAGAGGCACTCTCTGAGTTATCAGAAGCTAGCAATGCTGGTGAAATCTGGGCTCGGTGCAAGTTGTTAATGCAGTTTTTTACCGTTGGATCTCTGATTCTGATCTGCTCTTCTACAGACTATATCATTTCAGGGAGCTCAGAGCAAGGACCAAAGAACCTTGCTCGTTCGAACTTTGCTAGAAGGCAGATTTCTTCGTCATAATACATCCAAGCATGGTGTTACATCCTTCTGTTTATCCATTGTATACTTTGACACCCTCTCTATCTCTTTTCCTTCCTTCATCATTAAGGTGGCTTCTTGTGCTTAGAGCAAGTAGTCACGAGTGTTGTCCGTCGATACGGTGCGATACGTATCGTAACACGGTATTATATCGCAAAAGATAGAGTATCATACGATACATTGCATAATAATACGACAGACGATACGCACAAGAACCTTTTATAGCTCACATAAAGGTCCCTCTAGTTGAATAAAAACTAGTGTTTATGTGGGGTTTCTACCTTTCGTTTTGGGTCTTCAAGCTCCTCCAAGGTGACTTTCACGTATGGTAAGGCGTCTCAACGGTTTTCAAGGGTCTGCTATGCTACATCACTCCGTTAGTGATAACACCAATATTCTCGTGGTTGTGGTATAATTTTTTCATGTTTTTTCTCCTTGTATTTGGTGTTTTCTTATGTTATTTATTTTTTCTTTTTTTGAATAATAATATATGAACTTATGAAGTGTGTGTGAATATCCTTTCACTGTATTTGTGAAGTGGGAGAGACTTTATTTGAGTGTTTTGGTAGTTTATGAAGTGAAGATTGGGGTTTATGAAGTGTTCTTATTTTCAGGTTTAGTAAGATTGAAGTGTTAAATTGAGATGGTAGGAAGGAGTGATAGAGAATCTCAATCTCGGTCCGATAATCTCGTTGGCAGTGAGGTACAATAGTTGAGAGAAATAAATTGAAAATCAAATGTATTTTTTGTGAGAAGGTGATTAGTGATAGAATTTTTCGTTTGAAACATCACCTAGCATAGACTAGGAAAGAGGTTGCTCCTTAAAAGGGCGAAGTTAGGAAAGTGTCAGAAGTTATTAAATGGTAATGTCTATAGATAATTGAAAGTATAGTTGAAAAGAGACAACAAAAGAATGATATAAAGATGTTTGAGGAAGATGATCACATTGTTGGACTTGATGATAACATCATTTCTGATGCTAGGATAGAAGTTAGTAGTAGTAGTTCTTGACCTTCAAGAAGAAGAAAGATGATTGTTGAAGAGGTAGAAAATGAAGGGCTAGAGGAAGATCTTATTGTGGCATACAATAATTTTTTCCTCCTAATACTATACCTAGTACTCAATCTGAAATTCGTGATGCTATGATTTTAAAGTAATTGTATGAGCTGACAAACCTTATAGTAGGGAGATGATTTTATGATGCATTCATTCCATTTAGTGCAACAAATTCTTTTCATTTTCAAACAGTGACAAATGCTATTGTTAATATTGATACAGGTATAAACTGTCATCTTATCAAAAGTTGATAGGAAAACTATTAGATAAGAATGTCCTTGAAGTTCAAGAGTATTGTTCAAATTTGAGAGTATCATGAAAAGAGATGAGATGCACTATCATGGCATACGAATAGATAAATAAGTGAGAAAGAACTTTGTTAAACTTTTTTATCTACTATTCTAAAGGACTTATATTTTTGAGATCCTAAACATATCAGAGGATCATAATACTGTAGAGGTTCTAAAATAAGAATTTAATAAGGTAATATTAGTGGTTGGGCTTGAGAATATAGTCTAATTAATTATAGATAATATAATTAACTATAAAATAGCTAGAAAGGAGTTAGCTGAACTTTTTATTAAACACCATGTGCAATCCATTGTCTAGATTTCATCCTTTAAGATATTGGAGGGATTGATGATATAAAGGCATCAATTGAGTATTGTCAAGATATGATAAAATTTATCTATAACTATGCTTTTGTATTATGTATGATGAGAAAATATACAGATGGTGAAGAGTTCATTCGATTCGTACAATTGTTACTCGACTTGCAACTAATTTTTTATCGGTATAGAGTATTGTTATACAAAAGCAAGCCTTAAAGAGAATGTTTTCTCATATAAGTAACAGCAGTTTGTAGAGTTGCCTCAAAATAGAGGAAAGAAAAAATTGAATGAGATTTGAGAGAGTCTTTAGGAGTACATTTTGGAACTTTTATGTTAAATTATTAAGTATCATATGTTTTTTAGTCAAAGTATTGAGATTAACTAACAACGGAGATAAGTCATCCATGAGTTATCTTTATAAAACCATGGATAGAGTTAAAAAAACTCTTAGAAGCAATTTTAATGAAAGAAAGAGAGATTTTGTTTTCGTGTGAAATATTATCGATAATAAATGAAATAAACAGTTTCATCAATCTATTTATTTAGTATCTTACTACATAAATCCAATATTTAGGTATTCTTTAATATTTAAAAGGGATGGTGAGGTTAATCGAGGTATCATTGATTGCATAAACAGATTGGTCATTGATGAGAGTAGAGCATATGCTATAAATCGAGAGATGAAGATCTAGATAATGCTATTCACTTGATAGGTTTGCTTGCAACTATTAACAACCGAAATAATATGCGCACAGGTAGATTGTTTATCTTAATATTTAAATTTCTTAAATCTTATATTTATTATATAATAAGTCTTTATATTTATTTTTTTATTATATGTTTGGTGGAATAGGTTCGAAAGTGATTGCACAAACCTTAGAGATTTTGCAACAAAAATTTTGAGTCAAACATTTAGTGTAACTGGTTGTGAAAGAAATTGGAGTGTCTTTAATCATATCTATACAAAAAAGCATAACATATTGAAAGATAAGCGGCTTAATGACCTAGTTTTCACCTGTTGCAACATGCGGCTCTGATAAAGATAATAAAAAAGATTAATTACTAATTATGTATTGAACTTAATATTTTATTTTATTTTATTCTTAATGTTATTTACTTGTCTTTCTTGCAGACAATTAACAAAGTTAAATAGGGAGAAGAACCAATTTGATTTAATAAATCTGGATAATTTTGATATTTTAGAGGAGTGAATTATGAAAGATAATAAAGCAAATATACTTGTAACTGAAGAAGACATTCTATGGATTAATTTGGAAGGAACGTAACAACATCAAAGAGATGATGATTTTGATTTTAAGGTTAAAGATAATGATGATCTTGAAGGAGAAGGAGAAGATGAAGATTATTTAGTTGATCTTGTTTATAATATGTAAATATAATTCTTTTTTTAATTATGAAAGTTATAATTTTGCTAAAGATGTATCACTTAAATATTTTATACATTGAAAATTGATGGTGATTGATTAATATGTACTCAACTTATACATTATATGAATTGTTTTCAATTATTGTAGTTTTTTCTTAATTTTTTTAATTTTTTAATTTTTCTTAATTTTTTAGTATTAAAAGATGATATGAGACGATATGATACAACATGTATCGTGGATCAAAACGATACATGATACAATACACGTTGGTAGCTACCACTTTGAAATAATATTATGGTCCTTTAATATGTTTTTTATACACAATTCTTTTTCTCAAATAAGCTGTTAAACCAAAAGAAAATGAACGTTTACTTCAGAATACGTACTCTTGGCATTTAAACAAGTTAATGCGTTAGACTAATGTAATCACTTAAAGAAAAGATATGTGAAGAGAAGACTATTAGTAACAAGGTCCAAACAAGTGTTGCCGGTGAACCCCTCAAAATATGAACTCCTCTGAAGGAAAACCAAATCAATGAACAGTTACAACCTTGTGCAAGATGAGGACCTCCACCAATCGAGCCCATCTGACCGGTTCGCGACAAACAAGCAGCAACGTTGTTAGATGATCCCTGAGCGCAATTTACACCAAAAACCATAGCTCCTGTACTAAATTAGATCTTGATGTATTTTGGGACTAGTGCACATACTAGTATTTAACTCCGAAAATTTACTATTTATATGAAATATAATAGCTAGTTTTCTAACCACAAGCATCCTGGCCACACGTGACAGACACTCTCTCGAGGTCCTATCTATTTATGTGTGGGGCTCTTTTCCCCCGAGGCTTAGGGAGAGTGAGATGCTGCCTTTTGCAGAACACTATCAGATATAGAGAATCTCCCTTTCTCGTTGATGATTCTCCTAGCTTTGGGGCTTCTGTTTTTTCCCAGAAATCTGGCCCTCCAAATCAGCAGAAATGATTTCCCACCAAACTTCATACTTGGTGCCGGCACTTCGGCTTACCAAGTGAGCATCTCTTCTTTTGCTATGTATTCTCTTTTTCCTCTTGTATCTGCAGCTACTTCAACTTGTCGAATCCTATTTTTTCATCTTTTCTGTTTCGTTTTGGCTCAGATTTGGCCACTATTTTCTAGTCTATAAGTTTGCATCGTTTTTGTTCTCGCCGCTCTGTAGCTACTTAGTTTTATTTTTCTACTAAATACAGGTTGAAGGTGCAGTATCAGAAGATGGGAGGGCTCCTAGCATTTGGGACACCTTCACTCATTCTGGTGAGAACTCGGGCAAATCTAATCTTCTTTTCCACAGGGCTACTATCTCATAGTTTTGGTACAGAAAATATTGATCGGTATAGAACCCTGTTTCCTTAAAGAGAAAGCGATGATATTATAGAAAAAAATAATGATAGGTGGTCATGAATTGCAGGAAAAATGGTGGATCATAGCACCGCTGACATAACTGCTGATCAGTACCATAAATACAAGGTATGCATATCAGCTTCAAATCTCTGAATTAGTCTAGCATAAACAGAAAAACAGAACTATTTAATTGCTTCCATTCGACTCTCTCTCTCTCACACATACAATGAATTCAGAGACATAAAAAGATGAATGTGTAAGATATAAGTGAATTCATGAGAAATTTCACCGACAAGGAAACCATTTGTCAAGCGATTCTTGAAATTTTCCAACCAGAGCCTAATCAATCACATTTTGTGTCCATCCTTCCTGTCGGGACTACTCAAAATAGAATTGGCCCTTTTCCTTTTTAGTGGTCAGGGAAGAAACGTGTTAAAAAATAGGATTAGCAGATGAGCTAATAAGCGTCACGAGGTAAATGTTAAAACAGCCAAACAATAGCGACATGCATTCCACATAGACATACAGCAACAGACACGTCGTTATTTGGACTTCTTTTTCTCGGTTTTCTTGCAGCAAATACGAAAGAACACGAAGAAGAGTTCCTGTCTAAACTTTCGAACGCTCTTTTCACTCCTCGCCTTGCATCCACGTCTACTTAATATGAACACGCACCATATAATTTCCTTGCCAGTCTTCAAACAAAGAGATACATTATTGCGTTAAAATCAATTTTTCACAACATTATAATGCTTATTATTTATAAAGAAAGAGAGAAATTCATATATGCTACCACACTTAGGTGTTATCGTACTCAAATAAATTCGTTCATCTTAGAAATTGATGATTACAATTTGAATTTAGGAAGTAAAATGAATGGTCATAAGGGTTCTCTCTCCATATCTACCTATCTATTTATATGAAGCTTGATATATAAACAATATTACATGTTAACATTACCAAATAAATTTCAACCATTCAATTTATAAGGAATGATTAAGATTCAAATTTAAAACTAAAAAATATACTTATACCTTTTTAATTTAAATGTTAACTATTAAATATTTAATTAAATAATGATGATTTTTTAAATATACCAAGAAGGTGTCAACATGGGCCTGACCTAGCTTGGACTTGGAAAAATGGTAGGCATGACCATGATTTACTACCTCATTTTTGGAGTCAGATTTCATGGCCCAGCCTCTTTGGCTATGGGCTGAGGTGGGCTGGGTTGGACCTGCATGCAAGAACTATATATATATATATATATATATTTATGAAAATGTAATATATTATATATATGCCCTCACATATGTATATATATAATATGGTATATGCCAGCCAAATTCTAGCCCTTAAAAATGAGGGCTGTCCGGTCAAACCCACATTTTCCCTGTACCACCAGGTTCGGGGCTGGTTCCGTGCCGGCCTAGATTTACACGTAACGTGTGATGTTGCTTGCACATACCACACTCTCTCTCTCTCTCATATATATATCAACACCCACTTTTGGGTTCAAAATTTTTGGTTAGGCAAGCTGTTGATAGGTAGAGTTCATTTTAGTTATGCATGCGTTTTGACACCGACCCCGTGACCTCTTAGAAGGTTGTTTTGTATTCACCCCCTGGCCGACATGGCCATGGCTCACTGTGAGAATTGAAGGACATAATCTTGTGAAATAGTTATTTGTAAATTAACAGGAGGATGTGAAACTCATGAAGGAGATGGGTCTAGATGCCTACAGATTCTCAATCTCATGGTCAAGACTGATACCAGGTAAACCACTCAAGCTATCCTGCAAATAAAAAATATTAAAAGCATTTGAAGGAACTACTAGCATACCCATATCATATATTTCCCGCTGCAGGAGGGAGAGGAGCCGTCAACCCCAAGGGCTTGCAGTACTACAACAATCTTATAAATGAACTCATCTCAAATGGTACACCATCTTCTCCGAGAAAGTGTCAAACACCCCTTGGTTGCATAAATCATGCCGAAGATGCTCCATGACCAATTGGCCTCGGGGTTTGAATCCCGGGGTTCATGTGCCACACATAAACTGAATCACAGTGTACGCACCCTGGAGGCGTGGAGCCAAACCTTGGTTTTGCTGGATGAATAAAATGGTTGGGGTAGAGCAAGGAATTTCACCTTTTGGGGAATATATATGTATTCGTAGAGAGTGAGAGAGAACTATGAGCTGTATAATGTTTAAATTGCAATAGAGATTTAAATTACTTTGTATTTAATGCATATGTTACCTTAATAAAGTATAACAGTACTTTTAGTTAAAATCTCCACTGTACTGGAAGACATTATGCATTTATCACATTTCATATATATAATATTATATATAGGGAGAGAAATTAGTACATGATTAGATGCTTAGAAAAAGCTCTAAGATCTCACTGGTTTAAATTTAAAAGTGAAAAAGTTATATTTATACTTTTTTGAAGTGTATTTATTGTACTTGGTAGATCTACGTAAGGGTTGCACGGTGGGTCTCAAGCCCGGATAAAGGAGGAGAGTTGCGTTAGGCTTTCGACATCTAGTGTAAAACTTTATCGAACTTATCTACTATGGATTTTACAAATTATGAGCATTACATTGAGGTATTCCATCTTAGCGATGCACTATAGAGCCCGAATGCAGTAAAAAGTAAGCAAGAGCCTCTACATCTTCGTCTTGATATAGTGAATCAATTGCAGAGAGGTTATCATGGACGAGTATGGGTAAATAAGTTAGTCCCGCTATATTATCGTTCAAATATAGTGAATAAGTTACATCGAGGGTTTTCATACTTTTAGCATGAACGGATTCGAGAGTAAGGAAGCGAGTCTTAGATAATAAGATTTGTAGTGGTACTTTGAATATCGTAACATTGACCGACAAGTTAATGGAGGTAGTAGATACTATGATTCGGAGAAAGATTCACATTGTATGTTTATAAGAAACAAAGTGGGTTGGATAAAAAGTAAAGGAGATTGAGAATACATGTTTTAAATTATGATAATTAGGAAGGGAAAAAAGCTCGAAATCGAGTTGGTATTATTATAAATCAAGATTTAAAGGATAGTGTAGTAGACATACATTGATATGGTGACCGAATTATGATAGTGAAATTAGTGTTAGGAGTAGAAGTTTTGAATATAGTTTGTGCTTATGCACCCCAAGTAAGATTAGAAGACAATATAAAGAAGGTTTTTTTTGGAGGAGTTAGATAAGTTAATTCAAAGAATCCCACAAAAGAAGATGATTTATTTGAGAGGAGACTTAAATAGACATGTTGGTAAAGAGGCATTAGGCAAGGTATTCATGGAAACTATGGTTTTGGGATACAAATAAGGAGGGTAGGGAGATTTTAAATTTTGTCATGACTTTTAATATCTTTGTAGCCAATACAATTTCTAAAAAACGAGATGAACATTTAATTACTTATAAGAGTGGTTTGTCACAAATACAAATTGATTATTTTATTTGTAGAATAAAAGATAGATCGTGTTGTAAAAATTGTAAGGTAATTCAAAGAGAAAGCTTAACACAAATTGTTACGCATAGAATTAATGTCGGTTGGTTAAAATGGAGAGGGACATCAGGTATTCTATATGATAAGAAGATACTTTTGAAGTTGAAATGTAAATATTATAGAGCAACAATTAGACTTGCTTTGTTTTAGAGTGTTGGAAAGTTAATCATCAACATGTACAAAAGATGTATGTAGCAGAAATGAAGATGTTGAGATGGATGAGCCGTCGGAAAAGGAAAGACTGTATACATAATGAGGTTATTAGAAACAAATTTTGAGTAGCACCAATAGAAGATAAAATGAGGGAAAATCGTTTAAGATGGTTTGGACAGGTAGAAAGACGATTAAAGGACACTCCTCTAAGAAGATATGAAAAACTAGATTGTGAAAATGATACTTCTATAAGAAGATATGAAAAACTAGATTGTGAAAATGTTAAAAGAGGAAGAGAATGACCACAAAAGTGTTGAAAAGAAACAATAAAGAATGATCTAGTTTTTATTGAGTTAACTGCTAGCATGGCACATGATAGGGCACAGTGGAAACAAAGAATCCATGTAGCCGACCCCATCTAGTACAGGAAAAGGCTTAGTTGTTGTTGCGGTACTTTTGATTTTTTTAGATCTTTTAAGCATATATGAATGTGCACATGGACTAACCTTTCTCTCTATATATATAGAGAGAGAGCTCATGCACTTCTAGCTATGAAAAGTCCTGCATCTCCCACCTAATGCAATTGAAGATGAATATGGAGGATGGTTGAGTCCAAAGATTGTGTACTTTCTATGACTCTTCATCTTCAATTTTTACCAATTAGCTGGTATACGGTGCATCTAGCATTTTAGACACCACCTTGCAGCTTTAATAATGCTTAATCTGCAACAAATTGATGCATTGCAGGGAAGACTTCAAAGCATATGCGGATGTATGCTTCAGAGAATTTGGTGATAAGAGTGATTTACTGGGTCACCTTGAATGAGGCCAATATATTTGCTATTGGTGGGTATGATCAGGGTTTGATTGCTCCAGGGCGATTCTCAGGTAAGAGTAAAATTCATGGCTTTCGTTCATCTGTTTTTACTAATTTGAAGATAAATTATTTGTCTAATTTCTGAGACTTGCTTCAGTTCTCACTGAAAGGTTTGCCGGTTGTACCTTGGGGCTTGCAAGCAATACTTGAGTACCTCAAGAGAACTTATGGGAATCCTCCTATTTTTGTTCATGAGAATGGTAATGGTTCATCAAAACCCTTGTTTTGGATACATTTGTCCTCAAACTGGAAAAGCTGTCACTGCAACATGGCATAATTATATTAAGATGTAGTGAATGTGCATTTCTTATATAAACTATCAAGGGATATGACGGGAGCACAAGTTTAAATGTCAAGATGACAGTCCAAAAATGATATAAGACTCAGCATGAGGATGATATGAAATAGGACGAGAGGGCTTTTCCCAAGAATAGCGATTATCTGAGCTGCCAAACTAGACTTCTCCTAAGCCAGTTCCTACAGCTCACGTAGCACTATAGTCCACAGCTACAGTAAGGTAACACAGTAGTCATGTAACATGACCTTTCGTTGTAAGGCTTACAGTAGCGGGAGCCTTGTGAAACTATAGATACACTACTACCTTTCACTTCAAGTTCGCTACTCTCACAGCTCAGGACACACGAGCACGTGTTTGTGGACATGCAAAGCACACAGAGACACACACAGAGTCCTTGGCTGTGGAACCCTTGACGATGACAACTTTGCACCAAGTATTGCCTTAATATAGGCACAATAGATTCTTAGAATCAGAGTTTTGTGCCAAGTGGTCCGAGTACAAACCTGCTAGCTTACAAAGTTAGAAAGAAGGACAAAATTTTGCAACCTAATATTTAGCATCAATCTTTTCTTCACGTCGGCTTCAACCGCAGAAACCTTTCCATTTCTCTGATTCTGTAAATGCCCCGCAGGATATGGAACTCTGCAGACAGTGAAAGAGAATGATACTGCACGTGCTGATTATTTGAACGACTACCTTGAGAGCCTCCTCAGTGCCGTAAGGTGCATATTTTTAACTCTTGGTAAACATAAGGTTGTCTTATCCATTACTGATGGCACCTTTCATATCAATAATATCATAGAACAGATGATCCTGTATCAGTTTTGGTCGCCAACATTACCCCAAAACTAGGCCTTTTCATACACTTGGTGCGATCTGCTACATGTATACTTAGTCTTCATGTTGGTCTTTGTTGGGTAGTTCTAAAGAGTAGGAGCATATTTTTTGGTTCTATCTTGGGTCATGCCCATATTTAATTCTAAACGAGTAACATAACAGATCAACCACTGAGATACTTGTCGACTTTTTTAACAATTTCAGAGACAACATGATACCAACTACCAAGAAGCATCTTCTTTTAAAGTATTGCTCATTTGTTAATATCATGATCGTCAAAAATTAAGGATCCATGTAGCTAACCCGATCTATGATACTAGAAGATTTGGTCTTGGATTTTGTTTTGGTGGCTTATTTCTTAACAAGATATGAATGTGATAGGAATACTCTTCTCCCAGCTCATCCCATGCCATATGACACTTCTACATTTCTTATCCAACAACATAAGATAATAGGATCATTTCTTGAACACAATGGCCTTTTTCCCAATGTTGCGAACATTATAAAGCTTTTAAAGCAATATAAACGCTAAAGTATTGCATTATTTATCATATTATTAGTGGGATAGAACAAGAATTCGCCAAATTACTGCACATGTGATTTGATGTACTAGTCCATGAAAATTTGTGATTTTAACTTCGCGAGATTTCTTGAGAACATGATTTGTGGCAATCGTCATGACTGGCTTAATCTCAGCAAGAATGTTTCATCATGTACAGGATTGGAACAAACGCAAGAGGGTACTTCGTATGGTCGTTCATAGATGTGTTTGAAGTGCTAGGAGGATACCAGGGTGGCTATGGCCTTTATGGAGTGAATTTCGAAGACAAAAATCTTGCCCAGTTTCCAAAGTACTCAGCTATTTGGTATTTCAATTTCCTCAAGGGAAACCTCACCAACACCATCAAGGATGGAATTCAGTTCTCTCAACCTGCTCTGCATCTTTCTGCTCACTAGACTGCTGATTCCTTTTCTTTTTGTTATAAGTACTCAGCTATTTGATTCTGAATGCTTACCAGAATACCTCATGCCAAAAGGAAATAATATTGACTACCAAAAATACTTAATGTCATAGTTTATTTTCTTTTATTATCTCAAAGGCACTGGTTGATAATACATATTCCATATACTGTGCTTCAGCCTTTAAGTTACTTCGTTTAGGAGAGATTTCTGCTGTTTGAGAAACATGTAGGAAAACAGCAAATCAAGGATGATTTTGACATACATTTCCAATGAAGGATTTAAGGCATGCGAATAAAGGAAGTTGTTGCCAAAACAAGGACTTAGGTGCACAATTGAGATTGGCACTTGTGTATAAACTGTGTGTGTGAGAGAGAGAGTTGGTGGAATGAAAGATCTGCTTATCAGACTGAATTCTTGAAAGGTTTAGAGTTAAAAGCAGTCATAAAGCCACCAACCACTCTTAAAAGCAGTAATAAAGCCATCAACCTCTCCTTTTAGAAACACGAGTGGATTATTCATCCTGCAAAAGAACCAAGTACTTGGACACGTGCAAAAATTTGATGATATTTTCTCGATCAAAACAAACAATTTCTTGTATGAGAATTACAAAAGCATTTCCGTCCCGTTCACAATCTCTTCACACAAGCAGTTTCCATAAAGAAGTTTGATGCTAGCTAATGCTTGGACGTCAACATGCTTGCCGGGAGCAGAACGATGCATACTAACAGGGTGCAGTCATCCTCGACTCTTCGGAACTGCAATTGTGGTTCAGCGGTAGTCTACAGCTGTTATATTGCCAACGAAACATTGTGACCTAGATAATCAGCAGCCTAATAAGAACAATATATATGATCCTATCAGTAGAATCAAATCAAGTATTCCCGAACAATATATATGATCCTATCAGTAGAATCAAATCAAGTATTCCCTGCTTCTCTTTTCTTTCTGCATTAGGAATCCGATTCTCAGGGGAAACCAATCTTTCCTGTGAATTTGGTATGAGCAAACAAGTGCTTTGGATTCCATGCAGCTATTTCGGGTTGATTGCCACATTCAGGGATTTTGATTCTTATCTTTTTGCTAGAAAAGGCTGTTTGATTTGAGGAATTTCGAGCTGGAGAGCGATTTACTCTTTCAAGCGATTCTATGGCTCGGGCGGAGCTTCTCGTGGTTCAGCTTGGTTCATTTCCTCATGGGTCATTCACGGTTTGTGACCTAAACGAGGTAGACATGAGCTGACTTGTTAAGCTACACGAACCAAATGCATCGTGTTATTCGATGAACTAAACCATGGAGCTAAAACTTGCAACACATTTCGTACCTAATCATGCACACTTTAAGTAAGACAATTAGTTTTACTATGACCCAACCCGAATAGGATATGTTGACATCTCTAAAATGGGTGACAAATAGGGGTGTTCAAGGAACCGCTGGAACCTAACAAGAAACATAACGGAACTGGCAGTTTGGTTCAGTTGTAGATGTTGAATGGTTTTGGTTTGGTTCTAACAAGAAACATAATTGGTGGTTTAGTTCTCGGTGCTGGAATCGAAGCATGATAACCGAACCTAAGCGAATGAAAAAAATTTGAAAAATAAAAGTTTTAGTACCATATAAGAAGGCAGGCATAGCAAGAAGATCCATGATGACTATGAAATGAGTCGTAAGGGTTTGAACAAAGCATATCTTCCTTGATCTTTTGTTTAAGATCAAGTACAATATTTATCCTCATCATATTAATTTATGATACATGATCATTGACCACATTGAGTCCAAATATGCTTCCATGGAGCAATCTGACCCGATAGGTATAAAAACACATCAAGTTAGTGAGTCGGGTTAGGGTTTAAGTTTGATGTTGAAGATATGATTTTGGACCACATTAGGAAGGATATGAATAAAAATGAGTACTTTTATAAAGAATTGAATATTTGGAAAAATAGCTTTTTATATATGAAATTGATGTTTCTTTTTCCGCGATCTCAACCGGATTAGGCAGGTTTTGATTGATTGTCCACAAAGCACTTGTATTTGTATTTTATGTCCACAAAGCACTTTATTCTACTATATACAATGACAAACTCAAGGTTTTCTCATATTTCGAGAATTACATGAATTGTTAGTCACCATCATCATGTATCTCATCGCTTGTTAGGATTTAACTCCTTAATAGCAAAATCATGTCTTATTTGTTCCCTTCCGATATTTTAAAGATATCTACTAGCCTTTCTAAACGTGGTCATTGTCTACTTTTTAAGATATTTTTATTTTCGAACGGAGCCTTATCGAATTCTTTGAACTTGTAATAGGTTCAATCTTTACTCCGCCCATGGAAGGGATCACCCTTGAAAGACCGGTCCCAAGCTCGGATAAAGGAGGAGGGTTGTGTTAGGCTTCCGACAACCAGCGTAAAACTTTGTCAGATTTTTATACCATGGATTACACAAATTATGAGAATTGCTTTGGGGCGTCCCCACCTAGCTACGCGCTGCAGAGCCCAAATGCAGTGAAAAGTAAGCAAGGGTTACTACATTTTCGTCCGATTGTAGTAAATCAATTGCAGAAAGAGTTCCCACATTATCGACGGGTGTAGTTAAAGAAGTTAGTCTCGCTACATTGCCGCTCGAATGTAGTGAATAATTTACAAAGAGGTTCTCCACATTTTCAATATAGACGGATGCAGGGGGTAAAGAAGTTAGTCCTAGATAATAAGATTCGTATTGGTTCTTGGAATATTGGAACATTATTCAATTAGCTAATGGACGTGGTAGATACTATGATTCGGAGAAAGATTCATATTCTATGTTTACAAGAGACAAAGTAGGTTGGAGAAAAAGCAAAGGAGATAAATGTAGTAGACATACAATGATATGGTGACCGAATCATGATGTTGAAATTAGTGTCAGGAACAGAGGTTTTGAATATAGTTTGTGCTTATACACCTTAAGTAGGCTTAGAAGATAATATAAAGACAACTTTTTGGGAAGAGTTAGATAAGGTGATTCAAAGGATTCTAGAAAGGGAGATGACTTGTTTAGGAGGAGACTTAAATGGACATGTCAGTAAGGAGGCATTAGGATATCAAGGTATTCATGGAAACTTTGGCTTTGGGGACTACATGAGGAAGGTAGGGAGATTTTAAATTTTGCTATGGCAGTTTTAGTTTGAGTTCTTTACTCCTCGGAACTGATAAAAGACATTAAAAATTAAAATTTTAAAAGATTCATATTGGTTCTTAGAATATCGAAACATTATCCGGTAAGCTAACGGAGGTGGTAGATACTATGATTAGGAGAAAGATTCATATTTTATATTTACAAGAGACAAAGTGGGTTGGAGAAAAAGCGAAGGAGATAGAGGATATAGGTTTTAAACTATGGTACTCAGGTAAGGAAAAGGCTCTAAACGAAGTTGGTATTATCATAAATAAAGATTTAAAGGATAGTAGTAGACATACAACAATATGATGACTGAATAATGACGTTGAAATTAGTGTTAGGAGCAGAAGTTTTGAATATAGTTTGTGCTTACGCGCCCCAAGTAGGATTAGAAGATATGATAAAGACAGTTTTTTTGGGAAGAGTTAGATAAGGTGATTCAAAGTATTCCACAATGGGAGATGATTTGTTTAGGAGGAAACTTAAATGGACATGTCAGTAAAGAGACATTATGATATCAAGGTATTCATGGAAACTTTGGTTTTAAAGATATAAATGAGGAAGGTAGGTAGATTTTAAATTTTGCTATGACATTTGATCTCTTTATAGTGAATACAATCTTCAAAAAACGAGATGAACATTTAATTACTTATATGAGTGGCTTATCACAAACACAAATTGATTACTTTATTTATAGAAAAAAAGATAGAGCGTGTTGTAAAGATTGCAAGGTAATTCCAAGAGAAAGCTTAACCACCCAACATCAACTTTTAGTTATAGAGTTATAAATAAAAAAAATAGACAAAAAAGAAAAGAGTGCATCGAGCTATTCAGACTAAATGGTGGAACCTCAAAAGTGAGAAAAAAAATGTATTTACACACAAAGTCTTTCAAGGGGATGCTTGGAATAATGTTGGTACACCTTGTGATATGTGGAACAATATGACTATACATATTAGGAAAGTAGCGAAAGATGTGTTAGGTGAATCTAAGGGATGTGTACCGGCACAGAAAGAAGCTTGGTAGTGGAGTGAAGTAGTGCAAAATAAATTCAAGGCCAAGAGGGCATGTTACAAATTACATTATGCTAAGAAAACTAGTGAAACTTTAGAGGCTTATAGGAAAATAAAGAATAAAGCGAAAAAAGCCGTCAGTAAAGCAAAAGCCACAATTTGAGAGGATTTATATAAAAAAACTCAACTCAAAAGAGGGTGAAAGAGATATTATTAGGATAGTTAGGACTAGAGATAAGAAAACTAAATATCTTAATTCTGTTAGATGCATCAAATATGAGGATGAAAAAATTCTACTGGCAAATCATGATATAAGGAATAGATGGAAAAACTATTTTTATAAGTTTTTTAATGAAAATAAAGATTTTAGTATTAGCTTAAGAGAGTTAGCCAAATCAAAAAAAGTATATAAACCACACTTTCTATCGACGTATTCGATAAAATGAAGTCAAAGAGACTCTTAAACATATGAAGGGTGGTAAATCGATAGGATGAGATGATATTCCTATAAAAGGTTAGAAAATCTTAGGATAAACAAGAATCACTTAGCTCAAAAAACTATTTAATGAAATATGGAGAGCGAGTACACTTATATCCATATATAAGAACAAGGGAGACATTTAGAATTATGTGAATCATCGGGGTATCAAGTAAATGAGTCATATTATGAAATTGTGGGAAAGAATTATCCAACATAGGTTAAGACAAGTAACGAGTACAACAGAGAACCAATTTGGATTCATGTTAGGCAGATCTACTATTAAAGCGATTCACCTTTTGAGACGTCGTATGAAACATTTTAGAGCAAAAAAGAAAGACCTTCACATGATATTTATAAATCTAGAAAAAGCTTATGATATGGTATTGAGGGAGGTTCTTTGAAGAATCTTAAAAAAAAGAGGTATCCCATTGATATACATAAACCTTATAAGAGACATGTACGCGGGTGCAAAAACATGTGTGAGGACTCATGAAGGAATGACAAACTTCTTTGAAGTTAATATTGGGTTACATCAAGGATCAACTTTAAGTCCATACTTATTTATAATGATGATTGATGAGTTAACAAAACATATTCAAGATGAAGTACCTTGGTGTATGTTATTTGTAATTGACATTGTGTTAGTAGAGGAGTCTAAGGAAAAAGTTAATAGAAAATTGGAACTATGGAGAGAAACATTAGAAAATAAAGGCTTTTGACTTAATAGAACAAAGAGAGAATATATGGAATGTAAGTTTGATCATTCGGTTACTTGAAAGGACATCGATATTAAAATTGGCACACATTCATCCCCCAAAAGAAAAATTTTAAATAGCTAGAGTCAATTTTTCATAGTGACGGATGGAGATGTTACATATAGAATTAATGTTGGTTGGTTAAAATAGAGATGAGCATCAAGTATTATTTGTGATAAGAAGATACCATTAAAGTTAAAAGGTAAATATTATAGAGCAACAATTAGACGTGCCGTGTTTTATGGTTATGAGTGTTGGGTAGTTAATCATCAACATGTACAAAAGATGTGTGTGACAAAAATGAAGATGTTGAGATTGATGAGTGATCATAAAAGAAAAGACCGTATACATAA
This sequence comes from Brasenia schreberi, assembly GCA_036023115.1. NCBI lineage: Eukaryota > Viridiplantae > Streptophyta > Magnoliopsida > Nymphaeales > Cabombaceae > Brasenia > Brasenia schreberi. The sequence continues at coordinate 12,136,694 of JAYKKT010000060.1, read as the reverse complement.
TGAGGTTATTAGAAATAAATTATGTGTGGCACAAATAGAGTATAAAATTAGAGAATATCGTTTAAGATGGTTTGGACATATAGAAAGAATATCAAAAGAAGAACCTTTAAGAAGGTATGAAAAACTAAAATTTGGAAGTATTATAAGAGGTAGAGGAAGACCAGAAAAGTGTTGAAAAGAAACAATAAAGAATGATCTAGCTTATTGTGAGTTAACTGCTAACATGATACATGATAGGGCTATGTGGAAACAAAGAATCTATGTAGCCGACCCTGTATAGTATGTAAAAAGGCTTAGTTGTTGTTGTTTGTTGTAATAGGTTCAATCTTTCTTCGTGTGATTACACATTCCATTTTAATATCTTCATTTATACCACTGTCATTTTGTTAACATACTGCACCATATAGCATTGTTGTTACAGTGGCTTTATTTTGAATTCCTTTTAATATCGACAGTATAATTTCACATTCCATATTAATATCTTCATTTATACCACTGTCATTTTGTAAACATACTGCACCATATAGCATTGTTGTTACAGTGGCTTTATTTTGAATTCCTTTTAATATCGACAGTATAATTTCACATTCCATATTAATATCTTCATTTATACCACTGTCATTTTGTAAACATACTGCACCATATAGCATTGTTGTTACAGTGGCTTTATTATGAATTCCTTTTAATATCGACAGTATAATTTTACAGTAAAAATACCTAATGCATTCTTTTATTTTAATCAACTTATGTTAATTCGATGTATAACACATTCATCAATCCCTTGTCGAAGTAACTTTGCCATGCAAAGGATTTTTATGAAAAACAAGTACTTTATGTACTCCCATTGTTAGCTCACTTGGCAGGCCTCTTGACTCTTGTGATGTTGGCTGCAGGTTCAACTCCTGGGACGTGCATGCCCACTTCAACTTCCCATGAATGTGAAGCATATGTGTCTTCCCTACAACTATAATTCTAAACTCAGCAAAAACTTTTCTTAAACACCCAAAATTTTCTTTGAGAAAAATATGTTTAATAAAAGTAGTTTTAAAGTTTCAAATTTAAAAAAGATGAAATGACTGGATCTTGTATTATATGGTCGAGGTCTACTTTTCAATGAATCCAAACCAATTGAGTTTGTTAATTCAAGAATATGTTTAAAAAAGAGAGTAAATGGAAAGGGAAAGCTACAGCTTTCACTTGCTTTAATCGGAAGAGTATCTTTAAAGAGAATTCCAACAAAAACAGAAATACCTAAATTATTATATATATATATATATAAGCATATACATGTATAAAATATAACATGAATATGTAATAACTGAAAAACTAATCCATATATACATATCTCATGTATAAAACTATATATATTTATGTAACATAGGTCTTATATATATAATATATAACACTAGGTAAGTATATGTATGTAGTATTATGAAATATATATGTGTCTACCTTAGATATATATACCTATATATGTATGCATGCTTACATAAAATATATATATATATATGTATATATGTATATGTGTGTAAGATTCAGTATAATATCTATGTATATTTGTCATATCTACATAATATATTTGTAGCTATAGATGTAATGTATACTTGGCATACATAAAAGTTGAATCAAACAAGAAACTTGTCATTTGTAGCAACAAGCTCAAGAAGGAATCACAATTCATACAAATACCAAAATTTTCAGCTTCTTGTTTTTTGTTTTATACTTTTTCAAAGTGAGAAGTGTTGTAACGTATTTTCCTTTTCAAGACACTGTCTGGTGTGTGGCCTTTGGTCCCATCAATACCCAAGGGGTTGGCCGACCCCTTTCTAGCCAACGTCATGAGTTTCATCTTTTAGTTTATTAATTTATGCTTTCTTTTATTAAACCTTCTTAGTTTTCTTAAAATTCCTTTTCATATTTCACTTAATGTAAGCATCATATACCTATACCATCATTAGTCTTAGTTGATCCTTTTTTAATCATCTTTCAACTTCATTCTTTAGTTTTTGTTCTTATATAAATAGTTTAATTCATACTTAAGTTAAGATTATTTTGCATATTAGATTTAATTCATGCATGTTCAAGATTTCATTCATGCACTCATTTGCATAAATTTTTTCTAAAAACGTTCATGTACATTTGATTTTATAAAACAATTATTTATATTTCATGCACATTGTAAATCATGATTTTCTGCACATCACGATTTTTAAAATCAAGATTTCCTGCAAATCAGGATCTTCTGCAAATCAGTATTTTCTGTAAATAAGGATGTTCTGCAAATAAGGATTTTCTGTAAATTAGGATCTTCTACAAATCAGAATTTCCTATAAATCATAATGTTCTACAAATCAGGATTTTCTGTAAATTAGGATCTTCTACAAATAAGGATTTCCTGTAAATCATAATTTTCTGCGAATCGGGAGTTTCATCGAATTAGGATTTCTGCATCTTAATATTTTTTAATTAGTTGCATATTATATTTATTGCATAATTATTATTTATGACATCATTTTCTTAGGATTGATTCTAACTCTGTCCATTCATAGGTCTACAATTCATTTTAGGTTGATATCCATTTATAAGCTCATATTTATTTACACTATATTTATTTTAGATACATAACCACTTAAACCCATATCCAATTTAGATCTACATCCTTTGAGACCCCAAAATATAGACCCTTTTTGTGCTCACATCTCAATTCAAAAACGTCATAGTAAGAAAGTAATTGTGAAAAAACTTTATTTAGACACATAAATATTTTATTTATTTTCATAAAATTAAGAAGATTGGGTATAAGTTGAGGGTAACCTAAAATTTGTACACCCCTTTCCTTGATTTTGTGTGTGTCACAGAGACCGAAGCTAAAATGCACACCCCGGTGTCTAATTAACAAACTTTGATCTTGTGGGACGACCCCTAAAACTTAATTTATCTTGAATAACTAATAAGGTTAAGGCAGACAAAAGAACCGACCGGACTCAACAGGGCTGTTCATGGCTTGTTCGTGAACTCAAGATCATATTCATGTTTGGTTCATCAGCTCGTCCGAACCGAGCCATTATACAAACAAAGATCAACCGACTTACATGAGTTGAACACGAGCTATTTGAACCGGCAGGCCAGCTTAAACCCGCTCCCCTGAAACTCGTAACCACCTGAGCCGAACCCTGTCAAGACTCCTGTTTTCTATGATACACACCTCACCTTCTAACATTGACCTGAATCAGTTATGATCCAATCGAAGTCTCCCGACCCATACCCGAAATCGAGGTCGAATATGGATTACTGACCCGAATCCGTACTGCGAGAGAAGTCTTTATTTGTCCTTGACCAAAAGATATTCCTGATTTTGTCATTTCGCATCCGTTTGCGGGTTCCGGCATCCTTGCTTACGGTGCGATCTGCCTCACCGAGACTCAAAAACAAAGAGGGAGAATCGAGAAATGAGAGGGAAACAAAAATCCATGAAAAAGAAAAATCTGGGAATCTCTCTGATGGATTCTCCTGCGCCATAAACCCGCGGTTGATTTTCGTCGCTGCGGAGGGAAATTCTTCAAAGCGGAGACAGTCGAACTCCCCTAAATCCGGAATTTCCTAAATCGGGGATCCTGAGGCGCGTGCATGGCGTTCGGTATCAAGATACGTCGCCCGTCCGATCTCTGCGTCCTCCGGTTTCCAGGCCGTTCGATCCCGTCAGCGGCGCCATCGTGACCGTTCAGATCTGAGGGGGCCTTCTTTTTAGGGCGGTAGGGAGGTAAGATCGTGGTTTTAGATGCAACAATGCGTGCTGTTCGTTGATACGTGTGATCTATGGAAACCATGCTCTTGGTAAAGGTGATGTGTAAATGCAGTCGATTATAACGAAATAGCAGGACGGTGTAGGACATCGCGTCGTCCCGCCTTATTCTGAATTTTCTGGATAATGGTCAACCCGAAAGATGTCGTTTCAGTGCAAATATAGTACGAAGGGAATTTTCGAAAGATCTTGTTTGGGTATGTACCAAAAATCATGGTTCTCGTGAAACAGATTTTTGCGGCTTCTTTATGTAAATATCAATTTCCATTTGATATAATTTTGTTGGTTTGGTAGGTGAGCATCGTTATTATAGTATGGGAAGAAGTGTCCAATCTCTCTCTCTCACACACACACACAAAACACAGGCAGACACCGGGAGGCTCAATTGCAGTTGAAACTTGCGGCATTTCTTTTGGCAGACGTTATGTGGTTCGGACTTGTGGGTGTTCTCTAAGTTAATGCAATACTTTGGTGGTTGCTTTGTGTTGATTCCCTAGCTATTCTTATCTTAGTAGGCAGACTGTTTGTCGGTTTAAAAGTAGCTTCTATTGCAGTATATGCGTTTTTGCATGAAAAAAAGCAAACGGGTTCTGTCCAACCATTATGTCTGTGAAATTATGCGCTAAAATTAACTATTTAGTTCTCCTTAATATAAAGGGTGCCCTATTGGTTTTGTGTTCAATCACACTCAGTATGGACTTCCAGAATGAAGTTCGTGGAAAGAGACCCTTCTTTTTGTTGATATTAAATGGTAGCAGATCCACATTGGGTTATCTTTTCCTACGCTAGCCGTCATTCGAATCCATTTGTTTGTGTTGTATCTGTGAATGTTGTGTGGATGAGAGGCTTGCTGTGGTACTTCTTGCAGGGACGGTTCTGTAGATGGAAAGAATGGTACATTTGTTGGTCAAATATAAACATCTCGGGTTTTCAAGATTGAGGATGTCAAGATTCTGGTTGACATGTTTGGTTGTTCTAAGTTGCACGGCAATTGCTGCTGAAGCTAAACTGTCATATTATAAATCCAAAGTGATTCAGTTGGCTCCCGTTAGTTCTCTGTTTGTCAAGGCTACTTTTGTAACTTCTGATGATAGGGCAGTGGATGTAGTCGCAGAAATTGCACCACCTGTTACCATCGGTCTTCCTGTGACTCCAGCTCCCAATGGTGCATTCCTTCCATTGCGTTACAAGAAGCATCTTATTCGACGACGAGGTCTGTTAAATGAGTTAGTTTCACCACGAGTTCCTCGGTACAGTTTTCTAAGGGCTCCTGTGCATGTCCCAACTGCTTCAGTTTTAGCAGAATCATCAACGCAACCTGCACCGAAACGTGGTCCACTGCTATCCCTAGCAGTGGCTCTTGCTCCATCTCCTTCTGCTGATGGTGGTGTTGGGCCTGTCTTATCATCACCACCATCACATTCAAGCGGTGAGCTATTTATTTTTCATCTGCAAGTAAATGCTGTCATGATTGGTAACTAGTTAAACTTACATGTGGTTGTGAGGTACTTACTGCAAGTGTAATAGCATATGAGATGCTGAAGAAAACATTGGCTTCTAGGCAACCATCATAGGGCCACGCATGGCTGTATGTTTGCTTTATGCATTCAGGTGGCAGACTTTTTATATTTTCTGTAAGAGAGTTATCCATTCAAACGTACACATCAGTACACCGCAAAATGTGTTTAAATGAGTTCTTTTAATCTCCATCAATATATTTAAATTCAAGTTACTCTGTCATATGCAGCTTATAACTAAGTCATGCTCTGCTATTTGATGAATGAGCAATTTAAACTTTGACCTGGGATTGAATGACTTCGCGCTTTTGGCATTCCTTAGTACGAGCAAATGTTATTGGTTAAGGCTACAGAAGCCAATGTTGTTCTGTAGCTGTTCCAGTTTAGAAATCCTTATTCATCTCCTCTCTTTTCCATCTGATCAGCTTGTTGCAAACCTGGCATGATACAACGGAGAGGTGTTACAGCATGTTCCTGTGTGTATCCAGTAAATTTGGTGTTGATGTTGCTGAACGTCTCTTTTACTTCTAATTGGAGTGCTGCCTTTCAGAAGGAATTAGCTAGTCAGCTCAACCTGCAGATTTCCCAGATAGAAATAGTCAGCTTTTCTGTTGTTGGCTTATCTGGAATAAATATTACAATGGATATTGCTCCCCTCACGGGGGTAAGCTTCTCTGCAGGGGATGTGTACGTGATGAACTACACACTTGTTATGCACAAGGTTCATCTTGATCCTTCAATAGTTGGTGATTACCAGCTTCTAAACTTGACGTGGTTTAAACCACCTGCGCCTTCTCCAGGTAATTTCTCTATAGCTGGAAACTGATATGTATTGAATTAAGTACATAGTATTTTGAGTTAGTTCTGAGTCTTCTGACAGACTTCTACTTGTTTGATCATGAGGGCACAAAGTGGTTTAAGAATCATGGGTGCTGTTACTGTGTGCCATAAGTAGCTGGCCAACCATCATAGTTTTACAGGACTACAACAACAACTACTAAGCCTTTTTCCTATACTAGATGGGGTCGGCTACATGGATTCTTTGTTTCCATTGAGTTTGATCATGCGCCATTCTAACACTTAACTCAACATAAGCTAGATCATTGTTTATTATTTCCTTCCAACACTTTTTTGTCTTCCTCTTCCTCTTTTATATTTTCACCATCTAATTTCTCATACCTACCTTCTTATTGGAGCTTCCTTTGGTTGCTTTTTCCCGTGTAAAACTATCTTAAGTGGTCTTACCTAATTTTATCATCTATTGATGTTACTTTCAATTTGTTTCTAATAACCTCATTACGTATATGGTCTTTCTTTGTATGACCATCCATCCATTTCAACATCTTCATTTCTATCATAAACATCTTTATACATGTTGATGGTTAACTATTCAACTGTTCAACACTTAGAATCATATACCATAACAGGTCTAGTCGTTGTTTTATAATACTACCTTTCAACTTTTATGGTATCTTCTTGTCACATAGAATACCCTAGTTCTATGTATAACATCTTCATCAATTTTTCCATCACTCTGAAAAATTGATCTTAGGTACTTAAACTTTTCTTACGGGGATTCAATGAATGCCAACCTTAATTTCAAACTTACATTTCATATACTCTGTTTTTGTTCTACTAAATTGAAAGTCTTTACTTTCTAACGTGTCTCTTTGTAGTTCCAATTTTATGGTAACTTTTTCTTTAGACTCATCCACTACCATAATGTCATCCACAAATAACTACCATAATGTCATATGCAAATAACATACACCAAGGTACTTCATCTTGAATATATTTTGTTAACTCGTTAATAACCAATATAAATAAATATGGGCTTAAAGCTTATAGCTGTCTTTACATGACTAAAATTTTGAAATGTTAATTGTATTATTCTTACGTCATCGTCTTTAAGAAATAATATATACACCAAATATCATTGCATGCAGATAGTTATTAGCTTTTGCCTTTGACAAGTGGAAAATGGATTCTTAAACTTTGGGGCTATAATGATTTTCTCCATACTTCTCTTAAAGATAGCCAATGCATTTCTTCCTGCTCTTGGTTACTGTGCCATCTTAAACCTGGTTCCGTTACTTCTTGTCTCAAGGTTCTTTTCTGAGGTACTCAAGATTTGGTTTGCTAGAGGCTCCAACAGTTATTACTTATTACTTGAAGCAGCAAGCTTCATCATACTTTTTCATTCAGTGTTTCTGACACTGGTTTTTGAGAACACTTGGTTTAAGCTTCAAGTATTGCTCAAGTTAGAATATATTGAAATATAAGGTCTCCACTGAGTGGAGCTTGTAGGAGCTAGTGATCCTTCATATATTATGTTGGAGGTATTAGTTTCCATCCAGGCTTCTAGACAGTTCTGTACAAATGCAGAAGGTGACTTCTAGAAAATTGCTGCCTTGATGAATATTCTTTGGTTTTCTTTTCCTTTTTTTCTTTCCCATTTTTGATACTCAGCAATGATACGTAGAAGATTCCCCTAATCATTCACAATATTCCACTAATGTATCTGCTGCTGTATCAGATGTTTCAGCTCCAGCATCTGTTATGTCACCGGCGGTTCCACCTATCCCTTCGTCATCCAACGGACTATCATATGGAGATGGAAACAAGCACCAAAAGTTATCTCTTATCATTAGCATAGGCTTGGGTATCCTTATCATTGTTGTCATATCCATACTAGTTATTTGTGCTTCCACATTCAGTAAGCGGAAGAAACCTCAACCACTGACGGGACCTGGTAATCATTCTCATGCTGTCTCTTTTGTTTTTTTTACTTTGGAAACAATAGAACTAGTCCGAACTTCATTAAATATCAGCTGATCTTTTTTCTTTCAGTAGTTTTGAGTTGCATCCCTTTTTCTATGTATGTCAGCCTTGAAAACCTATATGCAAGGCAGCATTGGAAACATGATTTCCTTGAAATTCATGCACTTCCTGGTGTCCTTGAAATTGAGCATTTGTGATATGATGTCATGAATGTTATGCCCCTTCAAATGCCATTGAAGCTAGAATACCTCTTCATTGGCAGGATGGATAAAAACAAAGCAGAAGCTATGTCACATGTACTTCTCGGGACTCCACATGTCACTGCTGAAGAAATGATTGGGATAGAGAAGAGTGTTTCTATCTATTATCTTGTCTACCTGCCTATCTATATATCTTATCTATCTATCTATCTATCTTATATGTATGCATTTATTTATTTATATATGTATTGAACATGACAACCGCACATCCACCTTACATATTAGTGTGAGTCTACCTGCCTATTTATATATCTTATCTATCTACCTATCTTGTATGTATGTATGCATTTATTTGTTTATGTATGTATTGAACATGTCAACCACACGTCCACCTTACATATTAGTGTGATTTTATGAAATATATTTTGATAGACAACATATAAAAGAGACATTTACATGTCCTTGTATCGTCATGCACTGTTTCATCATTTTTAAGTTGTGTGGGCTTGTCGCTGTTGCTGCTGCATGTAGTCGGCAACTTGCTCTCGTGCCCTCTTACAGTTGGGAGGATGTAGTAGGTTATGCTTATCTTTCCCATGAAGAACTTAAAGACTTGATGTGTTACATTGTCAAACATCTTTCAACTTGTTTTGCTTTAGTGAGCACCCATGCCTTGTAGGATATCCTGTTTGTAAACAACTTGCTGCTTAGGATTTAAATATTGAGTTCTTAAAATTTGGTGGTTATCACTCTGCTACCAAAGCGACATCTTTCATAACATTTAGGCATCTGAAAACCGTTTTGGGACATTACTTCATCTGTTGGCAAAAAAGATTGATATATGAAAATTCTGTCAAAATAAGTTGGAGATTAATGATAAACTTGAAATATTCTTGTAGAAAAGGACAAACGGATAAAATTGTGATGTTGACGTCTTACCTACTTCAAGTTTCATTCCCTTTTTAAATGAGCTTCATTTTATCATGTATGATGCCCACAGTGAAGCCAAGGTCTGCAGATGCAGTTTCAAATGATGGTTCTCTTCCTCGTCCTACCAGTACCAGATTTTTTGCATTTGAAGAGCTCAGAGAAGCAACAAATAACTTTGAATCCTCAAATATGCTTGGAGAGGGTGGTTTTGGCCGAGTCTTCAAAGGGGTTTTAAATGATGGGACAGCTGTTGCCATCAAGAAACTATCTAGTGGCGGTCATCAAGGGGATAAAGAGTTCTCGGTTGAAGTTGAAATGCTGAGCAGATTACATCATCGAAACCTTGTAAAGCTTGTAGGTTACTTCAGCAGTCGTGATTCCTCGCAACATTTGCTCTGTTATGAGCTTGTTCCAAATGGAACCTTGGAATCCTGGCTCCATGGTACTGCCTAGCTTTTCCCCTAACTTTTAACTGTTGAAAATTCTTAAATTTAAAAGAAGCATTGATGTGATTTGCTGCTGTAGTGTTTTTTTAATACATGTGATGATTGTTAGGCCCTCGAGGAGCAAATTGTCCTTTGGATTGGGGCACAAGAATGAGGATTGCGCTTGATGCTGCTCGAGGTCTTGCTTACCTCCACGAGGACTCACAACCTTGTGTGATCCATAGGGATTTCAAGGCATCCAATATTTTACTTGAGAATAATTTCCATGCTAAAGTAGCAGACTTTGGTCTCGCAAAGCAGGCACCTGAGGGACAGGGAAATTATCTTTCAACTCGTGTAATGGGGACATTTGGGTAAGACCAATCTCTTTTAAGTGGTTGGGATGTCATTTGTATCATATAACATGTAACATAAGCTTTGTGAACTTGCAGGTATGTAGCGCCAGAATATGCTATGACTGGACATTTACTTGTTAAGAGTGATGTTTACAGCTATGGAGTTGTTCTCCTCGAGTTGCTGACCGGAAGGAAGCCTGTTGATATGTCACAACCTTCAGGACAGGAGAACCTTGTAACATGGGTTGGTATTTCTTCCTATCTTGATAGCATAGGAATAGCTAGTAGTACTAATGTCTGTCTACTCTTAATTAAGGATGTGTTCTGATAAAAAATTTCAAGAGCTCTTGATGGTGAGGATTCTTGATAATTGAAATTCCATCTTAAACGAAACATTCATCATCAGCTCCAGTTCTTGGAACCTATGCCATTGGTACCTAGTTGTGATGATTTTGTGCCTATGGGGAACTGATTTTCCTACCTGGAAGTACAACAGCAACAACTAAGCCTTCTCCCACCTGGAAGTGAACAGAGAAATTTGAAAGATGGAAAATCCAGATGGTCATTGCTAAATTGAAACCCAAGCATGAGCTCTTGGTATCTTGCCTCTCATCTTCACTCTCAGATATACCATGAAACTGAATTCCCTTTTGACTTTCATCAGCAATTAGTACGCTCCTATGGTGGCATCTCTTCTTGCCTATTATGCATATCTGTACCTCGAAATTGCAGAGATGCACATACACGTGTTTTGCAATTTCTGATCTTCAGTCGAGACAAGTCCTATCATGTCACTAGGGGCCTTAATTTTCTATATTACAGTGTCTCTTTCGCCTAGCTCTTTCATGTGAAGTTAAAATATGGCTTTCTTCATTTTTTGTTTTTGGAATGTTGGACAAGCCTAAGACAGCATAAAGCAACTCCTGAGAACTTGTTTTGTTTTGCCTGGAGTGGCCAAAAGCGGAAGCATTTTATTAATGCTTAATCTTCTTTCCCTTGTTGGGCATTTGGAAAGTTGGAGCTAGTTACTGCAACTGTTTCTTTTCAAATTTTCACATGAAACTTTTACTATTTTCAGGCTCGTCCTATTCTTAGAAATAAGGATCGTCTTGAAGAGCTTGCAGACCCAGGATTAGCAGGCAAATATCCAAAAGAAGATTTCTTGCGAGTCTGCACAATCGCAGCTGCTTGTGTTGCTCCTGAGGCAAACCAGCGGCCAACGATGGGGGAAGTGGTTCAGTCCCTGAAAATGGTCCAGCGTGTAGCAGAGTACCAGGATTCTTTAATGACAGTTTCCAGTAGGCCTAACGTCCGGCAGTCATCAACGACATATGAATCTGAATCGGCTTCATCGATGTTCTCTTCTGGACCTTTCTCAGGACTCAGCGGAATTGATAACGACAGCATCTTGCGAACAGCTGTTTTCTCAGAAGATCTGCAGGAAGGCCGATGATGGTATACATAGACTTCTATCATTTATATCTTGTGATCCTTCCAAATGGGGTCAAGTAGGGAAATGATGACTACGAGTTCAGGTGCTGCAGTTGAAGTGGATTTTCAGCTTCTTGAACCAATCATCATACAGCGATGTGATCAGGTTTCCAAGGCATTGTTTGGTTGATCTCCTTGTAAATTTCTTGTGAATTGAATCAACCTTTAAAATGGAAATTAGTGTTTTTGATTGTTTTTCCTTCTGTCCATCCAATTGTTATGCTGAAGAAGTTTTGTAATGAAAATGGAATCCCTTTTGTTCTTCAGAGTGTGTGATGGTGCTTGGGGGTAAATCTGTTGTTCCTTTTCTGCTGTTTGGATACTCAATATTATGGTATGTAATCTTTTGTGGGTTCAATCAGGAACCGAAACACTTTTCTTTAGGTGCCCGTCGCAAATGTCGGTATTGTATTCCTTAAGAACTAAAGTTTTGTTACAACGGAGTCCTCTTTTACCAATCTATCTAGGGATTTAAGATGATAGATTTCAGTTGAATTTCAGATAGACACGATCTGTTTTAGACTGCCGCTTTTCGTTCTCCAAGAACCAGGAATGGAATTGGGATTGAACCGGGACATATTTGGTTTGGGTTTCCGTTCTGGTTTGAGTTCCAAACTATCTAGAATAGGAAAAATATAAATTATTTTTAAAAATTAAAAAATACAGAACCAGTGGTTTGAAACTACTGGTTTTGGTTTTAGTAGGGTTCTGGTTTCATGGAACGTGGAACTGGAACTGAATTGGATAGTCATCAGTTTCATCTCCAGTTTGGCTGGTTTCTGGCACGGTCTGGTTCCGAATCGGTCATATCTAATTCTAGCAGTCATGCCTACAGTTATTGGCTTATCGCTTGTTTTCTTTCACTAATGCGTTTCAAGAATTTATAGTTTACTCTAAGGAGGAGATATAAACCAACTACGACCAAGTCCCATCTCATGCTAAGTGGGGTTGCCTGAAGTTGGGTATGCAAGCCCTGGGAGTCGAACTCATGGTCAGCCTTCACACAGGTTGAGAGCCCTGCCGGTGGGCTATCGCGCTGGAGTGCTCTTGGCATGACTCTTTAAATGACTCATGTTGTTAGGGCTAGCCTGGTGATCTCTTGACTCGTTGCAACCTGAATTACACGTTGTGCACCTTAGGGGTGGGGATCGCGTATTTGTGTCGTGTCCTGTGTCCAGAGCATGTCAACCCAGACATGGTTCCATTTTCTTTCTGGTGTCACTTTGGGTGGAGAAGAACAGAGGAGGTTCGTGTCGTTGTTGGGTTCTCATATTGTGTCCCAAATTGTCGGTGAGTTCCTGCTTAGTGTCGTGTCATTTAGTTTCCATATCAAAATAAGTTAACTCAGCACCGAGAGCGTTATCTCAACGGCAAGGCACTCTAGTGCCGTTGCTGCTGGTGGTGAGTTCGATTCTGTTTGAGGCTTCGGCCTCCTCTTGTAACCGAGAAAAATAGGTTAACTCAAACACAACCTAATCTCCTTTTGTGCCGCTTTGGGTAGGCAAAAGCACTGTTCGAGTCATCTGCACCCGGTTCTTTGTACTGGTGTCATATTATCACTCCTATGGAATACTAAGAGAGGGATGAATAGCCCACAGCATACCGTGACCTCTGCTTTATGGTTGTACATAACCAATGATTACACCAAAAGCTCTAAGTTATAGCCCACGGACGGATCCAAGGCTGTAACTATTTTTCATTTTTCTATTGGAGCAAACTACCCACGTCACCTCGACTACAGCCTCTATGTTATAGCCCAGGGGGGCTATTCTTTATTCTTCTATCGAATTACCCACCTCACCTCAACCGTAGGCTCTATGTTATATAGCCCACGGATCGATCCACGACTGTACTATTTTTCAATTTTCTATTGGAGCAAACTACCCACCTTACCTCAATTTTGATCTACGGCTGTGAATGGTCTATGTTTCCATGAAAACTGCTATATGCTTGACCTGATGGAAGTTGCCATGCACGAGAATTCATCATATTCTTCGAGTGATTCCGTTGCTCAGAAGAAGGAAGCAGGTTCTGTTGCTGTTGCTGCTGCTGCTGCCTACCAGGAGCGAGAAGCAGAAAACGTTGCCTCGGGTCTTTGCACAGGTCACTCCTGTCAACACAGTCAACCATTTACTCTTCTTTGCTTTTCGCACAGAAACAGGAGAGAGTAGTACTGGGATGAGTTACCTCCTGAAAAGAATGAGAAGTCCTGGTGTTTCACCCCTTTCATGAGAAGCACTCTACTCTCTGGAGACTTTGGTCCTTAATTCATAACAGAGAGAGAGAGAGAGAGAGAGAGAGAGAGAGAGAGAGAGTAAAGCGTGGCTGTTGATCGGGTCAGGGCTCCTTTTCCAAACCATCTTCAAAAGTTTGGCCTCATTACTTGAATCTATACATGTGGGAGGCCTGCTGGTATTTTTATAGTTTTGCTTGAGAGCAACCACCTAGGATGTGGAACCATCAAGTAGGCATGCCCAACAAGAGGTGGCTAGTTTGGACCCGTTCTGGTGGTTTGAATTGGACCCAAATCACCTACGGAACCAAAATCGTATAAGGACTTCATTTCTTCGTTATGGTTTCACGTATTAGAAAACCGAACTGGAACCTGTGGTTTCAAACCATGATCTGGAACCAGAACTGTGTTGGACACAACAAAAACCGGAATCATCATAGAACTGGACCTGGAACCAGAGGAACTGGCTAGATCTAACAAAATTGGTTGGATCTAGTGCGCAGAGCCGTAAAGGAAAATACATATTACATTCAGGTTCAGCTATGAATTTCACTTTTCTGATATGTGTGACACGAACATCCAATCTCTATTTTTCAACATGCTTTTGTTCTTTTGTATCAAATCCAACTCAACTGTCGTCCTAATATCTGGATATAGCAAGGTGGTAGCCAAACTGAATCCGATTCATTTAACAACAGAACACGAACTTGACCAACAAAGAACAGAACTAATGACCATGGCTCTACCACTTGCCTAACCTTTATGAGTGAGAGCAGTTTAAGATGACACGGTGAATCAAATCCAAATTATGCCTTGAAACCAAAGCCGTCCAATTTCGTGATGGACAGCTGCTATTAGCTAGGTTCTTACATGGTGGCTTCTCACAGAAACAGCAGCTATTCATCGCTGGTTTCCATTCCACCAATTAGAGAACTGAACGAAAACCAGAACCAGCGGTTCCAAGTTGTTTTCTGATTTGGGTTTTAAATTCCCACTTTTATGGAATCAGACCCCAGGATCAGAACAGAAACTGTTTTGGTTTTAGGTTCTATGGAGTCGCATATGCGTGTCCTGTTTATTGTGTCCCTGTTAAGTCGCAAAGCTGTCACCCTGATAATGATCTCCGCAAAGGGTGGCAGGCGTGAACAATAATGCAATAGAGAAATAATATCGAGTGGTCGGATAGATATTCGCTGTCAGCTCCTCTATCCGTACGTCATCTGCTCCTACAACTTTGATCTCTTCTCTTCTTCTCCATCTTCAAACTTATTGTTTGCTGTTTGAGAGAGAGAGATGGCGGAAGAGAAGAGGCTGGGGGTGGCGGTGGATTTCTCGGTGTGCAGCAGGCTGGCCATCAAATGGGCGGTGGAGAATCTTTTGAGGGACGGCGATCACCTCATCCTCGTCAACGTCCAGTCCACATCGGCCGTTCATTACGAAGAAGGGGAGTCCCAACTCTGGGAAACCACTGGCTCACGTACGTGCTCCCTCCCTCTTTTCCTTTCCCTCACTCTTTCTCAGTGTGTGTTTTCGTTTCCGTGATCTTCTTTTGTGGGTGTCTGTTATGCATCTGTCTATTTTGACGTTGGTGGTGCTCTCTTCTCTTGCTGTTGATTTCGTTCTCCTACAATTCTGTATCACCATAGCCGATGGGACATTCTTGTGTCCTTTTACGTCTCGATAAAGTTTAATAAATTTCTGTATAAATATATAATTAATTATCCAACACAGTGCCTTCACCAGTTCTTTGATGACGAGGTATACAAAAGAATGATTTATTTAACTTGTTATTTTCTTCAATGACGATCATAGCCTCCTAATAGTTGCCAACCTAAACCACAAGGAGCCAGAACCCTCGTTCCTACCGGTTCGACTCAACAGAACCTTTGAGTATGAGGTCACCAGTTCGATACCCAACGGCAACAGATTTGGTAGGAACCTCAGTAACCAAGCTTTCCAATGGCCGACTCCCCCATGAACTGCCATCTCTTTGTCCTCGCTCGATCTTTTTATTCCTTTTCCTGTACACGATAATATAACAATACTTTCGTGAATGTTTGAAAAAAGGCCTGTCAAAAGACCGATCAGCAGACAGAAGCTTTTGCTTCTTTTCTTTTTTCCATCTTGGCAAAGATGGGTTTAGGCAGACTCATGCCAGATTGCAGAAATAGGTAAATATGACACAGAAGGAACATACCCCGGTGGTTTCTCTTTCCAACAAAATTGACTTCGCCCGGTGGCGGATCTACCAGAGGTGAGGTGGCGCGCCGCGTCCCACCTGAAATTTAAAGCCAATCGAGAAAACTATGGCTAGCAGTTGAATCCATGGTTATAACACAGTTCGCCCCACCTTAAACATTTTCATGGACTATTCGCACCATTCGACACCAATTTCTAGATCCGCCATTGCTACCCAGGGCACCATCTTGGCCAAGAAATTAGCGATAACTGCAGACTCATGCCAGATTGCAGAAATAGGTAAATATGACACAGAAGGAACATACCCCGGTGGTTTCTCTTTCCAACAAAATTGACTTCGCCCGGTGGCGGATCTACCAGAGGTGAGGTGGCGCGCCGCGTCCCACCTGAAATTTAAAGCCAATCGAGAAAACTATGGCTAGCAGTTGAATCCATGGTTATAACACAGTTCGCCCCACCTTAAACATTTTCATGGACTATTCGCACCATTCGACACCAATTTCTAGATCCGCCATTGCTACCCAGGGCACCATCTTGGCCAAGAAATTAGCGATAACTGTAGCCTTCCTTTGGGTTTTCCAGTTGCGTTTCATCACTTCAAAACTCTGAAAGTCCGACGTCTCCGTTCATCCACCGAATCCATCCTGCTCGTTGTAGAAGCTTTTCATGAAGAAAAAAAATACACGGCACTGGAGAATAATTGGTCAAAGATGATATTATTAATATGCTTAGCCAATCCTAATATGACGGACCAAATTAA